>CM019151.1:8217126-8380254 GCA_009733165.1 Naja naja | reverse complement strand
AGCCTCCAGTCCCCTAATCATCCTGGTTGCTCTTCTCTAACACTTTTTCTAGAGTCTCAACATCTTTTTTATAGTGTGGTGACCAAAACTGGATGCAGTACTCTAGGTGTGGTCTTACTAAGGCTTTATAGAGTGGTATTAGTACTTCTCTTGATCTCGATTGTATCTCTCTGTTAATGCAATTTAGGATTGCATTAGCTTTTTTGGCTGCTGCTGCACACGGCTGGCTCATATTTAGCTGGTTTTCCACTAAGATTCCAATTTCCTTCTCACAGTGACTGCTATTGAGCCTAGTTTCACCAGTCTGTATGTGTCCTTTTGGTTTTTCTTGCCTAAGTGTAGGACTTTACTTTTCCCTACCCTGAATTTCATTTTGTTAGATAGGGCCCAGTGTTCAAGTCTGTCAAGATCCATCTGGATCTTTTTTTCCCTGGAGTCACGGGAGGCGAATGCTGGCTGGGGAATTCTGGGAGTTGAAGCCACCAGTCTTAAAAGTGGCCAGGTTGGAGAGTACCCCCATTTAGTTGTTTATTGATTTTCTTCAATTTCTATGCTGCCCAACTTGCTTGGGGGAGGGTATTTCGATACGAGAGCTGAGCCGAGGAAACTCCACAGAACGCTCGGGCTGCCTCGTCGCAATCCCACTTTGGCGTTACCAGAAATAGCCCTGAATCTTTCCCGGGAATAAATTACAAGCATTTACAGATGGAAAAAAAGGAAAACAGCTTATATATGTGGCAAGTGCAGATGTGAATGTTTCTGGACTCGGTCCACTGGAAAACTAATAAAGACAGAAGACTGAAAAAACAGGCCCAGGAGCCTGTCCAAAAATAACTGCAGTCGGGAGAGAGATACGGATGCAGCTCGACCGAAGGCTTCACGCTATGCCCCTCCCTACTCCAGTCAGAGTACAGAATAACAAAGAGTTGGAAGGGACCTCGGAGGTCTTCTAGTCCAGACCCTAACCCTAACTCTAAGCCAGGAGTCTGCAACCTTGTCAAAAGAGCTCTTTTTACCTGTCTCCCACAGAAAAGAAACACCGGGAGCCACAAAACCTGAGTGCTTGTGGCCAACTCAACGTCACTTCCACCTAGTCACATGACACCCCCTGCCACACCTACCCAGGTTTTGTGGCTCCCGGTGTTTTCTGTGGGAAATGGGTCTCTCTCTCCTTCCATCCCTCCCTCTCATTTCTGTTTGTGTGTGTGTGTGTTTTACCTTCTCAGCCCAGGTGAGGAGTGACTGGGAGGGGAGGGTGGCGGGCCAGCCAGTGGTGGGATCACCCAATGGGGAGCCACTGCAGAGGGCCAAAGAGCCGCATGCAGCTCTAGAGCCACCGGTTGCTGACACCACCCTAAGCCATTCCAGACAAACAGCTGTCCAGTCTCTTCTTGAAGATCTCCAGTGATGGAGCCCCCACAATTTCTGGAGGGAAGAAGCCTGCTCAGAGGGCAGATGAGTAGAAGGTCCAGTTTGCAGCCTGGCCTCCTCCACTCTGTCCTAGGAAGACCCCTGTAATGTTAACTCGGTTCTCAACAGGCGCCATGAGTGGAGGGGATTGCCACCCATTCATGCAAACTAACTCTCTTTCTGAACCAAGGAGGGAGGGTCTCAGGGTGAGGAGGGCTTCCTGGGAACCAGAGCAGAGTGGGGGAGGGAGTTTGAATGTCTGCAGCCCTTCCCGATGGGAATTGCCGGAGCTGAAATTCAGCATATTTGGGAGGCCCTGGTAGCGAAGGTGGATGATGTTGGCCATTTGACAGGTGCACGAAGCTCGGCGGGGATGCTGGGCTGTGATGCAGGGCCTGTGGGAAGCAGCCCCTCCCCTGCTAAGAAGAGCCCTGCCTTACTCAGAGGAGCTCCTGTGTCGCACCACACAGGGGGCCCGATGAGCAACTCTGATCAGGTGGCTGGTGCCTTCTCAGCTCCTTGAGGTCCTTCCTCCTGTGGGTGTGGGCTGCCCTGGCCTTTTTCCTCTGGGTGGGTTTCCCCCCACCCTCTTCCGGCTAACTGCTTTTGTAATCTGAATTTCCTTCAGAAGTTCTGTTCCCCACAGGGGAGCCAGGCCTTAATGATTGGTTATCCTTGGCAAGCAGACCAAGTGCTGTGGTTTCTTTGGTTGGGCTTCTATAATAATCCCGGGTTAATGAATCAAACCGTCCTGTCTGCAGAAGGAGAAGAGCAGTTCCGAGAGAGGGCGCCCCAACACCACCCTGCCTCAAAACAGGGGTGCTGGGCAGGGGTGGGGCTGCTGGGGGTTCGGGAGAGCCCCTAGCTAAGATTCTGTGCAGTTCGGAGAACCCCCAGATCGCACTCCTGGCTGGCCCCACCCACCCCTCCCCTCCCTGGAGTCCCCACATGGCCCGTTTTGGATGCAGGGAACTGCAGGGCCCACGCGGAGGCTCAAGGTGGGCCAAAAATGGGCCTCCTGGAATTTCAGAATGGCTAGAAATGGGCCTGTTTCCGGCTTCCAGAGAGTCTCCGGAGCCCAGAGAGGCCATTTTCGCCCTCCTGGAGGCTCAAGGGAAGCCTCGGGAGTCTGGGGAGGGCAAAAACACCCCCCCCCCATGGTACAGGAGGCCAACTAGGCCACGCCCACCATGGCCACACCCACCCAGCAACCAGGCAGAGAATCCGTTGCTAAATTTTTTGAAGCCCACCCCTGGTGGCAGCTCCGAAGGGCACCTGGTGGCCTTCCTCAGAGAAGGGTCACGTTCGGATGGGGCAGGGTCTTCTCCTCCTCTTCCTCCGCAGAAAGCCGCCTTTCAGCTTCTCTCTGCAATTCAGCAAGCAGACTTTTTCATCCTCGTGACTCCGAGGCAGCTGCTTTGCTGGCTGGGGGATTCTGGGAATTGGAAGTCCACAAGCCTTGTCAGCTTGTCAAGGTTGGGCACCCCTGGCTTAAGCCTTGTCGTCTCCGGTGAGCTAATCTCTCGGTTAACCGGTTTCCTTTCAGAAGCAGGGCGAGCCGTTCCACCTCCCGAGATAAATGTTCGAAAGACAGAAGGAGAAAGAGACAGGGGAGGGGAGGGAGGGAAAAGGGAAGGAAGGGAGAGAAAGAAAAGAGAGGGAAGGAGGGAGAGACTGGAAGAGAAAAAACGAAGGGAGGGAGGGGAAGAGGAAGGAAGGAAAGAAAGAAGGAAGGAAAGGAAAGGAAAGGAAAGGAGGAGAAACGGAAGGACAGGACAGGAAAGAAAAGGAAAGGAGAGAAAGAGAATGGGAGGAAAGGAAAGGAGATGAAAGGAAAGGAAAGGAAAGGAAAGGAAAGGAAAGGAAAGGAAAGGAAAGGAAAGGAAAGGAAAGGAAAGGAAAGGAAAGGAACTCTCAGCTTATAGATTGGTCCAGCCACCCTGCCTCCTCTCAGTTGCCTCCTCCAGGTATCTTCCCCAAATCCCATCCATGTTGCAGGTGACTCCTGGCCAGGTGTGGTGGGGAGTGAGGAAGGAACCTGGGCGCTTCCTTCCATGGTGGGGGGCAGCTGATGTGTGAGCCAACCATGGGTGGGGGCTTCTCCTCCAGGACACCGTTCACGAGACATGGGCTCTCCCAAGTTCCCCCAGCTCCGCCCCTCCCCTCCTTAAGAAGCCAGCAGCCCCCTAGCCCCCCTCCCCATGTCCCCCCCTAATACCCCAGGGCAGGGACTGCCATCCTCCCTGCTGCAGGCCAGGCTTCCCTCCCCGGCCAAGCCGGCTGACAGGGTGGGGTGGGGGCTCCTTCCCAACGACGGGTGTGTGCTTGTCCCTGTGTGTGTGTTGGGGGGGGGGGCGCATTGTCAAGGGTGATGGATGGCCCTGCACAGCCAGCTCTCGGCTGGAGGAATTAATGGCATTTGCATCATCTTTATTTTGGAATCTGCCCCAGCTGATAGTGGCCGGGTGGGTGCAAGAGCCACACAGTGTCCTCACCCAAGCCCCTCCCTCCCTCCTCCCCCTCCCCCATTTAGGAGGTGAAAAGTTGAAGGGGGAGAAGGAAGAAAGCCCCCATTTCTGGGCCGCATAAATTCTCCAGCCCTTGTCAGGCCTCCCAGCCCGGTTGTGTTGTTGCAGCCCCTCTCCACGTGCGGAGAAACGCAGCCTCTGAAGGAAAGGGGAGGGGGAGGTGGGTGGGGGAGCAGCCCAGCCGCAGAGCCCTCCAGGCCCAGCCGCATGTCCACAAGATGGATGGGCCGAGGGATGGCAGGGCTGCCCGCCATCCATCACCCGTGCCGTCTGCTGGTCTTTGCTGGCGGAGCCTGGACTCTGAATAACAGAGTTGGAAGGGACCTTGGAGGTCTTCTAGACCAGCCCCCTGTTCAAGCAGGAGACCCTATACCTGTGATGGCGAACCTTTGGCACGTGTGTCGGAAGTGGCATGCAGAGAGGCTCACTACGTATGCGCGTGCACGTGCTTCACCAGCCAGCTGATTCTTGGCTATCTGCTGCACATGTGTGGGGGGAAGGACGCACGCATGGGGGATGTGCATGCATGCACAGAGGCGTTCAGGGGGGTTGTGTGCGCATGCGCAGAGGTGTGTGGTGTGTGGGGAGGTCGCACACGCATTGCATCATGGGTGCAGCCATGTAAGCATGCGCACTTGGCACACAGCGTGGAAGAGGTTAGCCATTGCTGCCCTATACCATTTCAGACAAATAGCTGTCCGGTCTCTTCTTAAAACGTGATGGAGCGCCCACAACTTTTGGAGGCCAGCTGTTCCACTGGTTAAAATTAAAGTGATCAAGTTGGAGACCCCTGGCCTGGATCACGGGGGCTGCAGCTCCATTCTCTCCCTGATGTCTTACGCAGATCTCCAGCCTGCTTCTGCTCCCCTCTCCTCCTTCAAGAAGCAAGACTTCTGTTGATCTGGTTCCTCCATTTCCATTTTTCAGCTGGATTTATGTAGAAACTTGCACACACACACACACACACACAACCCCTGGAGCTCCCCAAAGATCCTCTAGCCAGCTCACCCATTGCTGGAGGAGCTTCTTGGCAAGACATGGGGTCTGTTCGGCCACAGAGAGAAGGGATCCAAGGTCAGGGGGTGGACAGTCCACTCATTTTGCTTAGGTGGCTGCCATTCATTCAAGGTGTCTGTGCAGAGTCTCCCTCACCCAGGTGCTTTTTCCCAAAAAGCAACTGGACTTTCTTGGTTGTTTTTCCTTGAAGAGGTTTCGCTCTCATCCAAGAAGCTTCTTCAATTCTGGGTTAGGGTTGAACTGAAGAAGCTTCTTGGATGAGAAGCGAAACGTCTTCAAAGAAAAAACCAGAAAGTCCAGTTGCCTCTTGAAAAAAGCACCTTTGGGGCAACCAGGAGACCTGGAGGACTGAGAGTCTCCATAGACTTTCTTGGTTGTTTTTCCTTGAAGAGGTTTCGCTTCTCATCCAAGAAGCTTCTTCAGATTCAGGTTAGTGAACTGAAGAAGCTTCTTGTATGAGAAGCAAAACCTCTTCAAAGAAAAAACCAGAAAGTCCAGTTGCCTCTTCAAAAAGCACCTTTGGGACAACCTTGAACGGGATGGGTGAGAAGCTCCATAGACTTTATTGGTTGTTTTTCCTTGAAGAGGTTTCACTTCTCATCCAAGAAGCTTCTTCAGTTCTGGTTGGGTTAGGCAAGCAGGAGACCTGAGGACTGAGAATCTCCATGGACTTTCTTGGTTGTTTTTCCTTGAAGAGGTTTCACTTCTCATCCAAGAAGCTTCTTCAGTTCTGGGTTAAGGTTAGGCAAGCAGGAGACCTGGAGGACTGAGAATCTCCATGGACTTTCTTGGTTGTTTTTCCTTGAAGAGGTTTCGCTCCTCATCCAAGAAGCTTCTTCAGTTCTGGTTAAGGTTAGGCAAGCAGGAGACCTGGAGGACTGAGAATCTCCATAGACTTTCTTGGTTGTTTTTCCTTGAAGAGTTCAGTTCTGGGTTAAGGTTGAACTGAAGAAGCTTCTTGGATGAGAAGCGAAATGTTTTCCAAAGTGGGGGGGGCGGGCAGAAATAATACCAAGAAAGTCCCGTTGCCTTTTGGAAAAGCGCCTTTGGGATCTCCATCCGAGAGGTTTAGCGTTCATCGAAACCTGTTGTGAGAGCTTAGGGGAGGGAGGCCTGGGGTTGAATCCTTTGTCCAGCCTTCTGCGTATGCTGGTGTGCTGTCGTAGTGATGGGCATTTTACAGGTTTTGAAGGACAGCCTCTGAAGCCTTCCAAGGTTGACTTGGGGCCCACCTTTTCCTCTTTCAGCTGCTGGATCTCTTTCTCCAGTGGGACTGGTCGACGTACCTGGCCGACTACGGGCAGCCCACCTGCAAGTACCTTCGGGTGAATCCGACAACCGCGCTGGCCTTACTGGAAAAGTGAGTGTGCCCTTCCGAGTGCTGACAACCCCCTGCTTTTGCTGCCTCCTTTGCCCAGGGTGCCTGGGGTGGAGGGCAGGTGGGCAGGTGTATGGCTTGCTCCGTGACGGGCCCAGCCTTGCACGGGAGCTTCTGCTTACGGCGATGCTGCATGTGCGGCTGGCTTGCAGCTGTCGCTGGCGGTGCCTCCAGGAGAGGGAGGCTCCAATGCGCGCTGACTGGCCAATGGGGATAAAATGCCTGGGATTCTCAATCGGCCAGTCAATCCATCAGAATAGAGCTGGAAGGGACCTTGGAGGTCTTCTAGTCCAACCCCCTGCTCAAGCAGGAGACACTGTACCGTTTCAGACAAGCGGCTGACTGGTCTCCTCTTAAAAACCTCCAATGTTGGAATACCCACAACTTCTGGAGGCAAAGCCACTGGTGAATTGTCCTCACGGTTAGGAAGTTTCTTCTCAATTCCAAGTTGCTTCTCTCCCTGGTTGGTTTCCATCCATTGTGTCCTGTCCTGCCTTCAGGTGCTTTGGAGAATTGGTTGATCCTCTCTTCTTTGCAGCAGCCCCTCAAATAGCGGAAGACTTCTATCATGTGTCCCCCCACCCCCAGTCCTTCTTTTCTCTAGACCAGCCAAATCCAACCCCTGCAACTGTTCTTCGCATATTTCAGTCTCCAGGTTTTTAATCATTTTAGTTGCTCTTCTTTGCACTTTTTTTTCCCCCAAAGTCTCAACATCTTTTTTGTAACGTGGTGACCAAAACTGGCTGCAGCATTCCAGGTGTGGCCTTATTGAGGCTTTATAAAATGGTACTAATGCTTCGTGTGATTTTGAAGCATTGGTGAGGGAGGAGGAGATTCTTGGGGTGAGGGCAGAGGTGGTATATTCAGCAGGTTCTGACCAGTTCTGGAGAACTGGTAGCGGAAATTTTGAGTAGTTCAGAGAACTGGCAAATACCACCTCCCAACTGCAGATTTTACAGTATCCTTCCCCTGCCAGGCCCACCAAGCCATGCCCATAGAACCGGTAGTAAAAAAAAATTAAATCCCACCACTGGGTGAGGGCCATGTGTGAGTGCATTGGAGGCCTTTTCTTTGGGGGTCCTCCCCGTGTGGCCCCCGGGAGAAGGTGGCAGGAGGACCTTCCCTGTGTGGCCCTTGAACCTGTTGTGGCCCGCCGGTGGCTGGCGGAGCTAGCAGCAAGAGTCGGACAGTAGTGAGGAGGTTGGAGAGGAACCTGGGCCAGTCCTGGAGGCTCAGGAAGGCTCAGACAAGGGTTCTGCATCAGAGGCAGCTGTGGGGCCAGGGCAGGCTGGCAGTCATCAGCTGCCTTCGGGCTCAGACAGCAGTGAGGAGGGGAGCAGCTGGAACCAGTTCCCAGCCTGTGCATGCGCAGAACTGCCAAAAGAAAAGAACAGTTATGAACTAAGGGTGGGAGTAAGGCCACAGGTGGACGATGAATGACCCCTCCCATAGGGATTAAAAGAGGAGCAAAAGGGGAGGGGGCTTTTGCAGGAAATGATTCGTCATTGCAGCAGTGTGTAGATCTGTCTGTGCATCTCAGAGACTGTGCTGAGCCCTTCCTTGTCAGCACTGTGTTTGGAAGTATTTACCAGGCAGCTTTCCGAGATAGGGTCGAGCTCCTAATTATACCCCTGAAAGACTGTTTGCCAGGCCTTTGGCTGAATGTGAATGCAAGAAATTCACCTTCATTTCATAAAAGGGGTTTGGTCGGGACAAAGAGCCTGCTTAGTGCTTTTTGGGGAAGCCTGGGACAGAACAGGACCGGGCAAGACCCCTGTCTGACAGTTCTCCTGCAGGAGCAGAGCTGGGGGCAGGAAGGGGCTGGACTGGCAAAGGAAGGGTTTCTCGCTGGTGCTTGCATGTGCCACCTTGGCTGCTGGGCTGCTGGGCTAGATGGCCATTGGGGCTCTTTGGGACCTGTGGCTGAGGGCCACAGCCTGGGGCAATGAGAGGTCCTGTAACCAAAGGGCTTCACCTTCTCCTCGGTCACGCTCCAAGTTCCCTTCTGGTCCTCAGGAGAACCTGCAAAGGCTTCAGCCTTGGCTGCCCTTCCCTTTGCCTCTTGTCCCGTGCTGCAGGGCTTGCATGGCCTCTTGGGGGCAAGTGGGTGAGCCAGGAAGTAGGAGAGACAGCTGTACCAGCCGCTGCTTAACTTCTCCTTTGGTTTATCTCTCCTTCCTCCCCACCCCCTCCCTCCTCCTGGCAGGATCTCCCGAGAGTAAGTATGCGTGGGGTGGCTTTGCTGGCATCCTCAGCCTGTACAAATGCAAGGGCTGCCCAGGCCTCATCCTGGAACTCGAGTCCTCTAATATCCCAAAGGTGCTTTTTCCAAAAGGCAGCTGGACTTCTTGTTTTTCTTTTCTTTCGCTTCCCATCCAAGAAGCTTCTTCAGTTCTGACTCGTTAGAGTTACAACTTCAGCCAGAACTGAAGAAGCTTCTTGGACAAGGAGCAAAAGATTTTCAAAGAAAAAAACAAGAAAGTCCAGCACTATTAGTGGCAACCATGAACCTGGAATGACGGAGCGTCTCCAGAGACATCGAGCCACATGCTGCTTCTCGGCTGGCGGTCACTCTGTATGGACGGGGAGGTTGGGGCTGAGAGTTTGGACCCATCATTTCCCCTTGTTACCTGTGGCGTGGAACCCCAACAGAGCCTGCAAGGGGTTGGTTTTGGTCAAGCCCTGAAAATCGTAGCGTTTATTTCAGGTGCCCTGGCTGGTGGGCTTCATCCCCAGGCCAAAGGCTGTGACCACTGAACCACCTTTGATGCCATGGCACAGCGGTCAAAGCCACGGAGCTTGTCAGCTGGAGAGCTGACAGTCCAGGTTCGAGACTCGAGCTCCACAAGACGGGGTGAGCTCCTGTTCCTTGCCTCAGCTCCTGCCCACCAGCAGATTGAAAGCATGTGAATGCAAGTAGATAAATAGGTACCACTTTGGTGGGAAGGTAACAGCGTTCTGTGGACCTCTCTGTATAGCCACACTGGCCACAGAAATTGTCTTCACACAACGCTGGCTCCCTCAACAGAAATGAATGCTGCACCCCAGGGTCGGGTTTGATACCTTACTTTCTGCTCTAAAGATGGGGCATCATAGCCCATGCATCAGGAAGGGCCACCCCACAAGAGGTGCATGCAAAAGGCCAAGCCCCTCTGAGACCTCCAGAGCTGTGTCTTCCCCAGCTGTGGGAAGGGCTCTGTGGCTGCAGAAGACGCTGGCCGTTCCCTTCGCTTATCCCCACCTCGATAGCCGGGCCAGGGCCCCAGAGAGGCATCTCAGCCAGCCAGCTCTCCTCCTGCCCTGCTGTTCATCCTGTCCTGCAGGTGGAAAGGAAGCCCTGCGTTGCCCATCCCAGTCTGTGCCATCGGCTTCTGGATCTCCAGAGCTCCTTTCGGTCACCAAGGGGCCACCCTTCCACCTTCTGCTGGGGTGCCTTGAGCCCCACAGTGTCCTGGGCATGGAGTGAACCCGTGGGGCGTTCTCATTGCAGGCTGGGGAGAGCTGCCTTCAGGGTGTTGCTTCTGCCTCTTCACCTTGGCCCCCATGAAGATGGGGGGGGGACTTCAACTCCCAGAATTCCCCAGCCAGCAGGAGTTGCAGTCCACCCATCGTCGAGCGGCCAAGGTGGAAAGACACAGGTCTAAGTTGCATTTGTGACAGCACAGTGGTCATTTGCACAATTAAGCTCGTTCTGTACCAGATGCGGAGGTGGTATTCAGCCGGTTCGGACCGGTTCTAGAGAACCGGTAGCAGAAATTTTGAGTAGTTTGGAGAACCGGCCAATCCCACCTCTGACTGGCCCCGCCAACCCCATCTCTTCTCTGCCTCTCATTGAGTCCCAACTGATTGGCTGGGTCTCCTTTGGTTGCCCTGCACAGGAGAATGGAGCTGGAAAGCAGGTTAGGGGGGTGGGGAGGGAAGGGGGATTTTGCAGTATATCCTTCCCCTGCCCTGCCCTGCCCGCCAAGTTGTGTCACGCCCAAGCCACGCCCACAGAACCAGTAGTAAACTTTTTTGAATCCCACCACTGACCAGAAGCCTCTATCAGGGGGTTCTTGGAAGTGGGGTGACCTGAGCTTCTGGCGGGGAGACCCCTGACCCCTTTTGCCCCAGCTCTCCCCGAGGAAAGTCCCCATAGCTCAAGACAGCCCCTGCTTTGCCATCTTCTCTGTGTGTGTGCACCTGTGCGTTTGGGTGGTCTCTGTGTGTGTTCTTGTGTCTGACAGGGTGTTTTTCCCCGCCTGCCCCAGGATGAAGGACACCAGCCGGAAGAACAACGTCTTCGCCCAGTTCCGGAAGATCGAGAGGGACAAGCAGAAGCTGATCGAGGCCGTGGCCAAGCAGCTCCGCAGCCTCATCAGCACCAGCCACCACTCCTGAGGGGCCACAAGACGCGTGGCGGCCCTGGGTGGGTGGAGGGGGGGAATGGCAGGGCGGGGCCTGTGCCCTGGTACCGTGAGGAGGGGGCGGAGCGGTTCCAGGCAACCAGCATGGCTGCTGAAGGATCACTACAGCGCAGCTTGCAGGACTGCTCAGTGGTGCCTCCTCCCCTCTGGAGGCGCCTGGCTCGCTTGAAAAAGACTGCTCCTGGAGCTGGAAGCTCTGAGCCCCAGAAAGCCTTCCAGGAAGGCCAAGGCCAGGGGCCCGTCAGCACTTCCACGTTCCTAGACACACCTTGGCAATGAAGCACTAATGCAGGGCGTGGGGTCCAATCTTGGCCACCTTTGAAGACTTCCGGACTTCAGCATGGCTGCCTGGGGAATTCTGGGAGTTGAAGTCCATTAGTCTTAAGGGGGACCAAAGTTGGACACCCCTGGTTTAAAGGGAACAATTGACACTTTCAAAGGGAAACATTTACAAAACAAAAACCACCCCTGTGGGGTTCCCCAGACCCCCG
Source organism: Naja naja (assembly GCA_009733165.1). Classification (NCBI taxonomy): domain Eukaryota; kingdom Metazoa; phylum Chordata; class Lepidosauria; order Squamata; family Elapidae; genus Naja; species Naja naja. Next base: position 8,369,024 of record CM019151.1, on the reverse strand, counting down.
TTTCAGCCCCCATTTTGTCTCCTTTCCGGAAAGACAGCCTTCTTTTGCTCCTTTGGCCGCATTTGAAACACAATCCGCTCTTTTCATTTTTTTAAAATGGCCACTCTCCTCCCTGTTTCTCAGTGATCCATTTTTTAAAAATCCGATTTCTAAGCCTTTGAGCAGCTCCGCTCAGCTTTTCTGTAGGAAGCCAGGATGGGAAGCGTTTTCCTCTTACGGACAAAGGGAATAGGAGCTCTTTCAAATAAACTTGTTGGAAAACAAGGACTTTGTTTTAAAAACTCCCCAAACCCCATATTTTTAATGAAAAGAATGGAAGTCGTCTAAGAGGTTTCTGTTGTTGGGGCCTGAGGTTTTACCCGGTCCAAAAGTTCAGGAGGGTGGACAGAACATGCAATGGAAGCCCCATTCTTTTAAAGCAGGGGTAACCAAACTTGGCAACTTTAAGACTTGTGGACTTCAACTCCCAGAATTCTCCAGCCAGTGTAGCTTACTCTCTTGTAATCCCTTTTTCTGCAATCTCTCCACTTTGGGAGGTTAAGAGAAAAAAGAAACAGACACGGCTGGCTGGAGAATTCTGGGAGTTGAAGTCCACAAGTCTTAAAGGTGCCAAGTTTGGGGACCCCTGTTTTAAAGGGAGTGGCTGCTGCCCTCTTGGCTTTTTCCAATCCCTCCCCCAGACCCATAAACCTCACGGCCTCCCCTCCTTCTGCCTGCTTTTGTGCCAAGAACCCCACTTTGCATGTGGCAAATAATTCACAGTCACCCTTGGAATGGGGGAGGAGAATTACATTCTTGTACGTGACTTTTCAGCTTCTCTCAAGCTCAAGCAGCAGGGCAGCCGTGCCCTCCCACAAAGCACTTGCCCACAGACCACCCAGAGACCCTAAATGTGGGCATTTGTGGCCAGGGAGGACAGTGTCCATCTGCCGGCCGTCTTAGGCCTTCCTTGTTGGCTCCTCCTTGTTGCCCTTGGTTTCAGTGACATTTGGGGCGTGGGGATAGATGGAATAGCTCGGGGGTCTCCAAACGTGGCCACTTTAAGATTGGTGGACTTCAACTCCCAGAATTCCCCAGCCAAATCTTAAAAGTGGCCATGTTTGGAGACGCCACCCGGAATAGCGTATAACAGACAGCAAAGGCCACTTCTTGGACGTCGGGGCGAAGGTCGTCCTCAATCTGGCAGTCCAGCTCATTGGCTGCAGAAGGGCTGACAAGTGCCTTCCGAGGAGTCTCAGCACAAGCCCACTTCTGGCTGGAATGGCCGTGGACCAAGCCGACACAGGCAGCACCCTCGCCGGCCAAGGAGCCTCCGCCATCTTGCCTTCGGGGCTCGTCTTGGCTGCTGAGCAGTTGGAGATGGCCCCACCGCTTTGCACAGGTCCTGAGACGGAGACTTTGAGGCAAGTGTCCAAATGTCCACTAAAGATGGAGAGGAGAAAAAGCCCCCCTGAGAAAGCCCTGTTGGGTTGGATGAGTTCCTCAGGCCTTCTTGAGTTCCCCACTCACTTGTGGGGGGCTTGGCTTGTGTCCTTCCTTCTGGTTGCCATTCCTCTGCTGTGCTGGGCCCTTGAGGGTCTTCTCTGGGAGTGAGGAGCACAGCTGGGCATCTCCTGGCCCTGAGGGCATGGAGTCCCCCCTCCACTCTCACTCTGGCCACATGGCTGGCTGTCCGCTGGGAGGACAGAGAGGAGCCCACAAGAGGGTCTATAAAGTCCAGCTTCATGCCCAGGCCAGGCAAAGACCCCAGTGCCTCCAAGACTGGCCCCAAAGTCTTCCCACCCTCGTTCCAGCTGGAGCTGTCCAAGGCCTCTTTTGGCTGCCCTGGAGGGATCTGGTCATCTTCCTTCTTTCCTTCAAAGCCAACTTGCCTTGTGGGTCACCCTGGCTCCCCGATGAGGCACATCTCACCGTGGAGAGGGGCTGGGACCCACCTCTGAACATCGGCTGGCCTGCTGGTTACAGGCAAGGAGAGCAGGACTACATGGCCTCGGGGCCAAGGCCTGGGTGGTGGGTCGGCCTTGGCCAAAGCTGCCCTCCCTCCAGGGACCCTGTTGAAAACTCAGCCTGGTCTCTGAGCTCAAAGAGTGCCCCCTCTGCTCAGTTTGCCTTATCCAGAGAAGGACAAGAGGCTTCACCTCCAAACTGGATCTTGTCCAGTTTTGCAGTGCCCCAGTGGGGGAAAGAGAGGCTGATTTGTCTCTGCAGCAGCCCAAACAAGCCCACCCTGGCCCCATACCACAGAACCAGCCTTCTGGCACCTGGGAGAGCAGCTGTAGGGAGCATGTCCAGCTCCTGCTGAGGCTACCCGTTTTGAGAGGGTCAAGCTCTGGATGGGGGAAGAGCGGGGTAATCAGGTTGGCCATCAGTGACTTGTTTGGGCTGGGCCCTGCCATCTCCTGCCAGTTGTACGCAAACTCCCAGCTTGTGCCTCTTCCTCTCCTTAACCAGATATGACCCCTCACCCAGGAGAGGAAGAACCCCCAGATCTTCTAGGGATGCCCCTTGGGAAGGGTCTGCTCCCTGGAAGGGGTCTCCCCCACTTCTCTCTACAAAGACGTGCCCGTCCATTCCCCACCCTTCGTGGCCCCTCGCATTTCAAAGCCAGGGTTCAAGTAGTTTGGCATTTGGCTGAAATACCCACGGGGCTCTCCAGCCTTGGCAGCTTTAAACCTGTGGGCTTCAACATCCAGAATTCCTCAGCCAGCCATGCACTGTAAAGTTGCCACAGATGGAGACCCCTGGCCCAAACAGGAAGGGTCTCCACCGGGTTCTTTCTTGTGGCTGCATTCTCAAACCACCGTTTGTCTCCACCATTGTAAGACAGGTTTCTTTTCAAGTGCGAGCAGTGGTGGTCTGCTACCGGTTCGACCCGGTTCTCCTGAGTCGGTAGCACCGATGAGCAGCAGAGACCGAACCGGGTCTCTCCACTGCTCTGCTGTTGGGCCCACCTGCCCGCCCGGGCACCCAAACTCACCTTTATCCTCTGCTTTTGAATTGCAGCTGCTTTGCGCGACACAGCAGAGTGCTGCAGGGCAGCTGCTGAAGCAACCAGGGGAATGCAGGCTTGCAGGAGAGGAGTTGGAACGCCTCTGCGCCTGCCCAAAGTGTGCGTGTTTGGCACACGCGTGCTCACAAAGTGTGTGCACACACGCAAAGCACGCCCACCAAGCCACGCCCACTGAACCGGCGGTAAAAGTTTTTGAATCCCACCACTGTGTTCGAGCCTATTTGTGTCTGGTTTTTTTTTTTTATTTAATAATTTGGGTGGGGTGAGCAAGCCCACCAGTCCATTGGGAGGGGGAGGGGCTCGGGGGCCCCACTGAAGTGAGGTCTGGCAGCCCCCAGGACTTGGCCAAGGGGTCTCTTCTTGCACAAGCAGGGTTCATGGCCGTTCGCCAGCCGTTTTTGCCAGAGTTGCAAACCTTTACCCTCCCGCCTCTTTCTTTTCCCTTCTGTGTTGTTTCCTCAACTTCCACCTTTTGAGGTGCCCTGGAATCAAATTTACAAGCTGCCTTTTGAATCGGTGGCCAAGGGGGTGGCTGGAGTGGCTTAACTGACCACCAACTGGGAAAGCATTTGAAAAGTGGCCCCTTTTGATTCAGCCACAATGCCCTACGACACCCTATTTTCTCAATGGGTCCTTTATGAGTTGCTTATGCACACAACGTATGTCTGTACACACACACACACACACACGTGGGCTTTTCCAGATAGCTATTTTGGGTGGATATTACTGAAACTAAGGTGGGAAATAGAGGTGGCTTTTTGTTTTTTTTTTCTCTTTGCACAAGCTGTTGCACAAAGTGGAAAACTTGGGATTCGTATAAGGGACCCTCCCCTTGCCGGGCAATGCAGCTGTTGGATCCAGCAGGTAAAATGGAACCGTGTGGGGTTTACCCATGAAGCGTTAAATATTAGCATGTGGATTTGAACTGTACATATATTCCTCCTGTTGTAACTTTTATTAAACGCTGTATGAATGTACCTGTTCGGAGTGCTGCTCCTTTGCGTTTCCCTGTAGAAAGCAACAAATTCTCAAAAGCGTTTGTTGCAAATAACTCCATGGGGGTTACTGAACATTATCCCCAAATGACAACTGGACTTCCTTGGGTTCCCCCACCCTGTGAAAAAGGTTTCACTTCCTGTCCAAGAAGCTTCTTCAGTTCTTTGGGAGCACCTTTGTGACACCCACGACCTGGATCAGGGGTCTCCAACCTTGGTAACTTTAAGACCTGTGGACTTCAATTCCCAGAGTTCTCTGGGAGAACTCTGGGAGTTGAAGTCCACAGGTCTTAAAGTTACCAAGGTTGGAGACCCCTGATCTGGAGGATGGACCCCTGATCTGGAGGATGAAGTCCACAGGTCTTAAAGTTGCCAAGGTTGGAAACCCTGATCTGGAGGATGGACCCCTGATCTGGAGGATGAAGTCCACAGGTCTTAAAGTTGCCAAGGTTGGACACCCCTGATCTGGAGGATGGACCCCTGATCTGGAGGATGAAGTCCACAGGTCTTAAAGTTGCCAAGGTTGGAGACCCCTGATCTGGAGGATGGAGGATCTCCGTAGACATTTCTGAAGCTTTGGAGCTGAGCTTAGGAGGCCTTGCACCAGCAGCCAAGCAGATCCCGAGCCGCCTCACAGGTGTCTTTTCCTCTGACGTCCAGTTGGCTTCTGCACCAACCACCCTCTGGAAGTTGACTTAACTTTTTCTGCTGGTCTGGACTGGGGGTCCCCAATTCCTGGGCCATGGCCTGTTCAGAACCATGCCATGCAGGCGGCATGCACGCACCGCAGAGGTGTTAATTCAGCCGGTTCTGGAGAACCAGTAGTAGAAATTTTGAGTAGTTCGGAGAACCGGCCAATCCCACCTCTGAGTGGCCACGCCCCATCTATGCTCCGCCTCCTGAGTCCCAGCTGATCAGCTGGGTCTTCTTTTGTTGCCCTGCACAGGAGAACAGAGCTGGAAAGCAGGTTAGGGGGGGTGGGGAGGGAAGGGGGATTTTGCAGTATATCCTTCCCCTGCCACACCCACCAGGCCACGCCCACAAAACCAGTAGTAAATTTTTTGAATCCCACCACTGATGCACCTGAGCGCAGCTCCATTTGCACAAGCAGTGGACACTTGTGCTCGCATGCCCAAATGGAGCTGCACATGCCTGCCACTTGCACAGAACCAATTGCTCTCCCTGCCCCGCCCCCCCTGCCCAGTGGTGGGATTCAAAAAAATGTACTACTGGTTCTGTGGGCGTGGCTTGATGGGCGTGGCAGGGGAAGGATACTGTAAAATCCCCCTTCCCTCCCCACCCCCCTAACCTGCTTTGCAGCTCTGTTCTCCTGTGCAGGGCAACCAAAGGAGACCCAGCCGATCAGCTGGGACTCAATGGGAGGCAGAGGATAGATGGGGTTGGCGGGGCGAGTCGGAAGTGGGATTGGCCGGTTCTCTGAACTACTCAAAATTTCCACTACCGGTTCTCCAGAACTGGTCAGAACTGGCTGAATACCACCTCTGCCCCTGCCCCCCGCCAGTCCACAAAGCTGGGAAGGCCAGACACCAGTGGTCTAGATACGTTCTGCTCCTGCAGCAGCCCCTCCATTTCCTCCTCCATTCCCAGGGTGCCTGCATTAGGCCACCTAACCGAATGAAGGCCTGGGCGAGCCATCCATCAGGCAGACGAGTCCATCCATTTTCCTGCCAGCTGGAATGCAATTAGGAAGAGCTGGCCGTTAATCACCTCGCTCTCTGCCCCCCTCCGTGCAGCTGGACGGACGCCCGTGTGCCAGGAGACCCCGGTTGGCAAGTGGCAGGGGCTGCCCGTGGGCTGGGATCACGTCGCCTTCCCCAAATGTTAAAGCCGAGCCACGGATGACGAATTGCCAGCCTCCCGTCCTCTCCGAAGAGCCCATCCGTCTCTCGGCTGACAGGGAGGACTTATTGGAAAAGGGCCTGTGCAGGGACCATCGCTCAACGTCCACCATGACAAAGAGGGGTGTGAATGAGCCCCCCCCATGGGCTCAGCACAGTCATCTGTTTCCATTAGGAGGTCTGTGCTTGCAACTCTGGGCACACACGGGTGTCTTTTGAGCCTTGGCATCCTGTAGGCCTCCTCAGGAGGAGGAAAGAAGAGCTGGCGGGTCGATGGCTTTCTTTGGATGCTTGAGGAGTTGCTGCCCAGGAACCAGAAGAACTGGACACCCAGCTGTCCAGGGAGGTTCAGTTCCAGTCAAAAGTTATGGCAGTGTTGTGGTTCGCTGGCAGACGGCAGAGGTAGTGGGCAGTGAGGACGAAAGGGAACCAGTCAGGGAGTCTGGCGAGGACTTGGACGAGGGTCCTGCATCAGATGCAGGGATGGGGCCAGGACCATTTGGGAGTGGGGTGCTGCCTTCAGAGCCTTTGGAGTCTGGCAGCAGCGAGGCAGAGGACCCAGGGGAGCCTGTTGCCAGTGCGTGTATGTGCAGAGCTGCTAGAAGGCAAGAGCAGCTGAAGCAGAAGGGGCAGCTCAGGAATAAGGCTGGGAGGTGATTGCCCCTCCCATAAGATATAAAGGTCAGGCCAAGATGACGAAACCTTTGCAGGAAGCAAAGCAATACATTCTGAGTCCTTGAAACTCTGCGTATTCGGGTTGTTTTTTTCTGGGACTTTGGTTGGTTTATGTTGTAGTTAATCGGACTTTTGTTTTTGGGCAGCATTCCACAGCACTGAAAGGCCATGCTCTTATCCGGGGGAACTGTTTATAATTAGTTCTGGCTAAGAATGCAAGTAATTCCCAGTGTTGTATTAAAATAGGTTTTGCTTTTAAAATAAGTTTTGTGTTTCATTAAGTTTGACAAAGCCTGGGTCAGAACAGGCAGGAGCATCCAAGGAAGGTCCTGGGATGGTCAGCGGGGACTCTGCGGCAGCAGAGCAGGAGAAGGTGGGTAGAAGGGTTGACCTTAGCACTTGATGGACTCTTCTTGGCATCTCCCAACTTAAAACAGAAGGAAATGCAGGCAGTGCTCTAAAGTTTATTTAAGAGTAGTCGCTTAGCAAGCTTTGGCATCCCACCTGCTTTCCCAAGAAATCCCAGCCCTTCCCTTTGTCCACCATTGCCTGGGTAGAGACCTGGGAAGAACTGGATACCCAGATGTTCTCTAGAAGCAATCACTATCCTTGGGCTGAGAATCGGTGGAAGAAATAGACCTTCTTCAAAGCAAATATTGCAAAGCATTTGCAGACTTCGGTGGGCATTAGAATTAGGATTAGAATTCTTTTACTGGCCACATGTGACTGGGACACGCAAGGAATTCGGGCATAAACTCAGTGTGCTTGCCAGCAACAAGTGATACATCATGATCCACTGAGCTTCAGCTGAGGCATAAAAATGGCAACTGAATTCAGAAGTGACATGGGAGGGCTAAGAAGAGACTGGACAGCCATTTGCCTGGGATGGTCTAGAGTAGACTCTAGGGCCATGATGGCAAACCTATGGCATGCGTGCCACAGGTGGCATGCAGAGCCATTTGTGCTGGCATGCAAACCGCAGGCAAACTTACCTCACTGCGCATGCGCTTGCCTCGCAGCTGATTTTTGGCTGGTTTGAGGCCTTTTTAGGCCTCCCAGAGGCTTGGAAAAAGTCTCTGCAGGCTTTGCAGGCCGAATAATAGGCCCATTTCATCACTTCCTGTAACACCGGAAGTGACAAAATGGGCCTATTATTCATCCTGCAAAGCCTGCAGAGGCTTTTTTCAAGCCTCTGGGAGGCTGAGAAAGGCCTCAAACCAGTTGTGAGGGGCGGGGAGCAGTGCACGCATGCGCAGGGGGTGTGGGGGGACGCGCATTGCCTTCTGGGTTCTGGCATGTGAACGCACATGTGCCAGTGCGCACACAATTATTGGCACAGCAGCCCAAAAGGGTTAGCCACCACTGCTCTAGGGTCTCCTGCCAGAGCAGGGGGTTGGACTAGAAGACCTCCAAGGTCCCTTCCAACTCTGTTAATCTGTTCCTCGGCATACTCCCTGGGCTGAAAGGCCCACTGCTTTTGCCTCCTCCAATTTTCAGGAAGACGCTTCCCCAAGAGATGAGGGGTGACCCTGACTTCCCTCCCAACCTTCTGGGGCTGAGCTGCCCACTTGGCCTGCATGAAAAGGGGCCTCGCACAGGCTGGGATGAACTGGGAACAATTCACAGGAACCACCAAACCGGGGTGGGGGGGCGTGTGTGGAGAGAGAGAGAGAGAAATCTAAAGGATCCAATAATCCAATAAGAGATTGAAATGGAATGATGGAGAAGGAAGGAATGAAGTTGGAACAATGATGACAAGAGGTTGAGAGATCAAATCCAGACTCCCTCCCCCCTGCCCCCACCCACCCTTGAGTGGGTCACTGTAAAGTTGGGCTCTGTGTGTTTGCGTGTGTGTTTGTGTGTCTCTGTGAGTGGGTGGAACTCCAGCCTTTCAGGGGACTGTCCTAGCTGCAGGAAAAGATGGGAAACGGCCAGACTTGCAAGATCTCCAAACTTGGCAACTTTTAAGACTTGTGGACTTCAGTTCCCAGAATTCTCTGGGAGTTGAAGACCACAAGTCTTAAAAGTTGCCAAGTTTGGGGAGCCCTGGGCCAGAGCCTAGTGGGAGCCCCCCGACCCTTCCTCTTCCTCTGCAGGGGACGGGCTCCCTCGCCTTGGATTGCTGCTACCCCTTGTGCCCCTTGCCTTTGGCCCTTCTCTAGGGGACCTGCCTGCCCCACGGGGCTGCCGGGGAGTCCCCTGTGGCCCCGGACCCCCCACCTGCCACTCACGTCTCCCTTGAGCGCTCCCTGGCGGGGATGCCCGCAAAGGGCTTGCTGGGGGGTGGGCGAAACCTGGCCCGGCAGCAAAGCCCGAGTGGGCAGGTGGGTCAACTCAAACGGCCCGGACGCCCCCGCTGGGCGGGTCGCCGCTCGGGCTGGATGGGGGGGGGCTGCTGAAGCGGGGAGGGGGTCCCCCTTTCCGACCCCCCTCCAAATCCTGGGGCGGGGGGGGTTTCTCAACGTGCTCAAGTCAAGACCCCCCCTCCCGCATTTGCTATCCAGAGCGGGAAAAGGGCTCCGGCACAATCGCTCTTGCACTAGATCTCCGCGGGAGGAATCCAGTCCCGGGATCGACTCTCTCTGGCTCCCCACTTCTGGGGAGTCGCTTTGCCGTCCGAGCGCGTTTTTCTCCCGCTCCTCGAGGAGCCGCGTCCCTCCAAGGCGCGGAAGGCACCGAGGACGGGGCGGGAAGGGGAGCACGTGCGCCGCGGCGTGAAAGCGGCCTCCTCCTGCTCCTTCGGGCGAACCGAGGTAGAAAGGACCTTGGAGGTCTTCTAGTCCATCCCTCTGCTCGAGCAGGAGACCCTAGTCCAGGCGTGTCTAGACGGGAAAGAAACGGGCAGCGGCTCAAAACTTTCAGGAGAAGGAGACCTCCTCGGGGCACCCGAAGAAGAAGGGTCCTTACCCGATTCTGCTTAGCATTTCAGTCGGAATCCTTTTTATTTAAGGGCCAAGGCACCTGTCCTCAGGGGTCTTTCTGTGAGGAGGAGGAGGAGGAGGAGGAGAAAAAGAAGAGGAAGAGGAAGAAGATTAAGAAGAAGAGGAAGAGGAAGAAGCAGAAGATTAAGAAGAAGAAGAAGAGGAATAAGATTAAGAAGAAGAAGAGGAAGAGGAAGAAGATTAAGAAGAGGAAGAGGAAGAAGAAGATTAAGAAGAAGAAGAGGAAGAGGAAGAAGCAGAAGATTAAGAAGAAGAAGAGGAATAAGAGGAAGAGGAAGAAGAAGATTAAGAAAAAGAAGAGGAGAGGAAGAAGAAGAGAAGGAAGAGAGAAGAGAAGAAGGAAGAGAAAGGAAGAAGAGGAAGAGGAAGAAGATTAAGAAGAAGAAGAGGAAGAAGAGGAAGAGGAAGAAGATTAAGAAGAACAAGAATAATAAGAACAAGAACAAATCAGGAGAAGGAGAATCAGGAGGAGGAGAAGGAGGAGGAGGAGGAGGAGGAGGAGGAGGAGGAGGAGGAGGAAGGAGACTGCGGTTCTTGAGGGTCTCTGAGCTCAGTGGTTTTCTTGCAGTCGTTTCATGACCCAACCAGGTAACATCATCAGTTCTGGAAGGGAGTAGGTTTTGTGAAGAAGAGGAGGAGGAGGAGGAGAAGTTTCATGACCCAAGTAGGCAGCATCATCAGTTCCTGAAGATAGTGGAGTTTGTGAAGAAGAGAAGGAGGAGGCTTGTAGAGGGAGCATGTCTTGGAGCAGAGGTCTCCAACCTTGGCAACTTAAAACTTGTGGACTTCAACTCCCAGAAGCTGGCTGAGGAATTCTGGGAGTTGAAGTCCACAAGTCTTAAACTTGCCAAGTTTGAAGACCCTTGTCTTAAATGATTAAAAGTGCCATAAATGAGCAGGGGGTGAGAAGTCTTTTTCAGACAAAGCCTCCCTCTGGCACTCAGCTAGGCAGGACCACTCCCCACCCCCCACCTCCAATTAGCCCAGCCAATGAAGAGAGTGCTAATTACAGGCACAGCCCCCTCCTCACTCCTCCCAGCAGCCCCCACAAGGGAGCAAGCAAGCAGCCAGGTGGCCCTTCTTGAGGGAGGGGCTCTCCTTCCCTCCCTTCCAACTCCTGGAAACACTTATGGCAGGAGAGTCCATCTTGTGGACTTCAACTCCCAGAATTCTCCAGCCAGCTAAGGTTGGACACCCCCTGCCTTAAAGGGAGACGTCTCGAACAGTTTGGAAGAAAACCCCGCTCCCCATTAACAAGAGGGTCTGTCTTTTTTTTTCTGAAGTGTTTTAACTCAATTTATTTTATGCTTAAATTATCAACCACATCATCCAGTGTTGGTGGGTGTTTTTTTATTTCATACATATGTAATTAGAGCTATTATCAACTAATCCTGTTTCCATATGAAGATAATTAACAAATTAAATATATTTCACCCAAAGCCCAAATAAAAATGCCGTTTTAAAATCCAGCAGCCTTAACAACCTAATATTCAACTGCTAGGATGATTACACATGATTGGCTTCCTGAAAGATTCTACATCTTAGAGCCAGTGCACAATATAGTAATATTTTTACAGTGTGCTGCCACTCTTTTAGCTAAGAAGATCTCTTCCTTCCTTTCCCCACTCCTTTTTAAAAAAAAAATCCCCCACTGGCGCTCCCAAAAAAGGAATAACTGGTGCTGCACTGGGCAATTTCAGTACAGTACTGAAGAAAACAAGGACTACTAGCAGTGTTGGGACGTGCTCTTTTGAAGCTCTTGAGTTGGCACAAACTTCTTGTTTCAGATCAAGTGTTGTGGCTTCAGTGTAAAGTTTACTCTTCTTTGGTCTTGTTTTGTTGTTCCGATGTAATGTGTTCCTTTCCTGATCTGAACTTGAAGCAGCTGTTTCAGGTGGTAAATTCTATTCTATTATACTTCATACCAGGGGTGGGAGTCAAATTTCTTAACAGACACTTCTGTGGGCGTGCCCTAGTTTGTGGGTGTGGTTTGGTGGTCATGTGATTGGCTGGGCATGGCTTGTATGTAAATATTTATTTATTTACTTTTTTACTTTTTTACTTTTTTACTTATTTATTTATAATTGGACTTGTATGCCTCCCCCTCTCCGAAAGGACTCAGAGCGGCTCACAACTAAAATACAAACAATAAATATTTAAAAAAGAATTAAACCTAAACAAGCCCAATAAATAAAACCAATTTAAAACCAAGTTTAAACCCCCAATTTAAAATATTGTAAATATTTATGTAAATATTGAATTTTTTTATTAAAAGAAGAGCAACTTTTACCCACAACGAGGCAAAGCAGGCAGGCAGATTGAGTTGCTCGCAGGAGCACAGAGTCACTCACAGATCTACCTTTCTGCAATCTGCTGCCTGAGTCTGCAGCGAAAAAATAGGAGCTTCAGTCCTAAGGAAGGTTCAGCTCTGCTCTCAGGACAGTGATGCAATTTGCCGGTTCTCTGAACTTTGCAGAATCATAACAACCGGTTCTATAGAACTGGTCCAAACCAGTAGAATCCCATTGTTAATGCCCCATTTTTTACGACCTTTCTTGCCAGCGTTGTAAAGTGAAACACTTCCGTTGTTAAGTTATTCACATGGTTGTTAAGTGAATCTGGCTTCCCTCATAGACTTTGTTTGTCAGAAGGTCTCAAAGGGGGATAACATGATGTGACCGTTGTAAACATGGAACAGTTGCCAAGAGTCCGAATTTCGATCATGTGAGCCTGGGGAGGCTGCAACGGTTGTAAGAGTGAAAACCCGGTCATAAGTCACTTTTTTCAGTGTCGTAACTTTGAACAGTCAATAAAGGAACTGTTGTAAGTCAAGGCCTACCTGTACAGGTAGCTTAGAAGCTACAGGCTTCAAAAGAGCTTACTTACTTACTTACAGATTAAGAGTTTGAGGTGACCCTGTAGGTCATCTAGTCCAACCTCCGGCCCAAGCAGAAGCACCATTTCTGACAGATGGCAGCCCAGGCTCTAAACTCACAATTACAATTACTTCAAAAACAAATATTTCAAAATGGCATTTGCAGAAGAATGTTAGTTGCAGTTCAACCTAATTTCATTATTTTGAGGTTTTACGCTGCCTTTAATGACATTTTGTATCACTAGGAGGAAAGAATTGTTTGAGGTACCAGAAAAATGGAATTGCACTGGAAAATCTATTAATGGAACTACTTGAAATATTATTTTAAAATTTATTTACAATATTTTTATTTTCTACACAAAGAAGTCAAAAGGCTTAATTTAGAGAAGTGAAAATGAAGTAGACCATCAACAAGGCCAGCAACAGCTTTGCTTTATTTTTAATGTTATGTTCCTTGAGAGCTTTGCATCATAATCTATATTTATTATTTAATTTAATTTAATTTAATTTAATTTTTATTTCATTTTATTTTATTTTATTTTATTTTATTATTTTATTTTATTTTATAATTCATTGCCTGCCCATTTTACCATGAGGTAACTCTGAGCAGCTTACAATATGGAAAAGATAATACAATATACAAGTAAAATACCACAAAAATATAAATATACACAATACAATATCCTGCCCTTGCTGTGCACAACTGGGAGACCCAGGAGGGGATTTCACAACTTGCCCTTTCACGCCTGTTGCTAAATTGACTCGCAATCACCGGAGCAGGATTAATTGTTCAAACGGGTGTGTAAGTGGGCACAGATCAGACAATAACTTCGTAAATGCTTGCTACGGGAAAGAAAACACAGACATAGAACAGCTTTGTTTCAAAAGATCCCAACAGAAAACCAGGTTGTGCATTGTGCCATTTTCAGAAAATCATACATTTTTGTGCATCCTCTGACCAATAGGCCAAATCTCTTTCTGCTTTCTTTTCTCTTTTCTCTTTTCTCTTTCTTTTCTTCCTTCCTTCATTCCCTCTCTCCCTCCCTCCCTTTCTTACTCTTTCTTTCTCTATTCCTTCCTTTTTCTTTTCTTTCTTTTCTTTCTTCTTTCTTTCCTTCCTTCCTTTTTCTCCTCTCCTTTCCTTCCTGCCTGCCCGCCTCTTTTCCTTTGTCTTTCTTTCCTTCCTGCCTGCCTGCCTCTTTTCCTCTGTCCTTCCTTCCTTCCTTCCTTCCTTCCTTCCTTCCTTCCTTCCTTCCTTCCTTCCTTCCTTCCTTCCTTCCTTCCTTCCTTCCTTCCTTCCTGTCTTTCTGTCTTCCCTGTCTTGCCCTGGATCCCACAGTACCAGCATTTCCTCCAAAAACCCCACTGAAAAGTGAGCAGTCTGTGCAGGCGGCCACCGTGTGTCTCGTCTGGAGGTGACATCCAGACGGAGCTGTGGGGGTCTCTCCCCGAAGGACCCTCATGGGCTCCTGCCTGCAGAAACAGAGAAGAAGTGGTGCAAGGAACTGCAAGGGGGATTTCTAAACAGACCCCGGGAGAAATGCATCTCTTTTCAGGCGGGAAAGATGGCGCGAGAAGGCTTTGCTGGTCCTTTTCTTTGCCAGGTGATATTTGATTGACCCTGAGAGAGCATCCACGGAGCATCAGTCCAATCCAGCTTAGCACAACTAAGCGATTCCTCAACACTTCCCCCAGGAGGGAATCAGTTAATTTACATGCTTCTTCCCAAATCCAGCACCCGTTTCCCCCTCCCTTCCTTTCCTGGGTCTCACATCGAAGTTACTCGGGGCCAGAAGGGAATAAATTTGTGGCTGGCTGTGTTATCTCACAATCGATGGGCTAAGTGCTTTTCTCCAAGACTTGGTTCAGGCAGTCAGAGAATCAACGACGGAACCTCAGCAGGATAACGGTATGGTTTTGTCAGGAGGGCATCTCCACCAGGGTGCCTCTTGACCCCGGATCGTGGCCTTCTTCGCCTCGCCCTCCGGAGAGCCACTGGGAGGAAAAAAATTGGGAGATCTTCAGGAAGCCTTACGCTGCTCCGACTGCACAGTCGCCAAAATGTTTACAAAAGAATTATGGTAACAAATCTGGATTTTTTTTTAATTTAAAAAAAAAAGTAGCATTAGTAAGCCTAAATTATCCTAAAATATATGTGCCACGAGGCTGGGTTTCCCCAAACTTACTCCCTGTTCGTGTCTCGGGTTACGCTGCCTTTTGAAAGAGGCAGGGAAAATTCAGCCGAGTGATTTTCCCTCATTAGCTCAGTAAGCTGTTTCTCGTTATGGCTTTTTAATTTTATCAAAGGCTGCCTCTGGTGTAGAATAATGGAGGCTGTATTCTTGCAGCGATGCAAAAATCCTTTAAAAAAAAGGGAGGGGGGAATTAAAATTCCAAAGGGAGGCAAAATTCCAGTCTGTTTTTGCTTTTGGAGCACCGAAAGAAATGGTTTGATATTAATGAGCAACCCCCCCCTTAAAATTGATACACACAGTTGTCTTAGAAAGGAAGATTATTTTTAATCTCAGAACTGTACCTCTTCTACAAATGCTTTAATAAACCTGAAAAAAAATAGTTCTTAAGCCGCGTCTTGTCTGAAATTCAGCTTGCAACTGCACACCAATCTGAAAGTCTTTTCCAGTAAAAATATTCTAATTTAAGTCTACGTGAAGGCTAACCGTTTATATTAATTGAGCAAATGCAAACGGTAAACTGAATCAAATCAAATGTAGAATAATAAAACTTAACTAGACTGAGATTAAACTAAATCAATATTCAAAACAGGCTTAAGGACATTTGCTTCAAATGCTCAACTTTGGAAAAATAAAAAAAAAACCAGAATCCTTTCCCAGTTACACAATTGTGTGTCTGCTCTTTAAGGAGGTCATATTTTAAAGGCGTTTCTTTTTTTAAAGGAGAGAAATACATTTGAAGGCATAAACTGCGGAAAACCTGAAACCCAGGGACGAACTGAACAACACAGCTTGTTCCAATATTAAATAAACTCCTCTGGATTAATCATCTTCAGATCACTGCTATTATTGTCTGGAGTGCAAGCCAACCAACCAACCATCCAGCCCACAAAACAGTCCTAATTTTGTGTCCTCTTTCTTTGCTGCTGCTTTTCTGTTCTTTTTTATCTCCCACAGAAAGAATTTCTGTGCATTTTGTTAACTCTGAACTCACAACAGGGATCACGACAGTCACGGCAGGAGGAGAGCCGGCCTGATCCATGGGCCCCCCTCCCTCAAAATCACCAGGATTTTTTTTTCTCAACAAGCAAACCCAAGAAATCTCCTGCAAGGAATCTCCTGGGATTGGGATGGGTTGTTTGCAGATTTCTAGGGATGTGCAACCCAGACGGTGACCGGAATCTGGAGCCTGCCCACCTGATTTGCAGCCATAGCTCAGAAGAAATTGAGCACCCCACCGCCAGCAGCAATGGGCTCTCTCCACACACCCCAAAACAGCTTTGCTCTGGCAGGTGCCCTGACAAGTCACACCAGCAGCCACCTAGGGCTGTTCCCCAGCTGCCCCCCACTGCCAGGACTGGCTCAAAGGGGAGGAGTCACCCCTATAGCTTGTCCTTGCCTTGCAGTGGGCCAGGCTCCTTCCAGGACAGCACACACCCCCAGCCAAGGAAGAGGGGCGTCTACTGAAGAGAAGGACCAGGGGAGACATGATAGCAGTCTTCCAATATTTGAGGGGCTGCCACAGAGAGGAGGAAGGGGTCAAGCTATTTCCCAAGGCACCTGTAGGCCAGACAAGAAATAATGGATGGAAACTGAACAAGGAGAGATTCAACCTGGAAATAAGGAGAAACTTTCTGACAGCGAGAACAATCAACCCATGGAACAGAAGTTGCATTTGGAAGTTGTGGGAGCTTCATCACTTGAGACTTTCAAGAAGAGACTGGACTGCCATTTGTCAGAAGTGGTGTAGGGTCTCCCGCTTGGGTGGGGGGGTTGGACTAGATGACCTACAAGGTCCCTTCCAACTCTGTTATTCTGTTATCTGGGAGGGAAAACCTCATAATTCCCAGAGGAGCAGCTGGTGGGCCTTTTGTCCCAACTCCACCAAAAACCAGGAGAAACTCAAAATCACATCAGTTTCAGCCTGTCTTGTGGGAAGGACCAGAAGTTCACTAAGAAGACCCAGTCAAAGCCCTTTCTTGAGTCTTCCCAAACCGATGAGTTCCTTAAAAAAAAGAAACAGGGAGGGTCTTTTGGGTGTGGGTCTTGTCTGGACAGTCTCATTTGGGCCCCAGATCTGAGGAGCAGTTTGTAGAGGGATACTAGAGGGATAAACCCCAGAGGAAAATGTTTGAAGGTTGAAAATTAGCCACCTCTGAATTTTCCCTCCATGAAATGTGAGCAAGCCACACGCTAAATCACTGCACCACTCCAAAGGCGGTTTTTCCCAAAAAGCAACTGGAGTTTCTGGGTTTTTTTTTCCTTCTTCTTCTTGGAAATGTTTCACTTCTCATCCAAGAAGCTTCTTCAGTTCTCACCGATGATTGAACATCACCATGGACAATCACTGCATATTTGAATCCATTTGTTCCTGGTTGGTTGTCCAGTCTTATGAGATAAGTTCAGGATGTAGTTATTTGAGGGAAGGGCTGAAATGTTGGCAGGCAGGGAACAGGGGGCATTGCTGCCTGGTCAAGCAGGGCCTGCTGGCACCCTAGGGTTGGTTTAGCTGGCATCCAGATGGGTCCCTCCTGCCCTCTGATGGGACCAACCCCCAAATGAATGAATGATGGTCCACCTTGGTTCTTTTTTTAAATTCTTTTTTTAATTGTTCTTTTTCACATTTTACAAATCTTAATATCAGCAGTACAGTGACATTATTATTACGTATAGCAATCTCATATAAATATATACATTCATATACATTCATATACATTTATCTATAATTTTTCTTTCTTTTATTTTGAAAAAACTTTATTAACTTTTATTACATTAAAAAACAAGACAAACTGTCAAACACACAAACACAAACCATTAAAGCATTAAAAAATATTTCATTAATTTTTCTTATCTCCATTATCCTTATTTCTATCGTTTAACCATTTACACCAATTATCCCAAACTTCGTAATACTCCGACTTCTTTATCCTTTAATTTTAACGTAAGATTATCCACTTCAGCACAATCTAAAATGTTTTGAATTACTAATTCCTCTGATGGTGTGTTATCTTGTTTCCAACATTGTGCGAATGCTGTCCTCGTTGCTGTCAACATATGTAGTAGAATATATTTAATCTTTTTCCTATATTTCCTTTGAATTATTCCCAACAAGAACAATTCTGGTTTAAACTCTATCCGATCTTCCATTATTTCTTGTATCCAATTCCAGTTCCAGTACTTTTGGGCTTCTGGGCATAACCACCACACCTTGGTTCTTATAGAACGGGTTGGCCAAGCCATGGGATAGAGTCCTCCTGTGGACTTTCTCCCTGTTGCCTTGAAGAAGACCTTAATGGCCAATGGACACCTCCTTCAGGGCCAGAGTTCTGCTAGGGAGATCCTAACTCTGGAGGACACTTGGGCAAGAACCTCACAAGTCCTGTGAGACCTTCTTAGGTGAGGACTCCAGGATCACAAGGGGCAGGGAAGCCCCCACTGGCCCTGTGGGAGAAGGTTGTCCACCAGGAACCCTTCTTGACCAGACCCACAGAAAGCCCCAAAGTGGAAGCTCCTGCTGGGGGAGATACAAAGGAGAGTGACCACTGGAAAGCCTCCCCCAAGCCAGCCGAGAACAAGGCCTGAGCTTGTCTTCCATTCTCGGTTCAAAGCTGAAGCAGCCAAGGCCTTTTGTGTGAGCGGCCCTCCACTTCCATCAGCTCTGGACGCTGACCAAGAAGCCATTTTCTCAAGCCCCGCACAATGGAGGCCCCAAGTGCCTATCTGCAAGATCTGGCTCTTTTCTCTCTTCCGTCTCCGTGGGAAACAAAAGGCAGAACAGGAGGGCAGAGAGGTGGGGGCAGCGGCTGGGGAGGTGGGGGGGGGCAGCATCACCTGTTCTCATCCTCTTTGGGGCAGCCCAGGGTGATCCAGTTCTACAGAGGAATGATTGAGTCTGTCATCTGCACCTCTATAACTGTCTGATTTGGTTTTGCAACCCAACAGGACAGACACAGACTCCAGAGAGTAATTAGGGCTGCAGAAAAAAACAATTGCTACCAACCTGCCTTCCATCGAGGATCTGTATCCTGCACGAGTCAAAAAGAGGGCTGTGAAAATATTACAGACCCCTCACATCCCGGACATAAACTGTTTCAACTCCTACCCTCAAAACGACGCTATAGAGCACTGCACACCAGAACAACTAGACACAAGGACAGTTTTTTCCCGAATGCCCTCACTCTGCTAAACAAATCATTTCCTCAACACTGTCCAACTATTTACTAAGTCTGCACTACTATTACTATTAATCTTCACATCACTCCTTATCAACCATCCCCTCCCACTTGTGACTGTATGACTGTAACTTTGTTGCTTGTATCCTTACGATTTATACTGACTGTTTCTAAGTATGATTTGATTGCTTATTGTGCCCTATGACTATCATTAAGTGTTGTACCTTATGATTCTTGACTCTTGAGGAATGTATCTTTTTTATGTATACTGAGAGTATTTACACCAAGACAAATTCCTTGTGCGTCCATTCACACTTGGCCAATAAAAAAGAATTCTATTCTATTCTATTCTATTCTATTCTATTCTATTCTATTCTATTCTATTCTATTCTATTCTATTCTATTGTTCTATTTGTCCCCTAGTATGATTTGATTGCTTATGAGTAATCTATGACTATTGCCAATGCATTGTTAGATTTAATAAGAAGAAATATCATTTATAATGTTTAAATAATGGAAATATGTACCCAAGTCGACGCATGATTGAAATGGAATGATTTGTTGTATATAAAAAGACAATAAAAAATATTTTTAAAAAAGAATTCTAACATTCTAACATTATCCCCAATTTATCCCGTCTCTAAAGAGCATCGTGGCCAGGTGGGACACCCTGGCTTTAGTGGGGAAAAGCCAGCCACCTCCAGGCTGCCCACTGTTGTTCTCCCCTTCCAGGCCGGGCTCTGCTCAGAACCTCAAACGCCCGGAGAAGGGTAAGTAAAAACAGCCCTTGGCCCAGGGAAGGGATAAACAGAGCCCCCTCCGAGAGGTTGGGAAGGCTGGGAGGAGGCCTTCTCCGGCCTGACAAAAGGCCCCTTCTTCTGTCATCCTTTTCATTTTCCTTGATGGATCCCCAATTGTGGAGCCTTCAAGAAAATGCATTCGGGCTCTTTGTCACCGGGTGTAATTCGATAAACGCTTTGCAGAAACACACCGGTTTTCGATTCTTTTCAGAAACGGTTACGGGCAGGATGGGAAGAAAAGGGCCCCGAGCGGCTGAGACATCTGAGAGGCTCAACTGGGCATTGGGGAGAAATGGGTGGGGGGTGGGAAGAGCCTCTCCCAAATCGACAGCCTTCCGAAATGGCAGCCAGGTTTGGGTGGGTGGGTGGGAGGGAGGCCCTTCGCAGCAGCGCTGCTGCAGCGGCAGCCTTGTGTGCGTGTGTGTGTGTGTGTGTAGGGGGCTGCCTGGGAGCCTCCCCTGGCAGCCTTTGAGAGGCTCCTTCTTCCATCAAAGACCCCCCCCTCCCCTGTGATCTCCTTCCCTGGAGAAGCTTTCTGGCCCAGGCCGGGGAAGTGGGGGGATGGGACCCCCCCCAAAGACCCTCCTTGGGTCAGCTATGGGGTCTCCTCCTCAAAAGTCACTTTTGGGATCTTCTGACAAAGCCACGTCAGCAGGGAAGCCCGGTTCACTTAACAACCAGGTTAATTGGACAAATTAACTTTGGCATTAAAAGATAAAGAAACATCAATATATTATGATAGCTGGAACTGCTGGTACGAATGGATAGATCAGAGATAGATTACATAATAAACTGTAAAAGAAGATATAATCGTAGTAGTGATTATATACTCGCATCAAGGATTAATTGTACATATGGCATAAAATAAGGATAAAAATAAGGTCCCACAAACTGTCGAGGATGAAATTGTTTTTAATTGTTTCTTGACTTTTCTTTCTACTCTTTTTTTCTCCGTTTCTTTTTCCTTTCTCGCATTTATGTACGTGTTGTTTGCCTATTTTAATTGTAACATTAATAAAGTTTATTTTAAAAAAAATGACAACCAGGTTCCTAACTTAACAACAACAGGGATTCCCTTAAGTGTGATCATAAAAATCGTAAAATAGGGCAAAATTCACTTAACACCCGTCTCACTTAGCAATGGAAACTTTGGGCTCAGTTATAGTTATGTTGAGGATTCCCTGTATCCAGCTGCAGATCTTCTGATGGTATAGAATAGACCCAAAGGGCATAACATGAGGAAGAGGGAAGAAGGAAGAAGGGACTTCTAAAACTGTTCTGAAACAGTTGACACAACAATGACCCTTCAACACTGAAGAGACTGGACAGCCATTGATCTGAAATGGAATATGTTCTCCTGCTTGAGCAGGGGGGGGGGTTGGACTAGATGAGCTCCGAGGCCCCTTCCAGCTCTATTCTGATTGATTGGACAACAACAAAGATAACCCAAGCTAGACAGTGGATGAAATAAGACAATTCTCTTATTAGAAACTGACTGAGGCTTGAGAACACTAACTCAGTTGAGGGTTGTGAGTTTGTGGGTGAATGTGTGGGTGTATTCACGCACACCTACATGCATCATATATGAGCCTTGGTGGCTCAGGCTGTTAATGCCTGCTCTTAAGATCCAGCTGTCTACAATTACTGTAGGCTCGAATCCCACCAGGCTCAAGGTTGACTCAGCCTTCCATCCTCTTGGGGTAGGTAAACTGAGGACCCAAGATTGTTGGGGGCAATTAGCTGACCTTGTAAAAATGCTGCTTAGTAATAAGCAGGCATATACAATGGAATGAAGGCTATTGCTGAGCACACTGGGTTGTATCCCAAAAATTGTAAGTCCCTGAGTCTTCGGAGAAGGGCGGCATATAAATGTAATTAAAAATAAAATAAAATAAAAATCACACATACGCATACTTGGACACACAATGACTTCTATGGGTTTCCCTCCCCCCCGCAGACAAAAGTGCTCCCCCTGAGTTTGAGAGGAGGGTTAAATTGTGCTCCTCCCTCCCCCACAGCACACCCCCAGCTCACCCCCCAGACCAGCTGTCTTCTTCTGCAGTCTGGGACCTGTAGAGGTGCTGGAGTCCCTGGTCCCTGAATTCACCTTTTCTCCAAGGTACCCCAAAGCAGGACAAGAACCAATGGATGGAAACTAATTGAGGAGAGAACGAACCTAGAACTAAGGAGGAATTTCCTGGCAGTGAGAAAAATGAAGCAATGGAACCTCTAGAGGTTGTGGGTGCTTAACAATACTAGTAGGCTAAAGGGTGGGGTTTGGCTCACTGGAAACACAGAAGAGTCAGGTGAAGGCAGCAGGAAGGGACTGCTTGAAACGTGCATAAAACAAGGTGGGGGGGAATTCAAGAAGGAATGGGTGAAGCATGAATGCCAAAACGAACGTCCACCACAGAAGGAGAACTTTGCTGGTGTAGGGTGTCTTACTTGGGTCGGGGGTTGGACTGGATGACCTACAAGATCCCTTCCAACTCTTTAATTCGTTCATCTATTAATCGGAACTGGTCAAAGAACGAGAATTAAGGAAGACAGAGTCACAAAATGATTATACAAAGAAAGACTGAAGGGGTTAAGGGTTAGAGTTAGGCTGAGGAAATGGTTGAACTCTTGTTTTATTATCTGCTGATGGTGGGTTTTTTTGTTTTAGTTTTTGCTTGCAACTTCCCCCACTTTTGCTGAGCTGGTAACCCTGCAAGCTGATGGGTTATGGACGATGTATTATTTTACACTCAGTGGCCCACACGGGTGAGCTGGACAAGGTCCTCGACTTATGACCTCAGTGGAGTCCAAAATTTCTGTTAGTAAGCAAGGCAATTAAGTGAGCTTTGCCCCACTTTACGAAGTTTTTTGCCATCGTTGTTAAACAAATCACTGTGGTTTAACTTAATGGCTCTAGCGGGTGGTGCTTATCTCTGTTACAAAGCCAAAGAAGAGCCAGCACTGTCCGAAGACGTCTCCGTGGTCATGTGGCTGGCATGACTAAACACCAAAGGCGCATGGAACGCTGTTACCCTCCCACCAAAGGGGTCCCTATTTTTCTACTTGCATTTTTTACATGCTTTCAAACTGCTAGGTTGGGAGAAGCTGGGACAAGGAACGGGAGCTCCCTCCATTACGTGACGCTAGGGATTCGAACCGCCAAACTGCCGACCTTTCCAATCAACAAGTTCAGCGTTTTGCAGTGTTGTGCAACAAGGTCACATAGTGTAATAAGATTGAGACTGGGTTCTGTCCCCATTGTGACTTGTGTTGGGGGAGTGTGCACAAAGGGAGGCTCAGCCAATCTCATTGTACACATGTGCTCTGACAATAAAGGTAACAATAATAAGTCTTTTTTTAAAATAAACTTTATTAAATTTTACAGTTAAAAAACAACACACACACAGATTGGGAGAGGGAAGACAAACAACAAAGAAAAATAGTTTCTGATAGTTCTTTATTATTTAGTGCTAGAGTTAGTTTATCGTTTCTGCACAGCCTGATATTTTCTGAATAATCATTTCCTCTGGTGGAGTATAGAGCTGTTTCCAGCATTGTGCGAAAGCCAATCTAGCTGCCGTCAATATATGTAGTGTTATATATTTAACTTTTTGGGGGAACTGTCTGTTGAGAATCCCTAATAGGAAGAAAATAATAATAATAGCCTTAGCCACTGACCCACCTTCTAAAGTCCAGCTGGGCTGCTGCATTGCTGGGGAGGTCCTTTGGATGGGCAGTTTTTAAGCAGAGAGTGGCAGAACTCCAGTGGTCAAAGTAGGAGGGTGGGAACCTGTTTTTCATAGGGACCAAGGATTCATCTGGAAGGGGATCTTGTCCTGCAGACTGAAGCCTTCGCTCCCTCAACCAGGGCTCAGACAAGAAGCAAAATCTGGGGGAGATCAAAGGCTCTGGGACTTTCTAAGTCTGCCTTGAACTTGCCGATCAAGGATCCCTTTGGCCTTTTACAGAATAAGAAGCGCCCGTCGAAGGCCAGAAACTTGGCCAGCCTCTTCGAGCCATTAATGCAGCCTTAAACATGGAGAATCTTCAGGGTCCAGAGGGAAGCTGGAACCCCCTGCAAAGCGACAGGGCCCACTGCACATTTCTGCAGCTGTCAGAAGCCAGACTGGCAAAGAAAGAATGGAAATAGAAAGAATAGAAAGAATAGGAATAGAATAGAATATGTCCCTGATGCTCCTCTTAGATACATATGCATATATTAAGTGATATTCCCTTTGTGGTACATGAGAATCAGATCTTAAAAAGATGATACAGTTTGTTTGTTAATATTAACTAAGAATTAAGACTTAATCTATATATAGATTATATATTTATACGATTATATTTTAAAAATACTGTCAAATTCTTTATATATAATTATATATAATATATAATATTATACACACACACACACATGCATATATACATGTAATATATATAATATTATATGTAATCTGTTCCACTAAACCAGGAGTCCCCAACCTTGGGCACTCTAAGACTTTGTGGACTTCAACTCCCAGAATTCTCCAGCCAGCTCTGCTGGCTGGAGAATTCTGGGAGTTGAAGTCCACAAGTCTTAAAAAGTGGCCAAGTTTGGAGACCTCTGCACTAAAACTAAAGGAGCCTTTAGAAAACCCTGTCTGGCGCTGACGAGGCCGCCAGAACTGCGGGACAACTGGTGCCGGCCACCCGCCCCCAAACTCTCTCGGCCGTCCTTGCGGGGCCCCGCGTGGCCACCAGGTGGGGCTGCAGGGCAAAGAGTGAAGTGCGCTCCGGCCGGAGCGAGCCGGGCAGTCCGCTTCTCACCTGGCCTGGGCCGGGGTCCTCCACCTGAGGCGCTCCTCTCGGGGGGCAGCCAAGCAGTAAATACCCTCGGGGAAGTCTGGGGGGGAAGGATCCTTGCAACCCCCCCTCCTGCTGGAAACTCCCGTTTCCCCTGGGAGGCTTTTTTTGGGGGGGAGGAGGCACTGCTTCCCTTCCTCCCCGAGACCACCAACCTTTCCGGTTGAGGTTCAGAGGTGACCCTTCTTCTTACCGGGGTCGCTTCGCCACTGTCCCGGGGCCGCGCTGGTCTGCAGGAGGCGAGAGGCAGCCAGACCCGGCCCAGCTCCCAATGCCCCTTCCTTTGTGGAGACCCAGGCCCTCTGCCCCCCTCTCACCCCAGTCTGGGAGAGGCCAGAGCCTCCTCCACCCCCTTTGCCTTGCCTTGTGGATTGGCCTTCCTCTGCGGCTGCCTTCTCGGGGTGGGGGGGCAGAAAGCAGCCCCCCCCACTCCAGATAACAGATAATCAGAGTTGGAAGGGACCTTGTAGGTCATCTAGTCCAACCCCCACCCAAGCAGGAGACCCTGCACCATTTCTGACAGATGGCAGTCCAATCTCTTCTTGAAGGTCTCAAGCGATGAAGCTCCCACAACTTCTGTTCCATTGTTGATTGTTCTCACTGTCAGAAAGTTTCTCCTTATTTCTAGGTTGAATCTCTCCTTGTTCAGTTTCCATCCATTATTCCTTGTCTGGCCTACAGGTGCCTTGGGAAATAGCTCTCTGTGGCAGCCCCTCAAATATTGGAAGACTGCTATCCTGTCTCCCCTGGTCCTTCTCTTCACTAGACTAGCCAGGCCTAGTTCCTGCAACCGTTCTTCACTTGTTTTAGTCTCCAGTCCCCTAATCATCCTGGTTGCTCTTCTCTGCACTTTTTCTAGAGTTTCAACATCTTTTTTATAATGTGGTGACCAAAACTGGATGCACTACTCTAGGTGTGGTCTTCCTAAGGCTTTATAGAGTGGTATTAGTACCTCCCTTGATCTGGATCGTATCCCTCTGTTAATGCAATTTAGGATTGCATTGACTTTTTTGGCTGCTCCCCCCATGATTGGGTTGTTTTAAGGGACACAAAACAGCTTCCCTTCCAAACCCCCAAACCAGAACCAGGAGGTTAAAGTGGGAACGGTAAGATCAACCTCATACCTGTGTGTTTGCCTCTGTGTGTGTGTGTGTCTGTGTGCGCGCATGCGCATGCACATTGCTCATGCCAAGGATGCAAAACTTCCTGTTCAGTCAATCAGAATATAGCTGGAAGGGACCTCTGAGGTCTTCTAGTCCAGCCCCCTGCTCAAGCAGGTATTTAGTCATTCCTGAGTCTCCCTGAACCTGCAGGCAGAACCTATCCCTCACCCACCCACAAAAGGGCATGCACAGGGACCTTCCTGGGACCTTGCTGAGTGGGTCCCCTGCACTGTAGTTCTTCTGTGAGCACACCACACACCACACACTCCAAGTTCTTGCTCTAAGAGTCTCATGAGCGACCTAGCCAGAAGTTGACCTCAAGTTTTTCTTAGAGCCAGATGTTTTTTTTTTAAATTACATTTATATGCCGCCCTTCTCCGAAGACTCAGGGCGGCTTACAATTTTTGGGATACAACCCAGTGTGCTCAGCAATAGCCTTCATTCCATTGTATATGCCTGCTTATTACTAAGCGGCATTTTTACAAGGTCAGCTAATTGCCCCCAACAATTTTGGGTCCTCACTTTACCTACCCCGAGAGGATGGAAGGCTGAGTCAACCTTGAGCCTGGTGGGATTCGAGCCTACAGCAGTTGTAGGCAGCTGGAACTTAAGTGCAGGCAATTAACAGCCTGAGCCACCAAGGATGTTGCAATCCCGGAGGGTGGGGGGAAATGAGGCGGGGAAACTGGCCTTGGAGACAGTGACCTGGGCACCCACCCACCACTTTCAGGACCCCTCCCAGGACCCCAAAGTTTCCTGCTGGATTGGGGCACCACCAAAGCAGCTGAACGAAGGGGGCCCCTTGGATGAGAGGCCTCAATTTTATTCCTTGCTGTACCCAGTTCTTTTCAGCAGATGCCCTCTGGATTCTGGGGGATGGGGGGAAGCAGAAGGGGATAATCAGGCTCCCTGTTAGGCTGCAGAAGGACAGCACCCCCACCTTAGAGAAAATCTCATCCCTGTGGCTCCTTCTGCAGGGCTCCCAAGGGGCTGCCTTTCCCCCCATGAACCCCCAATGGAGGAGAAGCCCCAGGAGAAGAGGAGCGGGTGGGGCAGAAAAGGCCACTGCAGAGGGGGATAGGTGGGCAGGCAGGCAGGGGGGGACTGGCTCTGGGCCTCCTTGGAGGTATTTTGAGGCCAAAGTGGCTCCTGCTTGTCAGGAACTCTGGACTGGAGCCTGCTGCATAACCCCGCCTGTGAAGGGTGGGGGGACTCAGGCAGCCCCTTAACTTTAGGGAGGTTTCGGAGGGGCCTCCTCTCAGGGCTAAGGGAAAACAGTGGCTACCCCTCCCTCTCCCTGCCCCAAGGCTGGGGCTGTGGGGAGGGGGGCTTTGTTGTGCTGTGGCAGTCCAGGGACTGATAGCAGGTGCTTCCATGCACTGTTCACATTGGATCACTTCACAGTGGTCTGGAGAAGCATCTTTGCACCCTTCCTTCAACCCAGCAAGGTCTCTTAGCCTGGATGGCAGCATCCTGTGTATACACACACACACACCCCAAGCTGAACCATGTTTACAGGCAGCAGGTGGGACATGGCTGCTCTTGGGCCTCCATCCTGTGTCCACTGGGATTTGACCAGGTCTCCATGCTGGCCCTGGATGGGAGCCCAGAGGCCCCAGGGCTACCCTCGGTGTTTGGAACCCCCACACAGCAAGGTGCTTCTTCACCTCTCCCTCTCCATGTTTCTCCTGCAGGTGGGAAGGCGGTACTTCCAAAGTGCTTTGAAAGTGCTATATGTGATTATACATATTATTATTGTGGCAAGGATGGCATTTGCCCAGAACTGGAAGGAGACAGACATACCAGGCGAAGACGAAGTAATAAACAAAATCTTGATTTGTGCTGAAATGGACAAGCTAACTTTAAAGATGAAAAATAAAGACGTGTCAGCATATCACGCAATTTGGGATAAATTCTATCATTGGTGGGAGCAGAAAAGAAGGTCTTAAGTTGGGAAAGGAGTTGCTGAGAGGGTAAATGAATGTATCAGATGAAAATAGGACACAATGATGCTGGAAAATGTAATATATGAGCGAACAAATGTATATATTTGAATACTTGTACATAGGAAAAGATCTATCTATGCAGTACTGACCAAAAGTTATGTCAAACTGACTTCACTGTGTGCAATGTTTTTAATTGTTTTGTTCAATAAAATATTTAAAGAAAGGAAGAAAAGTGCTTCCAACCTCAAAGTGTCCCTGAAAGGACAGGCGATTCTTAGCGGCTTCCCAGAGTCGTGGGCAGGCTACGAATTGCAAATTTAAGAATAAAATGAAATAAAACATTTCTTTGCCAACCGAAATGCCCCGCAGCTACCTCCAGCTTCCAACAGGGCCTGCCTTTGCCTGAGATTTGGGGTGGGGGGAGGTGAAGCCGCTTTTCCCCCTGCGACCCTCCCGCCCGGGACCTCCGGCTTGTTGCGCGCATAGCTGAGGAAGGGAGTGTGTGTGTGGGTCTCCCGCCTGGGCAAGAGAGCGAGCGAGCGAGCGAGCGAGAGCCGCCACTTTGGCAGAAAGACGCCGCCACCGCCCGGGAGGCGCGGACCAGCCCTGGGCGCAGGTCACTCCGGCACAAGTCGCGGCAGGTCTGTCCCGGAGCAGGTCGAGACCGAGCTGCCGAGTCGCGCCGGGCGCAGAAAGGAGGCGCCGCCCGGCGCCCGCCGGAGCCACCTCGGCCACAGCCAGGTCGGGGCACGCTGCGATCCGGAGAGCCGGGCGGTTGTCCGAGAGGGTGCCGGTCCGTCCCCAGGGAAGGCACGGCGCGCCCAGCCGGGACCCCGGGCTCCACCGGCCGGTTAACTAGTCCGCCGCGCTTCCCCGGAGGCGCCTGCTGCAGCGGTCCGGGAACAGGAGAGTCCTGGGACGGCCGACCCGACTCGGCGCTTGGCGCTCCGGCGAGAGGTCGGTGGCGAGGCGCCCGGCTTCTCCGCTTCCCTCTGCCGCGGCCAGGTGACGCGCAGCCGGCCTAGGTGAGCCTCCTCCCGCGGAGCGGCACGAGCGGAGTCGGCGGAGGCAGCGCTGGCACGCTCCAGCGCCCGGCCCGCCTCGCCCCCCGCCGCCTCCGCCGCCTCCGCCCACGCCTCGAAGGGGAGGGGAGGAGGGGACGACCGCCGGCCGAGCACCGGCCGCGCCGCCTCTATATAAGCGCCGCCAGGGCTGATCCCCGCAAACTGGCGCAGAGCGCGGCGACTCCTCCTCCGACGGCGCCGCGAAACGGAGCTCGTTCTCGCCCGCCCCCCGCCGGCCCGCCCCCCGTCCGGCACAGACGCTCCAGGTAGCCGCTCAAGTTGGACGGCGCGACCTCAGAAGCCCGCTGCAGATCCGTGCCCGCTCTCGCAGCCTCCTGCGCCTCGGCTCGGCCGCCGCAGCCCAGGAGCCTCCCGTCTCCGGCTCGCCGGTCCCCTCCGGGCACAGCGTCCTCCTTCTCCCTCTCCTCTTTCGGCGGAGCTCTGGGTTGCAGCGCTGCAGCGAGCGCAGATCCGAGAGGGTCGCCTTCGAGAGGGACCCCGACTTTTGCCGCGCCTGCCGGAGCGTTACTTCGTCTGGTCTCAGTCGGAGCGGAAAGGGACGCCCGCCTCCCCGTCACCCAGCTCTTCGGCGAGCAGCAGCGCGCGCCATCCGTGCAGCGTCTCGCTCGCCTCCCCGGGGCGCCCGGACGAGCCTGTGTCCCGGAGTCGAAGCCGGCCGCTTTCCCGTAGGGCGCTTCCGACGGTCAGTCCCCAGCGCGCAAGATGCTCTTCGCCGGCTTCGAGCTGCTCTCGGCGCTGGCTACCGCCGCCGCCTGCCTGGCCTCGCTGACGCTGCTGCTGGCCGTCTCGCAGCAACTGTGGCAGCTGCGCTGGGCCGCCACGCGCGACAAGAGCTGCAAACTGCCCATCCCCAAGGGCACCATGGGCTTCCCGCTGGTGGGCGAGACCTTCCACTGGCTGCTGCAGGTAAGAGCTGCCGACGCCGGGGAAGCCCCGGGCAGGGTGTCCGCGGGGGGTGGGAGGGGAGAGGCGCGTCGGGGACAGGCCGGCGCAAGAGCCGCGCGGATCCTGGCGTGGAAGGAGGAGGCGGTTTCTCCGGCTACGCCCGGCCTGAAGCTTTGCAAGGTTGGAAGCGGCCGTCGGTCCCAGCCCTCTCCTCGGCGTCTCCTGCCGGTGGGGGACGCGACTGGCCGGAGGGAGGCGGAGGGAGGGGAGACTCGCTCCTTCCTGGCTCCATCCAACAGGTAAGGCTAAGGAGCTCGGGCGCAACCGTGGAACGCTTTGCCTTTTCCCCACACCAGAGCGGAGCCCTCGCCTGCGCTTTCCCTGTCCTTCCCCGTCACCCCCACCCTCCCCTCCCGCGCAAAGCGCAGCGCGGGATTCCCTCTCGCCCGCCCAGCTTCAGCGCCAGCCCAGCGCTCCTGCCGCCGCCGCAGAAAGGCCGCCCCCCCCTCGGGGTTCAGCCCACGCAGCTTGCGCCAAAGCAGCCGCGAGCCTCAGAGTTTGGCGGGGAGTCCTCGAGCCTTTCGTCTCCCCCCTTTCAAGTCCGTCGCTCCTAATGCCGGGACCGCTAATCCCACCCCCAAAACATACACACATACATTTCGCCCGCGGGACTCAGGCGGATCTGTCTCCACGTCCGCGAGGGATTCGAATTCCTCCTTGTATCCCCGTCGCTCTGCTAGGGAGCAGAAGGAAACTAGGGCGCAGGAGATGTTATCCTTTCGTCCTCTGCAGCCCCACACACCCATGAATCCCGTCTCAAAGAGACAGAAGGACTCCCTCCGTCCCTCCGTCCCTCCCAAGTCTGGAGGAATCCCCCCCCCGCATCTAAAGAGTTAAGCGCCGTCCCTCAATGGGACTATTTTAAAAAGAAATTTATCAGATTTTTCACAAGGGGCGCCGAGAAAGGGGCTCTCCCTTTTCCTCAAGGCTCCATCCAGGCAAAAGAGCGAGAGAGAGAGAAAGTCTAGGGCTAAAAATAAACGTTAAAAAAAGTATATAAATCGGAGTCCGCCGAAAACCTTCCCACATAAAGGTGCCCTTTGTACAAGGATGGAAATATTGCACAAATAACCCTTTATTAATGCCCCTAAAAGCACTTTTAATTATATTTACGCAGATCAAGACACCGGGTCACCTGAATAGCTGAACTTCACAACTGTGCTTTTGTTTTGTTTTTTTAAAGCCCCCCCCTCAATCCCAACCCTTACCCGACCCCAGTTCTCTGCCTCTGAAGGACCCCGTGCCGGGAAAATGGGGCGCCTCTTTGGCTGTAAAGGCGCAGGGAGCCTCTTGCGGCGTTTCTTCCAAATCGCGTGGGTGGGAAATATACCCTCCTCTTTCTAGCTCCGAAAATGGGGAGGAGGACCCCCGCGGGAGGTCCAAGTGCCCCCTTCCCCTCGGGTTGCTTGCGGCTCTTTCCCTCCCTCCCCCAGGACCACGCCAGCATCTGGGAAAGTGATTAGGAGTCCCGGTCTCGTCCCGCGCTTAGCCAAAGATATTTGGAGTGGGTTCGCCCGGTTATTCGTCCTCCGTGGAAAGGACGAGTCGAGGGCGCGAAAGGGAGATGGAGGAGGAGGATGAAGTCTAAGAAATTGAGTCCCTTCCACAGTTCCACGGGTGAGCGTCTCTGCAGCCCGCCTTCCGTTGAGGAGATCCCGACTCCAGGCCGCCTCAGTCTTGGGGACCACGTTCTCCCCCCCACTTCACCTGGCCATCTCTGGGCGGGAGAGGCATTTTGTCCCTTTCCCTCCCCGTTCCCCTCCCCAAATGAGAGCTTCCCTTCAGCGTCAGGGAACTTGAGGCGCCTATTAGGTAGGCTTTAGCTGGGGCACAGGGGGTGGTCTCGATGGCCTTAGGGAACCCTCCTCATTCTGTTGTGCCGCCATAAGCTCGAAGGAATGGGGAGACTGTTCGTTGCCTCTGATGCAGCAAAGCAGAAAGATTGCCCCCTTCAATCCCCCGGGGGGGGAGTGTCTGTAAAAGGGGCGCCCAGTATTTGCATTCCGGATTCTGCCTGCGCTTCGACGACCCCAGAACCATCCTCTGGCAATTTGGACAGCGACGCCGAAGCCCACCCCGGCAGCGGAAGAAGGCCCCCTCTCCTTCCCCGGGAATGGCGATCCGGGCTCTGCTTGAGCCTAGGCCGCCAAGGGAGCCCTCCGCCTCCAGGGATGGCCAGCTGCGCTGGGAATGCCTGGTGTTAGTAACAACGCGGTGTGTGTTTGTGCCTGAGTTGCACGCTCACGCGCCTTCGGCATCCTAGACGAATAACTCCAAGCTCTTTTGGAGAGCGGTTAAAATCAGCCCTCGGACCTCCCTGAAGGAGCTAGCACCCACCCACCCCCTTTTGCCCGTGTTAAGCCTCGTCCGCATCCCCACAATTCGCTAAACTCTCGAGTTCGGGGCTCACAAAACTCTCGTCCCCCTTTCCGTGAATTTGTGCTCGAGCCAAGCAGCCGTCTGGCTCTGGGTTCCCGCGACCCTCCGGGCTCAGAGGCTGCCTCGCTTCCTTTGGATCGAGCCTAGCGCCTTTGCGCCCTTCTTTGGCTCTCCAGCAGCGTTGGCGGCGGGGCGGGGGAGGAAGAAAGGGGGCTAAGGCCGGCAGAGAGCCCCCTCCGAGCAGAAGTAACCAAAGCCCCAGTTAAGGAAGGCGAACGTCCAGCGCCTGGCGGTTTCCCACCGTCTTTGG
The DNA here is from genome assembly GCA_009733165.1 of Naja naja. Lineage (NCBI taxonomy): Eukaryota > Metazoa > Chordata > Lepidosauria > Squamata > Elapidae > Naja > Naja naja. Next base: position 8,336,837 of record CM019151.1, on the reverse strand, counting down.
GCCACGCGGGACGGCCCAAGAAACCCGACCCCCCACCCACCCACCCAAAAGCACGAACAGAAGCCCCGTTTTCCACGCGCAGGACTTAACACCCGTGGCCAGGAAAAGCCCTTTCCTTTCCCGCGCAGTTTAACCTTTTTTTGACACCCCCATCCATCCGTGTGCGTGTGAACAGAGGGAAGTGGCCAAAAGATGCGGGCTGACCACGGAAGGCAGGCTTGGGAGGCGGGGTGTCGTCGCTTCAGCAGCCTTTTGCCGGCCAGCCGGCTGGGGGCTGGCGCGCGGGTCACGGAAAGCCTCTGCCCCGCCGTGCCTCCAGCCGGGGGTGGGGGGCGGAGAGGGGAGCTGCCAGGCTGAGCGGCCGCGCTTCCTCTTGCAGGGCCCCGGCTTCCAGTCCTCGCGGCGGGAGAAGTACGGCAACGTCTTCAAGACCCACCTGCTGGGCCGGCCGCTGATCCGCGTGACGGGCGCCGAAAACGTGCGCAAGATCCTGATGGGCGAGCACAGCCTGGTCAGCACCGAGTGGCCGCGCAGCACCCGCCTCCTCCTGGGCCCCAACACCGTGGCCAACTCCATCGGCGACGTCCACCGGCACAAGCGGAAGGTAAGGGCTGCGCGGGGGGGCCCCCTCTGAGCATCCGCAGAGTGCGCCTGGCGGGGGGTAGGGGGTGGCCAGGGGTCGTCGGGTCTCCCCCGCCGGGTGTGGGCGCTGCAAGAAGGCGCCTTTGAGGAATTTAAAACGGCGATGCGGAAGGGCTGGGACGACCATTCGGCCGAGGAGGATGGGCATTGGGGTCCCGCGCCTCGGGGGGAGGGGAGGGGTTCTGGGCGCGGGTCGGGGGCTCCTTGGGGAGGGCAGGGAAGCTGCCTTGCCGAGCGCCGTCGGGCCTTCCCTCCGGGGATGCGTGGGGGGAAGGAAGAAGGTCGTGGGGCGTTGCGGTCGCCCCGGCGTCTGGTTCGCCTCGACCTTGCCGGCGGCAAGTGCTGAGGTTGAACTCTAGTAACCCTGGGGGAGTGGAGAGGGGGGCTTCTTCCGACGGGCGGGGGTGCGCAAGGGCCGGAGCTGTGCTGCTCCCCTGCCTTCTCGCCGCTCGCCCGCCCGCCCGCGCTGCTGGCGGCTGAAGGAGCGTCTCCCGCTGAACTGGGCGGGGGGCGTCTTTGCTAGAGAGGTGTAAACAGAGAGGGTGGTCGCACCGTTCAGGGAGAAGGGCTCCCGCACATCTACAACCTCGGGATCTTTTTCTCTGCGTGAGAAGTTTCACCACCTGGTAGGATGGTTAACCTATCCAGGGAAAATGCCATTAAAGCACCCCCTCCCTTTTGAACATATCAAATATATGAAATGGATCCTAGCCAGGGGTGGGATTCAAATTTCTTAACAACCGGTTCTGTGGGCATGCCCTGGTGGTCATGCTGGGCATGGCTTGTATGTAAATATTGTAAATATTTATGTAAATATTGAATTTTTTATTAAAAAAAGAGCAACTTTCACCCCAAACGAGGCAAAGTAGGCAGGCAGATTGAGTTGCTTGCAGAATCACAGAGTCACTCAGAGAACTACCTTTCTGCAATCTGCTGCCTGATTCTGCACTGGAGGTTCAGCTCTGATCTCAGCTCTGCCAGTGGTGTGATCTATCTATCTATCTATCTATCTATCTATCTATCTATCTATCTATCTATCTATAATCTATCGTCTCTCCATCCATCCATCCATCCATCCAACCATCATCCATCCATCCATCCATCCATCCATCCATCCACCCACCCATCCCTCTCTCTCTGTCATCTATCTATCTATCTATCTATCTATCTATCTATCATCCATCCATCCATCCATCCATCCATCCATCCATCCATCCATCATCTATCACAAGGCTCTTCAAACTTGGCAAGTTTAAGGCTTGTGGACTTCAACTCCCAGAATTCCTGAGCTAACATGACTGGAGGAGGAATTCTGGGAGTCAAAGTCCACAAGTCTTAAAGTTGCCAAGTTTGAAGACCCCTGGCGTAGGGGCTGAATCACCTGCAGCCAGCAACCAGAGGGGGCGATTTGCTTGGTCTGGACCGGGAAATCTGCTCTCTCCCCAGGCAGAGGGGTGGGGGCTCTTTCCCCTTCTCCCCCAGAAAAGGCCCAGCACAAGGGAGGCTCCTCCGAGGCCTCCAGCAAAGGCTCAGGGCGGCACATACCTGGCGTGCTCGGCACATCCGGCAGCCCAGACAGCAGCCGAGCAAGAATGCTCCTCCGCTGGAGGACAGATGCAAAGCTGGGAAATATCCGGTTTCCATTCCAGGCCGAGCGAGTCGGAGTTGCCCCGTCTCTCTACCTGGAATGAACTTGCTAGCTGTGGGTGGTGGGTGCACCGTGCCTCCCCCCACTTTGTCTTGCCACACTCCTCCTTTGCTGGAGAAGATTAGGAGGGTTTCCTCAAAGGAGCAGGAAGAGGTGGAGAGAAGGAGAGTCTGGCAGGAAAGAGGTGTCCTCCCCTCCTCCTCCTCCCTCCCCTCCCCTCCCCTCCTCCTTCCTCTCCTCTCCTCATCTCCTCCCCTCAGATCCTCCCCTCCCTCCCTCTATCCTCCTTCCTCCCCCTCATCCTCCTGCTCTCCTCCCCTCCCTCCCTTCCCTCCCTCTCCCTCCTTCCCCTCCTTCCTCCCTCCTTGCCCTCCCCCGTCCCTCCTATCTCCTCCACTCCCCTCTCCTCTCCCCTCCCCTCCTATCCTCCCCTATCCTCCCCCTTCTGCAAAGCCACTTCCTTCTAGCATTGATGGTGTTACCTACCTTTGCAAGGAAACAAGCAAGCTCAGAGAGCACCATGGTCCCCACAGTCCTTCTCCTCCTCCTCTTCCTCCTCCTTCCTCCTCCCTCCCTCCCTCTGCCCCACTGTGTGTGTGTGTGTGTATGTGTGGCTCCTGCTGTGCCACATTTGGGCCACCTGATGCTGCTGTGCCAGTGATTTGGGCCACCATCATGTCCCAAGAGGCTCGCTGGCATGCATTGTTGGGGAGCTGCTGTTGGTGGCCCTCACGGTCATGCCATCTGGCCTGGTTGGTGGCTCCATTCCTCCCCTCCACCACCAGGATGGCAGAGGCATCCAGACCTCCCTCCCGCCCCGCCCCACCCAGTTAGGAGGCAAATTCCCACAGCCAAGCCCAACACGTGGAAGAGGCATCAGGAACCGCTAGGAAAAACCCACCCTGGCCTCTGCCAGCTTGGCGGAGGACTTTCTGAGCATAATTCTCAAACGAAGCCGAAAATGCAGACGCCTGCACATCAGTTCAGTTGATTTTTAAAGGTTTGAATGGTGGGTCTTAACTGGCAAACGGTCGCAACTGGGAAGCCCCCTTCCCCACCCTTCTGTGCCCTGCCTCAGAGATGGTCCTGGGTGTAGATGCCAGCACCTGAGAAGCCGGATGGGAATCTGGGCCTCTGGCGCCTTCTTGCCCTTCCTGTGCTTCTCAGATCATGAGGTCTCCAAACTTGGCAACTTTTAAGACTGGTGGACTTCAACTCCCAGCATTCTACGCTGGCTGGAGAATTCTGGGAGTTGAAGTCCACAAGGCTTAAAGTGGCCAAGTTTGGGGATCCCCGGTGTAGCCCCTTGGAGAGTGAAGTGCCTTGGACAGCCTTGGGTGTGTGTGTGTGTGTGTGTGTGTGTGTGTAGGGCTGATGCTGTGGCTGTTTCCTCAACCCCCACCCCCCCACCCCAGGCTGGCATCAAGGCAAGGAGCTGTTGGCCTGGACTGAAGCAAGGGGGTGGGCTTCTTTTAAAATAATTTTAATAGTTTTAATGTTTAATATTAGGCTTGTACTGTTTAATCATTTTTTAGTTAATTTATTGTATTGTATTTTATTCTGTGAGCCGCCCTGAGTCCTTAGGGAGAGAGGGCGGCATACAAGTCTAAATAATAAATAAATAAATAAGTGCAAAAAGTTGACGGAGTGGGAAACTCTGGGATCCACTGCCCAGGGTGGCCTGGGAGGGGGGCATTGTGGGTTCCACAGGGCGCTCCCCTCCTGGAAACTCTCCCCATGGATGGGACAGGGCTACCACAGAGAGGAGGAAGGGGTCAAGCTGTTTTCCAAAGCCCCTGAAGGCCAGACAAGGAACAATGGATGGAAACTGAACAAGGAGAGATTCAACCTGGAAATGAGGAGAAATTTTCTGACAGTGAGAACAATCAGCCCATGGAACAGAAGTTGCCTTCAGAAGTTGTGGGAGCGCCATCATTTGAGACCTTCAAGAAGAGGCTGGACTGCCATCTATCAGAAGTGCTGCTTGGGCGGAGGGGGGGGGGTTGGATTAGATGACCTCCAAGGTTCCTTCCAACTTTGTTAATCTTTGTTCCGGAGTTTAAACGGCCAGCCCGGCGATTTAAAAGCCGGAGTTAAGATCGTGCAGCCCGCGAGACGTTCCACTCCCGTCCCCCACGCCTGACCGCGAAGAGGGAGAGTCGTGGCGGTGGGTTTTCCCCCCCGTTTCTTGCAGCGGAGCCCCGTCCCCGCAAGCGGGCGGGGAGCGGGAGGCGCGTTTCTGGGGGATCGCGCGCTGTCTCCAGCTGGGAAGCCGTGGAGCGCAGTGGAGGGGGGGGGGCGGGCGGCTTGGGAGGTCGCTAGAGGGCGCCGGGCCTCAGCCGCCGCTCGGCCGCGGGATTCCTCTCTCGGGGAAGCCCCGGGCAGAGAGCCGGGGAAGTCCGCCGGCCTTGCCCCAGTCAGGCGGGGGAGCTCGGGGCTGCCTTGGTCGCCCCAGCGAGGAGGCATCGGAGCCACGCAGCCCCCTCTCTGCCTACCGCTCTGCTCCGGCTCCGCCCGGAGCCAGCCGGCGTCTGCCTGAGAACCAGAGGGTCGCCTGCCTGTGCCTCTGCACTACGGCCCAGCGGGTCACTTTTATGTGAGGAGTTGGAAGGGACCTTGTAGGTCAGCTAGTCCAACCCCCCCCTCGCCCAAGCAGGAGACTCTACAAACATCCCTGACAAGTGGCAGTCCAGTCTCTCCTAGAAAGCCTCAGGGTTTGAGTGCATTTCTCTAGTTGGGTACTGTAGAAGTGACATCTGAAAGCCAAAGCGCCTGAGATGGGCTCCTTCCATCGGGCCGGGTGAGCCTTCCCGGAGCCGCCGGAGGGACCATGGAGCGACTCTGTTCTGGAGCAGGGCTCTCCAACCTTGGCCACTTTAAGCCTGGAGGACTTCAACTCCCAGAATTCCCCAGCTAGCTTAGTTTGAAGGCGGCCTGGGCCCAATCCCCACAGCATCTGGGTCCAGAAAACTAGCATTTAGTACACAGCCCCCCCTCTGTACATGTGTGTGTGTGGTGTGTGTGTGTGTATAGTCCCCCCCCCCTCTCTCTCTCTCTCTCTGTGTATATGTGTGTGGTGTGTGTGTTGTGTAGTTCCCCCTTCTCTCTCTGTGTATGTGTGTGTGTGTGTGTGTGTGTGTGTGTGTGTATAATCCTCCCTCTGTGTGTATGTATATAATCCCCCCTCTGTGTGTGTGTGTGTGTACAGTCCCCCCCTTCTCTCTGTGTATGTGTGTGTGTGTGTGGTGTATATAACCCCCCTCTGTGTGTGTGTATAGTCCCCCTCTTTCTCTCTCTCTCTGTGTGGCGTGTGTATAATCCCCCCTTTCTGTGAAGGCATGCAAGGGGAGCGGGCGAATTCCCGATCTAGAACAAAGTTAAAAGCTTTGTCAGGGTCCTTGGTGCTCTCTGAACTTGGTGGTTTCCTTGCAGCCGTTTCATTATCCATCAGGGCACTGATGCTGTTACCTAGTTGGGTAATGAAACGTCTGCAAGAAAACAGCCAGACTCAGAGAATACCAGGGATCCCAGGGTCATCTTGTCCTCCTCCACCTCTTCCACCACCTCCTCCTCCTCTTCCTCCTTCTAGCTCTGATGGTATTATCTAGTTGGGTTGTGAAATAATCTGCAAGAAAACCACCAAGCTCAGAGAGTCCCGACCTTGGAGGTCATCTAGTCCAACCCTCTGCCCATGGCAGGAGATCTATACCATTCCAGACTTCCATTGGGTTTGATGGGATGGATACATGTGATCATAGAAAGAATAACAGAATAACATAGAATACGGGAGGACCAGGAAGCATTCACTGGCATAGTTCTACCCTTTGCTCTGCTTTTCCCTTCTGGGCCTTGGGTGGGTGGGTGATCCTGCAGCAGTTGTGGGGGAGCAAATGCCTGAATCATGAAATGACACCTCAGTGATCTGCAGAAACCTGTCTTCATGAACTGTCTGCAGGAAACCTCTTCCTTCTTCTTTTTTTTGTAAATTTTTTATTTTATTTTATACAAACAATCTGTCTTCCATTTGAACAGTGTGTTGTCTGGGTACAAATATCTTATGCAATAACAATTACAGTTTATACATATTCGTTGCCTGGTATTAATACTCTATTCTTACTTAATATTAATATACATAGTATATCTAATTCTTGTAACATTCCCCATCTTAACATTTTTAATTCTTTTCACATGTTTACTATTTTTCGCTAGTCTTCTTTAATTTCTGACTTCCATATTTATTCTCCAGCCATTGATAAAATAACTCCCATATCATCTAATATTCAGTTTGTTCCTTCTCTTTAATTGCTAGTGTTAGCCTATTCATTTCTGCACATTCTAATATTTTCCTAATCACATTCTCTTCAGTCGGAATCTCTTCACTTTTCCAATTTTGTGCAAAAACTCTTACCCTCAAAACGACGCTATATACCAGAACAACTAGACACAAGGACAGTTTTTTCCCAAACGCCATCACTCTGGTAAACAACTAATTCCCTCAACACTGTCCAACTATTTACTAAGTCTGCATTACTATTACTATTCATCTTCTCATCACTCCTTATCACCCATCCCCTCCCACTTGTGACAGTATGACTGTAACCTTGTTGCTTGTATCCTTATGATTTATACTGACTGTTTCCTAGTATGATTTGATTGCTTATTGTACCCTATGACTTATTAAGTGTTGTACCTGATGATTCTTGACTCTTGATGAATGTATCTTTTCTTTTATGTACACTGAGAGCATTTGCACCAAGACAAATTCCTTGTGTGTCCAATCACACGTGGCCAATAAAGAATTTCTATTCTATTCTGTTCTGTTCTATTCTAATTGTATTCTATTTCTATTCTGTTCTATTCTATTCTATTCTATTCTATTCTATTCTATTCTATTCAAATACAATTCTAGCTGCTGTTAATACATGAATAATGTATTAACTATAAGTTTCAGGTATAATTCCCAACAGAAATATTTCAGGTTTTAAATCAATAGGTTGCTGTATCATCTTTTCCAGCCACGTATGTATTTTTGTCCAATATCTTTTAGCTTCTATCCATGTCCACCACATATGATAATATGTTCCAGGTGTCTGGTGGCATTTCCAACATTTAGCTGATTTATCTTTAAACATCCTTGCCAGTCTTGCCGGCGCAAAATGCCACCTTCCTTCTTAACCCAATCCTCTCTCCTGTCTGCATTTCAGGTGTTCTCAAAAATATTCAGCCACGAAGCTCTGGAAAGTTACCTCCCCAAAATCCGGCTGGTGATCCAAGAGACCCTGAGAGTCTGGGGCAGGAACCCTGAGCCCATCAACGTCTACCACGAAGCCCAGAAGCTCACTTTCCACATGGCCATCCGGGTCCTTTTGGGATTCCGAATCCTGGATGGGGAGCTCAACCAAATGTTCGAAGTCTACCAGCAATTCGTGGAGAATGTCTTCTCCTTACCTGTGGACCTGCCCTTCAGTGGCTACCGTAAGGTAAGGAAGGGCTCCATTGAGGTGGGGAGAAACCTAGGTGCTTTGCCTGTGCTGGATGCCCCCCCTTATGGCATTGTTGAAAAGAAGGCCATGGGGAGCTTATCCCTGCCCAAAAATCCCACGGGAAAGTGTGGCCCAACCCTGGTAGAATGTAGCATCATTTGAGGCACCTCCTGATGGATCCAAAGTGGAGGAAATTGGAATGGGGTATTTTGGTTCTTGTAGATTAGATGCTTTAGGGCAAGGGTGTCCAATCTTGGCAATTTTTTTTCATCTCAGGGGAATGAGTCTGCCTACCGAGATGAGGTAGACCGGTTGCTTTTTCAGTGTGGAGACAATAACCTGGTCCTCAACACCAGTAAGACCAAGGAGCTGATAGTGGACTATATGGAAGGAACTGATCAGACGTCCAGCCCTTGCTTATCAATGGAGATGGGGTTGGAGTAAATGGCCAGTTTTAAGTTTCTGGGTGTTACCCTAAAGGAGGACCTGACCTGGTGGGGCTCACATTGCAGCCCTGGTCAAAAGGGCCCAGCAGAGATTATATGACCTGAGACTTCTCAGGAAACAACAACTGGATGAAAAACTGCTGGTGACCTTCTACCGCTGCACCATAGAGAGTATCTTAGTTACTGCACCTGTGTATGGTTTGCCAATTGCACAGGGGCAGATAGGACAGCACTCCAGAGGGTTAATGTCATTGCCCAGAACAACATTGGTTGCCCTCTCCCCTCTTTGGAAGAGCTTTATAGCTCCCACTGCCTTAAGAAAGTTCAAAACATCCTCAAAGATCCATCTCATCCTGGGCACCCCCCTTTTTTTGAACTATTACCATCTGGCAGACAGTCCAGGATAATAATAAAAACAAGGACAAATAGGCTGAAAAACAGCTTCTATCCCAGGGCGGTAGCTCCTTTGAATTCTACTGTATAGTGCAATATGAATGCAATATCAGGGGGTTTTCAATTCAATTGTTTAGAATGTGAAGGATGTGTGTATGTGTTTGTTTTCATAGTCATAAATTGTATGCTGAAGATGGTATTTAATTTACGAAGTGCAATGACAATAAACTAAACTAATCTAAACTGAACTTTAAGACTTGTGAACTTCAACTCCCAGAATTCCTCAGCCTGGGGAATTCTGGGAGTTGAAGTCCACAAGTCTTAAAATTGCCAAGGTTGGAAACCCTGAGTTACAGCAAACCTAGAAGTGGCTGGGGAATGCTGGGATTTGAAGTCCACAAGTTTGGAAGCTGCCAAGGTTGGGCACCCCCTTATTTAGAGGGTTCAGCACACGACGGATGTCTAGCTATGGCCCCACCCGAGAGCCCTGTGGCTGGGGATTCTGGGACATCAAGTCTCAACACAGTGGGAGGAGGCGTGGGAGTGACGTAATCCTGGGACTCCTTTTTGTAGGGGATTCGCGCCAGGGAGATCTTGCAGAAGGTCTTAGAAAAAGCCATCCGGGAAAAGCTGCAGAATTTGCAAGGCAAGGACTACCTGGATGCCCTGGACCTCCTGATCGAAAGCGGCAAAGAATATGGCAAGGAGCTGACCATGCAGGAGCTGAAGGTACATGTCCCTGAGCCAGACAGGTAGCAGGCTCCACTTCCCTCTGTGGCCACTGGGGGTGCTAGACTCCCCTTTTCTGCTGAATGCTAGACCAGGATGAATAGAATAGAAAACGGAATGGAATAGAATATAAAATATGGAATGAAATGGAATAGAATAGGGAATAGGATAGAATATAGAATAGAGTAGAGTAGGAATAGAATAGAATATAATAGATAATATGGAATAGAATAGAATAGAATAGAATAGAATATATGGAATGGAATAGAATATAAAATATGGAATGAAATGGAGTAGAATAGGGAATAGGATAGAATATAGAATAGAGTAGAGTAGGAATAGAATAGAATATAATAGATAATATGGAATAGAATAGAATAGAATAGAATATATGGAATGGAATAGAATATAAAATATGGAATGAAATGGAATAGAATAGGGAATAGGATAGAATATAGAATAGAGTAGAGTAGGAATAGAATAGAATATAATAGATGATATGGAATGGAATGGAATAGATAGAATGGAATAGAATAGAATAGAATAGAATATATGGAATGGAATAGAATATAAAATATGGAATGAAATGGAATAGAATAGGGAATAGGATAGAATATAGAACAGAGTAGAGTAGGAATAGAATGGAATAGATGATATGGAATGGAATAGAATGGAACAGAATAGATAGAATAGAATAGAAAATATGGAATGGAATAGAATAGGGAATAGGATAGAATATAGAATAGAGTACTGTAGGAATAGAATAGAATAGAATAGATATATGGAATGGAATGGAATAGAATAGATGATATGGAATGGAATAGAATAGAAAATAGTCATACAGTCAGAAGTGGGAGAAGATGGGTGATAAGGAGTGATGAGAAGATTAATAGTAGTAGTAGTGCAGACTTTGTAAGTAGTTGGACAGTGCTGAGGGAATTATTTGTTTAGCAGAGTGATGGCATTCAGGAATATAAATTGTAAAGATACAAGCAACATGATTATAGTCATAAGTGGGAAGAGATAGGTACTAGGAAGGATGAGAAGAATAATAGTAATACAGTCTTACTAAATAGTTGGACAGTGTTGAGGGAATTACTTGTTTAGCAGAGTGATGGCATTTGGGAAAAAACTCTCCTTGTGTTTAGTTGTTCTGGTGTGCAGTGCTCTATAGCACCATTTTGAGTGTAGGAGTTGAAACAATTTATGTCCAGGATGTGAGGGGTCTGTAGATATTTTCACAGCCTCCTTTTTGACTCGTGCAGGGTACAGGTCCTCGATGGAAGGCAGGTTGGTAGCCATTGTTTTTTCTGCAGCCCTAATTACTCTCTGAAGCCTCTGCCTGTCCTGTTGGGTTGCAGAGCCAAACCAGACCGTTATAGAGTTATCTCAGGAGCGTTGCTCTTTAGGGTTAGGGCTAGGGTTAGAGTTTAGCTCAACCAGCCAGCCCTGGCTCATGCAGCCTCTCTTTGCCCTAGGATGGCACCCTGGAGCTGATCTTCGCTGCCTATGCCACCACCGCCAGTGCCAGCACCTCTCTGATCATGCAGCTGCTGAAACATCCGTCGGTCCTGGAGAAGCTTCGCGAAGAACTGAGAAGCAAGAGCCTGCTGCATAACGGCTGCCTCTGCGAGGGGGCCCTCCAGCTGGAGACCATCCACAGCCTCCAGTACCTGGACTGTGTCATCAAGGAGGTGCTCCGGCTTTTCACCCCCATTTCAGGGGGGTACCGGACGGTGCTGCAGACCTTTGAGCTGGATGTGAGTAACAGGACCTTGCATACAAAGCCCCCTTGCCTGGAGAAAGGAGCTCCTAGGCCAGTGTTTCTCAACCTTGGCTCCTTTAAGAGGTGTGGACTTCCACCCCCAGAATTCCCCAGCAGCAAAGAATTCTGGGAGTGTTGAAGTCCACACCTCTTAAAGCAGCAAGGTTGAGAAACGTGTTCTAGGTTGACACTGTTCAGAGTATTGCAGCGTAAATTCAGTGCCAGAAAAGTAAACACAGATGGCTGAGGCTTCATTTAAACTTCTTTATAAACATATAAAGTAAATTTTACAATACCAGTTGTAGATTTGTCCAACATGGAGCAAACTCAAACAGAAGCAGACATGTTACAGGCTCAGAGCAGAACAGCAACTCAGGAGCTCAGAAACAGACATCAGTTTCACTTTAGTTCAGCAGGCAAGCAAGACAGACAGCAGAGGAGAGAAGCAGTTTCATTTTCACTAGGCAGACTCAGAGCTTAACATAGCTTCAGAGCTGAATATAGAGCCACGCCTACGCTACTTCTAGTTTCAGTTTCCAAACAGTCCTCATTGGCTGACTTAGCTGCTGTGCCTATTCATTGGCTGACCTTGTTACCATGCTCTGTTCCAGTTCATGAATATACTCTGCAAATTGGGGAAGAGTCTCCAGGATAGAAGGGGGCATCCCGTGACCTGCCCAGCACCCTGGGATTGCATTGCTTTCATTTGGTGACAAAATGATCAATACTTTTAGGAATAATATTTTTAGAGTGATAATATAGAGCCACGCCTCACTGAATATAGAGCTACTTCTAGTTTCAGTTTCCAAACAGTCCTCATTGGCTGACTTAGCTGCTGTGCCTATTCATTGGCTGACCTTGTTACCATGCTCTGTTCCAGTTCATGAATATACTCTGACATACACAAATTGGGGGAAGAGTCTCCAGGATAGAAGGGGGCATCCCGTGACCTGCCCAGCACCCTGGGATTGCATTGCTTTCATTTGGTGACAAAATGATCAATACTTTTGCAGGGAATAATATTTTTAGAGTGATAATAGGAGCAGAAAGTTTCAGGGAGGCAAGCGGGAAAACCTCAATCCCAAGCCAAAAATTTGGGTCCATTTCTGAGAGAGTTTGGAGAGATGAAAGTGGTTTGTCTTCTAATGGTTCCCACCCTTTTGCTCACCATCAATCCATGTCTTTACCCTAAACCGGCTGAAAAGCTATAGGCCGGTGGCAACCTTGGTTAGCTCAAGAAGCTGCAGGGGGTGTGAAGGCCAAGCAGTGGGTTGCAACATCTGGGTCAGGTGCAAGAAGTCAGGAGCCAGGATAGTGTTCAAAAGTGCCACGAGTTTCATTTCATCTTTCTCGACATGAGAATCTGATCTACTAATGGTCAAGGTGAATTGGCGCCAGATAAAAGTTAACTAACTTGAAATTGACGTTGGTTTATGTTTTTCATGCTATGTGTGTCTTGGAAAAATAATAAAACTTAAAAAAAAAAGTTAACTAACTTCAAGGCAGGCTGGACTGATGATGTTGTCTTTGGGCTGACCCTGGTTATCCCCTACAGTAGACGCCTTCCAACTGAGTGGACAGCTCCTTCTTGACAAAGCCAAACCACTAGTATACAAACAGGGAACAAACCTCCTTCCCTTCTAGCACTGATGCTGTTATCTAGTTGGGTCATGAAATGTCTGCAAGAAAACGGCAATGCTCAGAGAGCACTCAGGACCCCCACAGTTCCTCCTCCTCCTCCACCTCCTCTTCCTCTCCACAAACCCCTCTCCCTTCTAGCGTTGATGATGTTACCTAGTTGGGTCATGAAACGGTCTGTGTGCATGGGACATCTCAAATTTCCTAGGACTTGGGGTTCCCCTAAATCAGACCCTCCTGTAGAAGCGTTCTAGAATAGCCCTGGTGCCTCTTGAACCTTGGGAGGGAGCTCTCTGTCTCTCTCTGTGCCCCGCACCCTGACCATCTATCTTGTATTTCTCCAGGGCTTCCAGATCCCCAAAGGATGGAGCATCATGTACAGCATCCGAGACACTCACGACACTGCTCCCGTCTTCAAAGATGTGGACGTCTTCGACCCCGATCGCTTCGGCCAGGACCGCAGCGAAGACAAAGATGGCCGCTTCCACTACTTGCCCTTCGGCGGAGGGGTACGGACCTGTCTCGGCAAACACCTGGCCAAGCTGTTCCTCAAAATGCTGGCCATCGAGCTGGCCAGCACGAGCCGCTTTGAGCTGGCCACCAGGACTTTCCCTCCGGTCACCCTGGTGCCGGTGGTGCACCCGGTCGATGGACTCAAGGTCAAATTTTTTGGACTCGATTCAAACCAGAATGAAATCTTGACAGAGCGAGAGGCCATGTTGGGGGCCACCGTGTAGGCCGAAGCCTGCTCTGGGCTGGTGAGGTAGGAAGAGACCAGAACGGAGATGGGGAAGGAAGAAGCTTGACCCACCACCACCAAATGGAGAAGGGCTGACCTTGGTGGACACATTCGGCCAAAGCCTTCTCCAGTGAATATGCCAAAAACTGTGGGGGTGTTTCACTCGTGTGTGTGTGTGTGTGTGAACAGTGGATTTCTCCTCCGTGGCTTCTGTTTGGTTTCATGTTTGAACACCGGCGAGAAGTGAATTGTGTTGACCATAACCAGCATATGTATGTGTGTGTATATATACACTTACTTCCAAGTGTTAATCAGGCATTTGTCATCCCACAGTAGCTGGGAACACTTTTTTGTCTTTGCTATTCAACATGGCCATGGGACTCCCTGAGGGAGCCCCGGGTGCAAAATCGACCCTGCTTGCTTTTGTGGCACGAGGGTGGGAAGGAGCCCTCCCTGCAGGCATGCTTGGGGGTCAGGTATAACAACAACATCCAGGAAGGGAGGGGATCAGGAAGATGGCTGGGGAACAGAGGTGGTATTCAGCCAGTTTGGACCGGTTCTAGAGAACCGGTAGTGCAAATTTTGAGTAGTTCGGAGTACCAGCCAATCCCACCTCTGACTGGCCCTGCCAACCCCATCTCTTCTCTGCCTCCCATTGAGTCCCAGCTGATTGGCTGGGTCTTCTTTGGTTGCCCTGCACAGGAGAATGGAGCTGGAAAGCAGGTTAGGGAGGTGGGGAGGGAAGGGGGATTTTGCAGTATATCCTTCCCTGCCATGCCTACCAAGCCATGCCCACAGAACTGGTAGTAAAATTTTTTTAATCCCACCACTGCTGGGGAAGCCCCCACATTTTTGGCAGGGCAGAAGACTCAGCTGGGGGAGTGGGGATGGAAGGGGTTTCTAGGCAAAGCTTTGAGGTAGGCTCTGGATTTCTGCCCAGCTGCCATCATTTCTCTTCCTGCGACAGCCGCCAAAAAGCGAGGTTTAAAATTTAAAATTTGAAAACTTAATAAAATTTATTTAAAAAAAAACAAAAACAAATAGAAACAAAAAGTGAGCCTAGTGAGTAAAATAAAGGCTGCAGAATTGGGCTGCGGATTTTCTGAGCTTCTCTGCTCGAGGAAACTCTTGGGGGGGGGTCCTTTTCTGCAGCCCTCAGTTCCAGGGTCAGCCCCATTTTTCTGAGGAGACCATGCCTGGGCAGGGTCCAGAAGGCCCCTCGAAGCTGTCTGCTTTCCTGCTTTCCTTGTGTCCCTGCAAACTCCCTTCCACAATGAGTCAGGCCTTGGGCTTCCTTCCAGAGAGAGCCACAAGCCTTCTCAATCCCCAAACCGGAAGTTGTTCCTTTGCCACAAGTGGCTGTTTGACAAGGGAATTTTATCTAGCTATCTCTCTCTCTGAGTAGTCCTTGATGTTCTCTTGAAAGTGGTTATTTCCTTGCAGACGACTCATGTCCAAACTAGGTAACATCATCAGTGCTTAGTAGGGAGTGAGGTTTGCTTATAAACGCTCTTTACTAGCATTGATGATGTTGCTTAGTTTGGTAATGAAACATCTGCAAGAAAACAACCAAGCTTAGAGAGCACCAAGGACCACACAGATGTCTCCTCCTCTTCCTCCCCATCCCTCCCTCCCCCTCCCAAACCTCACTCCCTTTTAACACTGATGATGTTACCTAGCTGGGTCATGAAACGTCTGCAACAAAACAACCAAGGACTCCTCATTTCAGCTACAAATATTCTCCTTTATCGGTCTATCCATATACATGCGTGCATTTTATTTAGTCCGGGATAACTCCTGTTCGATTGACCGCTCCTAACTAATATAACTTGACTAAAAATAAATAAATAAATAAATGAAATATTAAAATGTTACTGCAGTGGATTTGCAGAGTGAAGCACTTTCGAAACTCAGAATATGTGTTTGTCTTGTGTTTCTTTTGATTGCTTAGCACAGTTTCCCGTGGGCGATACTGTTTTATACAACAAAAGTGGTGGGCTCGTCTGGTCTGAGTTTATAAACTATTAAGTATTATTTTTGTTATTAAGTCAGAAGGGATATTTAGTCTAACAATGTTGCTGTCTCAAATGTGTGTTATTTAGTAAAATATGAATGATTCCCACTGCTTTGCTTTCTTTTTTTCCTCCCCCACATTCTTTATGGCAAACTGGTCTGTCGAGAAAAAAAAAAAGACGGTTAGCATGGAGCCACATTTTTGGGGGGGAGAGGGAGCAAGAACTGTTTTGTGCAATTCCCTACAGCACAGACCTTGTGCAGAATTGGCGCCGGCACCTTCCCCTGAGCTGTGTTGAGTTTTAATATGAAAATAAATAAGCACCTGTTGTGTTCGGGATATATTTCAGTGCTGTGTATCTTGTGCCCTGTGGCCTTTGATGTGTCTGTAATATGGGGAGGGGGCAGGTCAGCCCACCCTGACCGACCCTCCCTTTCCAGGCTGCCCCTGGGCAAGGAACAGTCCCAGGATTCCACGTCTCTCTCTCTCTTGTTCAGGTGCCATCTGGGGCGGGGATTCACAAGTGGCCAAGGACATCTTTGTGGGTGGATCTGCTCCTGGGACCGGAGGTGGGGTGGGGAGGGAAGCGCTGTGTGTTGTGTGATCTTATTAAAAAAAAAATCCATGTGGCTATTTTATAGATTTCCATCATCATCATCATCATCATCTTAACAACAATAATAAAAAAATGAATTTAAGCTCTTTTGTGTCACTGGTTCTTGGATTCGTATTGCTGTTGGAGAAGAGAGTTCCCACCTGGACTGCAAGGAGATCCAACCTGTCGATCCTAAAGGAAATCCACCTGGACTGTCCTTGGGAGGGACTGTGATGACTCGGTGTGGCACAAAGGCAACACAGTCACATAAGTAAGAAGAGTCCCTTCAATACCTCCAACTTTGCCCCCAATGTCCAGTTACCTTTGGCTGGAGAAAAAACTCTCCCAAGAACACTCTTTAAGTGGAGGAAATTCAGTCCAAGAACAAAGTACATATAAACTGTAAATAAACATCAACACAAACTATGCTGCAGCAATTAACTGGACAGGGCAGGAGAAGGAATTGCAGATTTCAAAGGCCAACAAAACACCCACAGTTGGGAAGACTTCAGAACCCAGATAAGCCTCGACAAAGCAAGATAATATGTGATTTGCTTCCAACCAGTTGCTCTGCGCAAACTCCCTTTTTAAACACTGTTCCCAGCTGCAGCTAATGAAGGGAATCAGGGCCCTTTCCTCCCCCGTAAGCCACGCAACTCACATTGCTCCCTTCTCCGTTCCTCCCTGTGTGCCCTAGGATGAAGAGAGTGGGCCTGGGTCTTCCGCTGAATTCCCTCTCCCTTGTTTTACCTCTTCCCTGCTCTGCCCAGTCGGATGTTGCCCTTCCCCAGTTTCCTCCACAGCCACCAGAGCCACACTCCCACTCTCTGTCAGCTGCTCGCCCTCCCCCTCGGAATCAGATTCCAACAGGGGCATGACAGGGTCAGATAGATCATAGAATAACAGAATTAGAAGGGACCTTGGAGGTCATCTAGTCTAACCCCCCTGCTCAAGCAGGAGAGTCCATTCCAAATATTAGCCTCTGCCTAGGATCAAACTCATAGCCTTCTCATTGCTCTACAGAGGAAGGATGGAGTCTGTCATCTGCACCTCTATAACTGCCTGGTTTGGCTCTGCAACCCAACAGGACAGGCACAGACTTCAGAGAGTAATTAGGACTGCAGAAGAAACAATTGCTACCAATCTGCCTTCCATGGAGGACCTGTATACTGCACGAGTCCAAAAGAGGGCTGTGAAAATATCTACAGACCCCTCACATCCCGGACATAAACTGTTTCAACTCCTACCCTCAAAACGAGGCTATAGAGCATTGCACATCAGAACAAACTAGACACAAGGACAGTTTTTCCCCTGAATGCCATCACTCTGCTAAACAAATAATTCCCTCAACACTGTCCAACTATTTATGACTGTAACTGTCACTTTATATTGACTGTTTCCTAGTATGATTTGATTGCTTATTTATTTAATTAATTAATTTATATTGCCGCCTATTTGCCCATGGTGACTCAAGGTGGCTTACACAATGTAAAACCATATTTAAAACAAAAAATAAACATAAAACATAAAACATAAAAACTAACAAAAAGAATCAAATAAATTAGTAAAGTACAATAGAACAAAATTTGGGAAAACAAACAAGAAATTATTGTACCCTATGACTATTATTAAGTGTTGTACCTGATGATTCTTGACTCTTGATGAATGTATCTTTTCTTTTATGTACACTGAGAGCATTTGCACCAAAGACAAATTCCTTGTATGTCCAATCACACTTGGCCAATAAAGAATTCTATTCTATTCTATTCTATTCTATTCTATTCTATTCTATTCTATTCTATTTTATTCTATTCTATTCCACTCTATTCTATTCTATTCACTGTTTCCTAGTGTGATTCGATTGCCTATTTGCACCTTATGACTATTATTATTAAGTGTTGTACCTGATGATTCTTGACTCTTGACGAATGTATTTTTCTTTTATGCACACTGAGAGCATTTGCACCAAGGGAAATTCCTTGTGTGTCCAACCACACCTGGCCAATAAAGGATTTCTATTCTATTGTGAGGCAAGAGCTGCACCTCTAGGCCACTGGAGCCTGAGGCTGAAGCTCAAATGCTTCGGCCACCAAATGCGAAGAGAGGAAGGACTCCTTGGGGAAGACCCCAAATGTTGGGAAAGATGGAAGGCCAAAGGGGAAGGGGAGGGGCAGAGGAGGAAATGGTTAGAGAGGGACATCGATGCAACGAACGTGGACTTGGTCAAACTCCAGGAGGCAGGGGAGGACGGGGTGTGTGTGTGAGTGTCTGGTGTGTTGTGGTCCACGGGGTTGCGAAGAGTCGGTCACAACTTAGTGACTGGACAACAACTGGGGCCAAATCATATTGGTGGAAGTTAGCCTTCTGATTGTGGTTTGTGGCTGGGAGGGATTCAGGGGCTACCAGGAGGAGATCCAAAGCTGAATGAAAGGAAAGAAGGGGGAATTGGCTGAGCTCTGCGGCAAAGCACACTCAGCCTCTCACAGTTTCATTGTTCTCCAGGCAAGGTTGGGGTAGCGATGGCCTGAGGAGTCCTTCCTAAGGCAGGGTGCTTTTTAGACTGGTATTTCTCGACTTTGGTGATTTTAAGATATGTGGACCAGTGGTGGGATTCAATCTTTTTTTACTACCGGTTCTGTGGGTGTGGCAAGTTGGGCGTGGCTTGGTGGGTGTGGCAGGGGAAGGTTACTGCAAAATCCCATTCCCTCCCTGCTCCTGGGGAAAGGATACTGTAAAATCCCCCTTCCCTTCCCTCCCCACCCCACTAACCTGGTTTCCAGCTCCGTTCTCCTGTGCAGGGCAACCAAAGAAGAGCCAGCCAATCAGCTGGGACTTGGGAGGCAGAGAAGAGAGGAGGTTGGTGGGGCCAGTCAGAGGTGGGATTTGCCGGTTCTCCAAACTACTCAAAATGTCCGCTAACGGTTCTCTAGAACCGGTGTGAACCAGTTGAATCCCACCTCTGATGTGGACTTCAACTCCCAGAATTCCCAGCCAATTTTGGGAGTTGAAATCCAGATGTCTTAAAGTGGCCAAGGTTGAGACACGCCGGTCTAGACCCTTTGATCAAAGTTGCTGTTTTTCACTTTAACTCCTTTGGATTTGCAGAACAAGTGGATGAAATATATACTTTAACATTGGATATCAAATTTAGCGCTTAGATCTACATTAAATCAGATCTAGGCCCAAACAGCTTTTCTGGAAATGCTTTTGACCACACTTGGAATGTCTAAATGCCAGCGTTATATACGAGCAGGATGTAGGATAATGATTTCACATGAGCATTGGCACTGGGTAAGAGGCTGGTGGGGTTCTCCTCAGGCACTGGAGTTCTGGATGGGTGCCTTCCTTCTCTTCAGGGGAAGTCTGGGTGCCAGATGGGGGAGACGCTCCCCAGAAAGGAGAGGACTGGGTGAGGTCAAGAGAGACACGGAGGTTTTCATGAGAACCTGCCCCAAGTCAGACATATGACAGTTCTAGGCTGCATAAACAGGGGGATAGAATCAAGATCACGTGAAGCGTTTTGTTTTTGAAAAAGTTTTTTTTATTTTTATAACAGAAACAAATAAAACCATCTTTCAGTTCTACAGTGTGTCAGTTGGGTACATATATCTTGTGCACGTAATAATATTATCATACATTTCTTACTTGTTTATATTTATAACCATTCTAATAAATATTTTATATCACATTGGTCAATTGTTATATTATCATGAACATTGGAATTATTATCTTTCAAAAATATATTCCATCCTTACCTAAGTTATATTCATTCCCTTACTCAATTCAAATCAATTTGTTATATGTTATTACTATTATCACATGTTTCAGTTTCTTACTCTTCTATCTAGCCATTCAGAGAATAAATTCCAAATCTTATAATAATCTTTTTCTTCCTGTTCTCTAATTGCCACTGTCAATCTACTCATTTCTGCACATTCCATTATTTTCTTAATTGTTTTCTTAACTTCCTCCTCTGTCGGAATTTTCTCATTTTTCCCATTTTGTGCAAAAACAATCCTAGCTGCTGTTAGTACATTGATAATCAAATATGTTATCTCTCCATTGTAACCTTCAAGCAAAATTCCCAATAAAAATATCTCTGGTTTTAAATCTATATGTTGTTTTATCATTTTTTCCCCAACCACATGTGTATTCTAGTCCAATATTTTTTAGTAGATCATATGAAGTGTTAATGCCACTTTATAATGCCTTGGAAAGGCCACACTTGGAATACTGCATTTAGTTTTGGTCGCTACGATGTAAAAAAAAGATGTTGAGACTCTAGAAAAGAGTGCAGAGAAGAGCAACCAGGATGATGAGGGGACTGGAGGCTAAAACATAGGAAGAACAGTTGCAGGAACTGGGCCTGGCTAGGCTAGGGAAGAGAAGGACCAGGGGAGACAGGATAGCAGTGTTCCAATATCTCAGGGGTTGCCCCAAGAAGAGGAGTCAAGCTATTCTCCAAAGCCCCTGTGGGCAAGACAAGCAATAGGGTGGAAACTAATCAAGCAGAGAAGCAGCCTGGGACTAAGGAGAAATTGCCTGACAAGTTAGAACAATTAATCAGTGGAACGACTTGCCTCCAGAAGTTGCAAATGCTCCAACACTGTAAGTTTTTAAGAAGAGGTTGGATAACCATTTGTCTGAAGTGGTATAGGGTTTCCTGCCCAGGCAGGGGTTGGACTAGAAGACCTCCAAGGTCCTTCCAACTCTGTTATTCTATTCTATTCTATTCTATTCTATTCTATTCTATTCTATTCTATTCTATTCTATTTCTATTCCTTCCATTCCATTCCACTCCATTCCATATTTTCTATTCGTTCTATTCTATTCTATTCTATTCTATTCTATTTTCTATTCTATTCTATTCTCATTCCATTCCATCCATCCATTCACATCCTTATTCTATTCTATTCTATTCTATTCTATTCTATTCTCTCTATTCTATTCTATTCCACCATTCCATTCCATTCCATATTTTCTATTCTATTCTATTCTATTCTCTATTCCATTCCATTCCTTTCCATTCCATTCCATATTTTCTATTCTATTCTATTCCATTCTTCCATTCCATTCCATATTTTCTATTCTATTCTATTCATTCCATTCCATTCCATTCCATATATTTCTATTCTATCTATTCTATTCTATTCTATTCTATTCTATTCTATTCCATTCCATTCCATTCCATTCCATTCCATTCCATGTCCTATATTCTATTCTATTCTATTCTATCTATTCTATTCATTCTATTCGTTCCATTCCATTCCATTCCATTCATATTTTCTATTCTATTCTATTCTATTCTTTCTATTCTATTCTATTCTATTCTATTCTATTCCATTCCATTCCATTCCATCCATATTTTTCATTCTATTCTATTCTATTCTATTCTATTCTATTCCATTCCATTCCCTCCATCTTTTCTATTCTATTTTTCTATTCTATTCCTTTCATTCCATTCCATTCCATTCTTTTCTATTCTTTCTACCATTCCTTCCATTCCACTCATTCCATTTTCTATTCTATTCTATTCTAATTCCATTCCACTCCATTCCTATATTCTATTCTATTCATTCTATTCTATTCTATTCTATTCTATTCCTTCCATTCCATTCCCATTCCATTGCATTCCTATATTCTATTCTATTCATTCTTTCTATTCTATTCCATTCCATTCCCTTCCATTCCATTATTTTCTATTCTATTCTATCTTTTCTATTCTATTCTATTCTATTCCATTTCCATTCCATTCCATTCCACCCATTCCATATTTTCTTTCTATTCTATTCTATTCCATTCCATATTTTTCTATTCTATTCTATTCTATTCCATTCCATTCCACTCCATTCCATATTTTCTATTCTATTCTATTCTATTCTATTCTATTCTATTCTATTCTATTCTATTCCATTCCATTCCATTCCATTCCATTCCATCCTATATTCTATTCTATTCTATTCTATTCTATTCTATTCTATTCTATTCTATTCTAAATGCCCTATTAATAGGCAGGCACCCATGGCAAAGTGGCATCCGAGGATTAACGAAGAGAAGAGAATAGGAAATCACAAGAGAACAGAAGAGAAGAGAAAAAGGAAAGACTAGAACAGAACAGAATAGAATGGTAGGAAAGGTGAGGAGAGGAGAAGGGAAGGGAAGGGAAGAGATAAGGAGAAGAGAAGAGAATAATAGGGCCGGAAGGGACCTTGGAGGTCTTCTAGTCCAACCCACTACCCAAGGCAGAAGCCCTCATTTCATCCTGGATGAACGGTTGTCCAATCTTTTCTTGAAAGCCTCCAGTGATGGAGCACTGAGTTAAGTTTCTCAGTATCAGGCATTTTCTCTGTAGTTCTAGGTTGGATCTCTCAATCCTCCATCCATTGTTTCTTGTCCTGCCCTCAGGGGCTTTGGACCCCCCCCCTCAAGTATTGGAAGGCTGCTATCATGCCCCCCCTCCCAAGGAAGATCAGAGTCTTCTGAACTGGGCTTCTGTTATTGCTTGGGAATGAAGTCTGGGCTTCCTTGCCACTCTCCATTCAGGGCACAATTGGACAGGGAGCCTGTGAGAAACAAGCAGCTCTTCCCATCGACTTCTGCCCATCATGTGTCGCCAGTTTTTCCCAGGAAGACCGAGACCACCCAACCCTTAGAAATGTGTGGAATGGGGAATGCTGGATTCAATTAAAAAAAAAAAACCCCAATAATGCCACAATAACAGACAAACAGTGACATTAAGAGGCGTTTTTGCTCTTCCCACAAAATTCTGGCCCAGCCTTGCCACTCTGGAAGATGCTTCTTCAAAAAAAAATAGACATTCCAGGCTTGGCTGTTGCCAGTTCCTGCTCAGACTGGATGCTCCCAAGGCCAGGAAGATTGCTGTGGGACAAGGAGATGGAATATGGGTCTCCCCACCCATTGCTGTCCCATTGCAGAAAGTCAGCAATTCCCCCGGTCTGTGGCAAAAGAATACTTTGGAGTTCCAACTCAAGCAGGGGTTATGCAGGAATAAATAAAAATGAAATCCAGACAGTTGTGAGGAAAGGAGACTTATTTATTTCCCAAATCAAACAGGTTTGCCTATGGGAGCAGCTGCAGAGGAAGTGGGGTACAGAGAGGTTGTTTTATAGGAGAGCTTGTCCTGGGTGTGAATAGAATAGAATACAATACTTTATTGGCCAAGTGTGATTGGACACACCAGGAATTTGTGGATATGAGTAGGTGCTCTAGTTCAGTGGTCACAAGAAAATGTTGGTGGTCAGCAGAGAAATGTCACTCCCAAAGCAATTAATCCAGGCTGCATGGGAACACAAGGCTGCGCCCCCCCCATGGCCCGTGGGAAAACAGGGCTTGCGTCGCTTGCATTGTGAACAGCAAGAGGTAGTGAGGGGAGGGGGGGGAAGGGAAAGGTCCCACTCGCCCCATGCGCCTTGCCTGGCCACTGGGCTGCTTCTTTCCGCTTCTTTCTTCTTCTGCTTTTGGCTGCATGCAAGGTAAGCAGCAAAAGTCTTCCTTTGTCTCCCCAAACTCCACCAGAAATGAGTCTTTGGGACCCTGCAAGGCATCCTGCTCCAAGAGGCTGCGCCGGCATGACAAGCCTCACAAAGACTCATTTCTGGCAGAGTTTGGGGGGAGAGAAAGAAAGACTTCTGCTGCTCTTGCTGCTTTCCTTGCATGAAGCCAAAAGTCTCTCCCTCCCCCCCGGGAACGGAGCTGGAGACGGTATCCTGCGATCCCAAATAAAGAATGATCGATCAGTAGGAAAACAGGGTGGGGAATTTTCCTGCAGACTTTTTGGGGGATTTTCCCAGGGTCTCTGGTCCGCAGGATTTAAAATGATGATTTTGGTGGTCCCTGAGGTCCAAAAGGTTGGCGACCCCTGCTCTAGGGTGACACTTGGAGGTGGGTAGGTTGGAATAGGTATTGGCCCCAGAGAAGGAGTAGATTAAATCAAGCGACACGGTCTGTTTCTTTGAATTGTGAGGGTTATAATGATGTTTACATCATGTTAATTGAGTTTTGTGTGTTTGCTCGGGTGTATTTACAATTTGAAATAAGTGTTTAATTAATTCTTAGCTTTGAGTAAGATTAAAGGATTTTGGAGGCCGTGAACCAGTAACTTTGTGAAGACCTGGATCAGTTAACATCTGACTCCCTAGATCATATTTCTAGCACTGTTGTAAAATGTATAAAGTCTTCCCACAGCAAGCTCCTTCTTCCCCACTGTGGTGGGAGAATCAGCCCTGAGTCAAATCATGTGGGGGGGGAATAGGCATAGAGAGACTCAGCCCTCCTCGCCTCTTCCTTCCATGCTGACCAGGATGAGGCTGGGCAGGAGGGCCGTCCGCCCACCTGCCCTTTTATTACTCACTTAGGGAGTTGGCATAACTTACTAAAACTTTCTATTTTAACACCCAAAAAATATCGTACCCTCCCAGCAGACTCTGACAAGCTCTGGTTTGTTTGTTTCTCCTGCCTTTTCAGCCTCATGGCTTTCTTTCTTTCTCTCTTTTCAGAATACTTGATGTTAAGTTTGCATGAAGAGTCAGACGCGAAGAGCTTCAGTGAAGAGTTTATTAAGTGACTAGCTCGAATGGACCCGACTTGGCTGCTCTGACTGCTTCTTATAGCCAGCAGCCGCGGTTGCCAACCAATCAGAGTCTGGGTTTTCCGCACTTTCAAACCAATCTATTTGACATTTTACAAGAACAATTCAAACGAAACCAATGACATTCAAACCTACATACAGAACACTTGAATAACATGACATATGAATAACATAACATGAATAACATATGAGCCTTGGTAGCTCAGGCTGTTAAATGCCTGCTCTTAAGATCAGCTACCTGCAACTGCAGGCTCAAATCCCCAGGCTCAAGGTTGACTCAGCCTTCCATCCTCTCGGTATTTATACAATGGAATGAAGGCTATTGCTGGCACTGGGTTGTATCCCAAAGATTTTGGAGTGGAGAAGTTTGGGATATTTTAGAATTATTTGGATTTGGCAAATTTTGGAATAAGTTTTATACCATGTATATGTTTCTGTGTAAGTCACCGAGTCCCCCCGGAGAGATGGGGCGCATATAAATCCCAATATAAATAAATAAATAAATAAATAAATAAATAAATAAATAAACCTGGAGGTAAGCTGTTCCACTGATCAATTGTTCTCACTAGAAGGAAATTCTCCTTACTTCTAGGCTGGTTCTCTCCTTCATGAATTTCCACAAACCCTTCTGAACCCAACCCAGATTGACAGCGTCTGAATAATATGGGGGTATCCGGAAGCAAAAGCCGAACTCCAGTGTCCCTGGGGATAGAGAAGGAACATGAGGATGACGCAGCCCTTGGCTCCGTGGGTGGGAAAGATCCTTGTGGAGCCTTCCGTGTCTCCTTGGGTGGTGTCCAAGGCTACTCCAGAGACTCAGAGTTGCCAGGAGCCGTTTTTCCATGGCAGAGCTCCCTCTGGCTCCTTAATCTGGAACATCCGAGTGCGCAGGCCTTTGAGTGATGCTTTGGGGCCAGAGGTCGGGCGCAGCATCAGAATTAATGAATGCGAGGCAGCACCACTCCAGTATCGCAAGAAACCAGAAGGGGTTCTCACCAGGGCTGGGCTGCTGGGGTTGCGGGGGTCGGGAGAGCCCTAGCTAAGATTCTGTGCAGTTCAGAGAACCCCCAAATCCCACTTCTGGCTGGCCCCGCCCACCTCACCACTCCCTCTCAGGGAGGGTGAAAAACGGCCTCCCAGAAGTTTGGGAAGTCCAGAAATGGGCCGTTTCCAGCTTCCAGAGAGCCTCTGGATCCCGGGGAAGCAATTTTCGCCCTCCTGGATGCTCAAGGAAAGCCTCCTGAGCCCGGGGAGGGTGAAAATGCCCCTCCCACAGTGGTGCAGGAGGCCGACTAGGCCTCACCCACCATGGCCATGCCCACTCAGCTACCGGGCAGAGAACCCCTTGCTAAAACTTTTGAAGCCCATCCCTGGTTCTCATCCACAAGGTGTTTGCTGAGCTATTGCCATGTTGGCAATCCACCTCTGGATATTTGTGCCTTGCAATGGCTTCTGGAGAAATAGAAATGAATTGTAAAAGGCTGACAAAATCCCACCGAAATAGGACGAAGGGCAAGCAGCATGTACGGTATGTTCGTGTGTTCCCCAAAGCCAGTTTGATCAAGTCTCGGCAGCAATCTGGACGAAAGGTGAGTTCTGGGAGGCGGAAGCTCTACCTGAACCCTTCATCTGTGGGATGTAAATTATTGCGTTCCCCGTCTGAAGAAATACCCACATCACAACAGATTTTCCAGTACTGTTTTATTGGTAAGGCCCCACTTGGAATCCTGTACCCATGGAAGGTCGCCAAGTTACAAAAATGATGTTGAGATTCTAGAAAGAGTGCAGAGAAGAGCAACCAGGATGATTATTATTAATACTCATTGCAGAATACCTTATGCCACCAGACTTGAAATTCTAGACCTAGAAAACCTAGAACTACACTGCCTTCAGTCCGATCTAAGTATAGTATATAAAATCATACATTGCAAAGTCCTTCCGGTCAATGAATACTTCAGCTTCAACCATAACAATACAAGAGCTCACAATAGATACAAACTCATGGTTAACCGCACCAAACTTGATTGCAGGAAATATGACTTCAGCAACAGAGTGGTCAATGTCTGGAATACTCTGCTTGACTCTGTGGTTTCTTCCCCAAACCCCAAAACTGTAACCTTAGACTGTCTACTATTGACCTCACCCCTTTCTAAGAGGTCTGTAGGGCGTGCACTCACACTTGCCTACCGTCCCTGTCCTATTGTTTCTTTTATTTTTCTTATATGTATCCATGTATTCATGTATTCATAACTATGTTATGAATTTTGCAGCTGCAAAAACGGTGGTGATGGAGTTTCGGTTCTCCCATGCCCCCTTCTGCCTGCATTGGTTGCTGGTTGCTCCGGTGAGATTCAAGGTTTTAACTGTAACATACAAAGTCCTACATTTATTTTTTTTATTTTTTTTTATTTTTAATTACATTTATATGCGCCTTCTCGAAGACTCAGGCGGCTTACAATTTTGGGATACAACCCAGTGTGCTCAGCAATAGCCTTCATTCCATTGTATATGCCTGCTTATTACTAAGCGGCATTGTTACAAAGTCAGCTTATTGCCCCCAACAATCTTGAGTCCTCAATTTACCTACCCCGAGAGGATGGAAGGCTGAGTCAACCTTGAGCCTGGTGGGATTCGAGCCTACAGTAATTGTAGACAGCTGGATCTTAAGAGCAGGCATTTAACAGCCTGAGCCACCAAGGCTCATATGACATGGGTCCTTATTATCTAAGGGAGCGACTGCTGCCGACATCGAATACCAACCGCCCTGTGCGAACTCATAGACAGGGGCTCCTTGGGGTCCCGTCGGCTGGGCAATGCCGGCTGGCGGTCCTCCGACGACATGCCTACTCTACCGCGGTCCCTGACCTCTGGAACCAACTTCCCTTGGGGCTCCGCCTGGCCCCTGATCTCCGCACCTTCCATCACGATCTGAAGACCTGGTTATTTAACCAATCCAGACTGTGACGCCTGGGTGGTGTGGTCTTAGAGTTTTAACTTTGGGATTTTTTTTTTTAATTACATTTATATGCCGCCCTTCTCGAAGACTCAGGGGCTTACAATCTTTGGGGCGCCCCAATGCGCTCAGCAATAGCCTTCATTCCATTGTATATGCCTGCTTATTACTAATTTTAATGTTAATTCGGCTTAATTTGTTTAATATAGTTTTTAGATAATTTATTGTTATATTGTTTTTAATTTGTAAGCCGCCCCGAGTCCTTCGGGAGAGGGGGCGGCATATAAGTCGAATTAATAAATAAATAAATAATAAATATGTTTATACTGATACCTATTATCTTGTAAGCAATTGACAAATCAAATCAAATAAAAATAAATAAATAAAATAAAATGATTAGGGGTCTGGAGGCTAAAACATATGAAGAATGGTTGCAGGAATTGGATATGTCCAGTCTGGAGAAGTGAAGGACTAGGCTGGGAGATGTTAGCAGTCTTCCAATATCTAAGGGGTTGTCACAAAGAAGGGAGGTCAATCTATTCTCCAAAGCACCTGAAGGCAATGGATGGAAACTAACCAAGGAGAGAAGAAACCTAGAAGTAAGAAGGAATTTCTAATGGTGAAAGCCATCAACCAATGGGACAATTTGCCTTCAGTGGTTGTGGGTGCCCCATCACTGGGAGCTTCCAAAGAGAGACTGGAGAATCATTTATCTGAAGGGGTACAGAGTCTCCTGATCAAGCAGGCAGTTAGACTAGAAGAACTTCAAGGTCCCCTCCAACCCCATTATTCTACGTTCTATGATTTTGGAGAAGACCTCAAAGACCAAAGACCTCAGGTCCTTGTCAGATGCCGAGAATCCCAAAGGTGCGTTTCCACAAGGCAACTAGACTTCCTTAGTTTTTTTTTTCCCTTGAAAATATTTCACCTCCCATCCAAGAAGTTTCTTCACTTCTGTTCAGTTCAATTCAGAACTGAGGGAAACTCTTGGATGAGAAGTGAAATGTTTTCAAGGAATAAAACAAGGAAGTCCAGTTGCTTTTTGGAAAAAAGCACCTTTGGGCCAACTGGCCTGCTTGTTGGAGCATCTATATAGACCCATGATGGCGAAACTGCAGTACGCAGAGCCATTTGTGTGGCACTTGAGCCCCAGCCAAACTTACCTGCACTGTGCCTGAGTGTGTCTCCCAGCTGATTTTCGGCCTGTTTGAGGCCGTTTTCGCCCTCCTGCAGGCTCGAGAGAAGCCTCTGCAGCTTCGGGAGGCCGAAAAATGGGCCTGTTTTGGAACTTCTGATATTTCCAGAAGGCCTAAGCCTCTGAGAGGCCGAAAAAGGCCTCAAACAGGCTGAAAATCAGCCTGGGAGGCACATGCATGCGCAGTGCAGGTAAGGGGCAGGGGTGTTGTGCGCATGCACAGGCGGGGCACATTGCATTGTGGGTGCTGGCACAGCACAACAAAAGATTTGCCATTTGATGGGTAGAATGAAAAAGTGATTAAAAAACTCTATGGTCATTTATTAGAAGTTAGAATGGAAGAGGAGCAGGTTAAGGAAACAATGATTGCTTGGGGAAAATTTTGGTTATGGGATAGATCTAGAGAGATGGCAAACACTGTGGGATCAGAATTATAAAATGACAATGTCAACTGCATATAAAGAAAATTTGTATAAGATGTTTTACAGGTGGCACCTATCCCCGAGAAGGATTGCAAGAATGTTTAAGGACAAATCGGATAAGTGTTGGAAATGTCATTAGATACCCGGCTCCTACTACCACATGTGGTGGACTTGTGCTGATGCTAAAAGATACCGGACTAAAATCTACACGTGGTTGGAAAAAATGACACAACAACATATGGACTTGAAACCTGAGATATTTTTACTGGGAATTGTACCAGAGACATTCAGCAAAGAATTGAAATATTTGATTGTTAATGTACTGACATCTGCTAGAATTGTATTTGCTAAAAATTGGAGAAATGATAAGATACCTGTGCAGGAGGAAGTGATTATGAAAATTTTGGACTGTGCCGAAATGAGTAGACTAACATTTGAAATTAGAGATCAAGAAGAAAAGCAGTTCTATAAGATATGGAATACGTTTTACCAATGGTTAGATAAAAAAGTTTGGTAATATATGGACATAATGGAGATAAATAGAATTGTTGAAAAGAAATACAATATAGACACTATAACATGGTAGAGAATTAATAATAACGATTATAGCTTTCTTTTTAGTAATAGAGTATTGATGATGAGGAGATGGCACTGACATTTGTGACCGACCGACACACTTGAAATTGTTATTGGTTTATGTTTTGTATGTTTGTTTGTCTTGTTTGTTTTTTGGAAAATAATAAAACTTAAAAAAAAAAGATTTGTCATCACTGATATAGACCGATGCCAGAGAAGTTCTTCATGTCCCCAGCCAATACTTTATTTTTTGGGGGAGTAACTACTTTTGGGCAATCTGTGGGGTGAAACCCATGGATTGAAAGCAGGCTGAGAATTGTCACCTCTTCCCAAAAATGGTTTGCAACTTTACAGGAATTTGGGGCAAACCCTTCTGAAGTCTTCCTCTCGGTTGCAGTCCTAAAGAGTGTTTGCGTGAGCGAAACGTTCATGGCAGGCATGCATGAAGGCTTGCCAAGATCATAAGGGTGACTCAGGAAGGAAGTCCAAGGTTTGTAATGGAAAACATGTATGGCTGTGTTGGATTTCTCCACAAAAGGAAAGTTAAGTAGGTCAGACTCATGGTAGTAATGCTACTTGAATATTACCGAAGAATGCAAAAGTTTGAAATAGAATATTTGTAGCTCAGGTTTGAACTGTGGGGTCCTTGGTGCTCTCTGAGCTTGGCTGATTTCTAGCAGATGTTTCATGACCCAACTAGGTAACATCATCAGTGCTAAAAGGGAGTGGGGTTTGGGGAGAGGAGGAGTAGGAGTATGGGGTCTTTGGTACCCTCTGAGTTTGGTTGTCTGGAGCCATGCCCTAAAGGTGATAACCAATGCCTTTGACAATGTGTAAACTGAAGATTCCCAGGTGGATGTTATGTCGTGAACCCTTGGGGCTCCCTTGGGTCAAAGTCCTCAGCTAACTCGATGGGTTTATGGGATCTGCAGACAATTGTTGAACAAGGATCTCAGCATTGTGCTTGTATTGCTCCAAGTTACCCTGAGGGGCTGGGTGCATAAGCCCTTAATTAGGAGTGGGCTGCTAAGGGTTTGCCTGGGTTTGGGAGAACCCGTAGCCAATGTTATGGCCGGTTCGGAGAACTACCAAATCCCACCCCTGGCTGGCCCTGCCCCACCCACTCCGCCCTGCCCCTCCCACCCTGCCCCTCCCCTCCAAGGAGTCACCACACGGCCCATTGAGGATGAGAGGTAAGTGCAGAGCCTGCATGGAGCCTTGGGGAGGGTGAAAAACGGAAGTTGGGCCCGTTTTCAGCCTTCCGAGGGCCACTGGAGCCCAGGGGAGGCCGTTTTTGACCTCCCCGAGGCTGGAGGAAAGCCTCTGGAACCCAAGGAGGGCGAAAATGCCCCTCCCACCGTGGTGCAGGAGGCCAACTAGGCCGTAGCCATCAAGGCCACACTCATCCAGCAACCGGGCAGAGAACCCCTTGCTAAAACTTTTGAAGCCCATCCCTGGTTCTCACCCACAAGGTGTTTGCTGAGCTATTGCCATGTTGGCAATCCACCTCTGGATATTTGTGCCTTGCAATGGCTTCTGGAGAAATAGCAATGAATTGTAAAAGGCTGACAAAATCCCACCGAAATAGGACAAAGGGCAAGCAGCGTGTACGGTATGTTCGCGTGTTCCCGAAAGCCAGTTTGATCAAGTCTCGGCAACAATCTGGACGAAAGGTGAGTTCTGGGAGGCGGAAGCTCTACCTGAACTCATCATCTGTGGGATGTGAATTATTGCGTTCCCCGTCTGAAGAAATACCCACATCCCAACAGATTTTCCAGGACTGTTTTACAAAGCCTTGGTAAGGCCCCACTTGGAATCCTGCACCCATGGAAGGTCGCCAAGTTACAAAAATGATGTTGAGACTCTAGAAAGAGTGCAGAGAAGAGCAACCAGGATGAAAGGGGGCTGGAGGCTAAAACATATGAAGAACGGTTGCTGGAATTGGGTATGTCCAGTCTGGAGAAGTGAAAGGCTAGGGGGGAGATGATAGCAGTCTTCCAATATCTAAGGGGTTGTCACAAAGAGGTCAACTTATTTTCCAAAGCACCTGAAGGCAATGGATGGAAATTCACAAAGCAGAGAAGCAACCAAGAATGAAGGAGGAATTTCTTAATGGTGAGAGCAATCAACCAATGGGACAATTTGCAGGAGGCTGACTAGGCTGCACCCACCATGGCCATGCCCACCCAGCAACTGGCCAGAGAACCGGTTGCTGAAATTTTTGAAGCCCAGCCCTGCCCTTAATCCAGGGGTGTCCAACCTTGGCCACATTAAGACCTGTGGCCTTCAACTCCCAGAATTCCCCAGCCAGCCATGCTGGGAGTTGAAGTCCACTGGTCTTAACGTGGCCAAGGTTGGACCCTCCTGCTTTCATCAGTATGAACCAACACATAGCAAGTGGAACTACCGTAAATCCACCTATGTACTGTAGGACCAGATATTCCACTCAATCTTTACTCTATTAGTGTCCTTTCCATTTTTCCCCTCTGTTTTTCGTCCAGTTGACACTTGGAAGCTCCAGAGGAAGAGAGGATGATGAGCAGAAGCCTCAAGGAGGAGACCTTATTAACCATCAGTAATTGGTTCCCTCTGTTGAAAGAGGCACTTAATGAATTTCTTAAGAAGAGCCCTGGAAGCAAAGTCCAGGGATTTTTGTATACGTGGAACAACGTTCCTCTCTCCAGAGACAATTAGCCCCTCATGAGTGAGTGATTCATTTCCCAGACCTTTCTTCCTACAACTCTCTTAAACACACAGCCCCACTTTGCCAATGGGCGGTTGAGGTCAATGGATAGTCCTTCCATCAAGATCACTGGGCTATATATGCATCCTATTTCATGATAATGACTTCGTCATTGGATAATAATAATTAATGAATAATAATGACTTCTCCAAGAGAAGAGCTATTGCCACAGATGGACCGCAAAAGCGTAAGGACCACATTGGCTTTTAATAACTTCAGACAAACTTGAGAGCTTCAAAACGTTCTCAGATGCAAATGTGCGTGGACTCGATTCATCATCTAAAACACATTTGCTGGGTTTCAGCTAATTTGGGTCAAAAGAGAAGTCATCTCTGGGAAATCAGTCATGTAAAAAGAGGCTCTACAGCAGGGGTCTCCAACTTTGGCAACTTTAAAGCTTGTGGACTTCAACTCCCAGAATTCCTCAGCAAGCTGGCTGAGGAATTCTGGGAGTTGAAGTCCACAAGTCTTAAAGTTGCCAAGGTTGGGGACCCCTGCTCTAGAGAAGACTTTGGAGAGAAAGAAACTTGGAGAAACTTCAACCAAAGCTTGCCAGTTTCTGTCAGGAAGTCACTGCTGCAGCTGAGGGAAACCATCTGGAGAAGGTAGAAGTTCAGACCAATGGGTCAGTCTCCTTCAAGAAACTTGGGAACTGGCACAATATCATTCCAAAGGCTATCTGCAGATGGGCTTCCTTTTTGTTTGTGATCTCCTCTTGTCTCTGGAGCAGAAGAACTGAGGTCTTGTGAGCACTGCAGGATCTGGAAGTGATGGGGCTGTGGTGGCTGGGGAATGTGGAGAGTTGAAGTCCACAAATCTTAAAGTTGCCAAGTTTGGATATCCCTGATGTGCAGTCCATCATTCATGTCATTTGTGCAGTTACATCATGACAGGTGTCATGATGTCATTCGTTCCCCTTCCCCTCCTGAAGGTGCCCATGTGCCAGAACCTTCTGAGACTACAAGGCTGTGCTTTGCAAAGGGTCTGCTGAATATTTCTTTCCGAGCCTGGCATCTCCATGGCATGTGCTTCCTCATGTTTGGCCATGGGACTCTTTGCCTCCTCAATGAATTACAGAGTTGGAAGGGACTTTGGAAGTCTCCTAGTCCAATCCCTTGCTCAAACAGGAGACCCTATACCAGTGGTGGTTAACCTATTTGGGCTCCTGTGCCAAAAATTGTGCACGTGCTTGCACGCTCGTGCTCATGTGCCAGCACTCAGAAGGCAATGCGCCCTCCCATGCCCCCTACCCATGCACGCACAATCCCCACCCACCCATCGCTGCCCGCTTACCTGCACTGCACCTCACAGCTGATTTTCAGCCGGTTTGAGGCCTTTTTCGGCCTCTCAAAGGCTTGAGAAAAGCTTCTGCAGGCTTCTGCAAGCTTTGCAGGCCGAAAACTAGCCCCATTTCATCACTTCCTGTTTTTCTGAAAATACCGGAAGTGATGAAATGGGGCTAGTTTTTGGCCTACAAAGCTTACAGAAGCCTGCAGAAGCGTTCCTCAAGCCTTTGGGAGGCCACAAAAGGCCTCAAACCAGCCCAAAATCAGCTGTGAGGTGCGCACATGTGTAGTGAGGTAAGTTTGCCTGCAGCTCGTGTGCTGGCACAAATGGCTCTGCATGCCACCTGTGGCATGCATGCCATAAGTTCACCATCACGGTCCTACACCATTTCAGACAAATGGTTGTCCAATCAATAAAGGAGAATATCTGTAGCTCAGAGGTTGAAATGAAGGATCCTTGGTTGCTTTCTTGCAGATGTTTCATTACAAACTTGATAACATCATCAGTACTAGCGGTTGGTTGTCCAATCTCTTCTTAAAAACTTCCTGTGTTGTAGCACCCACAACTTCTGGTGGCAAGCCATCCAGCTGATTCATTGTTCTCCCTGTCAGGAAATTTCTCCTTAGTTCCAGGTTGCTTCTCTTCTTGGTTAGTTTCCATCCGTTGCTTCTTGTGCTGCCTTCAGGGGCTTTGGAAAATAGGTCAACCCACTCTTCTTTGTGTTTACGGCTCTCACATTCTCTCCATGGAAGAATCTTGTTTGTAAACCTGTTCTGTGGTTTTTTCCAGCAAGTGGTGGAACTGGGGATTTGGAACACTTTTTGCCACCTGCAGTGGCACCTGTGTTGATTGAGAAAGAACTTTGACTTGGCTCCGTGTCCATGCAGTGGCTGATGGAACAGCTGTGCCCTCCTCAATTGCCTTTATCAACCATTCTCCCTGAGATCCTATCTCTGGTCTCAGGTGAGAAGCTCTTCTGCTGAGAAAGTTGTGGAGGAGTGGAAATCCCCTTCTAACAAAGGTGGGAATACCTCCAAGTGAAACTTCTTTGGAACGTAGATATGGAGGTTGAGGTTTGGCAGAAACCTTATGGAAGCCAACCTGGGTTGAACCCAGATCCATCCTTAATCTCTCTTTGCTTTAACAAGACAACACCAGGTGGAGTCACAATGGATGGACAACATTGCCCTATCGTACACGTTATTTGCATGACTGTCAGAGCTGCCATCATATGCTCGAGGTGTGCATTCAAGACTCATTGTGCTTTGTGGAGACACCATCACAAGGTCAAAGCCTGGGAATGGAATGCAACAGCTCACCAACCAGCTTGACAACCGGTTGCATAAAATATAAAAAAAGAAATCTGAAAATGAAGGTGTTTTGGTGGTCTCTGAGCTTGGTTGTTTCCTTGTAGATGTTTCATTATACAAACTAGATAAGACCATCACTTAACATCTTGCACTGATGATGTTCCCTAGTTGGGTCATGAAATATCTGCAAGAAAACCACCCAGCTCAGAGAGCACCAAGCTTCCCATAGTTGTTGTTGTTGTTGTTGTTGTTGTTGTTGTTGTTCTTCTTCTTCTTCTTCTTCTTCTTCTTCTTCTTCTTCTTCTTCTTCTTCTTCTTCCTCTTCCTCTTCCTCTTCTTCCTTCTTCTTCTTCTTCTTCTTCTTCTTCTTCTCTTCTTCTCCTCTTCCTTCTTCCTTCTCTTCTCCTTCCTCCTTCTTCTTCTTCTTCTCTTCTTCCTTTTCCTTCTTCCTTCTTCTTCTTCCCTTCTTCCTCTCCTCCTCTCCTCCTCCTCCCTCCTCTCCTCCTCCTCCTCTCCTCCTCCTCCTCCCACTTCTACCTAGTTGGGTCATGAAATGTCTGCAAGAAAACCACCAAGCTCAGTGAGCACCAAGGACCCTTCATTTCAACCCCGAGCTACAAATATTCTCCTTTATTGAAATCTGAAAGCGTCTTTTTCTACCACTAACGCTTCCAGTGACTGTATTTGTGCCCCTTTGATCTCATCCTTGTGATGCTCTCCAAATGGAGCCAGGACAGAACTAAACTTTGTTGATGTGGGGGCCTAGCAATCAGAGAGCAAGAAGAAAAAGGATATTTTAAGACATGGGATTTACTTTACCAATGGTTAGATAGAAAAGTGGAAAACTGAAGTATAATTCAACAGCAATGACATGTTATAATTGATTATTATTGAATGACTTTTAATATGAAGTAAAACTAGTAAGAACTGAGATTTGCTCTAAAGGATAATGTGGATTTGAAATTAAAGTCTAATAATGGTGTAATAATAATATAATATGACATGGAAAGTTGATTAATGTAATATGAATGTAAAATTTAAATTCAAGAGGAAAAGACTATGTATATTATGCACAAGAATTATGTACCAACCAACGCACTGTATAATTGAAAGATGGTTTTATTTCGTTGTTTTATGTTTGTATTTGTCTATGTTTATTGTTAAAAATAAAAAAAAACTTTTTATTAAAATAAAAGAAAGAAAGAGAAATTGACTGTGGCTCGCAGGATAGCTTCTCCATAAGGAACTTAAAAAAAAAAGTATTAAATATATCAGGATATTTTGCTAGACTTTCATCTTTTTAAATCAAAGTTGGTGTCCACAAACTCATCACCTCTTGCATTTATTTGCATAGGCATGTCCAAATTCAGTGTTATTTATTGGCCAGCAGCCGGCAGCCATATGCAGCTGGTCGGTGTATATTCATTCCTTTCCCTCTTCCCTCCAAGTGAAATACACGGGATCCCAGGAACATAAATCTAAGCACCATAATTCAAGAGCTCTCTCCTCCGTTTCCCCCATGCCTACCTTGCGAGTCTCTTTGCCAATTTCCCAGCCTCCCAAGTTCTGGAGCTGTGCTCCGTGGCCCTTCCGTAGCTTGGTTGTCACTTTAGGATTCATGGCCCAGGTACTTGGCAGGTGGCATGCCAGATGTTTCAGAATAAAAGAGTTGGAAGGGACCTTGGAGGTCTTCTAGTCTAACCCTCTCTCAAGCAGGGCAAATGGCTGTCCCATCTCGTCTTGAAAATCTCTAGCACCCGCAACTTCCGGAGGCAAGTCATTCCACAGATGAATTGGCCTCACTATTAGGAAGTTTCTCTTTTTAATTCTCTCCTTCATCAGTTTCTATCTGTTGCTGTGATGACCCAAAGGGGCGCGGCACAAAGGCAACACAGTGACATAAGTAAGAAAAGTCCCTCTAATACCTCCAACTTTGCCCCCAATGTCCAGGTTACCTTCGGCTGGAGAAAAAAAACTCTCCCAAGAACAGTCTTTAAGTGGAGGAAATTCAGTCCAAGAACAAAGTACATACAAACTGTAAATAAACATCCACACAAACCACGCTGCAGCAATTAACTGGACAGGGCAGGAGAAGGAATTGCCAACTTCAAAGGCCAATAAGACACACACAGTTGGGAAGACGCCAGGAACCCAGATAAGCCACGACAAAGCAAGATAACATGCAATTTGCTTCCAACCAGTTGCTGTGTGCAGACTCCCTTTTTAAACACTGTGTTCCCAGCTGCAGCTAATGAAGGGAATCAGGGCCCTTTCCTCCCCCATAAGCCATGCAACTCATGTTGCTCCCTTCTCCATTCCTCCCTGCGTGCCCTAGGATGAAGGGGTGGGCCTGGATCTTCCTCTGAATTCCCTCTCCCTTGCTCTACCTCTCCCCTGCTCTGCCCAGCCGGACTGTGCCCTTCCCCAGTTTCTTCCACAGCCAACAGAGCCACACTTCCACTCCCTGTCAGCTGCTCTGCCTCCCACTCAGATTCAGATTCTGACAGGGCCATGACAGTTGCTTCTTGTCCTTTCTTCAGGTGCTTTGGAAGATAAATTGACCCTCCCTCTTACTTGTGACACCCCTCAAAAACTGGAATACTGTTGTCATGTCACACCTAATCCTTCATTAGAGTAGGCATACCCAATTCCTGCAACCATTCTTTAAATGTCTTAGTCTCCAGTCCTCTGGAGTTTCCTGCTCCCCATTTATGGCTTAGCTCCTTCTTGAGTCCTGCTTCTGAAAGAAGTTGTGGATTCTTCATCACTGGAGGCTTTTAAGAAGAGACTGGACAGCCACCTGTCTGAGATGATATAGAGTCTCCTGCTTGAGCAGGGGGTTGGACTAGAAGACCTCCAAGGTCCCTTTCAGCTCTATTCTGATGATTAAGATTGGGACTGGAAAGGCAAAGAAGAAGACGGGGGAAGAAGGAAGCAGCCAATGTCCACACAGGTCCAGGATTGCTCTGTGCCAAATGCCAACACAGCGTTGGCCAGAATACGGGGATGGGGGATAAGAGGTACTGGTTGGGTTTCAGAAGGTCAGGCTAGGAGTGTAGCAGCTCCTTAAGGACTCAAAGCATCTTAGTTTCTTTGTTGAAACCAACATCTTGGCATCTTGGTTGAGTGCATTGCAACCAAATAGATGGTCACAGATCTGTAACTCCATTGTACACACTTTGGAATTTCACTGGTTAGAAGTTGAGCCAAGATGCTCCTCAAACTTTCTGAACATCGATCATTTGCACCTCCCAGGATCACGGGGCATGTTTCCCTTACACCACAAGGGGCCAAAGTCAACGAGCAGACAAGAATGTTGCCAATAGTTCGATTCTGCATAAGAGTGAATTTTATTCTGGGGAGTTCTTCAGTACTGTTGTGCACAGAACTGAAGAAGTTTCTTGGATGAGAAGTGAAATGTTTTCAAGGCAAACAACCGAGAAATCCAGTTGCCTTTTGGGAAAAAATCATCGTTGGGACAGCCATGACCTGGATGGCTGAGAATCGCCGTAGACATTCATTCCTTATTGCTTCTGATATGCGGAGTTGTTTCCATAACAAATGTCTAAATTGAGACTCGAAGTTTTGTAACTCTTGCTTTGTGGTACAGACTTCCTGCTTTTTCCAAACAAAATCTGGTTTTTATGAACCCAGTTGGCAAGCAACCCAACCGGATTGGCTCAGTGTTACTTAATATCTTTGTAAATTATTTGGATGACTTGCAGAAGGCATCCGACTGGGTGGGGCAGCTCATACCCCACAAGACAGAGGAGGAACGTGTTGGGGTGTGTGTGGGGAGGAAGGCCAGGCCAAAAGGGAGATGTGAATTTGACCAGAGGCACAGGGATGTTCTGCAGATGGCAAACTGGGGTAGATACAAGATGGTTTTGTCACCTGACCTGACAGCAATGAGTGTCACGTTTAATGAAAAGAAGGATTGTGGGTGGGGGGACGGACATAATGACAGTGATCCAGTATTTGAGGGGCTGCCCCACAAAAGAGGGGGTCAAGCAATTGTCCAAAGCACCTGAAGGCAGGACAAGAAGCAACGGGTGGAAACTAATCTTTTAAACAAATTTCCTGCAGCGTTTCCAAGCGATGGTAGAGTTAGGAACAAAAGGGTTGCATTGTGCTTTATTTTATTTTGTAAAAGAAAGAAAAGAAGCAAGAAATTTAGCAATTACCTGTATTCTGTGCCTAAAGTTCTCCTGGACCATTTTTTAAAAATTTTAAAACTAAAACTTTATTAATGTTCAAGATATTAAAAAGGTAAAATGTTAAAATAAAATTTTTTCAAAAGTTTCTATAATAAAGTTTGGCTCTATATTTCCAGATTATTTCTTGGCACTATATATATAGGTGTGTGTGTGTATACACACACACACACACACACATATATATAATTTGACAGTTTTTAAAGTATATTGTCCATATTAATTCTCAATTCTTAATTAATGTTAATTAACAAACTATATCATCTTTTAAGATCTAATTCTCATATGCAGAAAAGGGAATATCAGATTAACACTTAATATATGCATACATATCTAAGAAGGGATGTTTATAGTCTATATGCTGTAATTTAGTATTCCACGGCTATAGCAGAAAACAGGAGCCACATTTCTATCATTCATTACATATTTCCGTACATTTCTACAATAGACCTAAATAATACGGGAGACAGGCGGGTCTCCTGGTGCCGCTCATGACACAATGTCGCTTGGCGACCGGAGAGGGCCTACTCTGTGGCGGCTCCCACTTTGTGGAATCTTCTTCGCTGGAGCTCGTTTGGCCCCCGATCTTCACACCTTCCCCATGATTTGAAAACTTGGCTCTTCTTACAATCTGGGCTGTGCTGATTCTCTTGGGCTGGGGTTATTTTAATTGGGGTTTTTTAAATTTTAATTCGGCTTAATTTGTTTAATACTCTTTTAATTAATTCATTTATTGTTGTATTTTAAGGTCTGAGACCTTTGGAGAGGGGGCGGCATATAAGTCGAATAAATAAATAAATAAATAAATTTTAAATCCTAGTCTGGATATCTATTTAGCTCTTATTTTTCCCTAGCAGTTCTCCTGGACCATTTTTACAGTGATTCCAAGAGATCTCTTATTCTTTTTTTGACGGTAATGCCTTGGTAAGGCCCCTCTGAATGAAATGCCTTGGTAAGGCCCCACTTGGAATATTGCATCCAGTCTTGGTCACCACGATGTAAAAAAGATGTTGAGACTCTAGAAAGAGTGCTGAAGAGAGCCACAAAGATGCTAAGGGACCTGGAAGCTAAACCATACAAAGAATGGTTGCAGGAATTTTTTTATTTTTTTATTTTTATTCATATTTATATGCCGCCCTTCTCCAGAGACTCAGGGAGGCTTACAATGTTTGGAGCACAACCCAATGCGCTCAGCAATAGCCTTCATTCCATTGTATATGCCCGCTTATTACTAAGCGGCATTTTTTTACAAAGTCAGCTTATTGCCCCCAACAATCTTGGGTCCTCAATATACCTACCCCGAGAGGATGGAAAGCTGAGTCAACCTTGAGCCTGGTGGGATTCGAACCTGCACTAATTGCAGGCAGCTGGAACTTAAGTGCTAGGTGTTTAATAGCCTGCACCACCAAGGCTCTTTATTGGGTAAGTCTAGTTTGATGAAAAGAAATATGATGGCAGTGTTCCAATATCTCAGGGCCTGGGTGTCAAGCTATTCTCCAAAGCACCTGAGGGCAGGGCAAGAAGCAATGGAGGGAAACCAGGGGTGGGATTCAAATTTCTTAACCGCTTCTGTGGGTGTGGTCTAATTTGTGGGTGTGGCTTGGTGGTCATGTGACTGGCTGGGCGTGGCTTAAAATGTAAATATAAATATTTATGTAAATATTGAATTTTTTATTTTTAAAAAAAGAGCAACTTTCACCCAAAAGCTGGCAAAGCAGGCAGGCAGATTGAGTTGCTCACAGAATCACAGATTCACTCAGAGATCTACCTTTCTGCAATCTGCTACCTGAGTCTGCACTGAAAAGTAGAAGCTTCAGTGCTAAGGAAGGTTCAGCTCTGCTTTTAGATTAGCTAAAAAGCAAGAAACCCAACCATTTCCTGCTTTCTAGCTAATCTAAATCTCCTGGCACAGCAGCACAGCTGATGGTCGGGGGAAAAAAAAGGAAAAATAGCAACTTACGCAGGCAAGTTTGATGCTGCACATGCCAGGTAAGGAGTGAGTGGGCGGGGTGGGGAGGGGTGGCTTCAACTAGTGGCGTGATTTGCCGGTTCTCCGAACTGTGCAGAATTGTAACAACTGGTTCTACAGAACCAGTCCGACCAGGTAGAATCCCACCTCTGAGAGAAACCAATCAAGGAGAGTGTTAAGTTTGCATGAAGAGTCAGATGCGAAGAGCTTCAGTGAAGAGTTTATTAGTGACTACAGCTTGAATGGACCCGTCTTGGCTGGGCTACGGCTGCTACTTATAGCCAGCAGCCGCAGTTGCCAGCCAATCAGAGTGCAGGGTTTTCCCGCACTTTTCAAACCAATCCTATTTGACATTTTACAAGAACTATTCGAACTAAACCAATGACATTCAAACCTACATACATAACAGAGAGAAGCAACCTAGAACTAAGGAGAAATTTCCTGACAAGTTAGAACCATCAACCAGTGGAATGACTTGCCTCCAGAAGTTGTAAAAGCTCCAACACTGGAAGTTTATAAGAAGAGATTGGACAACCATTTGTCTGAAATGGTACAGGATCTCCTGCTCAAGCAGGGGCTGGACTAGAAGACTTCCAAGGTCCCTTCCAACTCTGTTGTTCTATTCTATCTACCACACAAAGTTGCAAGAGCCCTTGAGGATGCTTGAGTCTGGTTCCTGCAGCCCAGCTTAAAGAGCCCTTTACAACCTCTCCCCTTGATTAGAATAGAAGGAGAGAGTTTGTAAAGGGTTTTTTAAGCTGGGCTGGGGGAAACCAGATTCCGCCATCCGCAAGGGCCCTTCCAACTTTGTGTGGTTGCAATTCTGGAAAGCTTTTGGTGCATCTCTTCCCTCTACAGCAGTGGTCACCAACCAGTGGGCCAGGGATCACTGGTGGTTCACGAGAAAATTTTGGTGCTTCGCAGAGAAATGTCACGCCGAAAGCAGCCCCCAAAGCAATTAATGCAGGCTGCATGGGAACACAAGGCTGCGCCGCCCACATGGCCCCGTGGGAACACAAGGCTTGCATCATTTGCATTGCGAACAAGATGAGGTAGTGAGGGGAGCGGGGAAAGGGTGAAGGGGGGGAACTTGCCCCACTCGCTCCCGGCCTGGCCACCGGCTGCTTTTACTTCTTTTTCTTTTCTGCTTTTGCATGCAAGGAAAGCAGCAAAGTCTTTTCTTCCCCAAACTCTGCCAGAAATGAGTCTTGGGGACCCTGCAAGGCCTCCTGCTCCAAGAGGCTGCCGGCGCGACAAGTCTCACAAAAACTCATTTCTGGTGGAGTTTGGGGGAGGGAAAGAAAGATTTCTGCTGCTTCTGCTGCTTTCCTTGCATGAAGCCAAAAGTCTCTCTCTCTCTCTCCCCTCCCCCACTGAGGATAGAGCTGGAGATGGTCTCCTGCAATCCCAAATAAAGAATGATTGATCTGTAGGAAAACAGGTTGGGGAATTTTCCTGCAGATTTTTTGGGGGAGTTTTCCCAGGGTCTCTGGTCCACGGGATTTAAAATTATGAGTTTGGTGGTCCCTGAGGTCCAAAAGGTTGGCGACCCCTGCTCTACAGTGCCTGAGCCCTTGGCCAAGAGAATGTGTCCCATTAGCTCAGAAGACCTTCCAAACCAGGGAGATTTTCATGAA
The DNA here is from genome assembly GCA_009733165.1 of Naja naja. Lineage (NCBI taxonomy): Eukaryota > Metazoa > Chordata > Lepidosauria > Squamata > Elapidae > Naja > Naja naja. The sequence goes on along the minus strand of CM019151.1, from coordinate 8,293,831 downwards.
GTTCTTCTCAGCCTGACACCTGCTATTTAATGATAGGAAGAGAGAAGTAATTTTGTGTGTCATCTCCCCTTCTTCTTAAAGTGCAGGACTTCTTCTGTTCTCTAGCATCGCTATTTCAGCTTCTGTTTGGGTCAGAAGCTTTCAGAGCCTATTCTGTCGCGGCCCCTGACCTCTGGAACCAACTGCCCCTGGGGCTCCGCCTGGCCCCTGACCTCCGCACCTTCCGCCATGATCTGAAGACCTGGTTGTTCGACCAATCCGGGCTGTGACCCCTCCCTGGGGGGGATGGGTTTTTAAATTATTTTAATTATTGTAAATTCTAGTTTTGTAATGTTTGGGCTTGTGAATTAGTTTAATCTTTTTTAATTATTTATTGTTGTTGTTTTTTAGTTGTGAGCCACCCCGAGTCTTCAGAGATGGGGCAGCATACAAGTCCAAATAATAAATAAATAAATAAATAAAGCTATTCTTTTATTACTCTTACTTTGGTTTTTCTTTGTTTCTCAAAAAGGTCAAATCTATCCTTGAAACAAATTACCCCAAGGCAAAACTCTCAAGGTGAGTAAACAGGATAAAGAGCTCTATTTCCAGGGCACCTTCAAGAGAGTTGATCCATGCCCATGGCTGGGGAGCTTAAATGCTAAATAAACACAGAACACTAAATATTCTCTTTATTTCCTGAACTAGACCAGGAAAGTGAGAAGTCACAGGGGGGCGGGGGGGGGGGAAAGCACATTCAGTAGCAGAGCTGAGGACACCACACAAGTCAGAATCCCAGATCTGGTTACGTTTTAGCTTTGTATATATATATATATATATTTATCTTTTCAATATTGTAAGCTGCCCAGAGTTACTTAAAAAAGTGTTACACACACACACACACACACACACACACATATGTTTTCGTAGATTTTTTGTAGATTCCAATCAAGAAGTGACAACACAGCCAAAAACACAGCCATCAACCCGCTTACAGCAGAGCCAGCACACCACACCTCCCCTCCAGTATTTATAGAGAGAAGGCAGCTCAGATCACGCTTTGCTGGCACAAGCACAAAGCTGAAGACACCAGCCTGAAGATGCATGAAGTGGGATCTCATCTAAACGCTGCCAAGGTATTCTCAATTCACACGGACAAGACCTCAAACACCAAGACCCTACCTTTGCTCCATGAAAATCTAATGTAATAGGATATATATATATATTATATATGGTTATATATGTGTGTGTGTGTGTGTGTGTGTGTGTGTGTGTGTGTAGGTCTTGGTGTATTTGGGTCTTATCCCGTGTAAGATTGAGAGTATCTTGGCGACGTTTTGACGAGATCCCACTCGCCATCTTCAGGCTGGTATCTTCGGCTTTGTGCTTGTGCCAGAAAAGCGTGATCGGAGCTGCCTTCTCTCTCTATTGAGAAGCAATAGAAATTGATAAAAGACCTAATAGTATGAATAAAAGAGATGACTCCACCAGACTATCAATCATCTGGAAGCCTGCACTCACAAACAAAGGATCTCTATACCACAATACAAACAATACAAACAAACACCTGGACACAAACAACCCCCCCCCCAATACCTCCACCGAAACCCCCCCAATCACAAAACACAATGTTGCCAGCCAATCAAGAACACAGCAACTCGAGCATCAATGAACACAGACCTAGACTCCCAGCCAATAGGGATGAAAAGAGGACCATTCAAATAAAACACAGGGCCAGAACCAAATTCAAACTGTCAAAGGCTGCCAAGCCTGAAACACATGATTAATAAAGAACCCAATACACAAGCCTGAAGATGGCAGATGGGATTCTGCCGAAACGTCGCTACAAAAGCACAACTATTACGTGGGAAAATACCTGAAGAAACCTAAATACTATGCATACATACATACATACATACATACATACATACATACATATATCAGGATATGTTGCTAGACTTTTATCTTTTAAAATCAGAGTTGGTGTCCACAAACTCATCCCCTTCTCCACTTATTTGCATGTCCAAATTCTGTGTTATTTATTAGCAGATCTCCACAATCCCTCCTAACTCTATAATCCTGCGATTCTGTTTAGATGCTGTAGGGACTCCGTCACCGGAGGCTTTTAAGAAGAGATTGGATGGCCATTTGTCTGGAATGGTAGAGGGTCTTGTTGGAAGAAATATCCATCTGGTTCAGTTCCAAGCTGGGAGAAAGACACTGGAAACATGGAGGCTGATTGGAAAGATGGTTTAATGAAGCAGAACCACATGGGTTCTGGGCAGCTGACTACATGGAGTTGAAATTAGGGGTTTTTTATACCTTTTCTTGGGCTTTGCACTTGAGCTTCCTGTTCCTGTGCCAGAACATGCATTGTATTGGCTGTGGTCAGACTCCCATGGGGTCATCTAGGGGTTATGTAGGGGTCATAGCTGGCTCTATAGGCAAAGTACAAATCCTAGGTGTTTGTCTGAGCTAAGTTTGGTTGAAGTTTGGTCTGCTCTGAGATGATGCAATGTAGGGGCTTGCGTTCTGAAAGGGTGTTGGGCAATTCCTGTTATGGCTTAATGGCTTTGTCCTGGTTTGGATCTTGAGTGAGGGCTAATCCTATCACTCTGCTGCAGGGAGTAATGGATCCCCAAATCTGCATTTCTAAAAGCTGCCCCAACTCAGTATCTGTTTGGGGCAGGGAGCTGTGACTCTGAGTTTCTGTCTCCCTTAAGATTTTTTTATTTCTGTTTTAGGGGGAAATATTTTATCCTGCCTTTTTTTATTATTCCTCAAAATATTTCATTTTTCTGGGGGTGGGTGACAGAGGTGATATTCAGCCAGTTGTGACAGGTTCTGGAGAACCGGTAGTGGAAATTTGGAGTAGTTCGGAGAACTGCACAATCCCACCTCTGACTGGCCCTGCCAATCCCATCCCACCTCTGCCTCCCATTGAGTCCCAGCTGATCGGCTGGGTCTTCTTTGGTTGCCCTGCACAGGAGAACGGAGCTGGAAAGCGGGTTAGTGGGGTGGGGAGGGAAGGGGGATTTTGTAGTATCCTTCCCCTGCCATACCCACCAAGCCATGCCCACCATGCCACACTATGCCCACCAAGCCATGCCACGCCCACCAAGCCACGCCACACCCACCAAGCCACGCTACGCCCACCAAGCTATGCCATGCCCACCAAGCCACGCCATGCCCACCAAGCCACGCCACACCCACCAAGCCATGCCACACCCAACCGCCACCACCCACCAAGCCATGCCACACCCACCAAGCCACTCCATGCCATGCCACGCCCACCAAGTCACGCCACATCCACAAAACCAGTAGTAAAAAAATTTGAATACCACCATTGGTGGGTGGCTTCCCACAATCTCCTGCTTGGACAAGGAGCTTGGGATTGTCTTCAGAAGTTGTGGCTGTTCCATCATTGGAGGTTTTTAAAAAGAGACTGGACAGCCATTTGTCTCAAACTGTATAGGGTCTCCTGCTTGAGTAGGGGGTTGGACTAGAAGACCTCCAGGGTCCCTCCCAACTCCGCTATTCTGTTATTCTGAGCCTGGCACCCTTTCCCTCACTCGTTTCTGCACCCTTTCCCTTTCCTGAGGGCCAGCTCACCCTGGCTGGCCGCTCTGGTGTTGTGAAGAAAGTCAGAAGAAATTCTGCAGCTTGGGCAGGCAATGGGTGGCCTCAGCCCTCCTGCCAAGGAGCTCCCCCACACAAGGGGAGCCGGCAGAGGAAAATAGTCTGTCCAGTTGCAGAGCCCAGAAACCCTCAGAATGAAGAGGCTTGGAAAGAGCCTGGCAGGTCTGGAACAGGCCTGGCTTGTCAGTGTGGTTGCCCTTCCCGTAAGAGATCCCTCAGCCTTCTTCTGGGAAAGCCTTTGTGTGTGTGGGGGGGGGGACACACTTCATTGGAGACAGGAAGGAACCCCTTTTGCACGCCAAGGCTCTGGCCCAGAACATGGGAAGGGGAGGCTGGTTCTTCCAGGGGCCGTGCAACCTGAACTGGTTGGGTTGAGAGTGGGGAGGGAGTTTGCCTTGGCTCCTGGCGATTCCAGCGGCTGGGCACCGTCTCCTCCACCGGCATCCCACGGAGAAGAAGCCGGCCTCTGTTCCTTCAAAGGCTCAAATCGATATGAGGGCCTCCTCCAGGCCCGTCTTTCGAAACTGGGGATGGGGAGGAGGGGTGGGGGTGAGAAGAGGCCTGAAGGCAGGAGACGGGGCCCATATCCAGAAGGATTGCAGGATAAATCTCCAGGCAGGACAGGAGAGGATGGGATAGAAAATAAAATAGAAAACAGAATAGAATGGAATAGAATAGAATAGAATAGAGAAGACAGAATAGAATACAATAGGGAATGGAATATAATATAATAGGGAATATAATATAATACGATAGGGAATAGAATAAAGAATGCAATAGAATAGAATAAAATAGATTACAGAAAGAATAGAATAGAATACCAGTAGAATAGAATAGAATAAAGAATAGAATAAAGAATAGAATGGAATAGAATTAAGAATAGAATAGAATTAAGAAAAGACTAGAATAGAATTAAGAAAAGAATGGAATTAAGAATACAATAGAATAGAATAAAGAATAGAATAGAATAGAATTAAGAATAGAATAGAACAGAATAAAGAATAGAATAGAATGGAATTAAGAATAGAATAGAATAGAATAAAGAATACCAGTAGAATAGAATAAAGAATAGAATAGAATAGAATAGAATTAAGAACAGGACAGAACAGAACAGAATAGAATTCTTTATTGGCCAATCTTCTGAAGATCTTCTGGAATGAGAAGCGAAATGCCTTCAAAGAAAAACCAGAAAGTCCAGTTGGCTCATGAAAAAAGCACCGTTGGGTCTCGGAGGACGTGGCTTCTTCTCTTGCCCTTTCCAAAGACTGAGGGGCCCTGGCTGCTCTCTGAGCTGGTTTGTTTGCTCCCTTGCACCAAGGACACCTCATGCCAACACTTAGCTACAAATGGTCTCCTTTATTAGAATAGAATCGAATCACAGGGATGGAAGGGACCTTGGAGGTCTTCTAGTCCAGCCCCCTACTGAAGCAGGAGACCCTATGCAATTTGAGACAAGTGGCTGTCCAGTCTCTTTTTAAAAACCTCCAGTGATGGAGCAGCCACCACTTCTGAAGACAATCCTTTCCACTGGTTAATTGGCCTCACTGTTAGGAAGTTTCCCCTTATTTCCAGGTTGCTCCTCCTTAATTAGTTGCTATCCTTTGTTTCTTCTCCTGTCTTCAGGTGGTCTGGAAAATAAATTGACAGCTTTTCCTTTTAACAACTCCTCAAGTACCAAGGACCCCACAGTTCAACCCTTCTTCTTCTTCTAATCACATAACAATCCTGCATGTTGTCTTTTAGCTGTCACTTATGGACTCAGTCATGGCTTACATATATGCACTGCCCACCTTGGAGCCCCAAACAGATCAACCTGGAGAGAATTCAGCCTTTTTTGATAGAAAATTAGCTGTTGTCCACCCCTGTTACAGGCGGGCTTAGTGTCCATTTACAAGGCCAGCCTAGTTTCCTAGACATGAGGACACAGAGGCTCTCCCAAAACAACCTTTCTCACTTCAACAAACTCTCTGGGCTATATCTCCTGATGATCATGGAGAAGTAGACCAAACATTGAAGTCCTCCTGTAGCAGGGGTCCTCAAACTTGGCCACTTTAAGATTTGTGGACTTCAACTCCCAGAATTCCCCAGACAGCATAGCTGGGGAATTCTGGGAGTTGAAGTCCACAAGTCTTAAAGTGGCCAAGTTTGGAGACCCCTGCTTGAGGGCCACAACATGGCTGTCGTGCTGACTGAGGAATTCTGGGAGTTGAAGTCCACAAGTCTTAAAGTGGCCAAGTTTGGAGACCCCTGCTTGAGGGCCACAACATGGCTGTTGTGCTGGCTGGGGAATTCTGGGAGTTGAAGTCCACAAGTCTTAAAGTGGCCAAGTTTGGAGACCCCTGCTTGAGGGCCACAACATGGCTGTCGTGCTGGCTGGGGAATTCTGGGAGTTGAAGTCCACAAGTCTTAAAGTGGCCAAGTTTGGAGACCTCTGTCCTACAGCTTCCCCCTCTGTTTTCCTGGCTTCTTGGGGAGGTTCCAGCTCTGTGTGGTCTCGGAGGTCCTTTTGATCTGTGTTTTCCTGAAGGACCTGCTTTCTGGAGATTGTCTTCTCCTCTGAGTCCAGCAGCTCATTAGCCTCTTAGACCCACCCGAATTCTGTCGTATCTCATGCCATCCCTTGCCCTTGTTTTCTGCTTCCGCTCCCTGCATGTGAGGTCCTCTGAGGGTGGGCTGTTTGCAAGGCTTGAGAAGTTCACATCTCTTGTTGTTCCTTTCAGAAAAGGTTCATCCTTCTCGCGTGCACCACTTCCCAGAAGATCTGGCGTTATTTAATATGCTTTCCAGAGTTTTCTGGAGGGCAGGCAGCAACTGTGTTTGCCCTTCGAACCGCAAGCAAATTTCAATTGACTTGTTCTCCAATTGTTTCAAGTTGCTCTGTTTCATCTGATGTTGGACTGACCGGGCCCAGGCATATAAATGTAATTAAAAAAAAAAGTTTGCATGTAAGACAAATATTTTTATCTGGCATGTTGCTTGATTGCTCCATCTTGACTCCTCCTGCCAACCCTGAAAATCTCCGGAACTGGCACTGGTGAACACCAAGGAGATCCCTTCGTTGAAAACCCCACTTTTTTTTTGAAAGAAGAACAGAACAGAATAACAGAGTTGGAAGGGACCTTGTAGGTCATCTAGCCCAACCCCCTGCTCAGGCAGGAAGCCTTATACCATTTCTGACAGATGGCAGTCCACTCTCTTCTTGAAAGCCTCCAGGGATGAAGCTCCCACAAATTCTGAATAACAGAATAATAACGGAATAACAGAGTTGGAAGGGACCTTGGTGGTCATCTAGTCCAACCCCCCCCCAAACAGGAGACCCTACACCATTCCTGACAGATGGGAGTTCAGTCTCTTCTTGAAGGTCTCAAGTGATGGTGCTCCCACAACTTCTGAAGGCAACTTCTGTTCCATGGGTTGATTGTTCTCACTGTCAGAAAATTCCTCCTTATTTCCAGGTTGAATCTCTTCTTGTTCAGTTTCCATCCATTGTTCCTTGTCTGGCCTACAGGTGCTTTAGAAAATAGCTTGACCCCCTCCTCCTCTCTGTGGCAGCCCCTCAAATATTGGAACACTACTATCATGTCTCCCCTGGTCCTTCTGTTCCCTAGAAGAACAAGCCCGTAATGGATCACTTCCACTCCAAGAAAACCATGGATGACCAGCCATGCCTACTGGCAGCAAGAGCCACCCAGGCAGACTCAAAGCATGTACCGGCCACTTCCTCAGTGGCAGTTATCCAGGCCTCTGAATTTATTCATACATGCACATGAAGGCAGTGGTGGGATTCAATTTTTTTTTACTACCGGTTCTGTGGGTGGCTTGGTGGGTGTGGCTTGGTGGGCAATGGGGGGCAAAATCCCCCATTCCCTCCCCACCCCACTGACCTGCTTTCCAGCTCTGTTCTCCTGTGCAGGGCAACCAAAGAAGACCCAGCTGATCAGCTGGGACTCAATGGGGGGCAGAGAAGAGATGGGGTTGGCGGGGCCAGTCAGAGGTGGGACTTCAAAAATTTTAGCAACAGGTTCTCTGCCCAGCTGTTGGGTGGGTGTGGCCTTGTCGGCCTCCTGCACCATGGGCGGGGGGATGTTTCTGCCCTCCCCACACTCCAGAGGCTTTTTTGAAGCCTCCAGGAGGGTGGAAACGGCCTCCCCCGGGCTCTGGAGGCTCTCTGGAAGCTGGAAACGGGCCCATTTCTGGCTTTCTTGAACTTCTGGGAGGCCCCTTTTTCACCCTCCCTGAGCCTCCATGAGCACCCTGCACTTTCCTGCATCCAAAACGGGCTGCATGGGGACTCCTGAGAAGGGCGGGGCAGGGTCGGTGCGCCCAGTCAGGAGTGGAATTTGGGGGTTCTCTGAACTGCACAGATTCCTAGCGAGGGGCCCTGGCGTTAGGTGGGAATCGAGTCAGGACCATCTCTGCTGCAGTGGAGACCAGATCCCGATCCAGGCTGTTCCCTCATCTGTGCCCACACCCCAGCGTTTGTCTCTCGCACTAGCAGACATGCCTTTCTGACACAATATCCTGAATGCTGACCACAAGTCTGTTCCCAGCGAACAGGATGATGGCCATCCCTCCTTTCTTTTTGGGAAGCCAAGAGCAGACATTTCTGCCTGGCTCAAGCTTCCTCAATTGGAGCTCCATTCCAGGCAAGGCCCTGAGGAGGCAACTCAATTCATTTTGGGTGGAAGTCAAGAGACTTCAACACAAACTACCGGTATATTTAGGACATTCTTCTGAACATTTAAGCCACAGTGGGCAAAGCCTGCTGGGCTCACAGAGTCCTTGGCAGGTCTTTGAAGAGGAGAACAGAATAGCAGAGTTGGAAGGGAACCTTGGAGGTCTTCTAGTCCAACTCTCTGCTCAAGCAGGAGACCCTTTCAGGCAGACAGTGTGGTAGCCTCTCTGCATGGAGGGACAACCTGCCCGATTAACCCTCCACGAGCTGCAAACCAGCAGATGAAGAGGTTCAGGTACCAGCAGGAAAGAGTCACAAAGCATTGATTGAACTTGCGTGTTGTTGTTGTTCAGATGCTAAGTTGTATCTGATTCTTCGTGACCCATGAACCACAGCATGCCAGCCCCCCTGTCCTTCACTGTCTCCCAGACTTTGCCCAAATCCATGTTTGTTGCTTCGATGACCCTATCTAACATATCTTTATTTTATTTATTTATTTGTCAAGCGATTATAACCTAATATGTGTAAGTATAAACATAGTTTATACATATCCTCCTCTGTTGTCCCCTTCTCCTTCTACCTTTCCCAACAACAGGATCTTCTCCAAGAAGTCCTCTTTTCCCATTTGGTGGCCAAAATATTTGAGCTCCAGTTTCAGGATCTGCCCTTCCAAAGGACAGTCAGGGTGGACTTCCTTTAGGATCGACTGATTGGATCTCCTTGCAGTCCACGGGACTCTCTACAGCAGTGGTCACCAACTGGTGGGCCACAAAAATTTTTGGTGGTTCGCAGAGAAATGTCCCCCCCAAAGCACTCCCCAAAAAGCAATTAATTCAGATGTGTGGGAACACAAGGCTGCACCGCCCACATGGCCTGCCCACCTGCTGGCCCCCAACCTTCAGCCAAGCGTAAACCTTACCTTGAGTGGAGCCATGCATGCTGGAACTGGAAGGTAAGACCAACGGTGGGGGAGGAAAATCTGCCCCGGGGTGGCTGGTTGACATTGGTGGGAAAGTTGGTCCCATATTCCAGAGCTGCAGGACTGGCCCTTTGGTCACCCCGGAGCAGCTGCTCCAGTCCATGGCAGGCTGGTGCACCTGGGTGGAGGAGCAGCTGCTCTGGGATGACCAAAGGGCCAGTCCTGTGACTCCTGCAGCTCTGGAATATGGGACCGACTTTCCCATCAATGTCACCAAGCCACCATCAGTCAAAATTCATGTTAGTGGTCCGTGGGATTTAAAATTATGATTTTAGTGGTCCCTGAGGTCCCAAAGGTTGGCGACCCCTGCTCTGGAGTCTTCTCCAACATTCACTTGTGTAACTCATATTTATGTGAAAGGGTTGTGGGTTCGGTTCTCCTCATTTCTTGTTTTCCCAATTTGTCATATTTCCACATTCATTTTTTTAAAAGTCGGCACAAAACTCTTACGTATTCACTTTACCTAATGCATACACTTTTTGCAATACTTTCACTAGCAAGATGTGCTTGACAAACAAACACACCTACAGGAACTGGGCCTGGCTAGTCTAGTGAAGTGAAGGACCAGGGGAGACAGGATAGCAGTCTTCCAATATTTGAGGGGCTGCCACAGAGAGGAGGTGGGGGTCAAGCTATTTTCCAAAGCACCGAAGGCCAGACAAGGAATAATGGATGAAAACTGAACAAGGAGAGATTCAAACCTGGAAATAAAGAGAAATTTCCTAACAGTGAGAACAATCAACCCATGGAACAAAAGTTGCCTTCGGAAGTTGTGGGAGCTTCATCACTGGAAGCTTTCAAGAAGAGACTTGGACTCCCATCTGTCAGAAATGGTGTAGGGTCTCCTGCTTGGGTGGGCGGTTGGACTAGATGACCTACAAGGTCCCTTCCAACTCTGTTAATCTATAATCTGTATTTGAATATCTTAGTATTAATTTTTAGATTCGAGTGATGCCCAGCATATTTCAGTATATCTCCCAATCCACATCAGAGTTCCAAATTGTAAATCTACATTAACATGTGACCAAAACGCATTTCTCCTCTTCTCTAGTGTCTACATGTTTCCTGAAGTCCCCTTAGGATCGCCAGAGTGGAGCTCACACAATGACGTTTGCTTGTAAACATGGTTAATCAAACTGACTTTGGAAGGCCTGTGTTGAAATGCGTGTACCTTCTGGGACAGGATATCTTTCCTATTGGTGTAACCTTCATCTTCCAGGTGCCCTTGGGAATTCTGGGAGATGAAGTCCAACACATTAGGAGGGTGCTGGGTGAAGAAAAAAATAATGATCTAAGGATGAACAATATTGTATTTGTTTTCCTTTGATATCTGCCATGCTGTCACTCATCCTTTTCATCTGTCCTGCCTTTGATTAAATACATTACTTTTCTTTCTTTTTTTCTTTTTTCTTTCCTTCCTTCCTTCCTTCCTTCCTTCCTTCCTTCCTTCCTTCCTTCCTTCCTTCCTTCCTTCCTTCCTTCCTTTGTCTGCCTGCCTGCCTGCCTGCCTGCCTATCTGTCTCTCTCTCTATCATCTATCTATCTATCTATCTATCTATCTATCTATCTATCTATCTATCTATCTATCTATCTATCATCTCTCTCTCTCTCTCTCTATCATCTATCTATCTATCTATCTATCTATCTATCTATCTATCTATCTTTACTTTCTCCTCTGGATACCTTTTGCAGGTCTGCTTTGAGTCATTACCACATCATGTAACCATGAATTACACAGGTCAAATCAATGTTTGGTGACTCCATCCAGGATAAGAGAATAACATGTTGGAAGGGACCTTGGAGGTCTTCTAGTCCAATGCTCTGCTCAAGCAGGAAACTTTATACCATTTCAGACAAATGGCAGTCTAGGTCTTCTTAAAAACCTTCAGTGTTGGAGCACCTTAACTTTTGTATTGTGTGTTTTTTATGAGAGCTGCCCTGAGTCCCTAGGGAGATAGGGCGACATATAAGACCAAATAAATAAATAATAAAATAAATAAATAAATAAATAAATAACTTCTAGAGGCAAGCTGTTCCACTGGCAAATTGTTCTCAGTGTCAGGAAACGTCTCCTTAGTTCTAAGCTGCTTCTCTCCTTAATTAGTGTCCATCCAATGTTTTTCATTTTGCCTTTTAGTGCTTTGGAATATAAATTGAACCCTTTTTCTTTTTGGCTGCCCCTCAGATACTGGAAGACTGCTATCCTGTCACTCCTAGTCCTTCTTTTCTCTAGACTAGACATTCCCAATTCCTGCAATCGTTCTTCGTCTGTTTTAGCCTCCAGCTCCCTAATCCTCTTTGTTGCTCTTCTCTGCACTCTTTCCAGGGTCTCAACATCTTTTTTATATCATGGTGACCAAAACGGGATGCAATATTCCAAGTGTGGCCTTACCAAGGCCTTATAAAGTGGTATTAACCCCTCAGGTGCAGTGGTGGGATTCAAAAATCCCAACAACTGGTTCTCTGCCTGGTTGCTGGGTGGGTGTAGCCTAATGGAACTTCTGGTAGGGCTGGTTTTTTTGCCTTCCCAAGGGTCCAGAGGCTTCCCTTGGGCCTCTGGGAGGGCGAAACAGCCTCCCCCGGGCTCTGGAGGTCCTCCGGAAGCTGGAAATAGACCTGTTCTGCAACTTCCAGTACTTCCGGTAGGGGCATTTCCCCTCCTCCCAGAACCTCTGCACAGACTCTGCATAAAAAATAGGCCATGTGGAGACTCCTGGGAGGGGAAGGGAGGGTTGGGAGTGGCCAGCCGGTCAGTTCAACTATCTGTTCGGTGAACCAGATGCAAATTTAACATCCGGTTCGCCTGAACTGGTCCAAACCGGTAGAATCCCACCCCTGCTTCAGGTGAATCCTTCTATCCCTCCTGATTACTGAGCCTCTTCATCTGCTGGTTTGCCACTGTTGAGGGTTAAACAACCCCTCTTCCCAAGTCATTGAGAGGTTGAATGTGGGTGAAGAGCATTTTCAAGGAAGGAGACTACCAGATGTTTGGGGCTTTGGATTCTGCCCCATCTATCTGGGTTTGCCCCAGACCACAAAGTCTACATTCAAGCACAGTGTTGGCCATCTCACAAATGAGAATGGAGGGTCTCCTTCAGAGCAGTTAACTTAGACAGGCCTGAGCTTTTCCTTCCTTCCCTGAGTGATGCCTGCAAAGGAAGAAGGGGGGAAATGTTGGATATTGGCTGAACGAGCTCTGAAGAAGCCAGGAAAGGTGGCCAGGGAATGCAGGAGAGGCGGGTGGCCAGCATGGTTCAACTCTGATTGAGTGCATTTTAGCAATAACAAGGAATTATGAATCGTGGATGCTTTTCGGTCTAAGTTGTCTGGATCTGATTTTCTTTTCTTCTTGGAAGCTCATCAGAGGGAGAACAAACATGATAAATGGACCATCAACAGAAATAATTCATCCAGATAGGAAGATTAGCTAGAGGGTGGCCGGCGAGAGCTGCAGAGGGGAAATAGGACCCAGCTTTTGTATCCAAAGAGAAGTCTGGAAAACCAATCTAAATAAATAAGGTAATGTATTGCAGGGATGGGGAATCATGGCTCTTTTGTGGCTTGTGGACTCCAACTCCCATAATTCCTGAGCCAGACAAGTCAACATGAGAAAGTTCAATTTAACTGACGTTGCAAAAGGCCTATGCATAGGAACCTTCTCAAGTATTAGTTGACACATTAGAGTTAGGGAAGGGTCAACAAAATTCAAGGAAGTTTGGATTAAGTTCGCTTGTGGCTACGTAGGGATTCTAGGCCGATTCCCCCTTTTACTCCGCCCCCAGGCTCTACCACACCTTCTCCTAGAGGAGAGTGCATTACACTGACATTTAAGTATGTCCAAGTCTGTTTTATTCTCATAATGAATGCCTTGCTTTTTGAAAAAATGACTCATTGGCCCTTCTTTTCATTAAACTAGACATACTCCAATTCTTCATGTTTCCTGTCCGTCATACATTTCCTGTTCCACTATTCTAGTTTCCCTTTAGGGAGAGTAGTAGGACCTATCCTGGTTGTTTAGAGGGAAGATTGTGGAGCTTTTAAATATCTGAAGTTATTGTGTCTCTTCTAATTTCATTTTCTCCAGATCTAATAGGAGTTGTTGAGGGCTGTGAAAATATTTACAGACCCCTCACATCCCGGACATAAACTTTTTCAACTCCTACCCTCAAAACAACCCTAAAGAGCACTGCACACCAGAACACCTAGACACAAGGACAATTTTTTCCAGAACACCATCACGCTGCTAAACAAATAATTCCCTCAACACTGTCCAACTATTTACAAAGTCTGCACTACTATTACTATTAATCTTCTCGTCACTCCTTATCACCCAACCCCTCCCACTTCAGACTGTATGACTGCAACCTTGTTGCTTGTATCCTAATGCTTTATACTGACTGTTTCCTAGTATGATTTGATTGCTTATTTGTACCCTATGACTATTATTAAGTGTTGTACCTGATGATTCTTGACTCTTGACGAATGTATCTTTTCTTTTATGTACACTGAGAGCATTTGCACCAAGACAAATTCCTTGTGTGTCCAACCACATTTGGCCAATAAGGAATTCTATCTATCTTCTATCTATCTAAATCTATAACAAAATCCAAAATGTAAATAAATGTCCTTTAACGCCTCCAACTTGGTCCCACTGTTCAATAATTCTCAGTTGGAGATAAAACTTGCTCAAAAATAGTCTTCAAAAGAAAGCAATACAGTCAGAACTTAATGAGCAGATAGAGGTGAAATAAAAAACTAAAACAAACTACAATGGAGGAATTTCCACAACGGACCAGGATAAGTAATTGCCAACTTCAAGGAGACAACAAGGCACAGTCTGTTGGAAGGATGCCAACCAAGATAACTTCAGCCCAAAATAACACACACTTTGCTTCTGGCAATGCTGTGTTTTAACTGTCTCTCTTATATACTAGTCTCCCCAGCTGCAACCAATGAGGGGGATCATGGCTGCTTCCTCTCTCGTAAGCCAAGTTGTTTCCTTCTCCGTTCCTCCCTGTGTGTCCTAGGATGAAGAGGGGATGGGCCTGGTTCTTCCTCTGGCTGCCCAGCCAGCCTCTGCCCCTTCCCAGCCTCCTCCACAACCTCCGGAGCCACACCTCCACTCCCTGTAAACTGTTCCTCCTCCCTCAGAGTCTGACTTTAACAAGGGCATGACACCCGGTCCTCAGGCCATCCATCCCAAGATAAAATTATTTGGGATCAGCAGAAATAGTCTTCATTCCAAATGAATGAAACAATATATTGTTTACAACTATAAATACAAAACACAGTGTAGCTGGTTTGGCATTACTTTGCCATACATACCAAAGATGTAGTCAAACCCATTAACATTTCTATTATTGGTACAATATTCACATTTTGCTTCCAATCCTCCTAGCTGATTTTGTTACGACCTTCCCTTCTTTTTGCAGCCACATTATAAAACTTATTCCAAGTTTCATAATATTCTGAATACCCATTTTTCATTTCTAAAGTTAATCTATCATCTTCTGCACACGCCATTATTTTTTTCCTTATTATCTCTCCTTTCAGTGGTATATTTTGTGATCATAGACCGGTGAGCATCAGAGGGAATGCCATACAATTTTGCCTAATTAATTCTATCTTTAAAACTACCTTTTTTCCCCCAGGAAATTGAGTTGATGTTCTAAACCACAAGATTAGGATTACCAGATGTGGGTTATGTTAATTGGACTAATGCAAATGGGCAAATTAGCTGTGATTCCCCATCTTCACCCTTCCTTCCTCATGGTCTAAAGATCTCCTCTGCCTTCCAGCTGCCATCAAATGGCACCTTGCTCTGGAACGGTTCTGCCCAGAAGGTGTGGGAAGGGAATGTTCAAGGCACACGCGTGTGCACGCACACGCACACGAGTAGGTAGGAAAAGCTGTACCTGCTTACACAAGCTCTGCCTTCTCCTCAGAGTCTCCCAACCTTTGGCCACCCTTCCTGAGAACTGCGGGAGAGTCCTCCCAGCCCTCGCAGGTGGCTCTCTGGCTCTCAGCCTGTGGGAAATGGAGGTTGGCGTGACAGGACAATGCTGGCAAGAGACTGTGGGTGCCGGAGTTCACGATGGGGGTGTGTGGGTGCAGAAGGTTGTGCAACGTCTCCACATAAACATGGTTGTGTAATTTGGGAACTCTCTGAACTGGGGGTGAAGCAACTGCATGGCACGGAGGTGTTTCTTTGTACCTACGTTGTATGGTGGCATCTCTTTATTCTCCAAAACCCCAGGACAAGAAGCAAGGATGGAAACTAATCAAGGAGAGATGCAACCCAGAACTAAGGAGAAATTGCAGGATCCAATCTGGGTCGGCCACTGGTGCTGGAGCCCATCCGCAGGGAACTTCTCTCTCACCAAGTTCCCTGAGGATGGGCTCCAGAATGAGCCTGAAAGCTCGGAAGGCTACACCTCTGGTCCCGGTGACTGACCCAGATTGGATCCTGCAACATTCTCCTGGGACATGTATGTTCACCTTCGTTCATAAGGAGAAATGTCCAGATAATGAGAACAATTAACCAGTGGAACAGCTTCCCTCCAGAAGTTGTGTGCCAACTCATAAAACATTTCCATGGTCTTTTTAGAGTTGCCAACCAAAAGGGAGGGCGGAGCAGTGGGCAGCTTGCATTCCATAAATGTTTTCAAAGATAGTTTCTAGGTGACCGAAGTTTCGGCCGCACAAATGTCTAACTGGAGAGCATGACTGATGACTCTTGGCTATGGATGTGTCCCATTGGAGAATATGAATTACGATACACCCAGGGGTTGGGGGGAAACCAGGGTCAAGGCATGTTTACTCCTAATAAATCTTCTTTAAGTTTTGGAAGTTCGGCTCGAGACTCATGATTTAAATGGGGGTAACTGCCAGAGCCCTGACATTGTCGTTGTTCCAACACTGGAGGTTAAGGAAGACTGGACAGCCATTTGTCTGGAATGGTATAGGCAGGAGGTTGGACTAGAAGACCTCCAAGGTCCCTTCCAACTCTGTTATTCTGTTAGTTTTTATACGTGCATGAATCTAGCCAGGATCTGCTCAAAATTATACTTGGTCTGGAGAGCCCTACTTGGGGGTACAGTGGCCCATCTGGTGGCCTTTGGGCCTTTTCTCACAGCCTGTGAGTTTTCAGATCTTCCTTCTTGGGTGGGGAGGTGGTTGGTAGTCCTACGAAACCATGTGGCCTCAATGGAGATGGACATCAGAAGTCTGAAGCTCAGGGAGATGCCTTCACACACCCATCCTACCTAAGACAGGAGAGATTTCCTGAACATTTTGCCGAAGCAGAATTTTGTTAGGTGGGAAGAAATATGCCTACGAAACCATCCAAGCCCCTCCAACAGAACACTCTGATTTAGGAAAGATTGTGGGTTTCGACAGTCTCTCTTCAAGTAATCCAGTTTTCCAACTGATTTCAAACAACATTTCCTGGAATTCTCAAACTCTGCTTCTTCCTTGCAGATTGCCAGGTTCCCCACACTCCCTGGAGAGAAAAAGAGGGGGAATTTTTTCAGGGGGAGGGCAAAGCAGGGAGTTAGTCTTCCACTGACATCCATAATCCCAATGCCAGAGCGTTTGCAGCATGACTATTATTGTGAGACAACCCAGGAGCAAAACACAGCACACAGAGGCTTAGATATTTAACCATGGTTTATATACAAGACAATTACAGAAATATACATGGTAGGCAAATATCTGACAAGCAATCAATCTTCTTAACTCTGCACAGAAAACTCTGCAATGGAGACAGGACACAAAGAGAGAGAATACACCCTCTAATGGCTGTCTTATATAAACACCTTTTAAAGTTGTAAAACGTCTGTGGACCCTTCTTAATCTAAAACCAGCAAAACCGATGCTGATTCATTTTCATTGCATCAGCCTTACATTGCATCAGCTTTACAGCAGCTGGCCAGCCCTTAACTCTCAGTACCTTAACACCCAATACCTTTGTTTTTTAAACTTGGTATGTTTTGTGTATTTTCACACTAAACAAAATGTAAAGAACATAAACAAGGTCAAAACAATACATTGAATTGATGTGGAAATGCAGAGTTTGCTCTAGGGAGAGAGGAAATAAAATAAAGTTTTAAAATAAAGATTCTGTTTCTTAAAAATAAAGTTTGCCGGGATGTCCTGGAGAAAGAAGGAGACCGTGACATGGAGATCTGATGAGAACTTCATTTCTGTTCCCCTTGTTGCTCTGAGTCCTCCTGCAGACCCTTTCCTGACTCTGGTCTGGATTTGAACCCTGGCCTGGATCCCTGCCTTGGATCTCCGCCTACCCTGTTGAGTGATTCATCCTGCGATTGATCCATGGTGTGCCCTAACCCTGACTCTTCCTTGGCAACTTTCTGGAGCCTCACCCTGCCTCCACCTGCTTGGAGCTGGACTGAACCTTGCCAAAGCCACCCACGCTGGCCAAGGGTTTCAAAACACACACCCAAGAGGTGAAGTGCTGGGCATCAGAAAGAGGCTCCCTTGTCCCTCCAGCCTTCAAAATGTTGGAGGGAAGTTGGCAGAAGTAAGACCAGAGGGCCTTGGCATTTCACCCTTCCTGGTGAGGGAAGTTGGCCCAGGCACTGCTAGAAATGTAGAAGGGGGCTTCATGGAATCTCCTGATGGCTTTTCCAATGCTTTCTTGTCTACCAAATGCTTTCCTATTCTGTTAACATCCCTTAGTTAGAGGCTTTTTGGAAAAGAAAAACGTTTTCTTTTCTTTTAATATAAATTTTATTAAATTTTACACTTTTAAAAACAAATCATATATACAATTTTTGAACTAAGTTGTGGCATCGACTTTTCCGTATTCATTTATATGTAGATACATACATACATACACACACACATATACACATACATCATTTACATTTACGTTTTGCATTGTCTTTTATTCCTGTTATCTAACCAAACATACCGTTTTCCCCAGATCGTATAGAACTTTTTCTTCCTTCTCCTGCAATTCTATTGTAAGTTTATTCATTTCTGCACAATCCATAATTTTTTTTTTAATAATCGTATTATCTGTGGGACTACTCTCTAATTTCCAATTTTGGGCATACATTATTCGAGCTGCTGTCAATATAGTTTTAAATATAGTTTTAAATTTTAAATTTGGTATCATTGGACTTTATATTTGTTTAATTCTTTTTTAATAATTTATTGTATATGTATGTTTTAGCTGTGAGCCGCCCCGAGTCTTCGGAGATGGGGTGGCATATAAGTCCAATAAAATAAATAAAATATATGTATTATTATATATCCAATGTTTTCTTGTAATCACCTCTAATTATCCCTAATAAGAACACTTCAGGCTTATGTTCTATTTTAAAACTAATTATTTCTTGCAGCCAAATCCTGATTTTATTCCAAAATTTCCAAGAAGCAAAAACGTTTTCAACCCTAAGAAATTCCATTTGCCTTTTGGAAAACCATAGCCCGGATAATTGACAATCTCCATAGACATCTGTTGCCCTCCAGGTGTGTTGAAAATGTTCTCAATATTTTTTTTGCTGATGAAGAACTATGGAAATTGGTGAGTTGGGAAATGCCAGGCCGGATAATCTGGTCAGGGTGGGTTTTCAGGAACTTCTTTGTTGCTGGGTCACCCAGGATGATGGTTACCAGTTATTACCTCCTTGGGCCAAAGCACCTGCAACACATCCAATTCTCTTGCTCATCCTTGAATTGCCCTGAAGGACACCCATGATAGATTTCCATTCCAGTCAGGGTGAGGCTCTGAAGTGGCTGGTAACTTCCCAAAGCCATTGGCTGAGTTTCTGGAGGAGCAGGGATGCTCCCTGGGTGCTCTGATGATGGAAAACTCAAGTGCAGAGCCAGAGGGGGTGTTGATGTTACCTGGTTTCCTGCTGCTGCTGCATTAATTTATGACTGGAAGTCAACAACCAAATCTGCATTTATTCAAAAGCTATCTGGGTGGCCTATGGGGACCTATGGGGACTCCAAGGCTGATCAACCCCATCACTGCAGTGCTAGGATAATAATAACAGCCCATCCTTTGGGGTTGATGTTACAGGATCATTTCTTCACCTTCTTCCTTCTCCCTTCTCCCTTCTCCCTTTTTCCTTCTCCTTCTCCTTCTCCTCCTCCTTTTCTCTTCCTCCCTCCCTCCCTCCCCCTTCCTCCTCCCCCTCCTCCTCCTGCCTCCCCCTCCCTCTTCTCCTCCTCCTCTTTGCATTGACCAGTTTTTTTCCCTTGAAAACATCTCACTTCTCATCTAAGAAGCTTCTTCGACTCTGACTGAATGGTGGAAAATGGAAATATTTATATTCTATATATATATATATATATATATATATACTTTGTAGTCATCCGGCCATCATTCAGTCAGAACTGAAGAAGCTTCTTCTTGGATGTGACCTGGAATGTTTTCAAGGGAAAAAAAGAGAAAGTCCAGTTGCCTTTTGGAAAAGCACCGTTGGGATAACCATGACCTCCATCGATATTTGACATTTGGGAGGCTGAAACCTGACCAAGGCAGTGGAAACCAGATTTGGATGGCTGATTTCTGCAGAAGAAGAGAAGGTCACCTCGAACCACCGCTGTCCATGGTACCTTCCACAGTGAAAATTCCGTCTGCATCTCGTTTGCATCTCCTTCTCATTTTCTATTCCATCTAAACTTGAGTTCTTCACTTTATGCCGAAGCTTTAGAAAAAAAAAAAACTTCATCAGATCTCGCTATTGGTTCGGAAGGTGGAATCCTGACCTGTCCAGATTCCCGACTGATAAATAAAGCCAAGCCAATCTATTTCCCCAAATACAGAATAGAAATGTGGGGTTCTCGTTTCTGGATAACGCTGCCCAGGGATTTCTTTCAAAAGGAAAATGTTTCTCAGTCATTTACGAAGATATTTCGTGTTTTAAAACCGTTGAGCAAAATAGTTGGTCTTGAAGACACTGCAAATGTTGTGATAATAATAAACCACAAAGAGCATTTAATCTGCGATTTAAGGTCTTGATGTTGACATTCAAAGTCCTTCATGGCATGGGTCTGGGGTACTTGCGGGAGCGCCTCGTGCCGACATCAAATACCGATTGCCCTGTGTGAGCACACAGGCTGGGACTCCTTGGGGTGCCATCCACACGACAGTGTCGGCTGGCGGTGCCCTGGGGAAGGGCCTATTCTGTAGCGGCTCCCACCTTATGGAATCAACTACCCGTTGAGCTCTGGCCGGCTCCCGATCTCTCCTCTTTCTGGTGCGATCTAAAAACCTGGTTGTTCTTACAGGCTGGGCTGGACTGACCTCCTGGCGGGGGAGGGTGGGATTTTTTAATTGGGTTTTTTACTGTTGGATTTGGCTTGTTTAGGTTTAATCTTTTCTTAATTATTTATTGTTCTATGTTTTTTATTTGTAAGCTGCCCCGAGTCCTTTCGGAGAGTGGCGGCATACAAGTAAAATAAAATAAATAAATAAATAAATAATAATAATAATAATAATAATAATAATCTAATGCCAGAACAGAATACAGAATAACAGAGTTGGAAGGGACCTTGAAGGTCTTCTAGTCCTCAATCAGGAGACCCTACACCAGGGGTGTCCAATCTAGGAACTTTAAGGCTTGTGGATTACAATTCCCAGAATTCAACTTCCAGAAGAGCTGGCTGGGGAATTCTGGGAGTTGAAGTCCACAAGCCTTAAAGTTCCCAAAGTTGGACACCCTTACCCTATGCCAGTGGTGGCTAACCCTTTTGGGCCCCTGTGCCAAAAATTGTGTGCACGTTTTCACACTCATGCTCGTGTGCCAGCACCCAGAAGGCAATGCACACCCCCACGCCCCCTACGCATGCATGTGCAATCCCCACCCACCCCTGTCACCCCCTTACCTGCACTGCACCTCACAACTGATTTTTAGCTGGTTTGAGGCCTTTTTCAGCCTCCCAGAGACTTGAGGAAAGCTTCTGTGCAGGCCAAAAACTAGGCTCGTTTTGTCACTTCTGGTATTTTCGGAAAAACAGAAAGTGATGAAACGGGCCTAGTTTTTGGCCTGCAAAGCCTGCAGAAGCCTGCAGAAGTCTTCTTCAAGCCTCTGGGAGGCTGAAAAAGTCCTCCAACCAGCTGAAAATCAGCTGTGAGGCACACGCATGCACAGTGAGGTAAGTTTGCCTGCAGCTTGCATGCCAGCAGCTTGCATGCCAGCACAAAAAGCTGTGTGCCACCTGTGGCACACGTGCCATAGGTTAGCCACCACTCCCCTATGCCATCCCAGACAAATGACTGTTCAATCTCCTTTTTAAAAACAAACAAACAAACAAACCTCCAGTAATGGAGCATCCACAACTTCTGGAAGGATTAACCAGTGTTAAACATTTTAACATCTTTTAATTTAGAACATGCAACCCGGGTTGTGAGCAAAACACTTTCCGTGGGAGAGGGCTACACAGAATTCTCTTGGGACTCCGCCAAACAGATGCTTTGACTCCTATTTGTTGGACCATGTCCAAAGGAGCCCTTCTCCCTGGGGTTATGAGGCAAGGGAGAGGTGGGGTGGGTGGCCTTCAGGCAGGTGAGTGAAAGTCTTTAATTACAGCTAATTAAAGCTCCATTACAGCTAATGGAGCGGGGTGATATGAAACCCCTAAATATGGATGCAGCGTTCTGCTTTTGCCAAGTTCCTAGAAGATTTAGCTGGAAAGCATCCAAGCTGGGGACTCTCAAGGACAAGGCTGTGGTCATGGGGTAGCCCCAGCCAGGCATAGTTTGGGGCAGGGGCCAGTAGTGGGAAACTATCAAATGCAGAGACCACCAAGGACCCCACAGTCGTCATCCTCCTCCTCCTCCTCCTCCTCCTCCTCCTCCTCCTCCTCCTCCTCCTCCTCCTCCTCCTCCTCCTCCTCCCTTCTAGCACTGATGATGTTACTTAGTTTGGGTAATGAAGCATCTGCAAGAAGACAACCAAGCTAACCCTGAATATTCTCCTTTGTTAGAATAAAAAGTTCATGTGTTGGTTCACCTGTAGGTCACTGGCCCAAACCTGGTCACTTTTTAATCCCAATGGGCGACGCGTTTTGCTGTGGCAGGCAGCAAGAGAGATGCGACACTTCACAAAGCTAGATGTTTGAGCTGGGAAGATCTCCCCCACCTGGGTCTCAGGCTCTTGGACTACCCCGACTCTGCACTGGTTGCCAGGGAAACAAACACGAAGCCTTTTGCAACTTTTAGCAAGGCAAGAAGCAATAACAGAATGTTATGGGTACAGAAAGTGTCTACGCCCTGCTCCGGGGCATCTCTGCAGGTGCTAATGACATGAGGAGTGAGCAAGAATCTGGTTTGCTAATTTCAGACTGCTAAATCCAGCATTTGGCAGTTTGGAGAAGATGCCGCAGAGGGCAGCAGAAGGGAAAATGAAGCCAACTCCTCCCTCACCACAGAGGCCAAGTCTTGGTGGGCTCTTGCAATTGATAAGGGATGAAAATTTTCACCCGGGCAAGAGGAGAATGCAGAGGTGGGCTGCTGGGGGTTTGCAGGGGTTCAGGAGAGTCCTTAGCTAAGATTCTTTGCAGTTTGGAGAAATCCCACTCCTGGCTGGCCCTGCCCACCCCACCCCTCTCCTCCCAGGAGTCTCCATGTGGCCTGTTTTGGATGCAGGGAAGTGCAGGGCACACGCAGAGGCTTGGGGAGGGCGAAAAATGGGCCTCCTGGAACTTCAAGAAGGCTGGAAATGGGCCTGTTTCCAGCTTCCAGAGAGCCTCCAGAGCCCGGGGAGGCCATCTTTGTTCTACCGGAGGCTTGAGGGAAGCCTCCGGAGCCCAGAGAGAGCAAAAATGCCCCCCCTCACTGTGGTGCAGGAGGCCGACTAGGCCACACCCACCCAGCAGCCGGGCAGCGAACTGGTTGCTGGGATTTTTTAATCCCACCTCTCCTTCTAACCCTTCATCCAGAAAACATTGGCTGTCCTCTCCTGGTGGCTTCTGTCTGAAGAAAGAAACTCAAAGGGCTTCCCAGAAGGCCGTTTTGTGCCATCCAACTTTGGACAGCTTTATCGCACTGGGTCAGGAAACCAAGGAAAACCTTTTGTAAGTAAGTGGGACATTTCTGCTTTCACCTACTGGTAGTCTTCTCTGAAACTGACAGGGATGGTTCCCAAAGCTCCAAACGGGTTACTGTTGTGGTTCTCCAGCAGCCTGTGCAGACGGCAGTGGAATCGGACAGTGGGGAAGAACGGGGACCAGTCTAGGAGTCCGGAGAGGACTCGGGCGAGGATCCTGTGTCTGATGCAGAGATGGGGCTAGGACCATCTGGGAGTGGGGTGCTGCCTCCGGAGTCTGGCAGCAGCGAGGCCAAGGAACAAGGGGAGCCTGCTCCCAGTGCGCGTGTGCACAGAACGGCTAGAAGGCAAGAGCAGCTGAGACAAAAGGGACAACCCAGGAGTAAGGCTGGGAGGTGATTGTCCCTCCCATAAGGGATAAAAGTCAGGCCAAGATGACGAAACCCTTGCAGGAAGCAAAGTAGTTCGATCAGTTCCGAGTCCTCCTTGAAGCTCTGTGTACTCTGGTTGGTTTCTCTTGTACTTCGGTTGGTTTCTTTTATAGTTCATTGGATACTCCTGTTTTTGGCTGCATTCCACAGAACTGAAAGGTGTGTGCTTATCTTGGGGGACTGTTTAAGATTAGTTCTGGCTGGGAATGGAAACAATTCCCAGCGTTGCAATAAAATAGGTTTTGCTGTTAAAACAAGTTTGTGACTAATTATGCTTTACGAAGCCTGGGTCAGAATAGTTACTATAATCCTATGAGTGGCCATCTCCATCGGCCTGGAGGTGCTGCTTTAGGAAGCTCTGCAGATAGTTCAAAAAAAAAAAGCCTCCTCCACTGGGTTCTTGGGATGTCAGGAAAGGGGGCATCCATGCCCTCCAGAAAGTGGGAGACATTTCCCCACCTCCCTGATCAGAAAAGAGATTTCTGTTCCAGAGACTGGGGGAAAAAACATCTTAATTTCCATGCAAGATAGATCCAGTTCAAACAAATTGCTCCTGAGTGAACTTCCTTATCAGCAGATGGCCAACAGATGACCTTGCCTTGCTTATCTTTTCTATGGGAAGAACTTGTCTTGCATTATTTGTGTGCAGGAGAATTTATCTCATGACACGAGGGGCCCTTGGTGCTCTCCAAGTTTGGTTGTTTTCTTGCAGATGTCTCATTACCCAAAATAGGCAACATCATCAGTGCTGAGAAAGCACCAAGGACACCTCATTTCCCACCAGGCTCAAGGTTGACTCAGCCTTCCATCCTCTCGGGGTAGGTAAATTGAGGACCCAAGATTGTTGGGGGCAATAAGCTGACTTTGTAAAAATGCCGCTTAGTAATAAGCAGGCATATACAATGGAAGGAAGGCTATTGCTGAGCGCATTGGGTTGTATCCCAAAAACTGTAAGCCGCGCTGAGTCTCTGGAGAAGGGCGGCATATAAATATTAATAATAATAATAATAATAATAATAATAATAATAATTTCAACCCTGAGCTACAAACATTCTCCTTTATTGACCTCATGACCTTTTTACTCTTCCAACATGGTACGTCTGTTGGATTAATCAGAAGCTGCCTTCTCAGAAAAGTTGAGTGATATGTCAACATCTGGGGCTGAATTGTCTTTGTTAACCCATCCAACATTTCTGAGAAGGCCGATGTTTCTGATGAACTCAGCTGGTAATAGGAGTCATCTTTCCTGATAAGATTGAGAATATAGGATGAGATCCTGCACTTTTCCAAGAATCATGCCGTTCAGCTAAGCTTTCCAGACTATTTCCTGGAGCTCTTCGTGAGAAAGACAGTCTTGAAAGGCAACTCCCTTATCTGACAACTTTCTGCAAAACCAGTCTGGAGGTTCATAGCTGTAGGACCTTCCAATTTCTCAGCAAAAATAACTTCCCATGAATGGCATCAGGTTCTTTGGATTTCATTGTTCCAAGCAGTTGTATGCCACATTTATGTCCTTGGGGAGATAACAGTTGACAAAAACCATGTAAACACAACCATAACAACAAGGAAGAGAAACACTGCAGTCAATAAAAGCAATAATTACCTGAACTTGTTGCAACATATTTATAGACAACCCAGAACAGATGATCATATTAACTCTCACCTTAAATGAAAAGTAGATTATAGAAGCTCAGAACTTTCTTCTTCTTCTTCTTCTTCTTCTTCTTCTTCTTCTTCTTCTTCTTCTTCTTCTTCTTCTTCTTCTTCTTCTTCTTCTTCTTCTTCTTCTTCTTCTTCTTTCTTCTTCTTCTTCTCTTCTTCTTCTTCTTCTTCCTTCTTCCTCTTCTTCCTTCTTCCTTCTTCTTCTTCTTCTTCTTCTTCTTCTTCTTCTTCTTCTTCTTCTTCTTCTTCTTCTTCTTCTTCTTCTTCTTCCTCTTCCTCTTCTTCCTTCTTCCTTCTTCCTTCTTCTTCTTCCTTCCTTCTTCTTCTTCTTCTTCCTCCTCCTCCTCCTCCTCCTCCTCCTCCTCCTCTTCCTCCTTTTCCTCTTCCTCCTCCCTCCTCCTCCTCACTATTCTTTGGTTCTGCAACCCAACAAGACAGACACAGACTTCAGAGGACAATTAGAACTGCAGAAAAAAACAATTATTATCAACCTGCCTTCAATCAAGGACCTTACACTGCACGAGTCAAAAAGAGGGCTGTGAAAATATCTACAGACCCCTCACATCCTGGACATCCCTTTCACCATTTGATAAAAATGCAGAATGACAAATATATGCCCTGCCATTCTTTTCCCAGGTTTCTTAAGCATTTACAACAGGGGCCCCTAAAATTGGTAACTTTAAGACTTGTGGACTTCAACTCCCAGAATTCCTCAGCCAATATAGCTGGCTGGACAATTCTGGGAATTGAAGTCCACAAGCCTTAAAGTTGCCAAGTTTGGAGACCTCTGATTTACAACAATGAGTAGCAACCAAAGTCTTGTCTGCCTCAACCCCCTTGGCACCTATACCTAAGACATGGACAAAGGTATCCATGGAAGGGGAATCAAAATGAAGTCTCACTCCCTTTTTTTTAACATGGACCACATATGATGCACATATAAAAAAAGGACATGGCTTCTATCATGTGGTTGTTAGTTAGTTAGTTTACTTTATTGTCATTGCACCTCGTACAATGAAATTAAATACCATCTTCAGTGTACATCATGACTATGAAAACAAACACAATCACACATTCTTCACATTCTAAACAATTGATTGAAAACCCACATTCTGCAAACAATTGATTGAAAACCCCTGATATTGCATTCATATTGCACTATACAGTAGAATTCAAAAGAGCTACTGCCCTGAATAGAAGTGTTTTCAGCCTATTTGTCCTTGTTTTTATTATCCTGTACTGTCTGCCAGATGGTAATAGTTCAAAAAAAAAAGGGGGGTGCCCAGGATGAGATGGATCTTTGAGGATGTTTTGGACTTTCTTAAGGCAGTGGGAGCTATAAAGCTCTTCCAAAGAAGGGAGAGGGCAACCAATGATCTTCTGGGCAATGACGTTAACCTTTTGGAGAGCTGTCTTATCTGCCACTGTGCAATTGGCAAAGCATACACAGGTGCAGTAAGTTAAGATACTCTCTATGGTGCAGTGGTAGAAGGTCACCAGCAGTTTTTCATTCAGTTGTTGTTTTTTGAGAAGTCTCAAATCATATAATCTCTGCTGGGCCCTTTTGACCAGGGCTGCAATGTGATCCCCCCAGAAACACCCAGAATCCCCCCAGAAACACCCAGAAACTTAAAACTGGCCACTTGCTCCCTTCAGTCTCCATTGATAAGCAAGGGCTGGATGTCTGATCTGTTCCTTCTATAGTCCACTATCAGCTCCTTGGTCTTATTGGTGTTGAGGACCAAGTTATTGTCTCCACACCACGAAAGCAACTTCTCTCAACTCACAGAGGAAAAACATACTCAACGAGGCTAAAACATATAAAGAACAGTTGCTGGATAGCAACTAGTCTAATGAAAAGAGGGACTGGGGCTGACATGGTAGCAGTCTTCCAATATTTGAGGGGCTGCCCCAAAGAAGAGGGGGTTCACCCATCCTCCAAAGCACCTGAATGGAGGACAAAAAGCAACAGATGGAAACTAACCAGGGAGAGATGCAACCTGGAGTTAAGGAGGAATTTCCTGACAGTGGGAACAATTAACCAGTGGAACAGCTTGCCACCAGAAGTTGTGAAAAAGAAACCTAAAATGAAAAAAAAAACTTTAAAAAACTTAAAACTGGCTCCTTGCTCCACTCGGTCTCCATTGATAAACAAGGTGTCAGCTTTCCAGCAAACATCCATTCCAGTCAGCAACTCCGAGACAGACGTCATCTCAAAAGTACCTTTATTAGAATAGCACCTGGCACATCTGTGTAATCTCAAAACTAAAAGTTTCCCAGACTTCCCACAATGTCCCAAACTACAAACCATCCCTTTTCCCACATCATCACATCACATGAACCAATCCCAAAGTAATTTCCTTTTTGTTCCTGCACCACACTCCATGACCTTGAACTAGAAAAGAATTCTATTTTGTTTACTTCGAGCTACTCAATTAAAATCACCCCCCTCCCACTCTTGGAAGCGATGTGGCAGTGGTGAATAAGGTTTCCAAAGCTGACACAAGGGCTGGATGTCTGATCTGTTCCTTCTATAGTCCACTATAGGCCCCTTGTGGGCCTTGGGTAGAGGCCTCTGACCATGAAGCAACCTGCTTTCCATCATAGACCAGGAAAGCTGGGAACTCAAAAAGATTCAAAGCAGATTTGGGCTGTCTTCTGGGACGGGAAGCATCAGAAGAGATGACCAGAGCACTGCTGGGGAGGTGAAGTGGGAGTGAGCCCCTATTAGGGATGGTGCCCATGTCAATCAGGGTGGTGAAACTCTCTGAGTAGAGTCACTCAGATTCATCGGGAGTCGGATTCTAACTGAGCAAGTCCAGACAAAGTGAATGAGACAAGGTCTTGTGCAGTGAGCTGGGATGAGTTTGAACCTGTCACTCGAGAGGAAGTGGACAAGATCCTTGAGATCGTGAATCCAGCCACCTTCACCTCCTGATAGAAACCCACCAGGAACCAAGAGGGGGGTTGGATCTATAAAGTAGGGCCTTTGGAGCTGGTTGCCTAGGAGGAAGGGATGGTGCTACATTTCCTCAAGAAGTCCTTTGCCAGACCCCAAAGCCTGGACAATGTCTGGTCGGTCTTCCTTTTAGGGAAAGTTGCTAAGAAGGTAGCTGAGCCATGTATCCAGAGGGCTTTAGAAGAAAACAGATGATCTTGACTCATTTCTGACAGGCTCCAGAGTGGGGAATAGCTTGGAGTCAACACTGATCATACTTCCTGATGACGTCTACTAGATGAGACAGAGGCTGTGAACTCATCTTGGTTCTCCTGACCTCTCAGTGGCTTTCAATACCTCTTATCATCGTTGCTTTGCCTATGAAGTTTAGCAATTGTGTTGTGATGGTCCTCCTTTCTCTGATGAGATATACAGGTGAAACTCGAAAAATTAGAATGTCGTGCAAAAGTTCATTTATTTCCGTAATGCAACTTAAAAGGTGAAACTAATATATGAGATAGACTCATTACATGCAAAGCAAGATAGTTCAAGCCGTGATTTGCCATAATTGTGATGATTATGGCTTACAGCTCATGAAAACCCCAAATCCACAATCTCAGAAAATTAGAATATGACATGCAATCAATAAAACAAGGATTGTACATAGAACATTATTAGACCTGTGAAAAGTATAAGCATGCATATGTACTCAGTACTTGGTTTGGGCTCCTTTTGCAGCAATTACTGCCTCAATGTGACGTGGCATGGAAGCTATCAGCCTGTGGCACTGCTGAGGTGTTATGGAAGACCAGGATGCTTCAATAGCGGCCTTCAGCTCTTCTGCATTGTTCGGTCTCATGTCTCTCATCTTTCTCTTGGCAATGCCCCATAGATTCTCTATGGGGTTCAGGCCAGGCGAGTTTGCTGGCCAATCAAGCACAGTAATCCCACGGCCATTGAACCAGGTTTTGGTGCTTTTGGCAGTGTGGGCAGGTGCCAAGTCCTGCTGGAAAATGAAGTCAGCATCCCCATAAAGCTCATCTGCAGAAGGAAGCATGAAGTGCTCCAAAATCTCCTAGTAGACGGCTGCATTGACTCTGGACTTAATGAAGCACAGTGGACCAACATTGACTCTGGACTTAATGAAGCACAGTGGACCAACACCAGCAGATGACATGGCTCCCCAGATCAACACAGACTGTGGAAACTTCACACTGGACTTCAAGCATCTTGCACCGCGTCCCACACAGGGACCAACAATGCGAAGGGACAAATTAACTGGGAAAGTTTGGCGCATGAACCTCAGTTCTGGCTTTGCCATCCTGTAATCCACTTGACCTTTGGTAAAGTAAACCTTTCATGCCCGAATGGAGTCGAGGGTTGTTCTTGCTTAAGGGACCAAGTTGGGGCATGACTGACAACAACTTTCACCTGAACACCTAAGAGTTTTAAACAGGCCTTCCATGACATCATGTCTGTTCAGCAATGGACCTGTAACCAACCTTTGATCCACGTGTAAATCTCCCAGCCACCCAAAAATGACACCTGTAGGATGGAATGCATGTTGCAACAGGAAAAGCAGATTCTCTGGTCACCCATCCTCCCATTTGGTGGATTGCGAAACAGACCATTTGGTATCACTGCCATTTTTGGCATACATTTGGAAGCTGCCTGACTTCAGAGCTCTTCTTTGGGCCTGCCCCTCTTTTCTAGACCCCGGGAGTGTGTGTGTGTGTGTGTGTGTGTGTGTGTGTGTGGAGATGTAAATCTTCCATCAGTGGAGGATCTTCAGGATGTCAGTTGTTTGACAGACAGCCCTTTGGCAGGGCCACTGTAGAGGTCTGGCCCCTCAGAATAAGGGTTGCCACCAGTGGTGGGATTCAAATTTTTTTACTACTGGTTCTGTGGGCGTGGCTTGGTGGGTGTGGCTTGGTGGGTGTCAGGTGAGGCTTCATTCAAAATCCAAGAAAGAAACCCTTAGTCTCCATTGTTTTAGAGAAAATTACTTTTACTGAAAATTGAAGTGGTAGCATCAGAAGAAATGCAAGATCTGAGGCAATATCTATCATTAAGTGTTGCACCTTATGATTCTTGACTCTTGACGAATGTATCTTTTCTTTTATGTACACTGAGAGCATTTGCACCAAGACAAATTCCTTGTGTGCCCAATCACATTTGGCCAATAAAAAATTCTATTCTCTTCTCTTCTCTTCTCTTCTCTTCTCTTCTATTCTATTCTATTCTATTCTATTCTATTCTATTCTATTCCATTCACTGTTTCCTAGTATGATTTGATTGCTTATTGTACCCTATGACTATCATTAAGTGTTGTACCTTATGATTCTTGACACTTGACAAATGTATCTTTTCTTTTATGTACACTGAGAGCATTTGCACCAAAGACAAATTCCTTGTGTGTCCAATCACCCTTGGCCAATAAAGAATTCTATTCTATTCTATTCTATTCTATTCTATTCTATTCTATTCTATTCTATTCTATTCTCTATTCCATTCCATTCACTGTTTCCTAATATGATTTGATTGCTTATTGTACCCTATGACTATCATTAAGTGTTGTACCTAATGATTCTTGACACTTGACAAATGTATCTTTTCTTTTATGTACACTGAGAGCATTTGTTTTTTGTTTTTTAAATTACATTTATATGCCGCCCTTCTCCGAAGACTCAGGGCGGCTTACAATTTTTGGAGCACAACCCAATGTGCTCAGCAATAGCCTTCATTCCATTGTATATCCCTGCTTATTACTAAGCGGCATTTTTACAAAGTCAGCTTATTGCCCCCAACAATCTTGGGTCCTCAGTTTACCTACCCCGAGAGGATGGAAGGCTGAGTCAACCTTGAGCCTGGTGGGATTCGAGCCGGCAGTAATTGCAGGCAGCTAGAACTTAAGTGCTTGGCATTTAACAGTCTGCACCACCAAGGCCCAAGACAAATTCCTTGTGTGTCCAATCACACTTGGCCAATAAAGAATTCTGTTCTATTCTATTCTATTCTATTCTATTCTATTCTATTCTATTCTATTCCTTTCCTTTCCTTTCCATTCCATTCCATTCACTGTTTCCTTGTATGATTTGATTGCATATTGTACCCTATGACTATCATTAAGTGTAGTTAAATAAAATTGGAAGCCTGGATGCTAGATTAGGAATAATAGAGTTGGAAGGCACCTTGGATGATCTCTAGATCAGAGGTCTCCAAACATGGCCACTTTAAGACTGGTGGACTTCAACTCCCACAATGCCTCAGCCAGGGTCTCCAAACATGGTCACTTTAAGACTGGTGGACTTCAGCTCCCAGAATGCCTCAGCCAGGCTCTCCAAACATGGCCACTTTAAGACTGGTGGACTTCAACTCCCACAATGCCTCAGCCAGGGTCTCCAAACATGGCCACTTTAAGACTGGTGGACTTCAGCTCCCAGAATGCCTCAGCCAGGCTCTCCAAACATGGCCACTTTAAGACTGGTGGACTTCAACTCCCACAATGCCTCAGCCAGGGTCTCCAAACATGGCCACTTTAAGACTGGTGGACTTCAACTCCCAGAATTCCTCAGCCAGGGTCTCCAAACATGGCCACTTTAAGACTGGTGGACTTCAACTCCCAGAAGTCCCCAGCCAGGGTCTCCAAACATGGCCAATTTAAGACTTGTTGACTTTAACTTCCAAAATATCTCAACCAGGGTCTCCAAACTTGATAACTTTAAGACTGGTGGACTTTAGCTTCCAAAATTCCTCAGCCAATGTGTGCTAGATGGGGAATTCTGAGAGTTGAAGTACACAAAGAGTTTGGAGATTCCTGTCATATCTAGAACCACTTTCTGTGGAAACCAGAGGCCCCTCCCTGATGCGTTCCTACAGATAAAGCTGAATAAGGGATGCCTGATGTGCCTCCTTTCCTGGCACCGGAAGAGGCGGGCAGGAAATTGGATGAACCCGTTGCCCATCCCTGAGTCACTTTCGAAGAAATTTGCCTGACTGGTGATTGACTGGCAAGAGGAAGAGGATGGTGTCTCCAGTGGCTTGGCACACCCTCCCCCTTCAGCCCATCATGCGCAGCCAGAGGGGAAAGCAGCCGTGCTCCAGGCAGGGCAGCAGGAATGGAGTGGTTGTCACTGGGGTACCTCTAGGCTGGTGGGTCTGCCCCCCCCGCCCCATTTGGGCCAACCCAAAGCTGTGAAGACGGTAAAATAGAGAATCCAGAAAGGGTGAGGAATGCCCCCCTCCCTTCCAGGGTTCCCCCCACCATCCAGAAGACTCTGCCAGGATGATGCAACTCACTGGGCCTTCAGAGCAGGAGAAGTGAAACTGGGCAGCTGTTGGGCAAGCCGTCCCACCTTTTCTTGGAGGG
Organism: Naja naja; assembly: GCA_009733165.1. Lineage (NCBI taxonomy): Eukaryota > Metazoa > Chordata > Lepidosauria > Squamata > Elapidae > Naja > Naja naja. The sequence goes on along the minus strand of CM019151.1, from coordinate 8,261,132 downwards.
AGGGAAACGGCTCCAGCTGACAATAAGAGGAAATGAAGAACCAAAAGCCCAGCTCAGCATCCTGGAAAGGAGGAAAATCAAAGCAGGACTCTGCCTCTTGGATATAAGATGCTTTTCAGGAGCCCCATTAAGTGGGAGGGTGAGAAATGCCACTCCTCCCCCCCTCCAGACAGACAGAAAAATGGACATAAATGATAGATATTTGGATAGAGGATGGATAGGTGGATAGTTAAATAGATAAGCAGATTAACAACAGATGGATGAATAAGTAGATTGATTAATCAATAGACAAACAGACATAAATGATACATGATTGATAGATAATGGATGGATGGATGGGTAGATAAACAAACAGATAAATGAATGGGATAGTTACTATATAGATGGACAGATAAATAGACCGATTGATACACAAATAGACATAAATGATAGATGGATGGACAGATGATGGATGGATGGATATTTATATTTAACTATAGATAAATAGTTAAATAGATAAATAGATGAATAGATAGATGCATAGACAAATAGATAAACAGATCGATTGATAGACAAATACTGTAGAGATAAATGATATGGTTGGACAAAATGATGGATGGATGGATAAAGAGAAAGATAAACAGATAAACAGATAAATGGTTGGATGAATGAATAGATAGGTGGATGATAGATAGATAGATAGATAGATAGATAGATAGATAGATAGATATAGACAGACAGATATGACTAGATAGGTAGGTTGGTAGGTGGGTAGGTAGGTGGGGGAGAGAGAGAGATGATAGATAGACAGGTTGTTGTCCCCAATTCAGGTCTGAACCTGGTGCCGAAGCCAATGATGAACGCCAGACATGAGGTGCAGATTTTCTGATTGCTTTTTATTGGAGTTCTGCAAGGAAAAGGGCTCCTGGTCAAAATGCCAAGAGCCAAGAACAAAGGATTGAGTAAGTTTTATACATTTTCACTAAAGGAGAAGGTGGGACAAAGTGAGATAATAAGAAATATCATCTAATAAACATTTTAGTAATAATTCTACAATTTGTTCTATTGGTCTCTAGCTGTCCCTATTCCCAAGTCCTGGCTAATGAATGCCCTAGGAATTATCTTATATACGTTTGATTTGTTGCAGGTCATTCTTTATTTCTAACTTTTAGCTAAGGTATGCAAGTTGGCTAACTCATATTACTTTTGTCAGTTTTCCAATTAGCCAGGATTGTTACAAGATTCACATCTGCATCTCTTTTGTGGATAAGCATTCTTTGTGCTTGCCAGGCAGACTTCACAATTACAGGCTTCCTGATTTACTTTGAAGTGTGTGCCATGACCTGGCTTTATTTTAGCAGATGGCCCATCAGATAGATAGATAGATAGATAGATAGATAGATAGATAGATAGATAGATAGGTACCGTGTTTCCCCGAAAATAAGACACTGTCTTATATTTTTTTTGGCTCCCAAAAACACACTAGGTCTTATTTTCAGGGTAGGTCTTATATATTTATGGTGCCAAATAGTGGGTGTGAGTGTGTAGGGGGTGTTTCATGGTGCACGGTTGCTCCCTGAAAAGTCTTCCTGAACTGGAGATTTACTTACGGGTAGGTCTTAGGTTTACGGGTAGGTCTGAAACACGGTAGGTAGGTAGATAGAGATAAACAGACAGATACAATTAGATTGGTAGGTTGGTAGAAAATAGTGCTAGGTCTTACTTTTGGGTAGGTCTTATTTTGGAAACACGGCAGGTAGGTAGGTAGAGACAAACAGACAGACAATTGGTAGGTTGGCAAGCAGGAGGTAGGGGGAAAGAGAGAGAGGATGATAGATAGATGACAGATAGACAGACAGATAGATAGATAGATGAGAGAGAGAGAGATAAAACAGACAGATCCCATTAGGTTGGCAGGGGTTGGTAAGCAGGTAAGGGGAAATATATAGACAGACAGACAGACAGACAGATAGACAGACAGACATCGATATATATATATATGATAAACAAGATCAGACACGACTAGGCTGGTGGTTGGCAAGCAGGCAGGCAGTAAAATGAGAGAGGATGACAGACAGATGACAGATGACAGATAGACAGTGATAGACGATACATATATAACCGCAGACACCCATCAGGTCAGGCCGGCAGGCGGGCGCTATAAAGAGACGATTAAGACAGGCAGGCAAGCAGACAAGATGCCCGCGACGCACACCAGACTGGCAGGTCGGCGCTAAGGCAGGCAGCCATATATATTTAATGCGCAGACAGACAGACATATATACACGTTACATCACATCACCCATCAGGCCGGGCAGGCCGGCAGGTGGCGCTGCATGGATAGAGACGACAGATGTGAAGCGGCGGCAGGGCAGACAGAGACAAAACGACGACAACCAGACTGGCAGGTCAAGCAAGCAGGCAGGTGTAAATATTATTTAGATAAGACAGACAGACAGACAGACAGATGATTGAGACAGACAGACGTCGCATCAAGATCACCCATCAGGCCGGCAGGTCGGCAGGCGGCAGGAGAATAGATGACAGACAGATCACGATTGCGACAGGCAGCAGGCAGCCGAAGCGACAGATGACAAACAGACCGCGACGTCAATCAGATTGGCATCGCGCGGCAGGTTATATATTATTATAGGCGCGAGACAGAAGACAGATTAGATAGATAGATAGATAGATAGATGAGAGAGAGAGAGAGAGATAAACAGACAGATACGATTAGGTTGGTAGGTTGGTAGGTGGGTAGGTAGGGGGAGAGAGAGATGATAGATAGATAGGTAGGTAGGTAGATAGGTAGGTAGGTAGATAGATAACTCCCCCTCCTGTTTTGATCAAAAGTTGGAGAAGAGAGCAGCAACACAGTGGGGGGTTTCGAGACATGACCAGGCCATATGAAACTGCTGGAGGTGCTGGGGCCCATGAGCTTCCCAGAAAACCCGCTCCCCAATTATTAGATCTGAGTGGCAATTCCCCCTTCCTCTGAGCTACCCCACCTCCCTCTCTGCCATCCTCTTCCCATCAGGCTTTCCAGCTCCTCTGAATCAAAGCTGCGAATTATTGCAACTTGTTCACGCTCCCGTAAATCAGGTCGAAATCTCTTTTTGGCATAAAAGGCGAGAGGGTGGGGTGGTGGGGGAGGAGGGGAGCATCCTCTCAACACAGCGCCTCCAAATTTCGCTCCAGAAGGGGATGGACCCTCGTCAAAGCTGCAATAACCACATCCTGAAAGCAGGTGGGCATCTGCCCAGCCCTGGCCTTCTCGGTGGTTACCAACGATCGGAGAAAGGAAATATTTCCAAAAGCAGAGAAGGACGGTAAAGGGCTGTTGCACCTGGCATAAAGGAAGCTCATAAAAACACGAGTGTGCTGTGAAACACGCGAGGCCCTTGCCCGCCTTGCAAAGGCAGCTTTCTGCGGGACTTCAGTGACTGACACGGCGTAAACTCAGGAAGCTGTTCTCCACACATCACTCACCAAAACTATTCAAGTAAAGAATCACACAGTTCAAAATTCTGTAGTGCTTTTACACAACTCAACAGGGAGAATGCAAAAGATTTTGGAAATTTAGATTAATCCTTCCCCTTCCCTCTATCTCCTTTCCTTTCCTTTCCTTTCCTTTCCTTTCCTTTCCTTTCCTTTCCTTTCCTTTCCTTTCCTTTCCTTTCCTTTCCTTTCCTTTCCTTTCCTTTCCTTTCCTTTTCCCTTTTTAATCTTCCTTTCCTTTCCCTTCCTTTCCACGTTTATCTTCCTTCCCTTCCCTCCTCTCCTTCTCCTCTCTTTCCTCTTTCCTGGCAAAAAATTGGGAAACTCTGAAATATTTAAGCGACTGAAGAAAGGTCTTGCTGAGAGAGAGATTGTACTGCATTTTAAGGCAGATTTATTTCATTTGATATATTTAAACCCTTCCTCAACTTTGCACGTTTCCGGATTTCGCAAGGCTGCAGGATGTGTGCTGGAGAAAAGCTTGCATGTAAATGCATATATTAATGGAAGTGATACCCAAGTGGAGCTGATTTGGAAAAGGGCTTCATTATGCCCTGCAAATAGATGCATGTTAGGTAAAATGGTGAGCATAAATGCATCTGTTAATGGAGCTGAATGGGGAAATATTTAAGGCAGCCTTAAAGAAGGACTCTTTCATGCAGGCAGGGTTACTATTTGGCATTAATATGTTTGCGTCTTCCTCCTTCTGGAACATCATTCTTCCAGAAATTAGACTGGGCCGCACTCTGGCACCCGAGGGGGTGGGGGTGGGTAAGGGTTATTACCACTTATTCTTATTTTATTATTTTTTAAATTTTTTCCCCTACTTTGTGTTTTTCTTGTCTGTAAGCCGCCAAGAGTCACTGGGAGAGAGTAGGCAGCTATGTAAATTCTCTGAAACAAATAATAAATAAATTTGCTACTCTGAGTTGCAGGGAGACGGGTTCAAATGGGCTGGGGTAAAAACAAGGGGGAAGGAAGCCAGCCGAGATGGGAGTCCACCAGAGAGTTCAAATACTGATTTAATATGAGCCAGCCGTGTGCGGCGGCAGCCAAACAAGCCAATGCAATCCTAAGTTGCATGAACAGAGGGATACAATCAAGATCAAGGGAGGTACTAATACCACTCTATAAAGCCTTAGTAAGTCCACACCTAGAGTACTGCATCCAGTTTTGGTCACCACACTATAAAAAAGATGTTGAGACTTTAGAAAAAGTGCAGAGAAGAGCAACCAGGATGATTAGGGGACTGGAGACTAAAACATATGAAGAACGGTTACAGGAACTGGGCCTGGCTAATCTAGTGAAAAGAAGAGACCAGGGGAAACAGGATAGCATCTTCCAATATTTGAGGGGCTTGCACAGAGAGGAGGAAGGGGTCAAGCTATTCTCCAAAGCCCCTTCAGGCTAGACAAGGAACAACGGATGGAAACTGAACAAGGAGAGATTCAACCTGGAAATAAGGAGGAATTTTCTGACAGTGAGAACAATCAACCCATGGAACAGAAGTTGCCTTCAGAAGTTGTGGGAGCTTCATCACTGGAAGCTTTCAAGAAGAGACTGGGCTGCCATCTGTCAAAAATGGTGTGGGGTCTCCTGCTTGGGCCAGGGGTTGGATTAGATGACTTACAAGGTCCCTCCCAACTCTGTTAATCTATCTAAGATGATCAAAGATCTGGAGATATGATGAACGGTTGCAGGAACTGGTAATGCCTAGTCTAGTGAAGAGAAGGACCAGGGGAGACATGATAGCAGTCTTCCAATATTTGAGGGGCTGCCACAGAGAGGAAGGGGCCAAGCTATTTTCCAAAGCCCCTGAAGGCCAGACAAGGAATAATGGATGGAAACTGATCAAGGAGAGATTCAACCTGGAAATAAGGAGGAATTTTCTGACAGTGAGAACAATCAACCGATGGAACAGAAGTTGCCTTCAGAAGTTGTGGCAGCTTCATCCCTGGAAGCTTTCAAGAATAGATTGGACTGCCACCTGTCAGAAATGGTGTACCGTCTCCTGCTTGGGTGGGGTTGGACTGGATGATCTACAAGGTCCCTTCCAACTCTTTAATCTGTATCTGTATATGCATGTTATGTTTATGAAGGGTGGTGACAGCTCTGTGATCAAAGTCCTGCTCCTTTTGATGTGAGACAGGTAAAAAAAGAGGTGCAGCTTCCATTCCTGGGTTGCATCAGCCCCCCCCCCCTTCTATCTTCTGATTTCCTTGCAACTGACCTGGATTAACAGAGATGAGAGGCTAGAGTTCTGTCTGGGAACACAAGAAAGAACTGGTCTCCAAGCAGCTCTTGCATGCTTCTGCTTGAGAATCTCAGTTTTGAGGAACTCCAATTAAGCCTCTGACTCAAAGGATGGCTATTATTGTTATATAATCATAGACGGCAAGAACGATAGAGATCTTTAATGTCAATTGTCAGGCTGAACAAGATCCACCACATTGTTCATGTGCCTTCCTTTCTCTGTGACAGGTACATCATTCACACCTGTGGATGGCTTCAGCAGGTGATGGCTGGGCGGTTGAATGGAATAGAATCAGAACAGACCTGGAAGGAATCTAGTAGCTCTTCTAGTCCAGCCCTCTGCTTAAGCAGGAGGCCATCAAATGGCTCTCCAGTCTCTTCTTTAAAAACCTCCGGTGATGAAGCACACACAACTTCTGGTGGCAGGACATTCCACTGGTTAATGGTCCTTGCTGTTAGAATGTACAGGTTAATTCTTAATTTAATCTCCATAGGCATCTCTCGTGGCTCATAAAAAAGGAAAACCACAATAACCCCAGTAATGAAACTGGCCCAAAGTTAACAGCAAGAAAATGGCAATAGAGACCATTGGGACTAATCCAGGAGAGAAGCAACTTGGAATTAAGGAGAAACTTCCTAGCCGTGAGGACAATTAACTGGTGGAAGAAAAATTGCCCCCAGAAGTTTATTTATTTATTTATTTGGATTTATATGCCCCATCTCGGGGACTCAAGGGCTTACACAAAAATATATATACAGTATATAAAATTAATTCTGAAATTTACCAATCCAAATAGTTATAAATTTTTAAAATATCCCAATGTTAAAATCCCCAACCCTGCTCAATCCAGGCCGGCCTGTGAAAACAGCCAAGTCTTTAGATCGCGACGGAAGGAACGCAGGTCAGGGGCCAGACGTAGCTCCAGGGGTAGCTGGTTCCAAAGGGTGGGCGCCCCCACAGAGAAGGCCCTCCATTGTCTGGCCGACGGCACCCCCAGGAGGGCCTGCCTGTGGGAGCGTACTGGGCGATTGGACCTCGATGCTGGTAGGAGGCGCTCCTGCAAGTACCCCGGACCCAAGCCATGCAGGGCTTTATAGGTCAACGCCAGTACCTTGAATCTTACACGGAGAGCAACTGGCAACCAATGCAGACCGCGCAGGAGGGGTGTCACATGGGAGAATCGGGCTGCTCCCATCACCGCCTGCGCGGCCGCATTTTGCACCAGTTGAAGCCTCCGTATAGTCCGCAAGGGCAGCCCCAGATAGGGAGCATTGCAGTAGTTGAGATGGGAGGCCACAAGCGCATGAGCGCATGAGTTAAGTTTGGGGTGCTTCAACACTGGAGGTTGTTAAGAAGAGTCTAGAGTCAGCCACCTATCTGAAATAGTATCGGTTCTGCTGCCTGAGCAGGGGGCTGGACTAGTAAGACCTCCAAGGTCCCTTCCAGCTCTATTCTGGTTGATTGAACATCCACAATTGTTGCTAAGCCAAACATTTGGCACGTGAATCTTCCCCATTTCCCAACCATTCTTGCCACAGCTGCTAAGTGAACCTCTGCAGCTCTTAAGTTGTTACGTTGAATCTGACTTCCCCATTGACTTTGCTCATAGGAAGGTCCCCACAAAAGGAAATCACATGACCCCAAGACACCGTCATAAGTATGAGTCAGTTGCCAAGAGTTTGAATTTTTGGAATCACCTGACCATGGTAGAGGCTGCAACACTCGTAAACGGTCATAGACCACATTTTTTCAGCGCCGTTATAACTTTGTATGTCACTAAATGAAGCTCTGTAAGTCAAGGACCACCTGTAAATCCGGTTCTTGCCAGGTTTTGCTTTTCAGCCAGGGGAGAACCTCAGAGGGAAGAGAAAGAAGAATATCCCTGATTCCTGGAAGACCAAATAATTCAGTGTTTTGGTTCCTCTCAGGAATTCTGGGGATGTGGGAGAAGTTGCTTGCAATGGGTCACCTTCCTATATAGACCCTACACACAAGGGGTCACCAACCTTTTGGACCTCAGGGACCACCAAACTCATAATTGTAAATCCCACAGACCACTAATATGAATGTTGACTGATGGTGACTTGCTGACGTCGGTGGGAAAGTCAGTCCCATATTCCAGAGTTGCAGGAGTCACAGGACTGGTCCTTTGGTCATCCCGGAGCAGCTGCTCCTCCACCCGGGTGCACCGGCCTGCCATGGGCTGGAGCAGCTGCTCTGGGATGACCAAAGGACCAGTCCTGTGACTCCTGCAACTCTGGAATATGGGACTGACTTTCCCACCAATGTCAGCCAGCCACCCCGGGGCGGATTTCCCTCCCCCGCCATTGGTCTTACCTTCCAGTTCCAGCTCGCATGGCTTTACTCAAGGTAAGGTTTGCATTTGGCCGAAGGGTGGGGGCCAGCGGGTGGGCGGGCCATGAGGGCGGTGCAGCCTTGTGTTCCCGCACAGCCTGGATTAATTGCTTTGGGGGTGGCATTTCTCTGCGGACCACCAAAATTTTCTCACAGACAGAGGTGGTATTCAGCAGGTTCTGACCAGTTCTGGAGAACCGATAGTGGAAATTCTGAGTAGTTCGGAGAACTGGTGGTAACCTTCCCCCAGGAGTGGGGAGGGAATGGAGATTTTGCAGTATCTTCCCCTGCTACGCCCACCAAGCCACGCCTACCAAGCCACGCCCACAGAACCAGCAGTAAAATTTTTTGAATCCCACCACTGCTTGCAGACCACCAGTGGTCCCCAGCCCACTGGTTGGTGACCACTGCTACACAGAATTGGATCTCCTAAGACCAAGAGGGGGAAAATAATAACCCAACACAGTTCTAAGCTGCATCAACAGAGGGATTGTTTCAAGATTGTGTGAAGCGTTACAAGTGCAATATATTATTTTAGTAAGACCCCACTGGGAATACGGCATCCAGTTTTGGTGGAGATAAAAAAAGATGTTGAGACTCTAGAAAGAATGCACAGAAGAGCAACAAAGAGGATTAGGGGGCTGGAGGTGCAAATCTATATATATAAAAGTGAAAGACCACTCACGCATCATCACAAAATCTCCAGAACCGTAAAGCCTACAAACTTGAAATTTGGCACGTATCTTCCTCCTGGCTTCTAGGTGCTCACTAAGAAAGGATTTTTCAAAATGATCACCAGAACATTAGTATTTCCTATATTATTATTATTATTAACAGGCTCTGATGCTAAAGAATTCCACTCCCCGTTCCCACCTGAAATCTGTTCCAAATGCAAAACACAAGCAGAGGAGAGGACTTTCAGTTTCAGTTTCACAGCACCAAGCAGCTTTAGTACCGTGCAATTGAGCTAAGCCACGCCGAGGCTCCTTGCTGTCTCCTTCTTGCTCACACAGCAAATACTGTTTCAAGAGCCTTGGTAGCTCAGGCTGTTAAATGCCTGCTCTTAAGATCCAGCTGCCTACAATTATTGTAGGCTCGAATCCCACCAGGCTCAAGGTTGACTCAGCCTTCCATCCTCTCAGGGTAGGTAAATTGAGGACCCAAGATTGTTGGGGGCAATTAGCTGACCTTGTAAAAATGCCACTTAGTAATAATCAGGCATATACAATGGAATGAAGGCTATTGCTGAGCACACTGGGTTGTATCCCAGAAATTGTAAGCTGCCCTGAGTCTTCGGAGAAGGGCGGCATATAAATGTAATTAAAATAAATAAATAAATAAATAAATTTCCAAACAGCCCTCAATGCTCACACACACTGACAGGACGCTAGCCAGATGAATACCGATGGATGCTGGTAGGCAGGGGTGGAATTTCCCTCCCCCCCTTATTTTCCTCCCCAAAATCTAAGTGCGACCACATAGTTTCGTAGCAAAGCATGGGTATCCAGCTAGCATATGATAAACATTGCAGGAACGGGGAATTGTCTAATCCAGCAGTCTCCCAAATTTGGCAACTTTTAAGACTAGTGGACTTCAATTCCCAGAATTCCTCACTCAGCCAGCATGGCTGAAGTCTGCAGGTCTTGGAAGTTGCCAAGTTTGGAAGCCCCTGGTCTAGTCTAACGAGAAGGACTAGGGTGACATGGTAGCAGTCTTCCAATACTGGAGGGGCTGCCACAAAGAAGAAGAAGAAGAAGTCAAAAGCATCTCAAGGCAGAAACAAGAAGCCACAGATGGAAGCTCTTCAAAAGGGGTCCTGCTTGATCCTAAGTTTTTCCAGTCTCAGGACTCCAAGCGTGTAAAGGCTGCCCTACTTCCTGCACCTCTCTTTTCCAAATAAACAACGATGAGGAAATGCTTCTTGGTAAATACCTTGAGAGCCTCTTTGATGTTGGGTGACTTCACAGGTTGGTAATGGCAGGTGCAACCAAGAATCACACCCTACATTCTTGGCCCTCAAGTCATCAACACAGAAACTTCGGAGGTGTATTTCTCTCTTCCTTTCTCTCTCTTTCTCTCTCTTTTTCACTTGCAACAAATTATACTTGTTTTCAGATTCTTTGCCTCGGGGGCTTAATTAAAACAGGCTGGTAAATTACATAGATACTCCTTAGTCGCTACCCCCCACCCCCACCTCACCTACTCATCCGCCCTGATTTGGAAGGGCTCCCATAAACTCTTAGAACATCAGATGCGCCAGAGGGGAGGAAGAAGGACGGCGAGGCGGGAAAGCAGGTGGAAGGTTAGAGGTTGCTTGCTTGGCTTTCCTTTCTGTTATTTTGCCATCTAGGATGTGCCTGTACATTGTTTTCCTAGGCCCCACTCCTCCCCCCAGGATCTCCAGCCCTGCTCCATTGGCCACCAAGAGTCCCTCTTGGTCATCTATGTGCACATTGCCCAGGGGAGGGGTCTTGATGAACCCCCCGCTCCAAGAGTGGAAAGATGCTGACATAAAAGTCTCAGGAGGTGTGATGACCCGGAGTGTAACACAAACGTAACAAAATCCAAAATGTAAATAAATGTCCTTTAATGCCTCCAACTTGGCCCCACTGTTCAATAATTCTCAGTTGGAGATACAACTTACTCAACAATTGTCTTCAAAAGAAAGCAATACAGTCTGAACTTAATGAGCAGATAGAGGTGAAATAAAAAACTAAAACAAACTACAATGAAGGAATTTCCACAACGGACCAGGATAAGTAATTGCCAACTTCAAGGAGACAACAAGGCACAGTCTGTTGGAAGGACGCCAACCAAGATAACTTCAGCCCCAAAATAAAACACGCCTTGCTTCTGGCAATGCTGTGTTGCAACCATCTCTCTTGTACACTATTCTTCCCAGCTGCAACTAATGAGGGGGATCATGGCCGCTTCCTCTCTCATAAGACAAGTTGTTTCCTTCTCCGTTCCTCCCTGCATGTCCTAGGATGAAGAGGGGATGGGCCTGGGTCCTCCTCTGACTGCTCAGCTGGCCTCTGCCCTTCCCCAGCCTCCTCCACAACCTCCGGAGCCATGCCTCCACACCCTGTCGGCTGCTCCTCCTCTCCCTCAGAGTCTGACTCTACCAAGGGCATGACAGGAGGCCTCCTATGAATAGCAGTAGCCCTAGCATTATATTAGACTTATACAGGGGTGGGATTCAAATTGTGGGCGTGGCTAGGTGGGCATGGCCATATGATTGGGTGGGCGTGGCTTCTTCTTCTTTTTTTTCAGCACCCCCTGGGTTTTGCCTCCTGGGCCTCAGGAAAACCTCCTGGGGGGGGCATTTTTGCTCCCAGAAGGCTTCCCTGGGGCCCAGGAAGGCAAAAAACAGAGCGGGGGGAGCTCCCCCCCACACCCCTTTTTGCCTCCTGAGCCTGAAGGAAGCAGTAAGGCAAAGTCCTGGGCAAAGCAGTAAGACCTGGCACAGCTGATCATTGGAACAGCTGATCATTGGAAGGGGAAAAAAAGAGAAAGAAATATTTTAAGGAGTGGCTGGGCGGGGGAGAATGCAGTCAGTGATGTCGCACATGTGCGATAAGGACTGACTGGGTAGGGAGGGGAGGGGTGGGCGGAGAGGGCCAGCCAGGGGCACGATTTGCCAGTTTTCTGAACTGCACAGAATCATAACAACCGGTTCTGTAGAACCGGTCCGAACCAGTAGAATGCCACTCCTGGACTTATATATTGCTTCACAGTGCTTTACAGCCCTCTGTAAGTGGTTTACAGAGTCAGCCTCTTGCCCCCAAAATCCTGGTCCTTATTTGACCGACCTTGGAAGGATGGAAGGCTGAGTTGATCTTGAGCAGGTCAGGATCGAACTGCTGGGAATGGGCACAGTTTGACTGCAATGCTGCACTCTAACTACTCGGCCACCAAACCTGAAAGAATGAACAGGAACTGGTCCTGGCTAGTCTAGGGAAGAGAAGGACCAGGGGAGACATGATAGCAGTCTTCCAATATTTGAGGGGCTGCCACAGAGAGGAAGGGGTCAAGCTATTCTCCAAAGCACCTGTAGGCCAGACAAGGAATAATGGATGGAAACTGAACAAGGAGAGATTCAACCTGGAAATGAGGGATTTTCTGACTGAGACCAATCAAGCAATGGAACATAAGTTGCCTTTGGAAATTGTGGGAGCTTCATCCCTTGAGACTTTCAAGAAGAGATTGGACTGCCATCTGTCAGAAATGGTGTAGGGTCTTCTGCTTGGGAGCGGGGTGGTGGTGGTGTTTGGACTAGATGACCTCCAAGGTCCCTTCCAACTCTATTAATCTGTATCTAATGAAACACATCTTCTCCATTTGGAGGAGGCTGAGCATAAGATGAATAGGTATTTGGAGGTCAGGTTTGAATGGTGGGAGTCCTTGGTGGTCTCTGAGCTTGCTTGCACCGATCATAGTATCATAAGACTGGAAGGGATCTTGGAGATCTTCTAGATCAACCCCCTGCCCACTCATTCCACCCCGGAAAAATGGTTGTCCAATTTTTTTCTTGAAAACCTCCAGTGATGGAGCACCCACAACTTCAGGAGGGAGGCTGTTCAGATGATTTATTGTTCTCACTGTCAGGAAATTCCTCCTTATTTCCAGGTTGCAGCTTCCACCCATTGCTTCTTGCTTCTCGTCCTACCCTCGGGTGCTGTTGGAGAATAAATGGATGCCCTCCCTGCTTCCAGGATAGGAAGACTGTTCTGGGATCTCCCCTTGATCTTCTTTTCCTTAAGCAAAACTTAGTTCCTTTAGCTGTTCTTCTCAGAATTCAGCTTCCAGGCCCCTGATCAGCTTTGCTGCTCTTCTCTGCAGTCTTTCTTGGGCCTCTTTACTAATAGGTTGAGGTATAAGATTTAATAGCTGCCAGCTGTTGTAAGTCTGATGCAATGTAAGGCTGATGCAATTGAGGATGGATCAGCATAGCATGGGTATTGCTCTTTTAAGAAGAAGAATGAGTCCACAGAAGTTTATATAAGGCAGCCATTAGAGGGCGTGTTTTCTCTCTCCTTGTGTCTGGTATCCATTGCAGAGTTCTCTGTGTAGAGTTAAGAAGATTAATTGCTCGTAAGGCATTTTACCTACCATGTATATTTCCATATATGTCTTGTAGATAAACCACTGTTACATGTCTAGGTCTCTGTGTGCTGTGTTTTGCTTCTGGGATGTCTCATAATAGTAGTGACGCTGCAAACGCTCTGACAATACTGTTGCCTATTTGGGTAATGAAATGTCTGCAAGAAAACAGCTAACCTCAGAGAACACCAAGGATTCTACAAGTTGGATATGCACAGCGCCAAGAGACCAGAAGAGCTTTGTGCCTCCAGAATTCTTGCAGGTTTTCTGCCATACAGATAGTTGTTGACTTGAAAATTTATTTATTTATTTGACTTGTATGCCGCCCTACTCCCTAAGGACTCAGGGCAGCGAACATTAAAACAGAACAAATTTACAATAAAAAACAATTAAATAAAACAAGCCGAATACATTAAAATGCTTAGCAATTCTTTGAAGTTATAACAACCACTGAAAAAAAGTGACTTATGATGGGTCCTTGCGCTTATAGCTGTTGCAGTACCCCCATGGTCAAGTGATCAAAGGGAGAACAAAAAGTAACGGATGGAAACTTGTCAAGGAGAAATGCAATCTGGAAGGAAGGAGAAATTTCCTGACAGTGAGAACAATTAACCAGTGGAACAGCCTGCCACCAGAAGTTGTGGGTGCTCCAACACTGGAGGTTTTAAGAAGAGATTGGACAATCATTTGTCTGAAGTGGTAGAGGGCCTCCTGCCGGAGGAGGGGGCTGGACTAGAAGTCCTCCAAGGTCCCTTCCAATTCTTGTTATTTATTCTCTTATACCCCTGTGGGTTCAAGGAACAGCTTCAGCCAAAGTTCATGGGAAAATGTTGAGTCCCTGGGAAGGGACGGCATAATCTCGCTCCTTCCGTGGTGAGAACCTGCCGGTTTTCTCATTCCTCACTCCTCCTCCTGCAGACACAAAACCAGCCACCCTGCCTGGAAGCAGTTGTGGGACCCACAAATTGGGGATGGGCTTGAGAAACCCATGCGCCACAGAGGAGGGGGGACGAGGCAACTGCAGGGGAAGCTCAGGATTGAGGTGAGGTCAAATGCTCGGGGCCTGGTGTGGAAATGCTTGTGGGGTGCGCTAATCTCTGGCGATCTTTCCCTTCTTGGCAGATGAGTCCTGGCAGGGTTGCTGAGATCTCCTCACCTGAATGCTGGGAGGAGAAGCCAGTTTATTTGGAAACAAAACTTGAATTTTCTCATTCTCTTCCTTTTCTACATCCTCTCCATGCTGTCTTTCCCAAGGCTGGGGGAATCCTGCTCCGAATCACACAGTTTTAACCTCTTAGAGTCCGATTCCCTCTTTGGAAGCAGCATGACTGCCTGGTCCTGTTTGGATGGAGAAGACCGGCTGGACTCTCTCCCTTGTGGATGAGAGTTTGAAGACCTCAGCCAGAGGCGGAGGGAGTATTCAGCTGGTTCAGACCAGTTCTGGAGAACCGGTAGTGGAAATTATGAGTAGTTCGGAGAACCGGCAAATCCCACCTCTGACTGGCCCCGCCAACCCCATCTCTTCTCTGCCTCCCAGCTGATCGGCTGGCTCTTCTTTGGTTGCCCTGCACAGGAGAACGGAGCTGGAAAGCAGGTTAGGGGGGTGGGGAGGGAAAGGGATTTTGCAGTAACCTTCCCCCAGGAATGGGGAGGGAATAGAGATTTTACAGTATCCAGTCCCTGCCATGCCCACCAAGCCACACCCACCAAGCCACACCCACCAAGCCACACCCACATCTCACCACTGACCCATCCCCTCCCACTTGTGACTGTATGACTGTAACTTTGTCGCTTGCATCCTTACGATTTATATTCACTGTTTCCTAGTATGATTTGATTGCTTATTTGTACCCTATGACTGTCACTGTAGTACCTGATGATACTTGATGAATGTATCTTTCCTTTTTATGTACACTGAGAGCATTTGCACCAAAGACAAATTCCTTGTGTGTCCAATCACACTTGGCCAATAAAGAACTCTATTCTATTCTATCTATCTGTATGTGTATGTATGTATATGAAGTATGACCACAATTGTGCCCAGAATTTCTATTGCTAAGCAAATCAGTGGTTGAATGAGTTTCGACCCCTTTTATGACCTTTCTTGCTGGAGTTGCTAAGTGAATCGCTGCAGTTGTTCAGTTAGTAACCATGGTTGTTAAGTGACTCTGGCTTCCACAAGCAGGAGACCCTATACCATTCTGGATATATATGAAGGGGCTTTGTGTCTTTTGCTAAAGGATGGAGGGTTAATCCTATTATGTCCTAAAGGCTCATGTCCTGTTCTTAGAATTTGGATGGAGGAGAATTGCAGTTTTAACCCCATCCTTGGAGGTGAAGTTCTTTTGTTTTGCAAATAGGCTGACTCAATCTTTCTTCATGGGCACAGAATATCTGCTGGGGGCTTTTAAGAAAGATGGAGTCTGCTTTCTGCCTTTAAGAGCATGTTTCTCCATTTCTCTTTTAGGGAAATATAATATTCTGCCTCTTAATATCCCTCAAAATATTTCATTCTTTTAGGAGGGGGTGGAGGGCTTCTCCTGTTCAGCCCACCCTTTCCCCTTCGCAGAATTAAGGAGGAATTTCCTGACAATGAGGACAATTAATCAGAGGAACGACTTGCCTCTAGAAGTTATGGATGCTCCATCAATGGAGGTTTTTTTAAAGAAGAGACTGGACAGCTATTTGTCTGGAATGGTCTCCTGCTCAAGCAGGGGGTTGGACTATAAGACCTCTAAGGTCCCTTCTAGCTTGGTGATTCTAAGTGTAGCCTTCCCTTCAAAGAAGGGAGGGTCAACCTATTCTTCAGAGCACCAAAAGAAAGACAAGAAACAATGGATGGAAACTAATCAAGGAGAGAAGAAACCTGGAACTAAGGAGGAATTTCCTGACAGTGAGAATAATTAACCAGTGGAACAGCCTGCCACCAGAGGTTGTAAATGCTCCAACACTGGAAGTTTTTAAGAAGAGATTGGACAACCATTTGTCTAAAATGGTATTGGGCAGGGGGCGCCAATGTTTTGGACCTCAGGGACCACTAACTGGTTCTATGGGCATGGCCTAATTTGTGGGTGTGGTCATGTGACTGGCTGGGCATGGCTTGTATGTAAATGTTATAAATATTTATATAAACATTGAACTTTTTTTTTTAAAAAAAGAGGAACTTTTACCCAAAATCACGCAAAGCAGGCAGGCAGAGTTGCTCACAGAATCACAGATTCATTCAGAAATCTATCTATCTGCCATTGGCTAGCTCAGTCTGTCACATAAAATTTGCTTGCAAGCAAACTCATAAAATTTGCTAGCAAGCAAACTCACAAAATTAACTCAGAACACATCATGTATGTAAATATTGAATATTTTTTATAAAAAAAGAGCAACTTTTAGCAAAATCAGGCAAAGCAGGCAGGCAGATTGAGTTGCTCAGAGAATCATTCAGTGATCTATCTATTTGCCATCAGCTAGCTCAGTCTCTCAAATTTGCTTGCCGTGAGTCTGCACTGAATAATGAAACCTTCAATCCTAAGGGAGGTTCGGCTGTGCTTAAAAGCAGAGCCGAAGATCTAAAGACTAGCTAGAAAGCAAGAAATCCAACCATTTCCTGCTTCCTAGCTAATCTAAATCTCCTGGCACAGCAGAACAGATGACGGTTGAAAAAGGAAAAATAGCAATTTAGCAGGCAAGTTTGCCAGGTAAGGAGTGAGTGGGTGGGTAGGGTTCCTGCGAGTCATGTGGGCTGCGCAGCCTTGTGTTTCCTTGTGCAGTCTGGATTAATTGCTTTGTGGGGGGTGCTCTGGAGGTGAGATTTCTCTGTGGTCCACCAAAATTGGCGACCGCTGGTATAGGGTCTCCTGCCAGAGAAGGGGGTTGCACTAGTGGGCCGTGAAAAAAATTTGATAGTCCTCAGAGAAATGTCATCCCCAGAGCACCCCCCAAAGCAATTAATCCAAGCTGCCCATGGGAACCCTCCCCACCCACTCATTCCTTACCCTGCAAACTGCCTGCTAAATTGCTATTTTTCCTTTTTCTGACCATCAGCTGTTCTGCTGTGCCAGGAGATTTAGATTAGCTAGAAAGCAGGAAATCGTTGGATTTCTTGCTTGCTAGCTAATCTTTAGATGTTCGGCTCTGCTTTTAAAGCAGAACTGAACCTTCCTTTGGACTGAAGCAGTGCAGACTCAGCTAGCCAATGGCAGAAACACAGATCTCTATGTGAATCTGTGATTCTGTGAGCAACTCAATCTGCCTGCCTGCTTTGCCTGATTTGGGGTAAAAGTTGCTCTTTTGTTATAAAAAAATTCAACATTTACATAAATATTTATGATATTTACATGCAAGCCATGCCCAGCCAGTCACATGACCACCAAGCCACACCCACAAATTAGGCCATGCCCACAGAACCAGTTGTTAAGAAATTTGAATCCCACCCCTGCCTCTCTCTCTCTCTGTCTCTGTGTGTAAGAGATAATCAGAGTTGGAAGAGACCTTATTAATCATCTAGTCCAACCCCCCCGGTGTGTGTGTGTGTGAGAGAGAGAGAGAGAGGAAGGGAGAGAGAGAGGTTAGATCAGATCTCTCTCCCCCCCTCTCTCTCACCAACGTCAGCAAGCCACCGTCAGTCAAAATTCATATTAGTGGTCCCCGGGATTTAAAATTATGAGTTTGGTGGTCCCTGAGGTCCAAAAGGTTGGCGACCCCTGGACTAGAAGACTTCCAAGGTTCCTTCCTGCTCTGTTATTCTGTTATTCCAGTTGTCTACTTCTTAATTAAGAGCACTGTAGGGTCCAAAAGGTGGAATTGTTCACCGGAGTTGAAAATCCAGAAAATCCGTTTCCTGCCCGCCCCTCCGCTGTGCGCCTCACACTTCAAAAGGCATTTCTGCCTGAACAGAAAATACCCGAAAGCCTTTCGTGAATGACAGAAGGGATAAATTCCTCAGCCACTTTCTTCTGGTTCTAAGAAGAGGACCCCGAAGGCAACTTCCAGATCAAAAACACAAAAACGCAATCACGTAATTAGATTTGGTTGTTTTTTTTTTAATGTGTCATGCCAATTAAGGAATTAAAAGAGCAAAGATGAAAGATGGGGACAGAGACATCCGAGCAGCAGCGCATTTGAAAATACCACGCCGGAGATGAAAACTTTCAGAGCGTGGCCCTTTTGAAGAAAGCATTTGCCACCCAGTCAGGGGTGGGCTTCAAAAATTTTAATGATGGGCTCTCTGCCCGGTTGCTGAGTGGGTGTGGTCATGGTGGGCGTGGCCTAGTCAACCTCCTGCACCATGGTGGTGGGGCATTTTTGCACTTCCCGGTCTCCGGAGGCTTTCTTCGAGCTTCCAGGAGGGTGAAAATGGACTCCCCGGGCTCCGGAGGCTCTCTGGAAGCTGGAAATGGGCCCATTTCCGGCCTTCCCAAACTTCCGGGAGGCCTGTTTTTCGCCCTCCTTGAGCCTCCATGTGCGCCCTGCACTTCCCTTATTGAGAGTTTTGCAGCAGTAATGTGATGACCCGTAGTCTCTAAAAGAACCCCAAACCCAAAACGTGAATTAAAGTCCGGCAATGCCTTCAACTTAACTGTTTTATTAGTCACAGTTTAAAGTCCCAAAAGTAAATAATGAGGAAAATAAGGAAAATAAGAACAAACCATCTCGGTGAGAGTTCTGAAGCAAACCAAGGTAAGTAATTATACGTTCCAAGCAGATAACCTGGGAAAGTCCTTGGGAAGAACGCCAACGAATATAAACCTGTTTCAAAGGAAACACTAACTTTGACTCCAGCAATTCTGAATACGCAGTTACAAACTTATATACATAGCTCCCAGCTGCAAGCCCTGAGGAGGATCATGGTCCTCTCCTCCTGAGTAGACCACGCTTTTCCCTGATCCTCTCCTCCCTGCGTGCCCTGGGATGGATAGGGGATGGGCCTGGATCCTCTTCTGATTGCTCAGCCGGCCTCTGCCCTTCCCCAGCCTCCTCCACCACCTCTGGAGCCACACTCCCCCTCCCTGTTGGCTGTTCCTCCTCTTCCTCGGAGTCAGTCTCCACCAGGGGCATGATAAATAATTCAGCATCAGAAAAAAAAAAACCACAGATGGCTGATGCTTCATTTAATATCTTTATAAATAAGTAGATTTTACAAACCAGTTCTAGATTTCTCCAACATGGAGCAAACTCAAACAGAAACATGTTGCAAACTCAGAGCAGAACTCCAGTCTTCAGCAAGCAAGCAAGTTAGTTTCATCTTCAATAGACAGACTCAGAGCTCAACATAGCTGCAGAGTTGCAGAGCTTAACATAGAGCCACGCCTAGGCTACTTTTAGTTTCAGTTTCCAGCCTAGGCTACTTCTAGTTTCAGTTTCCAAAAACAGTCCTCATTGGCTGACTTAGTTGCTATGCCTATTCATTGGCTGACTTTGTTATCAAGCTCTATTCCAGTTCATGAATATACTCTGACATCCCTGCATTGAAAATGGGCTGTGTGGGGACTCCTGGGAGGGAAGGGAGGGGTGCGTGGGGCCAGCCAGGAGTGGGATTTGGGGGTTCTCTGAACTGCACAGAATCTTAGCTAGGGGCTCTCCTGAACCCCCGTGAACCCCCAGCAGCCCAGCCCTGCATCCAGTTCAAGTGAGGAGAAAGGCCTGGAAAACCAATTTGGAGAGTTCCCTGAGGACCATTTTTTGGAGTTTAAGACCTTTGTGGCATCCCCACACGGTCACGTGATCAAAATTCGGATGCTCAGGAACGGACTTGTCCCAAGGTCACGCCATTCCCCTTTGGTGACCTTCTGGCAAGCGAAGTCCAAGGGGAAGCCAGATTCACTCCATCACCCTGGATGGTTGAGAATCTCCATAGGCATCTCTCACGGTTCATAAAAAAGTGAAAAATCACAATAACCCCAGTAATGAAATTGGCCCAAAACTAACAATAAGAAAGTGGCAATTGCGACATTGGGACTAATCCAGGAGAGAAGCAACTTGGAATTAAGGAGAAACTTCCTAGCAGTGAGGACAATTTACCAGTGGAACAGAAATTGCCTCCAGAAGTTGTGGGTGCTTCATCAATTGAGGTTGTTAAGAAGAGACTGGGCAGCCACTTGTCTGAAATGGTATAGGTCCATGATGGCGAACCTATGGCACATGTACCACAGGTGGCACACAGAGCCATTTGTGTGGGCACATGAGCCCCAGTCAAAGTGCACTGCGCATGCATGTGCCTCCCAGCTGATTTTTGGGAGGCCATTTTCACCCTCCCGGGGGCTCGTGGGAAACCTCTGCAGCCTTTGGAGGCCAAAAAGTAGGCCTATTTCGGCACTCTCATAAATAGCTAAAGTGCTGAAACGGGCCCGTTTTCAGCCTCCAAAGGCTGCAGAGGCTTCTCTTGAACCCCCTGGAGGGCAAAAATGGTTTTCGGCACACCACAACAAAAAGGTTCGCCATCACTGGTATAGGTTTTCTCCTGCTTGAGCAAGGGGCTGGACTAGAAGACCTCCAAGGTCCCTTCCAGCTCTATTCTGATTGATTGAACTCACTTAACAACTGCGTGAGTAACTGAACCCCTGCAGTGCTTCACTTAACAACGGTGGCAAGAAAGATCACAAAATGGGCCAAAACTCACTTAGCAACTGTGAGTTCTGCTTAGCAGTAGAAATTTTGGGTTCAATCATGGTCGTTAAGTCGAGGACTTATGGCTGTGGTTGGGAGGTGAATGGACCAGAGGTGGTATTCAGCAGGTTCTGACCAGTTCTGGAGAACCGGTAGTGGAAATTTTGAGTAGTTCGGAGAACAGGCCAATCCCACCTCTGACTGGCCCCGCCAACCGCATCTCTTCTCTGCCTCCCATTGAGTCCCAGCTGATCGGCTGGGTCTCCTTTGGTTGCCCTGCACAGGGGAACGGAGCTGGAAAGCAGGTTACTGGGGTGAGGAGGGAAGGGGGATTTTGCAGTATCCTTTCCCTGCCATGCCCACCAAGCCACTCCCACAGAACCGGTAGTAAACAATGTTGAATTCCCCCCACTGGAACGGACCAAATCTGAACTTGGTTCTGGCTTCTGCACACCGCATCTCTGAGCCAAGCAGACAAGGAGCTCTGAGCCCAGGCAAATTCTCTGAGAAATGTGGGATTTCTTATGTGGCCCCTCCCCGCTTGAGATCTGCCCCCTCTCTCCCCTTGATCTTTGTGCTACTGGCGTCAAAGAATTCTAAGAGGTACCTAGAGACCCAAGAACCCTCCTGGAAGGGAATGGGAAGAGAGAGAGAGAGAGAGACAGAGAGAGAGAAAGACAGGATGGGTCCCTCGGGATCTATTACAGATTCCCTCCAACCGTTTTATGGGGAGTCGAAAGTTCAACTCGTGTTTTTGAGGGAATGGGGGTGGGTGGAGGGAGTGGGGGCCCCCAGTGAAGAGAAAAAAGAAAAGGCCAGTGGAAAACTTCTGGTGGGGCATCCTTGGAAGAGCAGGGAAGGTGTGACATGAAGAAGAAAGAAGAAGAAGGAAGAAGGAAGAAGGAAGAAGAAGAAGAAGAGGAAGAGGAAGAGGAAGAAGGAGGAGGAGGAGGAGGAAGAAGAAGAAGAAGAAAGAAGGAAGAAGAAGAAGAAGAAGAAGAAGGAAGGAAGAAGAAGAAGAAGAGGAAGAGGAAGAAGAAGAAGAAGAGGAGGAGGAGGAGGAGGAGGAAGGAAGGAAGAAGAAGAAGAAGGAAGAAGGAAGAAGAAGAGAAGAGGAGGAGGAGGAGGAGGAGGAGGAGGAGGAGGAGGAGGAGCTCTTCCAATGAGGAACAGATGCGGCCTTCTGCGCAGTTTTGGAATTAAAGTAAAATCGGAGAATGGCAGAACACAAAATGAAGCCGGCTAGTTGGCTGGCTGAGATGGAGCTCTGCTGCTCTTCTGACCCAAACCTTGTTCCAAGGAAACAAAAACAAAATAGAGGTAACAGCAAAACCTTTTAATGATTCTTTACGAATTCCGTTCCTTCCCGGTTAAAAGGCTGTTTCAAACTAATTGTCTCTGATAAGAACGAGCCTTGCCAACATGGTGCAAGGCTGCCAATAACACTAGATAAAGTTACTAAGAAATATTTCAAACACAAAGAGTCTCCAAACACCAACCAAGATACTCCGAACGTCCACCAGGCTTGAGTGCAAAAGCTTCTTTGCTTCCTGCAAAGAACTCCGGTTTCTCAGCTGGCTTTTATCTTTTAAGGGAGGGGCCATTAACTTGCAGCCTTACTCCTGAGTTGCCTGTGCTGCTGCAGCTGCTCTTTCCTTTCCTCTTTCCACACGCATTGGGCATAGGCTCCTCGAGGGCCTCTTCCTCACTGCTACCAACACCCACAATCTCCAAAGGCAGTATTCCACTCCCTGAGGGTCCTGGCCCCATCCCTGCATTACATGCAGGCCCCTCATCTGAGTCCTCACTCTCCGAGACCTCCATAACATGAATAAACGGGATGATACTTCCCGCCTACCAGACATCTGGAAACTAGCCCTAATCAACAAACGAGTCCCAACCACAAAAACGAACACCGGACTCAAAATAACACATGATGCCACCACCAATCTCCTTCACCAGACTCAAACCCAAGCCCACCCCACAGACAAAAGGCAACCACCGTCCAGAAACCAGACCATAGCTGCAACTCCAGCTGCTACACCCCCCTCCGACCCCCAAACTAAGCAAACTGACACACGCTATAAACACATAGCCAGACCTCAAACTCAGAGCCAAACCAAGGCCCGGAATGTCACATCACAGCCTTTCACCCAGGATACTACATCATGGAACTCAGGAGATTACAACACAAAACCTCAGGAGGTTGCAACACAGACAACGACCCAGGAGATAACAGCACAAGACCCAGGATGTCACAACAATAAAACTCAGAAGGTCATCACACAGCCCACTACCCAGGTAGCTACAACACAAAAGGCTGAAGGACACACAGCCACTACCTCAGCCACACAGGCTCTTATGAAAAAGCCAACCAATCAGCAAACATCAACTCCATCAACCAATCAAGAAGCAACAACACAGCCAACAACGCAGCCAACCAATCAGCAAACACCAATTCCACCAACCAATCAAGAAGCGACAACACAGCCAACAACACAGCCAACCAACCCACTTACAGCAGAGCCAGCACACCACACACACCCCTCCAGTATTTATAGAGAGAAGGCAGCTCAGATCACGCTTTGCTGGCACAAGCACGAAGCCGAAGACACCAGCCTGAAGATGGCGAGTGGGATCTCGTTGAAACGTTGCCAAGATACTCTCAATCTTACACGGGACAAGACCTGAATACACCAAGACCTAAATACCTTTACCTGTGAAAATCTACGAAAACATATATACATACATACATACATACATACATACATACATACATACGAGGAAGAAGATATATCCAGAGAGCAAATCCTACTCCCCTCTATCACTGATAATGTTTCCTAGTTGGGTAATGAAATGTCTGCAAGAAAGTAACCGACTTTAGAGAGCACCAAGGACTTCACCTTCCTCCTCCTCCTCCTCCTCCTCCTCCTCCTCCTCCTCCTCCTCCTCCTCCAACCCCACACCCTTCTAGCACTGATGATGCTACCTAGTTGGGTAATGAAACGTCTGGAAGAAAACCACCAAGTTCAGAGAACAGCAAGGAACCCTTAGTAGCATTCTTGCTGTTAATGAGTCATTGGACCTCAAACTTGGAGGAAGGATCCCCAGTACAGATCACTCACTGGGCTCTCCTGAATGCCAGTTACAAACTGGATTCCTGTTGGAAAAAACATGGGAGTGGGCACCGTCTACAGCGGGAAGAGACAAACACATGATCACGGTTATTTTCCAACTAAAAGATTCCAGAATTGGAGGGGTTCTTGAGATGCACTCAATTCTTCCCTCTCTTAAGTTGAAAGGGCAGAGGAAGATTTTTTTTTATGTGCTTGTAAAATGTACCACAAATGTGTTGTATTAGAGAAAAAATGTATCTTGGGAGAAAAGCATGTGAAAAGCATCTATTTTATTGTGTGGCTTTTGAAGTATGTAAATTGAGGAAGAACAATGAATGAAGACAGGAATGAGTGAGAAACAGCTCAACTGCATTTGACAGATTCATCTGTCCCTGGTTGAGGCTGAAGGAGAGATCCAGAGCTTTTGATCTTCGGAGCTTCTGTACGGGAGACAAATTCTTTGTGTGTCTAATCACACTGGGGTCAAATAAAGTGCTCAACTCAATTCAATTCAGTGTGAACAGGAGGTGTTGCAAACTGGTTTGTCACTGTTCCCTTGGAACACATTTTGCATGTTGTTGTCTTTTTAAACTCTATTACCAGCAGGTCTGGTAATAAGTCAAATATGTTAGTGTTGGAAGTTAAAACCCACCCCTCTCCTAGGAAAATGAAATATTTTGGGATATACTAATGTTGGAAGAATTATCCTTCTGGGTTCAGTTCCAAGTGGGGAAGAAAGACACTGGAAACACGGTGACTGCTTGGAAAGATGGTTTATGGTGGACAGGATCACATGCCTTGGGTGAAGAAAGAAGGAAGGGTTGAGATGCTGAAAGTGCCTGGGTTTCATACCCTCTGTTGGGGTTTGAATTTGAGCTTGTATTCTGATTGGTTGTCAGACTCCCATGGGGCCATGCGGGGGCAACTCCTGTAGGCTGTCCTGAGTCCCAGGCTTGGTTGAGCCTTGCTGGATGATGATGTATGTTTTATATTTGGGCTTGTTTGGTTTAATGTCTTTTTAAATATTTATTGTTCTGTGATTTTAGTTGTGAGCCACCCCGAGTCTTCGGAGATGGGGCGGCATACAAGTTCAAATATAAATAAATAAATAAAAATAAAATGTAATGAAAGGGCTTTGGGCAATTCCTATTATGGCTCTACCTGGAGTAGATCTTTGTTATGCAAAATAGGCTGGCCTAGACCAGGCCCATTAGCAAAGGTGGAGGGGGGCTGAGTTTCTGCTTCTGAGGTAAGTTTCTGCTTCTGAGTTTCTACTGTTTTTAGGGTAAATATTCTGCCTTTTTAAATATTTCCTAGGATATTTCATTTTTCTAGGAGAGGGGTGGGTGATAACTTCCTACACTAAAAAGGCAGAATATTTCCCCTAAAAAGAAAAGTAGAAATTCAGAGAGGCAGAAACTCAGACCCCCCCGCCCCACCTTTGCTAATGGACCACTACTCTGGCCTGGGCCAGTCTATTTTACATAACAAAGATCTGGTAGAGCTATAATAGGAATTGCCGAATGGCTAGAGGGAGATAGAAGAAGGAATAGGAATTATCAATAGAGGCATAGATGGAGTACAATACATTCAGGCAGGAGTTAAGACTTGATAGAATATATAAAAGATTGCTAAGTAATTATCGCCACAGGTTGTTTTGAATACAATATTTTTAATGTTTTAATGGTTTATGTTGGTGTGTCCAACAGTTTGTGTTTGGTGTGGGTTTTTGTGTGTGTGTGTGTGTGTGTGTGTTTAATGGTAATAAAAGTTAATAAAGTTTTTCAAAAAAAAAAAAAGGAATTGCCGAAAGCCCTTTCATTACATCATCATCCAGCAAGGCTCAACCAAGCCTGGGACTCAAAAGACAACCTACCAAGTTACCCCTGCATGGCCCCATGGGAGTCTGACAACCAATCAGAATACAAGCTCAAATTCAAATCGCATCAGAGGGCATAAAACCAGGCACTCTTAGCATCTCTTTTCTTCACCGAAGGCATGCGATCCTGTCCACCATTAAACCATCTTTCCAGGCAGTCACCATGTTTCCAGCAGTCACCATGTTTTATTTCTTTCCCACTTGGAACTGAACCCAGAAGGCTATTTCTTCCAACATTAGGATACTTTAAGAAGCTCCCTGCACAGGCAGGTTGTTCACTGTCATTGTCTTACTCAATTTGGTTCTTTGGAGCATTTATACTTTTTATTATTATTATTATTTATTTAGACGTGTATGCCGCCCTTCTCCCTAAGGACTCAGGGCGTCGAACATTTAAAAACCATACAAAACTACAATAAAAATGAATTAAACAACTACAAGTCTAAAGCCAATTAAAATTAAAATTAAATTAAAACAACTAAAAAATAACCCACCCCCGGGTCAATCCAGACCGGCCTGCTCAAATAGCCAGGTCTTCAGGTCTCGGTGAAAGGAGCAGAGATCAGGGGCCAAACGGAGATCCACAGGGAGATGATTACATAGGGCGGGTGCTCCCACAGAAAAGGCCCTAACTCTGGGAACCGCCAGCCGACAATGTCTAACCGACGGAATCTCAAGGAGGCCCCTCCTGTGGGAGCGCACGGGGCGATCGGAATGCGATGCTGGCAGGAGGCATTCCCGCAAGTACCCTGTACCCTGGACTTCGGGTGACTTGCAAACCTATTTACTCAATGCTGACTTCTTGTGACTCAGGAGCATGTCTGGAATAAGTTAAAAGATCCTGTTACCAGGGCAAGGGGAAACTCCAACATTTCTCTTCCAAGTAAGCTGTGCATCCCCCATCCTCCGTCTTGTAACTGCTAAGTTAGTTACTGACCCATTTTTAATGTTCCCGGATCTACCTCTAAGCCTTGTGACAGCTAAATTCCTCCCGGGCATCTTGAACAAGAGGCTTGACATGTTTTGAAAGGAGAAATATCAGGTCTATTTGATCACTGTTATTCTGTGTGGGTTGTTGATCTCAAAGGTTGGGAAATGCCTTTGGTGGTTTGCCAGGAATCCTGGCCAGGATCTGTTGGAAAATCAACTTATCTTCTTCAGCTGGAATCTACGGGCAGAATCAAACGGAACCCAGGCCTGGCAAATCCAGAAAGTCACACAACTTTCCACAATACACTGAGGCACAAATCCTCCAGTCCCCATTTAACCTGGTCTCCAGCATCTTGTGAGAAGCCAGCAAAAGGCAGGAATGAAGATACCGGAAGGGTCCTTTGGTGCTCTCTGAGCTTGGTGGTTTTCTTGAAAGATGTTTCATTACCCAAATTAGGGAGCATCATCAGTGTTAGGAGGGGAGGAGGGGTTGTAAAGAGGAGGAAGAAGGAGAGGAGGAGAAGGAGGAGAAGAAAAAGAAGAGGAGGAGAAGTGGAAGAGGAGAAGAAGAGGAGGAAGGAGGAGGAAGAGGACTGTGGGGTCCTTGGTGCACTTTGAGCTTGGTGGTTTTCTTGAAGACATTGATGATGTTCACCAAATTTGGGTAATGAAACATCTGCACGAAAACCACCAAACTCAGAGAGCACCAAGGACCCCACAGTCATCTTCCTCCTCCTCCTCCCCCTCTTCCCTCCTCCCCCTCCTCCCCCTCCCCCCCTCTTCCTTTCTGCAAACCCCATTCCTTCTAGCACTGGTACTGTTATGTATGTAGGTTTGAATGTTATTGGTTTATTTGAACTGTTCTTGTAAAATGTCAAATGGTATTGGTTTAAATAGTGCGGGAAGAAACCCTGCACTCCCATTGGCTGGCAGCTACGGCTGCAGGCTATAAGAGGCAGCCGTAGCCCAGCCAACTCGGGTCCATTCAAGCTGTAGTCACTGAATAAACTCTTTGCTGGAACTCTTCGCGTCTGACTCTTCATGCAAACTTAACAGGTACCAAGTTTCTTAATGAAACATCTGCAAGAAAACCACCAAACCCAGAGAGCACCAAGCACCTTACACTTGTTGTTTCAACCCCGAGCTACAATTGTTTTCCTTCATTGGTAAGATACAGGAACTAAGGACCTGCCTTCCGTTGGACTCCTTCCATGGTGAGTGCACACAACACCGAATCTAGAAGATAAAGCCACACACATCTCTCTCTTCACTCTTGCATCTTTCATGTAGAGCACTCCGAAGGAAATAGAACAAATTTCCAAATACAAAGAAGGAAAATCTCCTTGCAGTCCAGTTTGAGGCCCACGACGACAATACGGTAGGTTTCTCTGCAACTGTGCAAAGAGTCTTTAACCTTGAACTTCTTCTGAATCCGCATTACTCAAGACTTGGATCATGCTTGGTTCCACCTCCTCCTTTTCTTCCCTCTGTGGAGCTCTGTTCTGCATCATTTGTTCCACGGTCAGAGTAACAGACTTGGAAGTATCTATGGAGACACTCAGTCATCCAGGTCATGGTTGTCCCAAAGGTGCTTTTTATTCAAGAGGCAACTGGACTTTCTTGGTTTTTCTGTGAAGATGTTTCACTTCTCATCCAAGAAGTTCAGAGGCTAAGAAGCTTCTTGGATGAGAAGCAAAATGTTTCCAAGGGAACACGAGAAAGTCCAGTTGCCTCTTGAGAAAACAGCTTTGGGACAACAGACGTGGAAAGCACCTTGGAGGTCTTCGAGTCCAGTGGTTGCCAACCAGTGGGCCGGGACCACTGGTGGTCTGTGAGAAAATTTTGGTGGTCCACAGAGAAATGTCTCCCCCAAAGCAATTAATTCAGGCTGCGCAGGAACACAAGGCTGCGCCACCCACATGGCCCACGGGAACACAAGGCTTGCATCGCTTGCATTGCGAACAGCATGAGGTAGTGGGGGGAGGGGGGAAAGGGAGGAGGGGGGGAACTTGCCCCACTCACCCCACGCATCTGGCCTGGCCACTGGGCTGCTTCTTTCCACTTCTTTCTTCTTCTGCTTTTGGCTGCATGGAAGGAAAGCAGCAAAAGTCTTTCTTCCTCTCCCCCAAACTCTGCCAGAAATGAGTTTTTGGGACCCTGCAAGGCCTTCTGCTCCAAGAGGCTGCACCAGCAAAGACTCATTTCTGGTGGAGTTTGGGGGAGAGAAAGACTTCTGCTGCTTCTGTTGTTTTCCTTGCATGAAGCCAAAAGTCTCTCTCTCTCGCCCTGAGAATGGAGCTGGAGACGGTATCCTGTGATCCCAAATCAAGAAGGATCGATGGGTAGGAAAACAGGGTGAGGAATTTTCCTGTAGACTTTTTTGGGGGAGTTTTCCCAGGGTCTCTGGTCCGCGGGATTTAAAACTTTGAGTTTGGTTGTCCCTGAGGTCCAAAAGGTTGGCGACCCCTGATCTAGTCCACCCCTCCCTGTTCAAGCAGGAAACGGTCTACCTTTCAGCTTTGGAAGCCACATAGCCTGGGAGAGTGGAATGGTATTTGTGATTTCAATGAAGTAGCTCTAAGTAGCAAAATAAAATTATTTTGTTAGTCCAAGGTCATTGAGTATGGTGCAGGATGAAATAAGGATCTTACTTGTGGACATGTCATGATTGGGCCATGTGATGTGATGACGACCAAGTGGGGGATGGAATTGTAGTTTGAGAAATGGTGGAATGCCGAAACCCCCCCCCAAAACCTTTAAGATCTGGGTTTCCACAGATGTGCCAGTTTACTATCCTAATAAAGGTTACTTTTGAGAGATGTTTGTCTCGGAGTTACTGATTGGAATGGAGGTTTGCTGGAATGCTGACACTACAATTTCAGACAAATGGCTGTCCAACCTCTTCTTAAAAACTCCCAGTGATGGAGCTTTTACAACTTTTGGAGGCAAGTTGTTCCGCTGGTTAATTGTCCTGTCAGGAAATTTCTCCTTAGTTCTTAGTTTCTCCTTGGTTAATTTCCATCTGTTGCTTCTTGTCCTGCCCTATGGTGCTTAGGTGGACCCCCTCTTCTTTGTGGCACCACTAAAATGATACCACTGAGGCATGGGCAGGCCAGGGGTGCATGTTGTGGTTAGCCGGCAGCAGGTGCGGATGGCTGAGGAGAGCGAGGACTCAGATGAGGGGCCAGGACCATTAGGGAGTCGACTGCTGCCTTCAGAGATTGTGGGGGCTGGCAACAGCGATGAGGAGGTTCCTGAGCTGCCTGTGCCAAGTGCGTGTGCGCGCAGGATTGCTTGTAGGAAAGAGCAGCTGCAACAGCATGGGTGACTCAGGAGTAAGGCTGCAGGGTAATGGCCCCTCCTTCAAGAAGATAAAAGCCAGCTGTGAAAGGAACGTACTTTGCAGAAGGCAAAGTCATTTTGAAACTCAGCCTCGTGGACATTCCAGTATCCTGAGTTTGTATTTGAAGACTCTTGTGTTGTGAAATAGTTCTTATCTGTGATTTTGGCAGTCTCGTACAGTTTTGGCAAGGTTTGTGCTAATCAAAGTTAATTAGTTTGCAGCAGCCTTTTAACCGGGGATTCGTAAGACTCATTAAAAGGTTTCTGTTCCCTTGGATTATTGTTTGTCTTATTGGAAAAGGGTTTGGGTCAGAACAGTGGGTTAGTTTACATGTTTAAGCCACCCAACAGCAGAAATTCTCTGGGCAATTTACAACGCCCCCAAACACACATTTCATTTGTCTTTTGTCGCAGTCATTGCCAGACTTCTTCTGGCTTGAAACACCCTGTGCTTTCTTGATGGGTCCCAAAACTGCTTTGACTGGATCATCCAGTCAATGTTTTGGGGTTTTCCAAGATGAAATCTGGGTGTGATCTGCCTGCCTGTTTCCCAAAAAGTGGATCTGGGAAGTAGAAGAAGCCAACGTGGAGAAAAGGATGATGGGACAAGATGGGAAGCCACAGAAATAATACCCACCCAGAAATAATTTCCAACCCTGCCAGGCTGCGAGTGGTGGAGGACATATCTTGGGAAGGTTGCTTTAGGTCCTTTCCCGTTTCCAACAGCACCAAGAATAATTGCCGTATGTTTTCAACTCCACCCTTGGGAATTAAAGCACTTGTCTCTTCTATTTGGGCCTTAGGCAGTTTGTGGCCTGGGAAGGTGTGGAATCAGATTTTCAGCAGGTGAGGATAAGTAGCCCACATTTCCCAGAGGAAGAAGCCAACGTCTTCGGGCCTGAGTGCCAGCCAGGATGAGGCCACTTGGACAGGAAAACATGTTTCATCAGGGGCAGAAAATTGATTTCTCCATTGCTCAATCTCAGGTTGGAGGGATCGGTCTCAAGGAAGCTTCAGTGTTATGACGCAGACCATAGAAGGAAACCAGTAAACCCAGAGTATAATCTACTGGAAGGCAAAATGACACAACTACATCTCACTTACTTTGGCCATGTCACACAGGGGGGTGGGGATTCGCTGGAGAAAGCAAATTTGTTTGGAAGAGTTCATGGTGAAAGGAACCCAGGACACCCTCTGATATCAGCCAGAGCGTAGAACAAGTCAAAGAAGTCATGCATGGTTAGAAGAGGTGTAGAAGGCTGGTCCATAGAATTGCCAAGAATTGGACACAACCAGGGGTGGGTTTCAAAAACTTTAGCAACTGGTTCTCTGCCTGGTTGCTGGGCATGGCCTAGTCGGCCTCCTGCACCACAGTGTGGGGCGGTGTTTCCACTCTTCCCGGGCTCCGGAGGCTTTCCTCAAGCCTCCAGGAGGGTGAAAACGGCCTCCCCAGACTCCGGAGGCCCTCTGAAGGCTAGAAATGGGCCTATTTCCAGCCTTTCCGAACTTCCGGAAGGCCCATTTTTCGCCCTCCCTGAACCTCCATGCGGGTCCTGTACTTACCTGGCATCCAAAATGGGCCACGTGGAGACTCCTGGGAGGGACAGGGCAAGGTGAGCGGGGCCAGCCAGGGGTGGGATTTGCCGGTTCACCGAACCAGCCTTTAAAAATGATAAAATTAGCTACCGGTTCGCCTGAACCGGTGTGAACCAGTAGCAGCCCACCCCTGGACACGACTGAATGAATAATATCATCATTGGAAGATCTTAGTATCTGTGAGAGCACAATCTTAGATGCTTAGGCATGACAAGAAGCAACAGATGGAAACTAATCAAGGAGAGAACCAACTAAGGGGAAATTTCCTGACAGAGGGAACCATCAACCAAAAAATAGAGGAGACTGTGAGATTTTCTTTCATAGAAAATAGTTGATTTGTTGACTATGCTGTTCTTACCATCATCTCCCTTTAATAAAAGGCATTAAAATCCTTCAGTAAAAATTCAATTTGAGAAGAGGATGAATAAATGCAGTGTAAAAATAACCTCAAGATCACGGATCAGTTCATTTCCACATTCTCTAAAATTTAAGGAGACCCAACCGATTAAACTTCTAGTCTCTCCTTTGCAAAAATAAAATAAAATAAAACAGCCATTTCTTACTATTTTCGTAGGCAATGTTCCTTGTTCTGGTATTCACGAAGCATATGTCCCTACCTGAAGGAACCCCTTTTGCCTTTTGATTACTCCAAGATGTCTTGCAGTAAATTATTTCATAAATCGATATTTGAAAGACACGTTTATAGGCCATAAAGGCTTTGGATAAATGTCCGTGCTGGATAGCAAAGAAATAATTGGGGTGGAGAAGGATTGTATAAGAATGTCTTTGCCAGAGAAGGGATTCTTCTGGAATTAATTTACAGTTTTTTTCTTTCTATTGCTGCCAATTTTTTTTTTAGAGTCCTGCCATATAATCTATCCAAGATCTCTCTCTGTGTTTTTAAATTTATTTTCGGTGTCTACGCTTGGCCCTTCTGAAGTGATGGGAAATGTACTTTGAGGTCATCCACATAGTCTTAAAACTGTCCCTCAAATCTCTCCTCTGATTACATTAAGTAGAGGCCCTCCGGTAAAAAGTTTTCTTAAGCAACACGAGGTTCAAACATACCTGTCTAAAAATACTTGCCAGGGGTGCCAACTCCTGGCTAGGGCTGCCCTTTCTGATGTCAAAAACATCTGAGGATAAGAAAACCAGAACCTTCATGTCAGGTCCTGAAAACCCTGAAGATCTGAAATGGAGACACGGCTTGCTTGATGGGTTGAGTTCAGTCAAAGTCCGGGCACTGGGTGTGAAGCAACTTGTGATTTTGTTTTTGCTTCTTCTTTGTTTTATTTCTTTCTTTTTTTATAAAAGTTTTATTTTTCCAAAAAGAACAAACATAACAAACAAACATACAACACATAAATCCATATCAATTTCAAGTATGTCGGTCGGTCAAAAATCACAGTGCCTTCGCCTCATTATTCATACTCAATATTACAAAAAGGAAAAACTATAATCATTATTATTAATCCTCTATCATATTATGATCTCTATATTGTTTCAACAGTTCTATCTATCTTTATATTCCATATATTACCAAACTTTTTATCTAACCATTGATAGAACATATTCCATATCTTATAAAACTGCTTTTCTTCTTGGTCCCTAATTTCAAATGTTAATCTACTCATTTCGGCACAGTCCAAAATCTTCTTAATCACTTCCTCCTGCGTAGGTGTCTTATCATTTCTCCAGTTTTAGCAAATACAATTCTGGCAGCTGTCAGTACATTAACAATCAAATATTTCAGTTCTTTGTTAAGTGTCTCTGGTACAATTCCCAACAGGAATATCTCAGGTTTCAAGTCTATATGTTGTTGTGTCATTTTTCCAACCACATGTGGATTTTAGTCCAATATCTTTTAGCATCAGCGCAAGTCCACCACATGTGATAGTAGGAGCCAGGTATCTGATGACATTTCCAACACTTATCCGATTTGTCCTTAAACATTCTTGCAATCCTTCTCGGGATAGGTGCCACCTGTAAAACATCTTATACAAATTTTCTTTATATGCAGTTGACATTGTCATTTTATAATTCTGATCCCACAATGTTTGCCATCTCTCTAGATCTATCCCATAACCAAAATTTTCCTCCAAGCAATCATTGTTTCCTTAACCTGCTCCTCTTCCATTCTAACTTCTAATAAATGACCATAGAGTTTTTAATCACTTTTTCATTCGTACCCATCAAAATTTTATCTAGTTCAGTTGGTTTTTATAAATACCTTCAGTCCTAACATCCTCATCATATCTAGATTGTATTTGCAAATATGAAAACCAATTCATTTTTATACCTTGTTCTTGTAATGTTTGCATCGATTTGAGTTCACCCTTTTCATTTAAAATCTCTCCATATCTAATGTTTGTTCCTTCTTATATATTATTGAATATGAAAAGCTTCAATAGTAGATACCCATAATGGAATTTGTATATAATGTTGTTTTCTAGTTTTTCCCAATTTAAAAATAAAGCTTCTCGAACATAGTGTCTTCTAAAATATCCTTGTTTTTTAGTTCCCTTATACCATAAGAAAGCATGCCATCCTAGTAATAAATCATGACCCTCTAAAGTTAACAATCTATTATTTCTCAATGTTATCCATTCTTTCACCCACATCAAACTTGCAGCTTGATAATACAATTCCCAATTAGGTAGTGCAAATCCCCCTCTTGACCTTGCATCTTGTAATAGCTTAAATTTAATTCTTGGCTTTTTGCCCTGCCATATAAATTTTGATGTGATTTTATTTAAATCTTCAAAGTACTCTTTCCCAAGTCTAATTGGGATTGTCTGAAATAAATATAGAATTCTAGGTAATACATTCATCTTAACTGTCGATATTCTGCCAATAAGGGATAATTGTATATTTTCCCATCTTTCAAGATCTGTCGCTATCTGCTGTTTGAGTTTTATATAATTATCTTCTTTCAATGTACTGCATCTTGACGTTATATATATTCCCAAATATTTAACTTTATTTGCAATCTGTATCTCTAATAAATCTTCTAAATCTTTCTTGCGTTTTGCTAACATATTCTTTGTTAGGATCTTTGTTTTGTCTTTATTAATTTTTAGACCTGCCACCATTCCATATTCTTCTATTTGTTCTATCAACTTAGGTGCTGATTTAAGTGGATCCTCTAGTATGAATACCAAATCGTCTGCAAACGCCTGTAGTTTATATTCTTCTTTTTAATTTTCATTCCTTTTATTTCTTCATCTTCTCTGATAGCTCTATTCAGTACTTCTAGTGTTAAAACAAACAGCAGGGGCGACAGAGGGCAACCTTGTCTAGTTCCTTTTCTTATCCCTATAGATTCTGTCAACTCTCCATTTACCAATATCTTCGCTGTTTGATTATTATATATTGTCTCAATAGCCTGTATAAAGTTTTTCCAAAGCCCATTTGCATCATTTGCAATATCATAAACCGCCAGTTCACATTGTCAAATGCTTTTTGAGCATCTAAAAACATCAGTGCCATCTGTTTTTCAGGGTGTGCTTCATAATACTCCAAAGTATCTAAAATTATTCTCACATTTTGCTTGATTTGTCGTTTTGGCAAAATCCATTTTGATCCGTGTGAATAAATTCATTTAAGTATCTTTTCATTCTTTCTGCCAGAATTGAAGCAAAGATTTTATAATCTGAATTCAACAATGAGATAGGTCTATAATTTTTAACTTGTTGTAGGTCCATTTCTTCTTTAGGTATAAGGGTAATATAAGCTTCCAACCATGTCTCAGGTATTCTCTTTTTAGTAGCACTTCATTCATCACTTCTAGAAGGGGAGCGCTTAACACTTCCTGGAAGGTCTTGTAAAATTCCGCCGGTAAGCCATCTGGACCTGGTGCTTTTCCTGTATTTTGTTTCTTCAAGGCTTCTGTCAATTCCATCATGGTTATGTTCCCTTCTAGCATTGTTTCAATGTCTTTAGGTATCTGTGGTAATCTTGTCTTTTGTAAATACTGTTCAATTTTTTCTTCTAGAATATCTTCTTGAGAGTACAGTTTTTCATAGTAGTCTCGATAATTTTTTCTTTTCATCATTCCCATGCTGTATATTCCCTTTTCCATCTATTAATTGGCTAATTTTCTTTGTTTCTCTTTCCTTTCTAATTTTATACGCTAACCATCTTCCTGGCTTATTAGCATTTTCAAATAATTTTGTTTAGCCTTTAATCTTTTGAGCTACTTCTTCCTTGTCCATTAAAGCCATTTTATGTTTAATCACATCCATTTTCCTTTTAATATCTTTCCCTTGCGGTGATTGTTGTAGTTCTTTTTCCAATTTCATAAATCATCTTCCAATATTTTAAATGTCTTTTCCGTTTAATATTTCTTTTCCTTATGTAGTCAATTATCAATCCTCTTGTATAGCCTTCATCATCCCAACGAGCTTGTAGTGATGTATCTTTTCTGTTTTCCTTGAAAAAAAAGATAAGTTCTGTCTCAATTCTCTTTTTAAATTCTTCTTCTTTCAAAATCATGTTATTTAATGTCCATCTAGATCTTCTCCTCTGTCCTTTCCAGGCAACTATCAGTGGATTGTGATCCGCCCAGGTCCCACTTTCGATTTGAATTTTCTGTATATCGGAGAGCATATCTGCAGATGCCCATACCATATCTATTCTTGACCATGATTCATGTCTATTTGAATAAAAAGTAAATTCTTTATTTCCAATATTTCTCTCTCCATATATCTTTAATATTCATTTCTTCTATCATTTGAAAGAAGGACTTGGGTAGCTTTCTTCTAATTTTCTTTTTAGTTCTTTCAGATTTGTAGTCAAGTTGATCATTAATTATCCCATTAAAATCTCCCATCAGAAAGATATTTGCATAGTCTAATTCAATCACTTTTTGATATAATTTCTTATAAAATTCTTCTTGATTCTCACTTGGTGCATATATTGCTATCAAAAGCATTTTAGTATTGTTATCCATTATCTCCACCATTAAAATCCTCCCATCTTCATCTGTATAAATCAATTCTGCAATAATTGTATCTTTAATATATAGAGCCACTCTTTTTTTACATTGAGCCAGTGATGTAAATAGCTTTCCTAACTTTCTTTGCCTTAATACATATTCATATTGCTTTTTAATATGGACCTCTTGCAGACAAATTATATCAAATTTTAATTTCTCTAATTTATGAAATATTTTCCTTCTTTTGGCAATTGAATTGAGTCCATTTATATTCATTGAAATCAATTTTTCCCTTCCATTTTAAGTCTTATATATAGGTTGTTTTGCTCTAGTCGTTCTAACTTCTTTTTGTTCTCTAGGTAAACCGCCTACTGCTCCAAGTTGTTCTTCTTCTTCACTTATCATTGCACCTTCCTTTGAAAGTTCCACAATCAATTCTTCATGTCCTCCATTTCCCTCTTTTCCTCTGAAGTAGCCATCATAGAATGATTCTGCCTTCTCCACTGTGTCAATTCTATGTCTTTGTTCCCCACACAAACAAGAGGCCTTCTGGTATTAGCCATCTATAATTTATTCCTCTCTTCAGTAATTCTCTGGATAAAAACGCATATTCTCCTCTCCTCTCTCTTATTCTTCTTGGTATCTGTTTCAGTACCGTGACATCTTTATTGTTGTGCTTCAACGTCTTATCTCTGACTGCTTGCAATATTTGTGATTTGATACTCTTCTTAGTGAATCTAATATGAATTTCTCTTGGAAGTTTATTCCTCATTGCATATCTTGTAAAGACACGAAATATTTCATCTATTCCATCCCTCATCTTCTCTTCCATTATTTCTAGCAGTTCTGCCAGAATCTGTGTCATTTTCTCCAATAAATTTTCACCCTTCTCTTCCTCGACATTTTGGAATCTCAAATAGAATTCCGATCTATCAACTTCGCTTTGCAGAGATTCATTATGGTCACTCTCAACTTCCCTTAATCTGGTGTTGAAACTCTTCATTTCCTTGTCTCTTTGTTCTTGCTGCTCTTCAACTTTCTTCATCCTCTCACCATATTTCTCCATTGTTTGCTGTAAAGCCCTTATATTTTCATCTGTCTTATCTAACTTCTTTCCAATCTCACCTACTGCTTGTAGAATCTTCTGTTGTGGGAACCGTTACTTGTGGAATTGAAGATCTTCTACTCATTGTTGCAGAAATTGTCAGCACCAATTCCAAAAAGGAGGAAGAAAAAAGGAATGAAGGCCAATAACAAAAAATAAAAATAAAAATTAGTGTTATAAAAAGGGAGAGGAACAATCCTGTTTAACAAGAAAAAAGGGAAAGAAATAGTAAGAGGAAGAAAAAAGAGGGGTTCAATTACGTATCAATAATATATCAATAATTTGAAAAAAGGTAAAATTGGAAAACTAAGAAAAGAATGTATAAATAAAAACTTGAATTTAAAAGGAAAAAGGAAAGAAAAAAGGTCCAATAATTGACTGTCTTGTTTCCAATGTACAAAGTGAAAACCAACTCTCGAAAGAAAAAGGCTGAAGATTGAAAAATAGGAAGATATCAATAAAAAAATAAAGTAAAAAATAGTAAAGTAGTAAAATATCCTTTAAGAATAACAAAATATATTTTAGGGGCTCCAATTATGAAGAATTAAATTCCAAACAGTAAAAAGCCTTGGCAGGAAGCAATATCACTCTTTATTCCATTGCCACTATGCAAAATCCAGAGCTTAACAAGTGAAAGAGGAAAGATAGCAGCTCCTCTGTTTTTGCCTCTCGAAGAAATCCAGTTGTTTTATTTTAAAACTCTCCAAGGTCGCTTTACTCTTCAGTTCCAAACTGCAGGCTCAAAGAAATTCCAAAAGCACCTATCCAGCACTTTCTAATCAACAGAGCCTTGGATACAGTCCTTGCAAGTACATATGTTTATATAAGATAACAAGCCTCTAGGTAGCAATATTGTATCTCGCAACCAACTTTCACTTCCTTGCCAGATGGCTCCCAAAATGTATCACTTCCTGTCTTATTCAAAACAAGAAAGACAGAAAAAAAACCTCGGTGGCCATTTCTTATATGCAAAAATGAAAAGTAACCGAATCAAAATAACCAAATTACATTAGAGCCTCTAATGCCAAAAAAAAAGGCAAAAAGAGACAAAATTCAAAAAATATAAAAGGTATTCAAGAACTCCCAAGAGGAAAAAGTAAAAGGAAAGTCTGTTAAATTGCTATTTTTTGGACCATTATCTATTCTGCTGTGCCAGGAGATTTAGATTAGCTAGGAAGCAGGAAATGGTTGGATTTCTTGCTTTCTAGCTAGTCTTTAGATCTGCTTTTAAGCACAGCCGAACCTCCCTTAGGACTGAAGGTTTTATTATTCAGTGCAGACTCACGGCAAGCAAATTTTATGTGACAGACTGAGCTAGCCGATGGCAGATAGATAGATCACTGAATGATTCTGTGAGCAACTCAATCTGCCTGCCTGCTTTGCCTGATTTTGAGTAAAAGTTGCTCTTTTTTAAATAAAAAATTCAATATGTATATAAATATTTATAATATTTACATACAAGCCATGCCCAGCCAGTCACATGACCACCAAGCCATACCCACAAATTAGGCCACGCCCACAGAACCAGTTAGTGGTCCCTGGGATTTAAAATTATGGGTTTGGTGGTCGCTGAGGTCCAAAAGGTTGGCGACTCCTGGTCCAAAGCACCAAAAGGCAAATGTCTATGGAGCTTCTCAGTCATCCAGGTCATGGTTGTCCCCAAGGTGCTTTTTCAAGAGACAACTGGACTTTGTCTGTTGAAAAAGCACCTTTTGGCACTTGGAGATCTGAAGAAGCTTCTTGGATGAGAAGTGAAAAGTCTTGAAAGAAAAAAAAAATCAGAAAGTTCAGGTGCATCTGGAAAAAGCAGCTTTGGGACCCCTAAAGGCAAAACAAAAAACAACAACAACCCAATGGATGGAAACTCAACCTGGAATTAAGGAGAAATTTCCTGACAGTGAGGACTATTAACCAGTGGAACAGCTTTGCCTCCAGAAGTTGTAGATGCTCCATCCATGGAGGTTTTTAAGGAGAGACTGGACAGCCATTTGTCTGGAATGGTAGAGGGTCTTCTGCTTGAGGAGGTGGGGGGTCCAAGGTCCCTTCCAGCTCTATTCTGATTAAGTGCTGTTCTTTTTGTCCAGAATTGCAAATTCTCGCCTCAGATGATCCTTCGTGGTTTGGTCTCCCAATCTGGGGCAGCAATGTGGCAAGATCGTGGGTTTCCAACAGTCTTCCCCATTGCAGGAAAGGCTTCTTAACCTCAGGTTGCGATGATCCACTCCTAGTTCTCCAACTCAGCCTTCTTGTTCAGTTTAGTTTCCATCCATTATTCCTTGTCTGGCCTATAGGTGTCTTAGAAAATAGCCTGACCCCTTCCCCTCTGGGGCAGCCCCTCAAATATTGAAAGACTGCCATCATGTCTCCCCTGGTCCTTCTCTTCCCTAGACTAGCCAGGCCCAGTTCCTGTAACCGTTCATTGTGTGTTTTAGCCTCCAGTCCCCCGATCATTCTGGTTGCCCTTCTCTGCACTTTTTCTAGAGTCTCAACATCTTTTATAACGTGGTAACCAAAACTGGATGCAGCACTCTAGATGTGGTCTTACTAAGGCTTTATGGAGTGGTATTAGTACCTCACTTGATCTCAATTGTATCCCTCTGTTAATACAATTTAGGATTGCATTAGCTTTTTGGGCTGCTGCTGCACACTGCTGGCTCCTATTTAGCTGGTCGTCTGCTAAGACTCCAAGATCCCTCTCACAGTTACTGCTATTGAGCCTGGTTTCACCCAGTATGTATGTGTCCTTTGGGTTTTTCTTGCCTAAGTGTAGGACTTCACTTTTCTCTGCATTGAATTTCATCTTGTTAGATACGGCCCGGTGTTCTAGTCTGTCAAGATAATGATGATGATGATGATGATAATATTTGGATTTATATGCCGCCCCATCTCCGGGGGGACTCGGGGTGGCTCACACAAGAATATGACATACACACCATAATTAAAATATTAATCCAGTCCAAATAACCGATAAAATTACATACTAAAATACCCAATTAAAAGCCCCAATTTCCCTCAATCCAGGCCAGCCTGCAAAAACAGCCAAGTCTTTAGATCGTGGCGGAAGGAACGCAGGTCGGGAGCCAACCGCAGCCCCAGGGGCAGCTGGTTCCACAGGGTGGGCGCTCCCACTGAGAAGGCCCTCCTCTGGGAGACCGCCAGCTGACATTGTCTGGTTGACGGCACCCCAAGGAGGCCCTGCCGGTGGGAGCGCACTGGGCGATTGGAACTCGATGCTGGTAGGAGGCGCTCCTGCAAATACCCTGGACCCAAGCCATGAAGGGCTTTGTAGGTTAACACCAGATCCATCTGGATCTTGAGCCTATCTTCTTGGGTGTTGGCTATTCCTGCCAGCTTAGTATCATCTGAAAATTTGCTAAGTTCCCCCTTTATTCCCTCATCTAAGTCGTTCTCTATCTTAAAGCTCCTCTGTATTGTGGTTCACTTTTCACCTTTCTTTTGATCCAATCCCACACCAGCTTAACTTCCCATGCACCCTTTTCCCAAACGGTTCCAAACTTGCAGGATTTTTATTTTTTTTATGGTGATCCCTATTCCTGGGATTGCTATCATTAAGCAACTCAGTGGCTTCTTCCCTTTGATGACACAAATCCCACCTCCAGGCATGCAAGACGTCTCCTCCTCCTCTTTCTTTTGTCAGAGTGGATTCATAAAGTCTACCTTTTACTTCTTGCAGCCTAGGCAAGGAACCGCCAAGGACACGCCCATCGATGCTGCAAGGTGCTTGCACATAGAAAGATGCACTGGTGATGTTCCCTGGTTGAGTTGTGTAACCTCTGCAAGGAAACAACCAAGCTGAGGTGCTCAAAAGTCCAGGTCCACAGCTGAAGCTCCAATTAATTAATGCACGGGAGTCTTCTCAACTAATGGTCAGCAGTGGCTAGGATGCAGATAAGGGTCAATGGAATTCGGGGGGGGCGGCTGTATGTGTTTGTGGCTACATAGGGATTCTAGCAGTTGTGAGATTCAATTTTTTTTACTACTGGTTCTGTGGGTGTGGCTTGGTGGGTGTGGCAGGGGAAGGACACTGTAAAATCTCCAGTCAGAGGTGGGATTTGCTGGTTCTCTGAACTACTCAAAATTTCTGCTACTGGTTCTCCAGAACTAGTCTAAACCTGCTGAATCCCACCTCTGGATTCTAGAC
Organism: Naja naja; assembly: GCA_009733165.1. Taxonomy (NCBI): domain Eukaryota; kingdom Metazoa; phylum Chordata; class Lepidosauria; order Squamata; family Elapidae; genus Naja; species Naja naja. The sequence goes on along the minus strand of CM019151.1, from coordinate 8,219,278 downwards.
TTGTGTCCCTTTTGACTCTGCCCCAGGTCCTGCCATATCTCCTCCTACACATCTCCTTCTGCTCCTTCCCCACCTCCCTCCCTCCCTCCCACCCTCCCTTCCTTCCTTCTTGTTTCCATCTTTTATTTTTATTTATTTATTTATTTATTTATTTATTTATTTATTTATTTATTTGTCAATCTCTTACAACATAATAGGTATAAGTATAAACATAGTTATGAATACATGAAATGGATACAAATAAAAAGAAACAATAGGACAGGGACGGTAGGCACGTTGGTGCGCTTATGCACACCCCCTACAGGCCTCTTAGGAAAGGAATGAGGTCAATAGTAGACAGTCTAAGGTTAAAGTTTTTGGGGTTTGGGGAAGAAACCACAGAGACAGGTAGAGTATTCCAGACATTGACCACTCTGTTGCTGAAGTCGTATTTCCTGCAATCAAGTTTGGTGCGGTTTACCTTGAGTTTGTACCTATTGTGTGCTCTTGTATTGTTATGGTTAAAGCTGAAGTATTCATTGACAGGTAGGACATTGCAATGTATGATTTTATGTACTAAGATCGGACTGAAGGCAGCGTAGTTCTAGGTTTTCTAGGTCTAGAATTTCAAGTCTGGTGGCATAAGGTATTCTGCAATGAGTGGAGGCATGGAGAACTCTTTTTGTGAAATATTTCTGGACTTTCTCTACTGTGTTAATATCAGATATGTAATGCAGGTTCCAGACTGGTGAGCTGTATTGAAGTATTGGTCTAGCAAATGTTTTGTATGCTCTAGTTAGTAGTGTGATATTACCAGAGAAAAAGCTACGTAGGATTAGGTTAACAACTCTTAATGCCTTTTTGGCTGTGTAGTTACAGTGGGCTCTAGCACTTACATCATTAGAGATGAGTACTCCAAGGTCCTTGACAGAGTTTGGATCACCAACAAAGTCTTGACTATTCAGCTTGTGTTTTATTTTCTGATTTTTGTTGCCAATATAAGAAGAGCATTTATTTGTTGAGATTTGAAGTTGCCATTTGTTTGACCATTCTGATACATAGTCGAGGTCTTTTTGAAGGGTAGCAAAATTATCTGTGGTGTTGAATAGCTTTACATCATCAGCGAAGAGAATGCAGTTGCTCTTAATATGATCACAGAAGTCATTTATGTGGAGTATGAAGAGAGTTGGTCCTAGAACACTGCCTTGGGGACACCACTTGACAGGTACAGGATTTGATAGGACGCTCCCAATTTTGACCATTTGTTGTCTGTTTGACAGAAATGCTTCTATCCAGTTATGCAGGTGTCCAGAGATACCATAAGATTTTAGTTTTAGGAGTAATCAGGCATGAAGGTCCAATTAAACTGATTTATTGCTATTCATGTCCATGTATGAGGAATCTTCTCAACTCACCTGCTTGGAGTTAAATAAGGATCAATGAAATTCAGGGGACTTTAGTTTAGTTTAGTTTAGTTTAGTTTACTTTATTGTCATTGTTGTACAACAAAATTAAATACCATCTTCAGTGTACATTCACATTCTATACATTGAATTCTATACATTGAATTGAAAACTGCTTAGTTGGACTTAGTTCATTTGTGGTTACGCGGAGATTCTAGGCTGAGTCCTGTTTTCACTTTACCCCCAGTTTCTGCCATCTCTTCTCCTCCATATCTCCTTTCTCTCATTCCCCATCTCTCTTCTTTTCTCTCTCCCTTCTTTCCTTCCTTTATTCTTTTCCTCTTGTTCCCATCTTATCAGGCGTGGAGGAAGGATGCACAGGAATCTTCTTAACTCACAGTCAGCACCTGTTTGACTTTAGATCAGGATCAACAGAATTCAAGGGAGGTTGGACTTTGTGGCTCGGTAGGGATTCTAGACTGTTCCCTCTTTTGACTCCGCCCCCCACCCCCAGGTCCTGCCACTCCGTCTCCTACACAAGCTCCAAGAGCCACCAAGGACCCCACACTGGCCACTCAGGCAACACACTTGAGACAATCCAAGAGATGCATTCACCCAGGAAGCAAAGCCTGGGTGGCCTTCAACTTGGCCAGCATTTCTTTGTGGCTGTTGAGAGAGCTTCTCCCCTTGGCTTAGTTTGCATTCCCCTGCTTCCTGGGTAAAACGGAGAATCAATTCGATCTGTGTTGAGTGAAAACCTGGATCTCTGG
>CM019151.1:8184423-8216126 GCA_009733165.1 Naja naja | reverse complement strand
CTGCCTCCCTCCTCTTCCTCTCTCCCCCTTACGTTGACATCATCAGATTTATGCACAGGCAATGCAGATGCCAGGACTTGACTTCCATGGGCCAAATATCCCAGGATGCCACCTCGCCCCCAAGGATTACCAAAACCAAAGGTGCATTTAGAGAGAGGGAGAAGACCATAAACTCCAGCAAAGGCACCTGGCTTTTGTCCAAGCCATAAATCCATTCCTCATCTTTGTCACTGGACTTTCTTTTGTTTCATTTTTTAAAAAATCTACTCCCCTGGATTTATCAGAACAAACACCTCGTAAATTTGTTCCGTTTTTTTTTTGTTTCCTCTCCTTTCCTGGCTTTTGAATCATAGGCACTTCAGGCTTACCTAAGGCTGCTCAGGGTTACACGGAGGGAAATTAATTTACGATGCCAACCAGAGCCTTGGCTATTTCTGTTCAGAGTTTCGGGGCAATTCCCCTGGCACCAAGAAGATAAATCCAGCTCACGGCTGGGTGAAGTTGCTCGCTGAATAAAAAGCAGCCTTATCTGCCCAGCTTGACCAGAACCTCAGTGTTGTTACCATAATTTGCTCTGTATCTTCCCCGTGTATGAAATAAATAGTCATTCTTTGCTCTATAGCAGAGCAAAGACTCCAAACTTGGCAACTTTAAGACTTGTTGGACTTCAACTCCCAGAATTCCTCAGCCAGCACGACAGCCATGTTGTGGCCCTGAAGCAGAGGTCCCCAAACTTGGCAACTTTAAGACTTGTTGGACTTCAACTCCCACAATTCCTCAGCCGGCACAACAGCCATGTTGTGGCCCTGAAGCAGAACTTCCCAAAATTGGCAACTTTAAGACTTGTTGGACTTCAACTCCCAGAATTCCTCAGCCAGCACAACAGCCATGTTGTGGCCCTGAAGCAGAGGTCCCCGAACTTGGCAACTTTAAGACTTGTTGGACTTCAACTCCCAGAATTCCTCAGCCAGCACGACAGCCATGTTGTGGCCCTCAAGCAGAGGTCCCCGAACTTGGCAACTTTAAGACTTATTGGACTTCAACTCCCAGAATTCCTCAGCCAGCATGACAGCCATGTTGTGGCCCTCAAGCAGGGGTCTCCAAGCTTGGCTACTTTAAGACTTGTGGACTTCAACTCCCAGAATTCCTCCTCCAGTCATGTTAGGAGTTGAAGTGCACAAGTCTTAAAGGAGGAGGCACCATCAGAGGCACCATCAGAATGAGGGAAGCTGAAACATGCAGAAGTTCAGTGCCTTTGGTATCTGTGGAAATTATCACACTCTAGGCGTCCCTGATTTCCTGATTATGAAGACAAAGCAGCCACCCTCTCCCCTCAGGGAGCTCTGGAAGGCCGCACCAGCTGTGCCAACATCTCCTAATGAGGGTGAAGATGTAATCCTGTTGAGGGGCACAGCCCTGGATGAAGCTCCAGTTTGTTTTGAACAAGGCCTTGCAGGCAATTCCAGCGTCACAGCTTTCAAAACGGCAGGATCTTCTGGGTTTTTCATGGCCTTCTTGGAGAGGGTTTGGGAAGACAACGTTTGCTAAAACTTGTTTTTTCTTGTTTTCAACCACGGGAAATATGACATTCCCCCCCAAGATGGAGGCAGATTGGGATTTTTTTGTTTTGAAGTCACAACCTTCCTGGCAAGGATTGCAGTTCAGGTGGTTAAGGGTTGCAGATTAGATTGTAGATTATAGGTTAACAGAGTTGGAAGGGACCTTGTAGGTCACCTAGTCCAACCCCCCGCCCAAGCAGGAGACCCTACACAGTTTCTGACAGATGGGAGTCTAGTCTCTTCTTAAAAGTCTCAAGTGATGAAGCTCCCACAACTTCTGAAGGCAACTTCTGTTCGTTCCATTGGTTGATTGTTCTCCCTGTCAGAAAGTTTCTCCTTATTTCCAGGTTGAATCTCTCCTTGATCAGTTTCCATCCATTGTTCCTTGTCTAGCCTACAGGTGCCTTGGAAAATAGCTTGACCCCTTCCTCCTCTCTGTGGCAGCCCCTCAAATATTGGAAGACTGCTATCCTGTCTCCCCTGGTCCTTCTCTTCACTAGACCAGCCAAGCCCAGTTCCTGCAACCGTTCATCATGTGTTTTAGTCTCCAGCCCTTTGATCATCTTAGATTCAGATTGACAGAGTTGGAAGGGACCTTGTAGGTCACCTAGTCCAACCCCCCGCTCAAGCAGGAGACCCTACACAGTTTCTGATAGATGGCAGTCCAATCTCTTCTTGAAAGTCTCAAGTGATGGTGCTCCCACAACTTCTGAAGGCAACTTCTGTTCCATTGGTTGATTGTTCTCCCTGTCAGAAAGTTTTTCCTTATTTCCAGGTTGAATCTCTCCTTGATCAGTTTCCATCCATTATTCCTTGTCTAGCCTACAGGTGCCTTGAAAAATAGCTTGACTGCTTCCTCTCTGTGGCAGCCCCTCAAATATTGGAAGGCTGCTATCCTGTCTCCCCTGGTCCTTCTCTTCACTAGACCAGCCAAGCCCAGTTCCTGCAATTGTTCTTCATATGTTTTAGCCTCCAGTCCCCTAATCATCCTGGTTGCTCTTCTCTAACACTTTTTCTAGAGTCTCAACACCTTTTTTATAGTGTGGTGACCAAAACTGGATGCAGTACTCTAGGTGTGGTCTTACTAAGGCTTTATAGAGTGGTATTAGTACCTCCCTTGATCTCGATTGTATCCCTCTCTAAATGCAATTTAGGATTGCATTGGCTTGTTTGGCTCCCGCTGCACACATCTGGCTCATATTTAGCTGGTTGTCCAGTAAGACTCCAAGATCCCTTTCACAGTTGCTTGAACTTCTTGAAGTCCATTATCTCAATCAATCAGAATGGAGCTGGAAGGGACTTGGAGGTCTTCTAGTCCAGCCCCCTGCCCAAGCAGGACACCCTGTACCATTTCAGACAAATGGTTGTGCAATCTCTTCTTAAAAACCTCCAGTGTTGGAGCATTCACAACTTCTGGAGGCAAGTCCCATTGATTAATTGTTCTCACTGTCAGGAAATTCCTCCTTAGTTCCAGGGTGCTTCTCTTCTTGATTAGTTTCCATCTGTTCTTTCTTGTCTTACTTTCTGGTGCTATGATATCCCTCCGCTAGTCCTTCCTTTCTCTAGACTAGCCAAATCCAAATCCTGCAACCTAGTGGTGGGATTCAATTTTTTTTACTACCGGTTCTGTGGGCATAGCTTGGTGGGTATGGCATGGTTTGGTGGGCGTGGCTTGATGGGTGTGGCATGGGGAAGGCTACTGCAAAATCCCCATTTCCACCCCACTCCAGGGGAAGGTTACTGCAAAATCCCCCTTCCCTCCTCACCCCACTAATCTGCTTTCCAGCTCCATTCTCCTGTGCAGGGCAACCAAAGGAGACCCAGCTGATCAGCTGGGAGGCAGAGAAGCGATGGGGTTGGCAGGGCCAATCAGAGGTAGATTTTCGATTCTCCAAACTACTCAAAACTTCTGCTACTGGTTCTCCAGAACTGGTCAGATCCGGCTGAATACCACCTCTGTTGCAACCTATTCTTCATATGTTTTAATCTCCGGGCCTTTGATCCTCCTAGTTGCTCTTCTCTGCACTTTTTCCAAAGTCTCAACATCTTTTATTTTTGGTAATGTGGTGACCCAAACCATATGCAGTCCTCCAGGATCTCATTAAACAAAGAGATTCTGTTCTTTTCTTCCAAGACTTTTCTTAAAGGCAGATATCGACAAACGAAAAGCCACAAGGAACCTTGTGGGTTGACAACAAGAAAAATGAACAGGCCCTCCAAGCAAGGACGTTTCACAGATAATAAAACAACTGGCCAGTTTTAGTGTCTTGGTGACATGTTTAGAGCCAGAAGGGCAGAAGGAGAACAACTGGGTCAAGCTAGACTAGACAAGAGAAAAAATGAACCATTGGACTGGGATGCAGGTTTTAGTATAATACGATGGAATCTGTTCCTCTCTTGAATTTTTCTATTTTGTTGTTGTTGTTGTTGTTGTGCTGTTGGAGACAAAAGATACTGAGTCAACAAATACTGCAATTATATTGTCCTAACAGCCATTTCTTTCTTTCTTTTTTTAAAGGGAATCTTTCCCATATATGTATGCATGAGTGATTTACAGGTCTGCTCAAGCTTTTGGTCAGCACACAGAGCCTTGCAAAATGACACCAGGGTGGCCTCTTTAGTGACAGTTTTTATAGCAAGGACAATTTATGTGTTTATTTATTTATTTGATTTGTCAATCACTTACAAGATAATAGGTATAAGTATAAACATGACTAAGAATACAGGAAATAGGTACGAATAAATGGGCACAATAGGACAGGGATGGTAGGCACGATGGTGCACTTATGCACGCCCCTAACAGACCTCTTAGGAATGGGGTGAGATTAGAGGTGGCTATTCAGAGGTTCTGACCAGTTCTGGAGAACTGGTAGCGGAAATTTTGAGTAGTTCGGAGAACTGGCAAATACCCCCTCCGACTGGAGATTTTACAGTATCCTTCCCCTGCCACGCCCACCAAGTCACGCCTACAGAACTGGTAGTAAAAATTTTTGAATCCCACCACTGGGTGAGATCAATAGTGGATAGTTTGAGGTTAAAGGAGTGGGGGTTTGATGATGTAACTACAGAGTCAGGTAGTGCATTCCAGGCATTGACCACTCTGTTGCTGAAGTCATACTTTCTGCAATCAAGTTTGGAGCGGTTAACATTGAGTTTGTATCTGTTGTGTGCTCTTGTATTGTTGCGGTTGAAGCTGAAGTAGTCATTGACTGGTAGGACATTGTAGCAGATAATTTTGTGTACTACTCTTAAGTCCAACCGTAGGTGGTGTAGTTCTAGGTTGTCCAAGCCCAAAATTTCAAGCCTGGTGGTGTAGGGTATTCTGTTGCGAGCAGAGGAGTGGAGGACTCTTCTCGTGAAATCCTTCTGGACTCGCTCAATTGTATTAATGTCCGATATACAGTGCGGATTCCAGACAGATGAGCTGTATTGCAGTATTGGTCTAGCAAAGGTTTTGCATGCCCTGGTTAGCAATTCTGGAGACCCACTTTTCCCCCCAGCTGTGGATGGGTGAGCCTGGAGGCCCCTGGTAGCAGTTCAGCAAGGTCAGAAGTCTGCAAAAAGTGTTTTGCATTTCCAGCTTGCTGCTGAGGAGACTCTTTGATCCTTCTTGTCACAAGTTTTGGAGAGCCACCTAATCCTCAAAAGGTGCAGGCCTCCCAGAAGCCACCTGAAGGAGAGGTGAGGTGTACAGGAATGGGCCTCAGTGCTTATGCTGCGTCTTCGAACACAGTCAAGATTTGCTTCGATTTGACCTGAGGATCTTTAGATCTTTAGAGGACCCATGGAAGTTGAGAAGGGGGCGAAATGATCAAGGCAACGCTGCCAGGCAGGAACACCAGGACTGCAGGGCTGGAGTAAGAGTTGGATGTCCCCATTGCGTCTTCTCCACCTGCCTATCTCTGTGGCTTCTCATGAGGATTAAAGGAGGGTGAGGAACCACTTTCATGCTCCTGGCAATTCCATTCTGTAATGTCTTCCCCCCCTCCCCTCCTCCCTCCCTCCTGTCTATCCCTTCCTTCTCTTTTCCTTCCTTCTTTCCTTCCTCTTCTCCTTCCTTCCTCCTGTCTACCCTTCCCTCTCTTTTCCTTCCTTCCTTCCTTCCTTCCTTCCTTCTTCCTTCCTTCCTTCCTTCCTTCCCTCCTTCCTCCTCCCTCCTTCCTCTTGTCTACCCTTCCCTCTTTTCTTTCCTTCCCCTCCCTTCTTCCTTCCCTCCTTCCTTCCTCCTGTCTATCCCTTCCTTCTCTTTTCCCTCCTTCCTTCCTTCCTTCCTTCCTTCCTTCCTTCCTTCCTTCCTTCCCTCCCTCCCTCCCTCCTTCCTTTTCCTTCCCTCCTTATTTCCTGTCATAAAAAAGAGTCAAGATGGCAGCTTCAGATGGATCCAGACTGCTCATCTACCTTCTTCAGTGATGCTTGCATGGACTGGCAGCAGCTCTCCTCAGCTCAGTCTCTTTCTTCCACTGTCCCAGGGGAGGGAGTGAGAGGATTTCGAAGGGCCCAGTCGAGGAGCAGGTCTGATGGGTCTGATGTAGGCAGATGGCACAGTCGAGGCCTCTGGAGGGTGGAAGGGGAGGTTGCCTTGAAGTCTTCTCCCGGAAGAAGAGCTCCACCTGCTGAAGGTCTCTGGAGACTCCTAGTCGTCCGGGTGATCCTTGTCCTGAAGGAGCTTTTTCCAAAAGGCAGCTGGACTTCTGAAGCAGGGAAGAAAGCCCAACGAAGCCCAGTTGCCTTTTCAAAAGCATCTCTGGGACCACCTCCCGAAGCCTCAGAGGACAGCGAAAGAAGAGTTCACACCATTGGGGGAGCAGGGTTGGGTTTAGCCAGCTCCTGTCCAGGCACTTCATTCATTCATTCATTCATTCATTCATTCATTCATTCATCAGCCAACCGATCAATGGCCAAACCACCAGGGGAAGTCTCCTGTTCCTCTCCTCCAACTCTGTTATTCTGTCATTTCTTCTCCTTCTCCTCTTCCTCTTCCTCTTTCTCCTTTCCTCCTGCTCCATCTCCTCCTCTCTCCTCCTCCACCTTTTTCTTGTCATCCTTCCCCTCCTCCTTCTCCTTCTCTTTCTCCCCCTCCTTCTTATATCACAAATATTATTGACTGGCACTGATGGTTGATACAGGTTGCTGCCAGCATCCTAGATGGTATTATTATTATTATTATTATTATCATCATCATCATCATCATCATCATTATCATCATCATCATCACCATCATTATTATTATCATTATTATTATTTAATCTTTAGTGAGATTCACAGCCTTTGGGGCTGGTTGGTAGCTCAACAGCTCGAGTCCTAACCAAGGACCTAGGAACTGTTCAGATAGTGTCAGAGGATGTAAGCTGTTCCAAGTCAGGTGGTTTTTTGTAGAATCAGGGTATTCAAGTCTGATAAATTCAGGATTTCCAAATAATGAGGCAGCCCTTTAGGTATTGCTCCAAGGGCTCCAGTTACAATTGGGATAACCCACGATTTCTTTTTCCAAAGTCACTCAACTTCAATTTGTAAGTCCCGATACTTTGTGATTTTTTCATTATAATATTACTATTACTATTACTATTAAATTGTTTAAAATAAGACACTGTCTTATATATTTTTTGGTTTCAAACACACTAGGGTCTTATTTTGGTGGAGTCTTATATATTTATGATGTGCAAATAGTGGGTGTGAGTGTGTAGGGGGTGTTTGTGAGTGCACGGTTGCTCCCGAAAGTCTTCCTGGAACTGGAGATTTACACTAGGTCTTATTTTCGGGGTAGGTCTTATATTAGGGCAGGTTTAGAAAATAGTGCTAGGTCTTACTTTCCCGCATCAACCATCGGAGTCAGTCAATGATATCTGTGATACATTTTTGAATGTTGAGTCAACTGAGTTTCATGTTTAGTGAATGAAAGTTTATAATTATAATTTTTATTTTATTTTATATTTTATCAATACTCCACCCATCTCACTAACCAAGTGACTCTGGCTGGCCGACAAAAGGAAAGATGTAAAAAGCATGGAAAACAATAAAAACATTAGAATTGACGAAGGAAACCAAAGACCACCTGCACAGATACAGGTAGTCCTCAACTTACAACAGTTAAGCATCGTTAAGTGAATCCGGTGTCCCCATTGACTTGTCCGCGGCTCGCAAAAGGGGACCACGTGACCCTGGAATGCTGCAGCCATCAGAAGTACCTGCCAGTTGCCAAGTGTCCGAATTTTGATTGGGTGACCGTAGGGATGCAGCAATGGTCATAAGGGTGAAAAATGGTCATAAGTCACTTTTTCCAGCGGCATTGCAACATTGAACGGCCACTAAACAAATGGCTGCAAATCAAGCACTGCCTGCGTGTTATGACCTTAAAGAGAATCTTTGCAAAATGATTTGTCCCCGATGCCTGAGAATTTACCTGGAATATAGAAAGGCACTTCAAATAAAATAGGATAGAATAACCACGGGTGGGATTCTACCTGGTCGGACCGGTTCTATAGAACCAGTTGTTATGATTCTGCGCAGTTCGGAGAACCGGCAAATCACACCACTTGCTGGCCCTGCCCCGCCCTGCCCACTCACTCCTTACCTGGCATGTGCGCCATCAAACCTGCCTGCTTTTAGTAAGTTGTTATTTTTTCCTTCTTCCCCCTCGACCATCAGCTGTGCTGCTGTGCCGGGAGATTTAGATTAGCTAGAAAGCAGGAAATTGTTGGATTTCTTGCTTTCTAGCTAATCCAAAAGCAGAGGCGAACCTTCCTTAGGACTGAAGCTTCTATTTTTCAACACAGACTCAGGTAGCTGACTGCAGAAAGATAGATCTCTTAGGGGATCTGTGATTTTGTGAGCAACTCAATCTGCCTGCCTGCTTTATTTATTTATTTATTTATTTATTGGACTTATATGCCGCCCCATCTCCGAAGACTCGGGGTGGCTCACAATTAAAACACACAATACAATAATTATTTAAAAAAAGAATTAAACAATTTAAGCCCAATAAAACCAAATTAAAATACTTAAAATTATCCCATGGCCCAGGTGAGGTAATCACAGCCCGATTTGGTCAAACAACCAGGTCTTTAAGTCGCGGCGGAAGGTGCGGAGGTCAGGGGCTTTGCCTGATTTTGGGTAAAAGTTGCTCTTTTTTAAATAAAAAATTAAATATTTACTATAAATATTTATAATATTTACATACAAGCCAAGCCCAGCCAGTCACATGACCATCAAGCCATGCCCAGTCAGCAAGCCACGCCCACCCAGTCACATGACCACCAAGCCACCCCCCCACAAATTAAGCCACACCCACAGAACTGGTTGTTAAGCAATTTGAATCCCACCCCTGAGAATAACAGAGTTGGAAGGGACCTTTTAGTCCAACCCCCTGCTCAGGCAGGAAATCCTGTACCATTTCAGACAAATATACGTGAACAAAATGAAAGGACATTTTATCATGCTTGGTGGGACATATAAAACGCTTTTAAAAAATGGACTCAAATATATGCATTGATCTAAGGGGTTTTAACAATTAATATTCCATTGTAGCCAAATCCTTTTTAGGGTTGATGGATACGTAATTAGAAAAGACTCATGAAGGGTTGTCTCTGTATATGATTACCGGGGGAGATTATTATAGGCACAGAGTTTAGAAATGCTTGACAGGACCCACCATGGAGAAACGGCTAGAGAAATTGACAGATGTTGCTAAAACGCATCATTTGATTTATTTGAATAGACAACTACCTACATTTATTGGTGACTGAAAGCCTCCAGTGTGACTTTGCGTAAAAAACGATTTTAGAAAAAGGAACTTTTCATGGATGGATTTGATGATAAAACAGCATAGATTATCAGAATAGGAGAGCCTTAATGTAACTTTAGAGAGAAAGGTTAAAATATAATTGCATGGGTTAAAATGTAATTGCGCTTATAATTGCTGTGAAGAATATGTGCAACCACTGTTTTTTTATTTTTCTTCGCCCTATTTTTCTTTCACCTTTTTTTTTTCTTTTGGTACATTGTGCTTCCTCTAAGATTCTTTTCTTTTGCTCTTTACATTATATTACATTTTAGTTTTTACCTTGAAAACAAGTTTTAATCTATATATATACAATATAAAAGCGAAATATCACTCACGCATCATCACAAAATCTCCAGAACTGTAAAGCCTACAAACTTGAAATTTGGCACATGTGTTCCTCTTGGCTTCCAGGTGCTCGCTAAGAAAGGATTTTTTGAAATGACCATCAGAGCATTAGTATTTCCTATATTATTATTATTATTATTAATACGCTCTGATGCTAAGAAGTTCCACTCCCCCTCCCCACCTGGAAAGAAATCTCTTCCAAATGCAAAACACAAGCAGAGGAGTGGAGTTTCAGTTTCCACTTCACAGCACCAAGCAGCTTTAGTACAGAACAGTTGAGTTAAGCCATGCTCAGGCTCCTTGCTGTCTCCTTCTTGCTCACACAGCAAATATTGTTTCATTTTCCAAACAGCCCTCAACTCTCTCACACACTGACAGGACACTAGCCAGATGAATACCTACGGATGCTGGTAGGCAGAGGCACAATTTTCCCCCTTATTTTCCTCCACAAAAGCTAAGCCCGATCACATAGTTTCGTAGTGAAGCACGGGTATCGAGCTAGTAAAAAATATATTTAGAAAAGGCATTTTCCCCCATCAGCCTTGGGAGTCCCAGGGTGAGCAGATAATAGCAATGGCAATAGTGCTTACCAGCTCTCTCTAAGCGGCCTACAGAGCCAGCCTCTTGCCCCCAACAAACTGAGTCCTCATTTTACTGACCACGGAAGGTCGAGTCAACCTTGAGCCTTGAGATAAGATGATGGTGGGAGGTTAAGTGATGCAGGGGTGGGATTCAAATTTTTTAACAACCGGTTCTGTGGGTGTGGCTTAGTTGGTGGGTGTGGCTTGGTGGTCATGTGACTGGGTGGACGTGGCATGGTGGTCATGTTATTGGCTGGGTGGCCAACTCAATATCACTCACATTGAGGCACGCATCTCCTCGCCTGGCCTCTCAAGACTGTGGGGATGCTGCAACAGTCATACATGTGAAAAACGGTCATAAATCACTTTTTTCAGTGCCATTGTTACTTTGAATGGTCACTCCACACAAGCAAAGTACCAGCAAAGGAGGGAAAAAAAACACTCCAGAGAAGTTCCTGAGACAGGAAGTCTAGTCCTGCCAAGAATGTAATAAGGGTTAACAGAGAGGCAGTTTCTGTAAGCAACACCAGAATGTTTCCTTCCTGCCTTCCTTACAGGATTAGGCCAGTAATTTCTTCTAACAACCGGTTCTCCAAACTGCTTAGAATGTTAACAACCGGTTTTTAGCGAATAGGTGCGAACTGGTAGAATCCCACCCCTGAAGTGATGGCCGTCTCTCTCCTGCTGTCTTGAATTTTCATCTTTTTGTTTTTCTCTTTTTCCTTAGGGTTTGATGATATTTATATTTATTGTTCTTAGGTATCGCACACCACTCAGTGTAGCATTTCTGAGATGGGTGGCTGTACAAATTTCTTAAATAAATAAATTTCGGTTATTAGACTAGATTTCAGATCGTATTTATTTGTAGGCTACCTTTATCATTTTTATAAATAACTCAAGGTGGTGCTAATATCCAACAACCTTCATCTCCTCTTTTTCCTACAACAACAACCCTGTGAGGTGGGCTGGGCTGAGAAAGAGGAACTGGCCCAAAGTCACCCAGCTGCTTTCATGCCTGAGATGGGACTAGAACTCACCATCTCCTGGTGATTGGCCCAAAGTCATCTAGATGGCTTTCATGCCTAAGGCGGGACCAGAACTCACCATCTCCTGATGATTCACCCAAAGTCCCCAGCCAGCTTTTGTGTCTAAGGCAGCACTAGAACTCACCATCTCCTGGCCCAAAGCCACCCAGCTGGCTTCCAGGTCTAGAACTCACCATCTCCTGCTGATTGGCCCAAAGTCACCTGGCTGGTTTTCATGCCTAACACAGGACTAGAACTCACTGTCTCCTGATGATTCACCCAGTCACCCAGGTGGCTTTTGTCTCTAAGGTGGCACTAGAACTCATCATCTCCTGGCCCAAAGACACCTAGCTGGCTTTCATGCTTAAGGCAGGACTAGAACTCACTGTCTCTTGGTGATTGGTCCAAAATCATCCAATTGGCTTTCATGCCTAAGGTGGGACTACAACTCACTGTCTCCTGGTGATTGGTCCAAAATCATCCAACTGGCTTTCATGCCTAAGGCAGGACTAGAACTTACTGTCTCCTGGTGATTGGTCCAAAGTCACCCAGCCATCTTTCATTTCTAAGGCTGCACTAGACCTCACTCTCTCCTGGTTTTTAGCACTAGACCAATCTGGCTCTCATTGCCTCCATTAGCTGGGGACAGTTGGAGTAGGGTAGTCCCTGGTTCCTTTTTCTCCAGCTGGGCCACACATGATTTTGCCCCATAACCCTTGGCCGCTGACAAGTCCCACGGGAAGATTCTTGTGCACCAGCTCCAGCCTGCAGATGGTTGTTCACCAAAAGCGGCACAAGGCAGGACTGTTTCCAATTAAGGTCTCTCTTGAAGGGAGCATCCAGGAAGATGTTTACTCTAGAGGCAGCCCTGGGCGAGCTGTATATCCTAAGCGCATGGTTTCCAGGGCATCTGAGGCGACAGACAATCTGAGAGCAATCAACATGTTTGGATTCACCGAGGCGGCTGCTATAAACAGAGATTTGCTGTGAAGCAAGTTCTCTCCAAATGGCGGGTTGGGACAAGGGCAACTTAGAACCACAGTGAAGGGAGGCGTCATTATAACATTCAGAAAGTGAGGGCCAAGCTGGTTGAGATGTGAGCCCCAGCAGATGCTTCTTGGAGCCTCCAATCTGCTGTCCTTGGTTCTCCCAAGGCATCCTCAACCAAGGTTAGATGTTGATGTTAAATATGAGCCAGCTGTGTGCAGCAAAAAAGCCAACACAGTTCTAAGGCTGCATCAACAGAGGGATAGAATCAAGATCACATGAAGTGTTAGTACCACTTTATAATGCCTTAGTAAGGCCACACTTGGAATACTGCATTCAACTTAGCAGTCTTCCAATATTTGAGGGGCTGCCACAGAGAGGAGGGGGGGTCAAGCTATTTTCTAAAGCACCTAAAGGCCGGATGAGGAACAATGGATTTGAAACTGAAGAAGGAGAGATTCAACCTAGAAATAAAGAGAAATTTTCTGACAGTGAGTACAATCAACTAATGGAACAGAAGTTGCCTTTGGAAGTTGTGGGAACTTCCTCACTGGAGGCTTTCAAAAAGAGATTGGATGGCCATTTGTCAGAAATGGTGTAGGGTCTCCTGCTTGGGTGTGGGGTTGGACTAGATCAGTGGTCTCCAACCAGTGGGCTGGAGACCACTGGTAGTCTGCAAGAAAATTTTGGTGGTCCGCAGAGAAATGTTACCCCCAAAGTGCACCTCCCCCCAAAACAGCCCCCCAAAGCAATTAATCCAGGCTGTGTGGGAACACAAGGCTGCGCCGCCCACATGGCCTGCAGGAACACAGGGCTTACGTTGCTTGCATTGTGCACAACATGAGGTAGTGAGGGGAGGGGGGAAAGGGCGGAGGGGGGAAACTTGCCCCACTCACCCCATGCACCTGGCCTGGCCAACAGGCTGCTTCTTTCCACTTCTTTCTTCTTCTGCACACAAGGAAAGCAGCAAAAGTCTTTCTTTCTCCCCCCCAAACTCCACCAGAAATGAATCTTTGGGACCCTGCAAGGCCTCCTGCTCCAAGAGGCTGCGCCGGCATGACAAGTCTCCCAAAGACTCATTTTTGGCGGAGTTTGGGGGAGAGAAAGAAAGGCTTCTGCTGCTTCTGCTGCTTTCCTTGCATGAAGCCAAAAGTCTCTCTCTCCCTCTCCCTCTCCCTCCCTCCCTCTCTCTCTCTCTCCCCCTGAGAACAGAGCTGGAGACGGTATCCTGCGATCCCAAATAATGAATGATCGATCAGTAGGAAAACGGGGTGGGGAATTTTCCTGCAGACTTTTTGGGGGGAGTTTCCCAGAGTCTCTAGTCCGTGGGATTTAAAATTATGAATTAGGTGGTCCCTGAGGTCCAAAAGGTTGGCGACCCCTGGACTAGATGACCTACAAGGTCCCTTCCAACTCTGTTAAACTGTTAATCTGTTAACCCAATACCATTCTGGATGCCATCAGCAGAACATACATGCTGAACACAATGGTTCTCAAAGGGATCTTCTTTGGATTTGGTGTTGAAATTTTCCCAAATATTACGGAATAATAGAGTTGGGAGGGACCTGGGAGGTCTTCTAGTCCAACCCCTTGCTCAGGCAGGAAAACCTGCACCATTTCAGGCAGACGGTTGTCCAATCTCTTCTTAAAAACCTTGAATATTGGAGCACCCACCGCGTCTGGAGGCAAGCCATTCTACTGCTTAATTGTTCTCACTGACATGATAGCAGTCTTCCAATATTTGAGGGTCTGCCACAAAGAAGAGGAGGGGGCCAACCTATTTTCTTTCTTTTTTTTAATTTTTTTTTTACAAAATTTTATTGAACAAAACAATTCAAAACATGGAACATAGTGAAGTCAGTTTGACATAACTTTTGGTCAGTATTGCATAGATAGATCTTTTCCTACATACAATTATTTAAGTATATACATTTGTTCGCTCATATATTACATTTTCCAGCATCATTGTGTCCTATTTTCATCTGATACATTCATTTACCCTCTCAGCAACTCCTTTCCCAACTTAAGACCTTCTTTTCTGCTCCCGCCAATGATAGAATCTATCCCAAATTGCGTGATATGCCGACTTGTCTTTATTTTTCATCTCTAAATTTAGCTTGTCCATTTCAGTGCACATCAAGATTTTGTTTATTACTACGTCTTTGCTCGGTATGTGTGTCTCTTTCCAGTTCTGGGCAAATGCCATCCTTGCCGCAGTAATAATATGTATAATCAAATATAGCTCATCCTTATTATATTTTGACATGATTCCTAATTGAAAGCATTCTGGTACATGAGTCAACCTATTTTCCAAAGCACCAGAAGGCTGGACAAGAAGCAACAGATGGAAACTAATCAAGGAGAGAAACTAAGGTAAGATTAAGGAGAAATTTCCTGATGGTGAAAACAATTAACCAGTGGAACAGCTTGCCATCAGAAGTTTAATTTAATTTAATTTAATTTAATTTAATTTAATGATGGGATTTATATGCCGCCCTATCTCCCGAAGGACTCAGGGTGGCTCACAACAGTAAAAACATACAATACAAAAGTTTAAAATTTAAAAGGTTTAAAAGATTCAAGGTTTTGGTATTAACGTTCAAAGTCCTACAAGGCATGGGTCCGGGTTATTTACGGGAGCGTCTCCTGCCAGCATCGAATGCCAACTGCCCTGTACGAGCGCACAGGCAGGGACTCCTCGGGCTGCCATCTGCGACTCAGCGTCATCTGGCGGTGTCCAGGGGAGGGCCTACTCTGTAGCGGCTCCCACTTTATGGAACCAACTACCCCTGGGGCTCCGTTTGGCCCCCGACCTCCGCCCCTTCCGCCATGATTTAAAAACCTGGTTGTTTGAACAGGCTGTGCTGTGCTGACTTCTCGGGGGCTTGGTTTTTATATTTTGAATTAGTAATGGGTTTTTAGTTGAATTGGGGTTGTTTAATTTAATCTTATTTTAGTTAAGTAACTTATTGTGTTGTTTTTAGTTGTGAGCCGCCCCGAGTCCTTTTTGGAGAGGGGGTAGCATACAAGTCAAATAAATAAATAATAAATAAATAAAAGATATTAAACAAGAATCCCAATAATTATAATTAAAAAGCGACAATAACCAATAAAAACCATTAACCACCCCCCTCAGTCCAGGTCGGCCTATTGGAAGAGCTATGTCTTCAGGTCGCGATGGAAGGATCGAAGGTCAGGAGCCATCCACAACTCCAAGGGCAGTTGATTCCACAGGGTGGGCACTCCCACAGAGAAGGCTCCCCTGGGGGCCGCCAGCCGACACTGTCTGGCTGATGGCATCCTGAGGAGGCCCTGTCTGTGGGAGCACACAGGGCGATGGGCAGTTGTTGCTGGCAGTAGATGGTCCTGCAAATACCCCTGGCCCTAAGCTATATAGGGCTATATAGGTGATTACCAGTTGTGGATGCTGCATCACTGGATGTTTTCAAGAAGAGACTGGACAGCCATTTGTCTGAAATATAAGCTATAGGGTCTTAGAAGACCTCCAGAGACTTCCAGCTCTGTTATTCTGTTAACTCCTTTGGACAATGGGAGATTTCCATTCCATCCTTCCTGAAGACCGCTTGACCAAAGCCGCCAGCTGAGTTGCAATCCAACCTTCTGCAAGGCCTGGAATATTGGCAGCCCTGTAATTTCTGAACGAAAACTCAAGATAAGCTCAACCATTTCGCTAGCAGCTGCCTCCACGGTTTTTATTGTGCGAGAAAATAATTTACGATTTTTGAATTGCAGCTTGGAATTGCACCAGACCAAGGAAGAAGCGGTCTTCTTTGCAAGCGAGAATTTGGAAATCATACTTAATCTTCCTATTGGGAAACAAAAAAGAGAGGGGAAACTGTAAATGTGTCCATTTTCATAATTAATTGCTTTCTCCCGTAGTAATTGCTATTGGCTCTGTCTGCAACGTGCTGGATTTTTAGGCACATTCAAGTAGCATTAAGTTCAGTCCAGTTTAAAATACTACACTTAATCATTTTGTGTTTTGCAATGGGATAGTGTTTGATTTTGCAAAGCCTCCTCTTCCTTCTCTTAAAGAAGCCCATTTATACTAAATATTAATCTTTTTATAATTAAAAAATCAGAGTTTCTACCGATAAAATCCCCCATCTTGCATATTTTATTTTTTTTGCAACTCATCATATTTGATTTGGAAAATTGTATATTGAATTTTGGGATTAACATTCACCAGCTAATTCCAAATGGAATCCTTTTTAAGGTCAGATCTTATCTCTTCAAGAGCACCAGGGAGGGATGAACTCTGTCAGTCTCCTTGGCTGGCCTGAAGAAGGTCATCATTTATATATACATATATTTATTTATTTATTTATCAATCAAACTTATTAAATTTATTTTTTTTTTACTGAAAGATGGGGATCCCACTTCTGGGGAAACAGCTTTTGCTGTGGTCTTGACTCCCCTGCTATCTTCTTGCTATGTTTCCTGGGATCTTTTAAAAGCTGGCTATGTGTAGATTTTAGCTAAGCACCTCTGATCAGAACTGAAGGAAGAGTGGAAGGCAGGCAGGCAGGAAGGAAATAAGAAAGGAAGGTTAGAAGGAAGGAAGGAAAAAGGAAGGGTAGAGGGAAGGATGGGTAGAAGGAAGGAAGGGTGAAAGGAAGGAAGAAGGAAGGGTAGAAGGAAGGAAGGAATGGTGGAAGGAAGGAAGGAAAAAGGAAGGAAGGAAGGAAGGGTAGAAGGAAGAAAGGGTGGAGGGAAGGAAGAGAGGGTGGAAGGAAGAAAGGGTAGAAGGAAGGAAGATGAAGGAAGAAGGAAGGAATGAAGGAAGGAAGGGTGGAAGGAAGGAAGAAAGGGTGGAAGGAAAGAAAGAAGGATGGAAGGAAGGAAAAAGGAAGGAAGGAAGGGTAGAAGGAAGAAAGGGTGGAAGGAAGGAAGGGTGGAAGGAAGAAAAAAGGGAGGGTAGAAGGAAGGAGGGTTGGAACAAAGGAAGAAGGAATGGTAGAAGGAAGTAAGACAGGATGGAAGGAAGGAAGGAAGGAAGAAGGAAGGTTAGAAGGAAGGAAGGGTGCAAGGAAGAAAGAAGGAAGGGTAGGAGGAAGGAAGAGTGGAAGGAAGGAAGAGTGGAAGGAAGGAAGAAAGGAAGGAAGGAAAGAAGGAAAGAAGGAAAGGGAACAGAGAGAGGGAATGAAAAGAAGAAGAAAGGAAGGAAGGACATGCACCGGAGGGCAGTATGTCCAGTGAGGCTGGCCTCTTCTGCCATTGACCTTCTTGATTGGCTCGCCTGCTTTTTTCTTGCTTAGCCCTTCAGAAATTGCCATAACAGAAGATGGATAGATCCCCTGGGGGGGGGGGGGGGGGGGGGGGGGGGAGAGCTTCCAGGGCGATCCTTTTAAACCAGCGTTTTTGTACCAGGAAATCAGCACGTTTAACCTAACAAGCAACTCGAATGCTACAGGGACCAATAAATCTCCTTCTCACCTCTTCCTTTTCCAGCCTACACAAAGCAGCCCCGCAGTCAGCAGGAGAGGTGACCTCAGGAGTCATCCATCACTTTGACACGTCCATGACTTGCCCCTAACTTGAACCTCGGGCCTTAGCCTGAAATGGGGGAAGTTGACTTCCAAGTTCCTACAGCTGGCTGGCTGGGGCCAAAGAAGACTCTACCCCAAGTCTAAATGTTGCAACAGAGGTGACGGTGGGAACCCGTGTGTGTGTGTGTGTGTGTGTGTGTGTGTCTTGGGATGCCACATGAGGTTGAGTTATGGGACAATGTTGAGTAGATCTTTTGAGCAATCGCATCGTATTTCATTCTCCGGTTTAGGATGACAAGCAAATGGCTACCCATTCCTAATTAAAGCAGAATCCTCCTTGGTTACAAACGAGATAGCAAAAAATTGCCACCTACACAACAGGATGCCTTCCAAGACTTTGGATCACAAACAAGAACATGACTCCGTGTTGAGCAGGTGAGTGAGTGGGAGAGAACGGGGTGTGGGAACAGGAAGAGCAAATCAGGAAAGGAAATCAGGAAAATAAGGATTAAAATTAACCAAATCACTAAAACGCCAGGGAACCAAATCACCTCAAAAGCCAGGGAAGCACGAATGCCAACGGGCATTCAAAAGGCATGATGGAAACTCCTGAATTGAACATGGACAGACTTCACCATGGTTTCAGCTGGGGAACTGGGAGCATCCTAGAGCAAACCAAGTCCAAAAATGGGGGAGAGGTTGTGGGACCAAGGACCCCACAATCCTCCTCCTCCTCTTCCTCACATTGATGATGTTATCTACTTTGGGTCATGAAACATCTGCAAGCAAACAACTTGCCCGCCTGGAACCTGCACTGTATATTGGATATTAACACAGTTGAGCAGATTCAGAGGTATTTCTTGAGAAAAGTTCTCCACTCCTGTACTCACAATAGAATCCCTTGTGCCTCCAGGCTTGAAATTCTGGGCTTGGACAATCTGGAACTGCGCCGCCTGCGGTCCGATCTAAGCATAGTTCACAAAATTGTCTGCTGCAACATCTTGCCTGTCAACGACTTCTTCAGCTTCAACCACAATAACACACGGGCAAACAACCCAAACAAACTCAAGGTAAACCGCTCCAAACTCAATTGCAGAAAATACAACTTCAGCAACAGGGTGGTCAATGCCTGGAATGCTCTTCCTGACTCCATTGTTACAGCTTCAACCCCTCACAGCTTCAACCCCAAACTGTCTACCGTGAACCTCACCCCATTCCTAAGAGGTCCTTAAAGGGGGCGTGCATAAGTGCACCAGCGTGCCTGCCTGTCCCCATTTATTTGCATTTACTTCCTTCATTCTTGTTTATGTTCATACTTACACTTGTTCTCTTGTACATGTTTGACAAACGAATGAATGAATGAATGAATGAATAAATAAATAAATAAATAAATAAATAAATAAATAAACAAACAAACCACCAAGCTCAGAGAGCACCAAGGACTCTGATGTGGTGAGAACTCAACAATTGCCTTACATTATTCAGCAGGCCAGGCAAACTAGAAAAGGATTTAATTATTTTGGCAGAGAAATGTTTGGAGGATAAAGGAATTAGGTTTTGTTAAGCTAGGGTTTGGGTTGAGCATTTTGTAGGTTATTACGTCCCATAGGATGTTCCTCCAAGAGAGAACATACAAGATTGGCTTCCAAGAGAGCCGCAGTCCTAGGCACACCTCCCTTGGAGTAAGCCTCACTGAACATTGGACATAAAGCTTTGATTGAGCTGCAATGTCCAGATGTAGTTAAGAATCTGGAGGAATTTTTCCCAAGTAAATGAACTGTAGGATCCAATCTGGGTTGGTAAAGGGTCCAGAGGTTTGGTCTCCACTTTTGGGCTTGTGCTGGAACCAGTGGTGGGATTCAAATATTTTTACTAGCGGTTCTGTGGGTGGAGCTTGGTGGGAGTGACGTGGCTTGGTGGGCATGGCAGGGGGAGGTTACTACAAAATCCCCCTTCCCACCCCACTAACCTGCTTTGCAGCTCCGTTCTCCTGTGCAGGGCAACCAAAGGAGACCCAGCCATTCAGCTGGGACTCAGGAGGCTGAGAATAGATGGGGGCAGTGCCAGTCAGAGGTGGTATTTGCCGGTTCTCTGAACTACTCAAAATTTCTGCTACCGGTTCTCCAGAACCGGTCAGAACCGGCTGAATACCACCTCTGACCGGCTGTCATTCGCTTGTGCTGCCAAGCCTTTACCTCCTAAGTATCTGAGAAGCTGTTGGTCAATCAGCACTCCTGTTGACTGAGGAGGGGCTTACTCCCCAGGCTTCAGGCACTTCCCTGGCTGTTTTTGTACCTGCTCAGCCAACCATCTCAGTAGCTATAAAACTGAATGTATAAATTGGAGTCATCTTTGAGCTTCCAGATGGTCAGATCAAGCAGGTCTTCTTCACATCCTCCAGAGCTGAGGACATTTCTGAAGGATCCACCTGAGACCAGAAGCGCAGTCTTCGTTTGAGGAGTGATTAAACCACCCCTCCTGCCTTTTTCTGTGGGTTTCTCTCTTAACTTCTCAGATCCCATCTCCCCTTCTCGTCTCCTCCTCCTCTACTTGCACAGTCACACGGTGACTTGGCCAAGAAAAGCACTCCTAGAAGCAGCCATCTTTGGAAACAGAGCAAGCAACATAGCAATTTTCGGAGTCATGCTCTGCTCCTGGGAATTTCCAGCATGCCATTATTATTGTTTTTGCTTCTTAATCGACATATTTTGTGCTACGTTGTTGGCTTAATTTCTCCTCGTGATTCTGTTTGATTTTCTGAAGAATCCAGAAGGTGGCCAAGTTGTTTGGAAGAAAGAGACTTCGACCAAGTTCGGAGGCGGAGCGCCCTTCTCTGTGGCTTCCTGAGAATCTGCTGTCGGTCCACAACCATTCCTTCCTCCACTGTCCCAGAAGGACCCTCAAGGCATTCCATCTTCTTCTCGGGTCACCGAAGATAAGTCTGCAAAAGGAGCCCGTCATCACCCTCAGTTAAGTTAAGAATAGAACTGTGTCCTGGCATGAGACGCATTGCAGGATGTTGGGCCTCTAGTGGCTTCTTAGGAGCCCGACTGTCTTCTTCTGGGCAATTGTGGGGAGAAAAGCTTTAGTTGGCTCCCAGGCTCTTACAGCAGCCTTTCCATTCTGGGTTAATGGTCTCCTCTCTACTACTCATGGAAGCTGGCATGTCTCAAGATCACATCCAATAATTAATGTAGGGGTGCCATGATTGCAGGGGCCCCTTGGCTACCAGCCATAGGCTACTAATCACCTCCACCTGTCGCATTATCCAAGATCTTCAGAAACAAAATGGCAGGTCGGTATGTTTCTGCCTGCTTTCCTTCAGGACAGGGGCCTCCAACCTTGGCAACTTTAAGACTTGTGGACTTCAACTCCCAGGCAGTTGAAGTCCACAAGTCTTAAAGTTGCCAAGGTTGGAGACCCCTGTTCTAGGAAACTACTCCAAGCTCATGGTGGATTCGCCACAGCGAACTTGCAGAGAGACAACGACTCACCTGTGATGACCCGAGATGCGGCAGAAAGGCAACACAGTCAAATAAGCAAGACGAGTCCCTTTATTATCTCCAACTTTGCCCCCAGTGTCCAGGTTACCTTCAGCTGGAGAAAAACTCTCCCAGGAACAGCCTTTAAGGGGAGGAAATTCAGTCCGAAAACCAAGTACATACAAACTGTAACTAAAAATCAAAACAAACCACACTGCAGTAATTAACTTGACAGGGCAGGAGAAGGAATTGCAGACTTGAAAGCACAGCAAAACACACACAGTTGGGAAGATGCCAGGAACATAGATAAGTCTCGAAGATACCAGATAATTCACGATTTGCTCCCAACAAGTTGCTGTGCGCAACTTCCCTTTTTAAACACAGTGTTCCCAGCTGCAGCTAATGAACAGAATCAGGGCCTTTTCCTCCCCCATAAGCCATGCAACTCACGTTGCTCCCTTCTCCATTCCTCCCTGCATGCCCTAGGACAATGGTTGCCAACTGGTGGGCTGCGGCCCACTGGTGGGCTGTGAGAAAATTTTGGTGGGCCGCAGAGAAATCTCACCCCCAGAGCACCCCCAAAGCAATTAATCCAGGCTGCACAGAAACACAAGGCTGCGCCACCCACATGGCCCGCAGGAACCCTCCCTGCTACTCACTCCTTACCCGGCAAACTTGCCTGCTAAATTGCTATTTTTCCTTTTTCTGACCATCATCTGTTCTGCTGTGCTGGGAGATTTAGATTAGCTAGGAAGCAGGAAATGGTTGGATTTCTTACTTTCTAGCTAGTCTTTAGATCTTCGGCTCTGCTTTTAAGCACAGCCAAACCTCCCTTAGGACTGAAGGTTCTATTATTCAGTGCAGACTCACGGCAAGCAAATTTTATGTGACAGCCTGAGCTAGCCAATGGCAGATAGATAGATCACTGAATGATTCTGTGAGCAACTCAATCTGCCTGCCTGCTTTGCCTGATTTTGGGTAAAAGTTGTTCCTTTTTTAATAAAAAATTCAATATTTACATACATGGTGTGTTGTGAGTTAATTTTGTGAGTTTGCTTGCTAGCAAATTTTATGTGACAGACTGAGCTAGCCGATGGTAGATAGATAGATCTCTGAATGAATTTGTGATTTTGTGAGCAACTCAATCTGCCTACTTTGCCTGATTTTGGGTAAAAGTTGCTCTTTTTTTAATAAAAAATTCAATATTTATATAAATATTTATAATATTTACATACAAGCCATGCCCAGCCAGTCACATGACCACCAAGCCACACCCACAAATTAGGCCATGCCCACAGAACCAGTTAGTGGTCCCTGGGATTTAAAATTATGAGTTTGGTGGTCCCTGAGGTCCAAAAGGTTGGCGACCCCTGGACTAGAAGACCTTGAAGGTCCCTCCTAAACTCTAATTCTGTAAGTTGCTAAGTGAATCTGTGTAGTTGTTAAGTTAGTCACATGGTTGTAGAGTGCATTGGGCTTCCCCACTGAATTTCTTGTCTGAAGGGTGCAAAATGGGATCATGTGACCAGGGGTGGGCTTCAAAAATTTTAGCAATGCCCAGTTGCTGGGTGGACATGGCCAGGGAGGCATGACCTAGTTGGTCTCCTGCACCATGGTGGTGGTGGGGAGGGGGTGTTTTTGCCCTTCCCGGGCTCCGGAGGCTTTAATTGAGCCTCCGGAAGGGTGAAAATGGCCTCCCTGGGCTCTGGAGGCTCTCTGGAAGCCAGAAACAAACTTCTGGGAGGCCAGTTGTTTGCCCTCCCTGAGCCTCCATGCATGCCCTGCACTTCCCTGCATCCAAAACAGGCCATGTGGGAATTCCTGGGAGGGGTGGGTGGGGCGGGGCCAGCCAGGAGCGAGATTTGGGGGGGGAGTTCTCTGAACTGCACAGAATCTTAGCTAGGGCTTTCCTGAACCCCTGCGAACCCCCAGCAGCCCAGCCCTGCACATGACCCTGGGACACTGCAGTCATCATGCATGGCTGGACTAGAACAGGGGTCACCAACCTTTTGGACCTCAGGGACCACGAAACTCATAATTTTAAATCCCGTGGACCAGAGACCCTGGGAAATCCCCCAAAAAGTCTGCAGGAAAATCCCCCACCCCGTTTTCCTACCAATCGTTCATTCTTGATTTGGGATCGCAGGATACCGTCTCCAGCTCCATTCTCAGGAGGAGAGAGAGAGAGACTTTCAGCTTTATGCAAGGAAAGCAGCAGAAGCAGAAGTCTTTCTTTCTCCCCTGCAAACTCTGCCAGAAATGAATCTTTGTGAGACTTGTCACGCCGGCGCAGCCTCTTGGAGCAGGAGGCCTTGCAGGGTCCCAAAGACTCATTTCTGGCGGAGTTTGGGGGAGAGAAAGAAAGACTTTTGCTGCTTTCCTTGCATGCAGCCAAAAGCAGAAGAAGAAAGAAGCGGAAAGAAGCAGCCCAGTGGCCAGGCCAGGCGTGGGGTGAGTGGGGCAAGTTCCCCCTCCACCCTTTCCCCCCTCCCCTCACCACCTCGTGTTGTTCACAATGCAAGCAATGCAAGCCCTGTGTTCCCGCAGGCCATGTGAGTGGCACAGTCTTGTGTTCCTGAGCAGCCTGGATTAATTGCTTTGGGGGTGACATTTCTGGGCGGACCACCAAAATTTTCTCATGGACCACCACCGGTTGGCGACCACTAGACTAGAAGACTTCCAAGTTCTCTTCCAATTCAGCTGTTCTGTTATTCTGTTGTTATTCTGCTATTGTAATTCCATTATTTTCTTGTTCTCTTCTTCTGCTAATGGTAAACCCTTGACCTCAGAGTTGGGGTTGGTCCATTATCACAAAATCTTTGGAGCGCAACCCACTGTTAGGCAGTTGCCATTCCTTTTTCAACATACTTGGCCTTCTTGACGATACTTGGCCTTCTTGGCAAAATATCACATCCAGAGGAGCCAGGAGGGAGAGAAGAGCTGTCCGGCTGCCTCCATATCCCGTGACACCCTCTTTGGTTCAGTTGGTGGTTCTCAAACCCCAGTGAGAAGCAACTTCTGCCAGACGCAAGTGGTTGGAGCCAAACCAAGCGAGTTCTCCAGAAGAAGCAAAGGGTTTCCAAAATGGCTCAGGATTCAGAGAGATTCCTGCTTTCTACATGCCGTGTAGAGGCCATGGCGCCTCCTTTGCCAGGGCCATCAGAGTAAAAATGGCCACGGGTTAGTGGTGGATGATAAAGTTTAATGGTTAAAGGATGGATGGTGGTGCGGGGGATGGAGGAGAAGGAGCAGCAGGAGGAGGAGCAGGAGAAGGAGCAGGAAGAGGAGAGAATAACTATGCGGATGTGAATGTGTTTGTGTAAAGTTAGGGAGGTCCCTCAAATCAACGAGAATATGAAATGAGATTATTATATTATGACTAAAAAGGTGACGAATGAAAATTAAATATAATTCCATCTGTAAAATTGGTTAAATGGAAACAAATATGAAATGAATACTCTTTGAATAAATGTGAGATTCATTGTAGACTGGAGGGAAACACCACGTGGCTCCTGAATGGTGGGAAAAGAAGAAACAGGTGCATATAAAATAGTAAATAGGGAATCGTTGTTAGTTGGAAGGTAATAATTAAGAACGACCATATTGATATTAGTTTTCTTTTCTTTTTTCTTTTTTCTTTGTTTGAGAAAGTAAATGAAAAGAACATAGAAAATAAAATAGGGGGTAAGATGGAAATGATGATAAAGGGGATAAATATTGGATGATACGTTTTAGGAGGAACATGTTTTTGTTTCTGGAATAATGAATGAAATAATACGAAGTGAAAATTTATTAAAAGAAAAATGGAATAGGTAATGATTTGATATGAAACTAGATAAGAAAGCTGAAAATGTACCTGTGACTATCTATGTATGTTGTAGCCTGGAATCACATTGCTCATGTGTAAAAAAATAAAATAAAAAATCAACAAGAATATGGAGAGTAAATGAAAGATTTCAAGATATATCCATTTCCTCCCCATTCAATTGGGGTGCATTTGTGTTTGTGTGTCTCTGTGTTCATATTGTGCATAGCAGGCCTAGATACACTATACGAATATTGCTTAACTTCTTTGTGTCACTTCAATTAAAAAAAAAATCCCCATTTTTATGGAGAGTCCAGCCAAGAGGAAATCTGGTCTACTCTGGGGTTGGAAACCAAGCAAGGATGGGCTCATTTGTACCTGGATAAGGGACTACCAGGGAAGCTCAGGATTATAGGCTGGATTGGGGAGTTAAGGACACTTCTGAAGAAGGCAAGACAGATCATGTTCCTACAGGACTCTGACCAAGGAAAGGGAAGGGAAGTGTCCACTATCTGAGATCATTCAATCAATCAGAATAGAGTTGGAAGGGACCTTGGAGGTCTTCTAGTCCAACCCCCTGCTCAGGCAGGAAACCCTATACCATTTCAGACAAATGGTTAGCCAGACTCTTCTTAAAAACTTCCAGTGTTGGAGCATTTACAACTTCTGGAGGCAAGTTGTTCCACTGATTAATTGTTCTCACTGTCAGGAAATTTCTCCTTAGTTCTAAGTTGCTTCTCTCCTGGATCAGTTTCCACCCATTGCTTCTTGTCCTGCCCTCAGGGGCTTTGGAGAATAGCTTGACTCCCTCTTCCTTGGGGCAGCCCCTCAAATATTGGAAGACTGCTATCACGTAGTCCTTCTTTTCATTAAACGAGACATAACCAATTCTTGCAACTTTTGAATATGTTTTAGCCCCCAGTCTCCTAATCATCTTTGTTGCTCTCCTCCGCACTCTTTCCAGAGTCTCAACAGCCTTTTTTACATCGTGGTGATCAAAAAACTGGATGCAGAACTTTGAGAACCTCCAGGCTGAATTTTGGACCAGACCTTCCCCCTCAGCCCAATTCCTTCACAATCCCCTTGTTGTGGAGCTAGGATGTTGGCAGATCACCATGGAAACCACCTTGGAAGAGCGATAGGGAATAAGTATGAGTAATAAGCTGAAGGATGTCCATGGGCCAAGAGCCCAATCGGATTAGCTTCATATAGCATCGCTAAGAATAAACCAATTAGGCCTTGAATCAGGGCTTCTGGGATGAAGTACATAAATCACCCCAGCAGCAAAACTGCTTGTAGGTGAATTCAGAGAGTCACTTGTGGCTCTAATTTTTGCTCCTGGCTCAGGTATCTGGTTTCATCTACAAGGGGTCGACCTTCTCTTGAATGCAGAAATGCTTCCAACGTTTTGGTAAAACGAGCAGAAGAGCGGTGGTTTGGTGAGAAAGTCCCAGTGCTTTGAAATCTTGAGATCCATGTGTAGCTTTCTTCAACCTGAAGGTTCAACCTAAGCCTCAGATCCCAAAAGTGCTGTTTCAAAAGGCAACTGGACTTTGAAAAACAAAGACCAGTTGCCTTTTGAAAAAGGACTGTTGGGACAACCATGACCTGGATGACTGAGAATCTCAGTAGACATTAAGTCTAAGGTCCATATGAGAGTTGGTTTCATGCAATATAGACCTCAGGGACCACCAAACTCATAATTTTAAATCCTGTGGACCAGAGACGCTGGGAAAATCCCAAAAGAAGTCTGCAGGAAAATTCCCCACCCTGTTTTCCTACTGATCGACCATTATTTATTTGGGATCGCAGGATACTGTCTCCAGCTCCGTTCTCAGGGAGAGAGAGAGAGAGAGACAGACAGACAGACAGACAGACAGACAGACAGACAGACAGACAGACTTACGTTTGGCTTCAGGCAAGGAAAGCAGCAGAAGCAGCAGAAGTCTTTCTTTCTCTCCCCCAAACTCCACCAGAAATGAGTCTTTGCCAGCACAGCCTCTTGGAGCAGGATGCCTTGCAGGGTCCCAAAGACTCATTTCTGGCGGAGTTTGGGGGAGAGAAAGAAAGACTTTTGCTGCTTTCCTTGCATGCAGCCAAAAGCAGAAGAAGAAAGAAGCAGAAAGAAGCAGCCCAGTGGCCAGGTGAGATGCGTGGGGCGAGTGGAGCATGTTCCCCCCCACTGCCCTTTCCCCCCCTCCCCTCACTACCTTGTGTTGTTCGCAATGCAAGCGACGCAAGCCTTGAGTTCCCATGCAGCCTGGATTAATTGCTTTGGGGGTGACATTTCTCTGTGGACCACCAAAATTTTCTCACGAAGCACCAGTGGTTCCCAGCTCACTGGTTGGCGACCACTAATATAGACCATCTAGAACCCTATCCCCTTCAGGAGCGTGGGGTAAGGATTCTGCCTCCTCCCTTGGTTTTTCTTGCCCTAAATGAAGGACCTTCCTTTCCCCATCACTGAATTGCATCTTGTTGGATAGGGCCCAACATTCAAGTCTTTCAAGATCCTTCTGAATCTTGAGTCTAGCATCTAAAATCTTTGCCATTCTTCTCCACTCAGCATCATCTGCAAACCTGATGAGTTCCCCATCTATCCCCTCATCTAGATTGTTCACAAAAAACACGAAGTGCGCTGGACCCAATGCAGAATCTTCAGCTACTCCACTCCATGCTTCCTTCCACATAGATGTAGCTCCATGGAGAACAACGTGCTGAGTTTGTGTTTTATTCTGTCCTTGTTTGAGGAACATGTTCTTGGAGCCTCCTTCTCTCTCTGCAGGGCTGGCCACAGCTTTGGGCTTCAGAAAGGAAGAATAACAACAAGGTTTGCCTGAGTGAGTCGCTTCTGCCTAAATCCTTTGGCATCAAGTGCTTTAACATCACCTGGTATTAATGAGTACACTCATTAGATAGCCAAAGTAGTTGGTGTTTAGAAGTATTTATTTTATTTTATTTAGTTTGTTTAGTTTATCAAGCATGTATGAGAAAACAAATCTAAGTATGAACGTAACACATAAACATATAAGTATGAGCAGGTATAAGTATATACATAATAAATGAGTACGGATAAATGGGAACAGTAGGACAGGGAGGGTAGGCACGCTGGTGTGCTTATGCGCACCCTTTAAGGACCTCTTAGGAATGGAGTGAGGTCCACAATAGACAGTTTAAGGTTAAAGGAGTGGGGGTTTGAGGATGTAATAACGGAGTTGGGTAGTGATTTTCAGGTATTGACCACTCTGTTGCTGAGCTTGTATTTTCTGCAATCGAGTTTGGAGCGGTTTACTTTGAGTTTGTATCTATTGTTTTCCCGTGTGTTATTGTGGTTGAAGCTGAAGTAATCACTGACAGGTAGGAGATTGTAGCAGACAATTTTGTATACTAAGCTTAGATTGGACTGTGACCTAAGTACTATGATTATGTCTATGGATTATTCTCTCTCTCTGTCTCTGTTTGTCTCTCTCTCACTCTCCCTCCCTCCCTCCCTTCCTCCTCCTCCTCCTCCTCCTCCTCCTCCTCCTCCTCCTCCTCCCTGCAAATCCCACTCCCTTCTAGAGCTTCTGATGTTATCTAACTGGGTATTGAAATATCTGTAAAAAAAACAATCCAGCTCAGAGAGCACCAAGGACCCCACAGTTGTCGTTGTCCTCAGTCCTCCTCCTCCTCCTCCTCCTCCTCCTCCTCCTCCTCCTCCTCCCCTCCCGCCCTCCCTCCCTCCCTCCTTCCACTCCTCTTCCTCCTGGTCCTGCTCCTCCCCCCCCATTCTATTGACTTACAGAAACCCTGGAACGTGGGGCCTGGAAGTGGGGTATCCCTGGCACCCCTTCTGAATTGCTTCCATTGCCCTCAGCAAAGCCATTCATTCTGCTCGGGCTCCCTCTCCCTTACAGTGTGTGCCATGGGTTGCAATGCCTGCCTTCGCAGGCCGGTGTGTGTGTGTGTGTGTGTGTGTGTTGGGGTGTGTGTGTCAGTGACTATTTTAAGAGAACGCACCGTCTTGGACCAGGCTGAAATTCCCGGCATTCTTCCTGCAAGCACCGAGCTGTTCCAAGCCTTCTGCCCTCAGTCACCTCCAGCGATGGTCCCCGGTGAGGAGGTCCATGTGTTCTCCTGGCTGGAGACTGTTTGGAGAAGGCCCTTGCCAAGCAATTCCGACCAACGCGGCTTTGCCAGGCTCTGCCAAGGCCGTGAACTCTGCTGGATGCTTGGTTCCTGGCCGGCCCTGACGAAGCATTCAAGACCGGCGTGCCGTTTTTGTTTTGGTTCTCGGGACCTGCTTGTCTCTCTGCTTGGAAGGCTATTTTAAAAAACAAATTAGCCAAGGAAGAAAGGAGAGCAGGGGCCTGCCAGCCATTGGCTCCTGGC
This sequence comes from Naja naja, assembly GCA_009733165.1. NCBI lineage: Eukaryota > Metazoa > Chordata > Lepidosauria > Squamata > Elapidae > Naja > Naja naja. The sequence continues at coordinate 8,186,681 of CM019151.1, read as the reverse complement.
TCCTCACATGCCTCTTGAATTCCTGGATGCTGACCGATGACCAAGTGGAGATTAAACATCCCCGTGAAGCAAAGGTCTCCAGACTTGGCAACTTTAAGCCTTGTGGACTTCAACTCCCAGAATTCTCCAGCCAGCCAGCATTTTTGGGACAAAAATGGGGGTACATGGAACCTGGGGACCAGACTCTTCCCCAAAGAAAACCATCTCTGATCAAGGAGAGATTCAACCTGGAAATGAGAAATTTTCTGACAGTGATAACAGTCAACCCGTGGAACAGAAGTTGCCCTCGGAAGTTGTGGGAGCTTCATCCCTGGAGGCTTTCAAGAAGAGATTGGACTCCCATCTGTCAGAAATGGTGTAGGTTCTCCTGCTTGGGCAGGGGGTTGGACTAGATGACCTACAAGGTCCCTTCCAACTCTATCAAATCTCTCTGAGGTGTTTTTGGGGAGGGTGGGCCAATCTTCTCCTCGCTAGACCCTGTAGAGAAGATCACTTGGAGAAGATGCCCTGGAGAAGATGGCTGTCCACCAGAGCAGGGAGGAAGGAGCAAAGGTCAGGGGCCACCCAATCCTCAATGGGCATGCTGTTGTGCTGAGGGGCCCAGTCTCTGGCTGCTTCCAAGGTGGGCCTCCAAAACTTTCTCTCTTGCTAGATGGGGGAGTCTACCTAGAGCAGGGGTCTCCAAACTTGGCAACTGTAAGACTTGTGGACTTCAATTCCCAGAATATCCCAGCCAGCTATGCTTTGGGGACCCCTGCCATAAAGGCTGCCTGTGTGCTTTGAGGGGAGAGGGGAGAATTGGGGTGGGTGGGGGAGGGGGAGGCAGGAAAGGCAGATGCTCTGCTCTCCTTGCAAGGGACCGGACTTAAAGAAAAGGCCCTGAAAATGGCTCACAGCTGGCTATATCGTGTACACTCCCTGTATTAGGAAAGCCTCAGGGGGATTCCAAGCATTTTAGCTGCAGATGTAGACGGTGAAGTTCCTGGGTGTCCCATCAAACAGACCATCGAAGAGTGAGAATTAGCTGGTGGCAGAGAAGAGTCAATTGATTAGATCAAGGATCTTCAAACTTGGCAAGTTTAAGACTGGTGGACTTCAACTCCCAGAGTTCCCGAGCTAACATGACTGGAGGAGGCATTCTGGGAGTTGAAGTCCACAAGAGTTAAAGTTGCCAAGTTTGGGGACCCCACCATAAAGGCTGCCTGTGTGTTTTGAGAGGAGAGGGTAGAACTGGGGTGGGTGGGTGGGTGGGGAGTGGGGAGGCAGGACTGGTAGAGGCTCTGTTTTCCTTGCAAGAGACTTAAAGGCCCTGAAAATGGCTCACAGCTGTTTCTCCCCCAAAATCCAAGACCAGGTACTCCAGTATTTAATGGAACAGAGTTGGAAGGGACCCTGAAGGTCTTCTAGTCCAACCTCTGCTCAAGCAGGAAACACTATACCATTTTGGACAAAATGACTATCTAGTGTCTTCTTAAAACTTCCACTGTTGGAGCCCCCACAACATCTGGTGGCAAGCTGTCCCACTGGTTAATTGTCTTCACTGTCAGGAAGTTTCTCCTTAATTCCAGGTCACTTCTCTCCTTGATTGGTTTCTACCCATTTCTTTTTTGTCCTGCCTTCTGGGGCTTTGGAGAATAGATTGACCTCCTCTTCTTTCTGGCAGACCCTCAAATATTGGAAGGCTGCTATCATGTTACCCCTAGTTCTTCTCTTCATTGAACCAGACGTACCCATTGCAAGCAACTGTTCTTTGTATGTTTTATCTTCCAGTCCTCTAACCATCTTTGTGGCTGTTCTCTGCACTCTTTCCAGAGTCTCAACGTGGTTTTTGTATGGTGGTGACCAAAACTGAATATTCCAAGTGTGGCTTTACCAAGGCCTTATAAAGCAGTGTTAACCCTTTACATGATCTTGATTCTATCCCTCTGTTAACGCAGCCAAGGTCCACATTTTCTGGAGGGAAATTCCTCCAGTATGGTCTGTTAATAAATACTGAAGTGAGCCTTGATTATTGGTTTTGGGGTTCTGAATTTGATTTTATAATGCAGCATGATGGAACAACGGCTGTGCCTATTACTGTATTCAGGGTGATGCATGCACTGGCAGCCATTCACAGATATATATTTTTATTAGTTTATAATACAAAATAAAAAAAAAAGAAAATAGTGGGAAAGGAAGGGAGGGAAAGGTGAAGAGATAAGAGTAGGGCAAAAGGAAGGAAGGAAGGAAGAAAGAAAGACAGAAACAAAGAAAGGAAG
>CM019151.1:8166149-8183423 GCA_009733165.1 Naja naja | reverse complement strand
GGGGAAGGAAGGGAGGAAGGCAGAAAGAAAGAAAGGCAACAAGAAAGAAAGAAAGACAGGGAGGAAGGAAGGAAGGGGAAGAATGAGAAAGAAAAGAAAGGAAGGAGGAAGGAGCAGAAAGAAAGGATGGAAGAAAGAAAGAACATTGACTCCCTTCGGTGCAGTTGGAATAAGATCACAGCATCAAACCTCAGCTTTTTACTCTTACATAGTAATGTCAACTCGCCATTTCTATAACAAACTTACCTAATCGGCAAAACCAAACCCAAAGTTTCATTCCCTCCCCAGCCTCATCAGCTTGGTCCTTTCTCAAAGGCCATGTGACCATTTGTTAAGCCTTGGCGGCCAAGAGACGCTGCCTGCAAGAGACCGTCTCCTCTGAACTCTTGACTTCCTTCTCTCCCGGCTGTTGCCCTTCCTTCTCCCAGCGGCAGGGCGGAAGGATACGGCGGCTTTGGATGCAGCCCCGCATCTTGGCCCGGCCGAGACACTTTTCTGGCTCACCGTGGCTGGAGAAATAGCTCTGCGGCCGTTCCACCCAGGCTTCCCTCTCAAGCCCCTCCAGATACAGTAGATTGAAATCTAGAGCCAGCAGCGGCTCCAAAATTCGATTGCTTTCTCTCCACGTCCATTTCATGACAAATTCTGTTTGCTGCTTTTGGCGCCCGTGGCTTGTTGGGAAGCACAATGGAGCCTCTCTTCTCCTCCTCCTCCCCCCCCCCCGTGGGATGCACCCCCAGCCTTCCACAGGGCCCGGTTTCCTTCCTAATCTTCATATCTCACTTGTGCGTAGAAGGTCTACTTACACACCGTGGACTGCGGGGGTGGGATTCAAAAATCCCAGCAACCAGTTTGCTGCCCAGTTACTGGGTGAGTGTGGCCATGGTGGGCGTGGCCTACCAGAACTTCTGGGAGGGCCATTTTTCGCCTTCCCAAGGGTCCGGAGGCTTCCCTCGGGCCTCTGGGAGGGAGAAAATGGCCTCCCCTGGACTCTAGAGGCCCTCCGGATGCTGGAAACAGGCCCATTTCTGGACTTCCGGAAAGCCCGTTTTCCCCCTTGCAGAGTCTCCGCAGAGACCCTGCACTGACCTGCATCTCCGTTTGGCCCCTGATCTCCGCTCCTTCCGCCGGGACCTGAAGACCTGGCTGTTTCAACAGGCCAGTCTGGATTGACCCGGGGGATGGGTTTTTTTAACTGTTTTAATTTTTTAATTCATTGTTTAGACTTGTATGTGTTTAATTTACTTTTATGGTAATTCTATGATATTTTTAATGTTTGCCGCCCTGAGTCCTTAGGGAGAAGGGCGGCATACAAGTCCAATAAATTATTATTATTATTATTATTATTATTATTATTATTATTATTATTATTATTATCAAAAATGGGCCATATGGAGACTCCTGGGAGGGGCAGGGTGGGGTGGGCAGGGCCAGCCGGTTGGTTCAAATACCAGTTCAGCGAACCAGAAGCAAATTTAACATCCGGTTCACTTGAACCGGTCCGAACCGTTAGAATCCCACCCCTGGTTGACTGGTAGAGACGGTGAGAACAATTAATTAGCAGAATGGCTGACCTTCAGAAGTTGTGGGTGCTCCATCACTGAAGGTCTTCAAGAAGAGATCAGACAGCAGTGGTGGTATTCTACCGGTTCAGCCCGGTTCAGCTGAACCGGTAGCTCCGAGGATCATCTATGAATGAACTGGGTTGCTCCGACGATCAGCTGCTGAGCCCGCCCTGGCTCTATTCTGACCTTTATTTCCTGGTTTTCAGGCTCAGCTGCTTCACGCATGTCAGTTGTTGAAGACACAGGGAGATTGTAGGATTGCAGAAGGTCAGTAGCAAACCCTCTGTGTGCTCGTGCTCACCAAACCGGTTGAATCACACCCCTGTCGGACAGCCATTTTTCCAGAAAGGCATAGGATCAGGGGTGGGATGCGAATATTTTTACTACCGGTTCTGGGGGCGTGGCTAGGTGGTGTGGTCCTGTGACTGAGTAGGCATGGCTTCTTCTTCTTTTTTGCAGCACCTGCCCCGCAGTTTTGCTCCCAGGCGGCTTCCCTGAGAACCAGGAGGCAAAAAAATGAAGCGTGTGGGGGGCCACGCAGCACCCTCCTCCGCAGGCTCCTTTTTGCCTCCCAGGCCTCAGGGAAGCCTCCTGGGTGAAGCAGTAAGACCGAAAGGGGGATCCCGCACAGCTGATTGTTGGAACAGCTGATCGTCAGGGAAAAAAAGAATATCAGTTCAGCCAAACTGGTAGATGATTTTTTACTACTGGTTTGGCCAAACGGAAACATTTTTTTACTTTTTTCAGCCAAACTGGTGGAATACCACCACTGTATAGGATCTCCTGCTTGAGCAGAGAATTGGACTAGATTAGAATATCTCTGAGGTCTCTTCCAACTCTTCCAGGCGTGCCTTAATATGTAGGGATTTGGTCTCAATCTGTAAAGTTATGCCCTCCTGCCATCCTGTAGGTCCATCAGTGACCTTCTCACTGTTATTTTTTTCACTGAGAAGAAGGTTCCTGCATGGCCTCCTTGGGCTACTTCTATCATTTGAAGCATCTCTTCCTCTTGCACTAATCTTAGTCCAGCTGAGTCCTCCTCTTCGGGGTGGCCATATTGACCACTGCTTCAGTCGTCTTCGGAGGGAAAAGACCAAGCTCAGAGGGGGAGATGCGGCTCCCCTCAACCTGGCTGGTGGCTTCCCCTTACTCCACCGCCCCTTCAAGGCAGCTTCAGCCCCTAACTGCAAGGATTGGGGCTCTCCAACGAGAGAGCATGGGCTGTAGTCACGGACAGTCATGAACTACCACCCGTCAATGAGGAGGGCTCAACCTGGAAGTCCATTTGAAGCATCTCATGGAAGGCTTCCCATGCAACACTAGAACACTGAGCAGGGACTAACCCATCATTAACCTGAGAGTCCCATATCCAAAGTGGCAAAGAAGTAGCAGTCTCACCAAGGAGGACCTACTGAAATCTTGGGCCTTGGTGATGCAGGCTGCTAAATGCCTAGCACTTAAGTTCCAGCTGCCTGCAATCATTGCAGGCTCAAATCCCACCAGGCTCAAGGTTGACTCAGCCTTCCACCCTCTCAGGGTAGGTAAATTGAGGACCCCAAGATTGTTGGGGGCAATAAGCTGACTTTGTAAAAATGCCGCTTAGTAATAAGCAGGCATATACAATGGAATGAAGGCTATTGCTGAGCACATTGGGTTGTATCCCAAAAATTGTAAGTCACCGTGAGTCTTTGGAGAAGGGAGGCATATAAATGTAATTTAAAAAAAAATCTCTGGTGGCAAAAATGTCCAGGGAAACTTAAAAGAAGCAAATCACATCAAGGTGGGATTCCATCCAAGCAGAAATCCAACGGGACAGGAAATGAAGTTGCTAACCCAAGTAGTAAACCTCCTAAGATGCTCTGAGAAGTAAAACTTTTCATCTCAAGGGAAGAAGGGGAAAAATAATTCACATCTCTTGCCCCTTTTTGGGTAGTTCCCTTCAAAACCAGTCACTGACTGACTCTTACTGGTGGAGTTCTCAAAAAACGTGCTCATCCCAGTTCCTCTTCCCCATCCACCCCTTCCTGGGAGCAGGCATATTAGTCTGTGTGGTGTCGGTCTCCATAGTTTCGCCTCCTTGTTTTGGCTTGTGCATGACACATAAGAAAAAGTTCATCCTCCCTTCCGAAATGAGACCATCCAAAGATGAAGCTTCAAAAGTCATCAAGAAGTCAACTCTGGAGACCATAGGAGAAGCATTTGTCCAAATGCCATGAGCAAAAGTTCAGCAAATACAACCAGGTCAGGAGAGCTTGGACTAGAGTAGATGGAAATGACCAGGCAGGTCCTTCAACTGACCAGTTATGTTTTGAAGGAAAACAGCAGTCTTGTGGCCAACTTTTTACAAGTTAGCAACAAATCTGTAAGTCAGTCAGTAAGGAGAATATTTCTGGGTCAGGATTGAAATGAGGAGGCCTTGGTGCTCTTTGAACTTGGTGGTTTTCTTGCAGACATTTCATGACCCAACTAAGTAACATCATCAGTACTAGCCAGTGTTTTCCCTAGCACTGATGATGTTACTTGATTTGGGTAATGAAATGTCTGCAAGAAAATAACCAAGCTTTGAGAGCACCAAGAAACCCACAGCTCTCCTCCTCCTCCCCCCTCCTCCTCCTCCTCCTCCTCCTCCTCCTCTCCACAGACCTCACTCCCTTCTAACACTGGTGATGTGACCTGGTCAGGTCCTGAAATGTCTGCAAGAAAACCACCAAGCTCAGATAGCACCAGGGACTTACAATCCTCCTCCTCTTCCTCTTCCTCTTCCTCTTCCTCTTCCTCTTCCTCCTCCTCCTCCTCCTCCTTTTGAATGTTTGTCCATCTTTCCCAAAGCTGGGACCAGAACGTTCCACCAACTCTAGTGGGGAGAGCATCCACCCCACCCCAATATGAATGGAGAACCAAAATAATAAAATAAAAGAAGATAGGAAGTCGCAGTCTACTGTACTGAAAAGATCCCCACACTCAATGGCTGGAGCAATTATTTTACACTTAGCACATGATGGATGGGATTTTCCCCTGATACTTTACTGCACTCGGCTCGGCTGTGTGCAAACATCCCCAAGAAAGATAAATTTTCTGCAGCCCAGGATTTGAGTGATGGGCCCGTGTGCTGATAGCAGTTTGTTTCCTGGTTGATGTTTCCCAAAAGTCAGCTCAGTCGCCTCGCAATTTGCTGCCTTCCTGATGAGTCAGTAGCCATGGCAATAATGCCTTCCATTATCACCCCTTCCCTTCCAATCCTGCCAGCATCACACATCTCACGGGCAGGATAGAACCAGCACAGGAGATAGATGGAGCTGGCCTGAATGTGGTGAGCCACTGCTCTGGGGATCTGCAGTGTTGGCATGAGGGTCATGGCTATCACAAAGCTACCCCAAAGAAGAGGGTGTGTGTGTGTGTGTGTGTGTTGCAACCTTTGCATGTGCACTTCACACGTGCATTTCACACACACACGCGCGCAGAGGGTTTGATACTGACCTTTTCCTGCAATCCTGCACTCTCCCTTTGTCTTCAACAGCTGACGCGTGGCAATCCGCTGTGCCGGATGAAGCAGCTGAGCTTCAAAACCAGGACATAAAGGTCAAAACCAAGGACATAAAGGCGGGCGAGAGGGCCCAGCAGCTAATCGTCGGAGCCAACTGGTTCGCTCACAGATGATCGTCGGAGCTGCCGGTTTGGTTGAACCGGTGGAATACCTGAAGGCAGAACAAGAAGCAATGGAGGGAAACTAAGCAAACAGAGAAGCAACCTGGAATGAAGGAGAAATTTCCTGACAGTGGGGACAATTAGCCAGTGGAACAGCTTTGCCACCGGAAGTTGTGAGTGCGCCATCACTGGAGGTTGGAGACTGGATAACCATTCGTCTAGAATAGTGTAGAGGTTTCTGCTTGAACAGGGGGTTGGACTAGAAGACCTCCACGGGTCCCTTTCACCTCTGTTATTCTGCAAAAGGAAAGTGAGAGTGGGCAGCCCTGGGTGCAGACAGAGACACCTCAAATCACAATCCAGTGCACTATCTCTTTCCAGATGGGGGTGGGTGGCAGAGGTGGTATTCAGCCAGTTCGGACCAGTTCTGGAGAACCGGTAGCAGAAATTTTGAGTAGTTCAGAGAACTGGCCAATCCCACCTCTGACTGGCCCCACCAGCCCCCTCTATTCTCTGCCTCCCATCAGTACCAGCTGATCGGCTGGGTCTTTTTGGTGGAGAACGGAGCTGCAAAGCAGGTTAGTGGGGTGGGGAGGGAAGCGGGATTTTACAGTATCCTTCCCCTGCTATGCCTACCAAACCATGCCCACCAATCCACACCCACAGAACACCATGCCCACCAAGCCATGCCCACAGCTAATCAGCTGGGTGTCCTTTGGTTGCCCTGCACAGGAGAACGGAGCTGCAAAGCAGGTTAGTGGGGTGGGGAGGGAAGAGGGAGTTTGCAGTATATCCTTCCCCTGCCACACCCACCAAGCCACTCCCAGAGCACTGGTAGTAAAATTTTTGAATCCCACCACTGGTGGGATGCATGGAGTGTAAGCCCATAACCTTCCAGGAGGATGCCTGGAGCCTGGAATCACCCCCTTCCCTCTCCAGGAGCATGGAATCCCAAGGGCCATCTCAAGCTTTGACTTCCATTGTGCAGAAGGGCATTTGAGTGCCTCTCAGAATTCAAGCTCGGGATCCCTCAGCTCTGCTGGGTTGCCGATTGTGGGAATTTGGCCTTGGAAAATGTGAGCCGCCCTTCTGCTTCCTTGAAATTAGACAGCGACAGGACTGAGGTCATCACCTCCCTGCTTAGGCCTTTTCCCACTGCTTGGGTGGGGACCTGAAATCGTTTGATGGCTCAGACGGGGCCCAGTTTATGCTTATAACAGAATAGGAGAGTTTTAAGGGACCTTGGAGGTCCTCTAGTCTAACCCATTGCTCAGGCAGGAGATCCTATACTGTTCCAGACAAATGGCTGTCCAGTCTCTTCCTAAAAACCTCCAGTGATGAAGCACCCACACCTTCTGGAAGCAAGCTGTTTCATTGGTTAATTGTCCTCACTGTCAGGAGGCTGAGACGCTGAGCTTGTCAATCAGAAAGGTCGGCAGGTCGGCGGTTCGAATCCCTAGCGCCGTATTACGGAGTGAGCTCCCATTCCTTGTCCCAGCTTCTGCCAACCTAGCAGTTCGAAAGCATGTAAAAAATGCAAGTAGAAAAATAGGGACCTGGATGCAGTGTTGTTCCACTGGTTAATTGTTCTAACTGTCAGGAAATTTCTCCTTAGTTCTGAATTGCTTCTCTCCTTGGTAAGTTCCCATCCGTTGTTTCTTGTCCTGCCCTCAGGGGCTTTGGAGAATAATTTGACCCCCTCTCGGTGGCTCAGGGGCTAAGACGTTGAGCTTGTCGATCAGAACGGTTGGCAGTTCGGCAGTTCGAATCCCCGGTGCTGTGTAATGGGAGTGAGTTCCCGTTCCTTGTCCCAGCTTCTGCCAACCTAGCAGTTCGAAAGCATGGAAAAATGCAAGTAGAAAAACAGGGAACACTTCGGTGGGAAGGGAACAGCGTTCAGTGCACCTTCTGGTGTTTAGTCATGCCAGCTAAATGACCATGGAGATGTCTTCGGACAATGCTGGCTCTTCGGCTCTGTAACGGAGATGAGAAGTGCCCCGTAGAGCCAGCAACGACTGGCACCTATGTACGAGGGGAACTTTTACCTTTTCTTTGTGGCAGCCCCTTGGATATTGGCCCCTAAACCTCTGAGCAACGGCAGAAAATGTGGGAATCCTGACTCCTCTCAAAATGCCGTGATGGGGGTTGGGCTTCTTTTCCAGTCACCTCTTGGCCAATCTGTCAGGGTTGCTAAAGTATCTTGGGAACCCTTGAAAAAAGCCACATGTCCCAATAAAAATAGAGATTCTTTTTTCTATTCCTCCTCCTACTTCCCCCAAAATCCAAGTCTCCAGTCGCTGCCTTGTTTGATTCCCTGTTGGAGGGGTCAAATACTTTGGATGGACTTCTCAAAACTCTATTGACAATGGACATATTTAATCATCAAGATCATTTAAAACAATATTTGTTTGTCAAGCTACTGTTGTTCTAGCAAAATCTTTTCCAGTTTAATAATCCGCAGTTCAGAAACATACCAAATACCAGGAGAGAGGGAGGGAAGGAGGAGAATAAGCATCTTCCTGACCCCCAAATAAATCTATTGGAGCTATTCTAGAGCTCAACGTCTTGCCAGTGAACCCCAAGTTCTCTTCACTTTTCATTTATGGTCTATTTGTCATGAGACCACACACTTTTAGCACCCAGGAATCACAATTCCCTGGAAGGTGTAAAATTAATTTAAAAAAAAAAGAATCAAAGAAACAAGAAAAACAACATAAAACAATGACATACAATGGTGCCATCACTAAAAATTGCATGTTGAGATCAAAAAGAGAAGAGTTTTGAGGCAGACGGAAGTAAATTATCACCATTTTGCACAAGTGGTACTCTCAGGATGGCTCATGCTGGGGGCTTGATCACCTGAAGACTTTGGGACAGCCAGGTGTCATGCCCCCACCTGAGTCTGAATCCGAGAAGGTTGACAAAAAGCCATCTGGGAGCAGGAGAGTGGCTCCATTGATTGTGGAGGAAACTGGGGAAGGGCAAAGCCAGGCTGGGCAGAGCAGGAGAGAGGTAGAACAGGGGAGAGGGGGTTCAGAGGAAGGCCAAGGCCCACCCCCTCCTCATCCTAGGCCACACAGGGAAGAATGGAGAAGAGAGCAACGTGGGTTGCATGGCTTATGAGGGAGGAAAGGGCCCTGATTCCCTTCACAAGGCACACCTGGGGAGGGAGTTTAAAGGAGAGGCAGATGGGAGGGGCATTTGTTGGGAACAAACATTGAGTTTATCTAGTGATGGCTGTTATCTGAGTTCCTGGCATTCTCCCAACTGTTTGATTTACTGCCGTGTTACTTCACTTCTGGAACTCCTTATCTTGCCCTGCCGGATTTATTACCTTATCTTGCCTTGTTGGGTTTATAGTTTATAGTTTTCTGTTTACAATGTTTGGACTGGAATATTTGCAGCCAAAGGCTGTTGCAGGTTGGTGGGACAGTTTTTCTCCAGACCAGAAAGTAACTGGGACATTTGGGGCAAAGTTGGAGCTAATGAAGGGACCGACACTTATTCTCTGGCTGGGTTGCCTTTTTGCCACACTCCGGGTCATCACACCAGGTTTTGTGTGTGTAACAACATTCCTACTTGAGACATGGGGAACCAGAAAATGCTATGGCTTAAGAAAATGCAGTAGGACTCTATGATCTTGAATGTGCATCTAGTTTTATTGGGACCCCAAATTAGGTCTATTATGGTTGGTTACACAGTCAGCCAGATGTTCAGAATGGATTTGGCATTCTTTTCCACCTCTCCAGTCCTTCCCAAGAACCTGTGGGAGGCAGATGTGGTCGTTTGACAGTATCAAAGGTATTGCCAAAGGATCTAAGTTCTTCTAAGTCAGAGGTGGGGAACAATGGCCCCTTGATGACTTCAACCAATGGGGCTATTTGATGGCGTCTGCCCTTTGTGATCCCTTAAACATGAGCCAGCAGTGTGTGGCAGCATCCCAAAAAAGCAAGTTCAATCCTTGGGGTAATAAACAGAGGAATCAAAATCACATGAAGTATTAGTACCGCTTTATGAAACCTTAGTGAGACTGCACCCGGAATATCACATCTAAGTTTTGGTGACCACGTTACCAAAAGGATGTTGAGACTTTGGAAAAAGTACAGAGATAAGCAACTAAGATGATTAAGGGCCTGGAGACTAAAACATATGAAGAAGGGTTGCAGGAATTGGGTTTGGCCAATCTAGAGAAAAGAAGGAATGGGGGGAGATGATAGCAGCATTCTGTTTGTCACAGCCGTTCGCCAAACGTCAGGGGTAAGAGAATGACAATCACTCGGATATCGTCAAGGAAAAGTTTATTCGCCTTACTCTCCAAATCGTGGGTAACGACCATCAACATACAATTAAAGTCAGCTCTGGCTTGCTCTGCAACCCAGAGCTGTATTTATACAGTTACCTCTTACTTAGTAATGTTAATTAATGTCACATTACTTAGGGTTGCCTTCTGGATGCCCTCGCCGCCTGACATCCGGGGAAGTTATGGCTAATACCAAAATAACGTCATTAGTGAATCCATAGAACCCTCTTCCCCGCATGTGCCGCCACCACCAGGTTTAGGATTCATGTGTGAGTAGAGTACATATTCTTGCCATGTCGTTCTTGACATGGTTTTCAAGTGTCATGGCTCCATGTCATTCGTCTTTGGAGTCGTGACGCTGTTATTTGAGGGGCTGCCCCAAAGAAGAGGGTGGTGGTGAAATTATTCTCCAAAGCCCCTGAAGGCAGGACAAGAAACAATGGATGGAAACCAATCAAGGAGAGAAGCTAAGGAGCAACTTCCTAACAGTGAGGACAATTCACCAGTGGAACAGTTTCCACCAGAAGTTGTGGGCTGTGGAGGCTTTTAAGAAGAGAAGGGACAGCCACCTGTCTGAAATGCTATAGGGTCCCCTGCTTGAGCAGGGGGTTGGACTAGCTGACCTCCAAGGTCCCTTCCCTTCCCACTCCATTCTGACTGATTGATTGCAGGGACACACATGCACACTTGTCCTTTGTGTCCTGATCAGTGTACAGTGGAGGACTTCACAGCAGTGTGACAGAAACACAATTAATGTTGCTAGTTTCTGGACTTAATTTGTGCCTATTTCAATCTTGTATTTTATATTTTGTGTCACATAGCTTGTCTTATTTTGTGATGCTTCTGGCATGAATAAAGAAACCAACGAATGAATCATTTCTCACCTAATCTGGAGAGCGTCCTGAGGGAAGTAGGGAGAGAGTTATGGGTCATTGCTCCTAAATCCCAAAGGTGCTTTTTTTCAAGAGGCAACTGGACTTTGAAGACATCTCACTTCTCATCCCAGAAGTTTCTTCAGCTCTGACCGGATGGTGGGGAATGGAAGGATTTATACTCCTTGCAGACAGCTGGTCATTTGCATCCTTTTAAAGGGTCACTGAGGCCACTTGGTGTCCCAAAGGTGCTTTTTTCAAGAGGCAACTGAACTTTCTGGGTTTTCTTCAGCTCTGGCTGTATTGTATTTGTATTGTATTTGTATTTATTAGATTTATATCCCGCCTCTCTTCCCCCATCGGGGAACTCAAGGTAGTGTACAACAAGATAAAAAGCAGTTGCCTATACAATATAAAATAAAAAAACTCATTCATACCATCCAAACATACACGAGGGAAGAACAAAGGTCTCAATTCCATGCCCTCCGACAAAGCCAGGTCTTAATGGCTTTGCAGAAAGCAAGTAGATTGGGGGTGGTTCTAATCTCCGCAGGGAGCGTATTCCAAAGGGATGGAACTGCCACAGAGAAGGCTCTCGCCCGTAGCCCCACCAGCCGGCATTGTCTGGCCGACAGTATCCGGAGCAAGCCCTCCCTGTGGGATCTAACCGGGCGCTGGGAGGCATACGGTAGCATACGGTAGCAGTAGCAGTATGATGGGGAATGGAAGGATTTATGCTCCTTGCAGGCAGCTGGTCATTTGCATCCTTTTAAAGGGTCATTGAGGCCACTTGGTGTCTCAAAGGTGCTTTTTTCAAGAGGCAACTGGACTTTCTGGGTTTTCTTCAGTTCTGGCTGTATGATGGGGAATGGGAGAATTGATACTCCTTGCAGGCAGCTGGTCATTTGCATCCTTTTAAAGGGTCGTTGAGGCCACTTGGAGTCCCAAAGGTGCTTTTTTCAAGAGGCAACTCGACTTTCTGGGTTTTCTTTGAAGATGTTTCGCTTCTCATCCCAGAAGCTTCTTCACCTCTGGCTTCTGATGGGGAATGGAAGGAGCTATACTGCTTGCAGACAGAGTTGGTCATTTGCATTCTTTTAGAGGTCCCTAAATCCTTTCTCCTAGGTGGGTCCATTCAGATTAGGTCAGAAATGAAATCACCCCGGAGAACATATTTCCACGGAACAATGGGTGGAATTGAACTCTTGTGCTTCGTAATCTCTTCTCCAGCACATCCTGGTCTGTCTCTAACCAACCAACCACCCTGCCTGTAAACCTTTAAACCAATGGACAATGTGTGTTTACACAAGATGATAGGGTAATTGCTTCCTTTGAGAAAGCCTGTTATTAAAAGCAGGTTTATCAGCGATAGGAAGTCTGTGCATCCAGACTGTTTCTAATCACCGTCTGCTGCTGTACGTAACACATGGCCGGATTTTCACCCTTCCTTTCTTTCTTATAAATCTAATTCTCAGTTTAAGGTGACAGTAATAATATGTTAAATACCAGCAGATTATTAGAAACACATTCATTGAAAATTACCCATGTAATAGATGGTTATCGGTGACATCACGAGCCTAAATACATACAGATGTTGGCCAGATGAAGGCTGAGAGACGGGACTGAAATGCAACCCTATGTTGCTCCATATTCAACCCTCCATGAAGTCAATTTGTTTGCATGCTCCTAATTCCTGAAATAGTGTGAATACCTCACATGCCTCCACCGTGTGTTCTGGGGCATCGGATGTGCCTTGTAATAATGCTAATAAACTGTTGTTTGTCTGGCACCCACTGGCCCGAGCGGTCGCGGATGCTTGGCCAACAACTGTGTGGAGGCCCACTGAGCTTTAAAAATGTGCAAATTCTGAGCAGCAGAATAGAGAAGGAACCAAAATACCAAAAAAAAAAAAAGCCACATTTTCAGTGGAAAGAAATGCTTCATGCTCCTTGGGGACCTTTTTTTAAAAGAGGTCGAATCTTTTGGTGACCCACTGAAGGATCTGGAGAGTAAGAAAGACACAGTTATCCAGCTTTGTAGGGAGAATTCTGGGGGTCCTGTTGGAGGTAGCCCTGAAAATGGGTCTGGTTTGGCAGATTCTCCATAGACATGAAAGCCCTGGAGAGTAAAACATATGGAGAACGGTTGCAGAAATTGGGTTTGGCTAGTCCAGAGAAAAGAAGGAAGGGGGGGGCATGATGGCAGCCTTCCAGTATTTGAGGGACTGCCCCCCAAAAAGAGGGGGGGTCAACTTATTTTCAAAACCACCCGAAGGCAGGACAAGAAATAATGGAGGGAAATTAAACAAGAAGAGAAACAACCTGGAATTAAGGAGAAACTTCTTAGTGGTGAGAACGATTAACCAGCAGAACAGCCTGTCACCAGAAGTTATGGGCTCTCCATCACTGGAGTTTTTTCAAGATATTAGACAACTATTTGTCTGGGATGGTACAGGGTCTCCTTCTTGAACAGGAGGGTGGACTAGTAGACCTCCAAGGTCCCTTCTAGCTCTATTCTGAATTGAAATTCTCAGCCATCCAGATCAGGGTTCTCCCAAAGTGTTGTGGTTCTCCGGCAGCAGGTGCAGACGGCTGAGGTCTCGGAGAGCGAGGATTCAGATGAGGGGCCTGCGTGTGATGCAGGGATGAGGCCAGGACCCTCAGGGAGTGGAGTGCTGCCTTCGGAGATTGTTGGAGGCTGGCAGCAGTGAGGAAGAGGTCCCTGAGGAACCCATGCCCAGTGAGCGTGCATGCAGGGCTGTTCGAAGGAAAGAGCAGCTGCAGCAGCACAGGTGACTCGGGAGTAAGGTTGCAAAGTAATGGCCCCTCCCTTAAGAGATAAAAGCCAGCTGAGAAACTGGAGTTCTTTGCAGGAAGCAAAGAAGCTTTTGCACTCAAGCCTGGTGGACGTTCGGAGTATCTTGGTTGGTGTTTGGAGACTCTTTGTGTTTGAAATGTTTCTTAGTAACTCTATCTAGTGTGCTTGGCAGCCTTGCACCACATTGGCAACGGTCGTTCTTATCAGAGACGATTAGTTTGAAACAGCCTTTTAACCATGAAGGAACAGAATTCGTAAATTATCATTAAAAGGTTTTGCTTTTACTTCTGTCTCGTGTTTGTTTCCTTGGAACAAGGTTTGGGTCAGGACACAAAGGCAGAGGTGGGATTCTACTGGTTCGGGTGAACTGGATGTTACATTGGCATCTAGTTCGCCAAACTGTTATTTGAACTGACCAGCTGTCCCTGCCTACCCCTCTTCTCCCTTCCCAGGAGTCTCCACGCAGCCCATTTTCGATGCAGGTAAGTGCAGGGTCCGCGTGGGGGAAAAATGGCCCTTCCAGAAGTCCAGAAAGAGGCCTGTTTCTGGAGGGCCTCCATAGCCTGGGGAGAGGCCATTTTTGCCCTCCAGACCCTGGGGAAGGTGAAAAACAGCCCTACCGGAAGTTCTGGTAGGCCACACCCACCATGGCCACGCCCACCCAGCAACTGGGCAGGGAAATGGTTGCTGGGATATTTGAATCCCACCCCTGCCGAAAGGTGCTTTTTTCAAGAGGCAACTTGTTTTTCGTTGAAGACGTTTTGCTTCTCATATTTATTTATTTATTTAATTCGCATTTATATGCCGCCCTTCTCCAGAGATTCAGGGCGGCTTACAATGTTTGGAGCACAACCCAATGTGCTCAGCAATAGCCTTCATTGCATTATATATGCCTGTTTATTACTAAGCGGCATTTTTACAAAGTCAGCTTATTGCCCCCAACAATCTTGGGTCCTCAATTTACCTACCCTGAGAGGATGGAAGGCTGAGTCAACCTTGAGCATGGTGGGATTCGAGCCTGCACTAATTGCAGGCAGATGGAACTTAAGTGCTAGGCGTTTAACAGCCTGCACCACCAAGGCTCTTGAGAGGTTAGGAAAGGGTTTGTCTCCCGGTCCTTCCCGAGATCCATCTTGGCCATTCGGTGCCCTGTGAACCTCGGAGATGTTCCTCGTGACCTCAGCTCTTCGGCTGCCCTCCTTGCAAATGGGGGGAAAGCAGCCAAGGTCTTTGGCAGCACCCGGGCTGCAGCTCTGTGACCAATTAGTACAGGAAACACCAAAAAGATGTCCCGTGAACCCATCCAGAAAGGAAGAGGCAGAGCAGAGTCTGCATTTTGTGTGTCAAGTGAGTGTGTGTGTGTGTGCGCGCGTGTGCGTGTGTGTCTCCAGCGCACAGAGGGAGCTTTTATACGCAGCCTAATTCGAACCAAATGGCCACATCCTCCAGCAGTGGAATCCAAGCGTGCCTTCAAAGTTGATTTAGGATCCTGCCTTGATTGCAAGATTGTTTAATCACTGCTGTTTGCAAAGCGGTGCACCCTGGTCTCTCTCTCTCTCTCTCTCTCTCCTCGGCCTGGGGCTGAAGGATGCCTGAGCCCCCACCTGCCTTTGAAGGCTGTAGGAAGTTTGCACAATTCAGAAGTGCCCAACTCCAGAGGCTTGGGGGCAAGATTAGGCTGGTCCAGCAACTGCCTTCTTCTCCCCCCGCCACCCCAGTTCAATTGAGAATAGAGCTGGAAGGGAACTTAGAGGTCTTCTAGTCCAACCCCTTCCTCAAGCAGGAGACCCTTTACCATTCTGGACAAATGGCTGTCTAATCTCTTCCTGAAAAGGTCCAGTGGTGGAGCACCCGCAGCTTCTGAAGGCAAGCCATTCCACTGATTAATTGTCCTCACTGTCAGGAAGTTTCTCCATAGTTCTCCGTTACTTCTCTCCTTGATCAGTTTCCATCCATTGCTTCTTCTGCTGCTTTCAGGTGCTTTGGAAAATAAGTTGAGTTGTATTCAATTTTTTTTTACTACCCGTTCTGTGGGCATGGCTTGCTGGGTGTGGCAGGGGAAGGATACTGCAAAATCCCCACTCCCTTCCCACTCCTGGGGGAAGGTTACTGAAAAATCCCCATTCCGTCCCCACCACACTAACCTGCTTTCCAGCTCCGTTCTCCTGTGCAGGGCAACAAAAGAAGACCCAGCCGATCAGCTGGGATTCAATGGGAGGCAGAGAAGAGATGGGGTTGGTGGGGCCAGTCAGAGGTGGCATTTACCAGTTCTACGAACTACTCAAACTTTCCGTTACCGGTTCTCCAGAACTGGTCAGAACCTGCTGAATACCCACCTCTGAAGTTGACCCCATCTTTTTTTTCTGGCAGCCCCTCAAATACTGGAATACTGCTATCATATCACCTCTTGTCCTTCTTTTCTCTAGACTAGCCAAACCCAAATCCTGCAACCGTTCTTCATACATTTTAGTCTCCAGCCTTCAATCATCTTGGTTGGGCTCCATCCACTTCCTGGGCTCAGGCAAACTGCCAGTGTTGACCTCCAAGTTGAGAAGAAGTTGAGAAGAAGTTTGCTGCTCTGTGGGTGGACTTCAAGAGGTTTTTACTGACCCTAACCAGGCCGAACCCTAATGGGGAATTCAAAGGCAGAAAGGAGAATACGGATCTGTACAACCAAGAATTGCAGCAATGGCTCCATTTTAATGGGATTTTATGCCAATAAAAATGGGCTGGGAGTGTGAAGGCTACATCATGAGTAGACCTTATACAAGGGCCAAGAATATTTGGGGTTTTTAACTTGGTTTTTAAATATTTCCCCAATTTTCTGTCCTCCATCCCAACTTCAGTAACTTTTTTAAAAAGAGTTTTCACTGACCCATTGAGTCCACATCTCTTGGGTCAGGTCATTAAGTAGAGTTTCAGGTAGAGAGCTCTTCCCCATCACCGGGCATCATTGTCATGGCCAATGGAGGCTATAGGACTTAAGTGGTGGTTGTCAAACTCCTATGAGATCTTTTATGGACCAAAGATTGCTTTGGAGTGGTGCACCAGAGAAATGTGTATAATGGCTGGCTGGGGAATTCTGGGAGTTGAAGTCCACAAGTCTTAAACCAGCCAAGGTTGGAGACCCCCAGCATCTACCAAATGCCCGGGGGTTGCCTTTTAGCAGCTGGAAATGCCCAGGGATGTTAGGCCATCTTCAAGCCAGCTGTTGAAGGGAGTAATGATGATCGCCACACCGGATGTTTCCTTTGGCTGCACCAACCAAGGCAAAGCCCAATTACTCTCCCTGAGTCATCAGGGGGAACTCTGGAGAAGTCCTATGAGGTCATGTCGCCCATCCAGACTTGGCTAATGTCCCTCCGCTCAGGACTGCCACATCCCATTCCAAGAACAGTTGCAGGAACTGGGCATGGCTAGTCTAGGGAAGAGAAGGACCAGGGGAGACAGGATAGCAGTCTTCCAATATTTGAGGGGCTGCCACAGAGAGGAAAGGGTCAAGCTATTTTCTAAAGCACCTGTAAGCCAGACAAGGAATAATGGATGGAAACTGATCAAGGAGAGATTCAACCTGGAAATAAGGAGGAATTTTCTGACAGTGAGAACAATCAACCAAGGGAACAGAAGTTGCCCTCGGAAGTTGTGGGAGCGTCATCATTTGAGACCTTCAAGAAGAGATTGGACTGCCATCTGTCAGAAATGGCGTAGGGTCTCCTGCTTGGGCGGGGGGTTGGACTAGATGACCTACAAGGTCCCTTCCAAATCTTAGTCTGTAAGTAAGAGAGTGAAAGGATGATGTTTCTACAACAGTGTGGCTACCAGGGACGTCTGGAGAGCTCATTTTCTTCCATTCCCTACTTTGACCTCATTGCTTCTGTTCACAATGTTGGCTTCTTCAGGGATTCCTCCTGCTGCCTCTCTGCTTCCCAAATATTTTGTGACCTATGCCTGCCCCCACTGGGGTATTAGTCCTTCTTGGCCTGTTGCAAGCACAAATTGAAGCAAGGAATTATCATGGGAGGGGTCAGGAGAACCCCAAGATCATAGGAAGACAATACAATGGAGGGATGGCAGG
>CM019151.1:8077375-8165149 GCA_009733165.1 Naja naja | reverse complement strand
AAAATGGACAAAACAATGTCTCACTTAGCAGTGGAAATTTGGGGGCTCAAATGTGGTCGTAAGTCGAGGCCTACCTGTAGAGGGAGGAAAGGAAGGGGAGAGAGAGAGAAAGAAAGAGAGAGAGACGAATGGTTGGTCAGGAAGTGTTGCCAGGTTCAATCTGGGGGCATTTCCAGTCCAGGGGCATCTCCTGCACTGAACTGAGGGTCAGTGTAGATGACTTCCAAAGTCTCTTCCAACTTACACTGTGATCCTAAAAAAAGAGCACAGGTAGTAGCCCTTGACCTACGGCCAGTAAGTAACTCTCTGAAGTTCTGAGGACCCCCCACTCTCATTGGGGGGTGGGGTCTCCGGCTACTTATGGCCAGGCGCCCTGATCATCTCGGTGATTCTTCTCTGAGCTCTTTGTATAGACATCTTTGGGGCCGACATCTTGATTTTTCTGCCCCTGCCACTGAGGACAACCTTGGACCAAAGTATGATGTTCTCCATACAGCCCTGGCCCTCTAGGTGTGGGATGGGCCCAGGGCTGGGCTGCTGGGGGTTTGCAGGAGTTTGGGAAAGCCCCTAGATAAGGTTCTGCGCAGTTTGAAGAACCCCCAGATCCAGGGGTGGGATTCAAATTTTTTAACAACCAGTTCTATGGCGTGGCTTAGTTGGTGGGCATGGCTTGGTGGACATGTGACTGGCTGGGCGTGGCCTACTCAACATCACTCACATCGAGGCACGCATCTCCTCGCCTGGCCTCTCATGACTGTGGGGATACTGCAACAGTCGTAAGTGTGAAAAACAGCCATAAGTCACTTTTTTCAGTGCCATTGTAACTTTGAATGGTCACTCCACACAAGCCAAGTACCAGCAAAGGAGGGGAAAATAACTCCAGAGACGTTCCTGAGACAGGAAGTCTAGTCCTGCCAAGAACGTAATAAGGATTAACGGAGAGGCAGTTTCTGTAAGCAACACCAGAATGTTTCCTTCCTGCCTTCCTTACAGGATTAGGCCAGTAATTTCTTCTAACAACTGGTTCTCCGAACTGCTTAGAATGTTAACAACCAGTTCTAGTGAATAGGTGCGAACCAGTAGAATCCCACCCCTGCCCAAATCCCACTCCTGGCTGGCCCCGCCCACCCTTCCCCTCCCAGGAGACCCTACATGACCCGTTTTGGATGCAGGTAAGTGCAGGGCACACGCAGAGGCTTAGAGAGGGCAAAAAAACAGGTCACCTGGAAGTTCAGGAAGGCCGGAAATGGGCCCATTTCCAGCTTCCAGAGAGCCTCCGGAGCCCAGGGAGGCCATTTTCACCCTCTCGGAGACTTGAGGAAAGCCTCCAGAGTCCGGGAGAAGGCAAAAATGCTCCCTCCCCACCATGGTGCAGGAGGCCAACTAGGCCATGCCCACTCAGCAACTGGGCAGAGAACCTTTTGCTAATATTTTTGAAGCCCAGACCTGGTCTGTACAGTCACTTAACTCAAATGGTTTGGCCACCTCATGAGAAGGAAGGACTCCGTGGGCCTGCCTTTCCCTTTCATCAGGAGATGTTTCCCATTAGGGGAAATGCCACCGGCTCCCTCCTCTGCAGGTAGAGCCGCGGAAGGCAACCGGCTCGTCTTCCAACTGCCCTTGATGCTTTCCAGAGGTGGGTCTCCCCCTCCCAGCCTGACAGAAGGAATTAGTTTGTAATTTAAGAAGAGGTTGGGGACTAGGTTTACACAATGTAGGGGACAATCTCTTTGTCTCCCCGCTCGGAAAATGGAAACGCATGTGAATTCCTCATTCCCCTCTTGCCACTCGTCTCGCCCATCTGGGGATGAAGATGGGCCTCCCCTCTTCCTGTTTACCTCTTTTTTGCCTCACTGATTTGGTGTTTACGAAGGGGGTCAGGTTCAAGAGATAGTTGCCCAGGAATGTGGCCCTTGATTGCGAAGGCCTGCGAGGAAGACAGGATGGCCCCAAATATGGGAATACTTTAACAAACCGCAAGCTTTGCAAAGAGAGAAGCAACCTGGAATTAAGGAGAAACTTCCTAACAGGGAGCTGTGGGTGCTCCATCACTGGAGGCTTTTAAGAAGAGATCGGCAAACAAAGAGCCACAGAGGTCCTAACCGGAACACCCCCCCCAATCAATTCTGGAGCTGACCAGACCAGTGGTTGGATGCTACTGGTTCTGCCCGGCTCTATAGAACCGGTAGCTCTGAAGAGCAGCAGATACTGAACTGGTTCTGTGTTTGCTGCTGTTTGGCCCACCCGCCCACCCAGGCTCTTACCTGTCCTTTATTTCCTGCTTTTTCAACCTCAGCTGCTTTGCGCGGCACAGCTGAGGTTGAAAAAGCAGGAAAGAAGAGGCTTTCCAAATGCTGCATACCTGCGTGCAGCACTTTTCAGCTACCCGGGTGGCACAGTTTGAGAGTTTTTACACACGTACACAGCAAAACGTTGTCACTGAACTGGTAGTAACACCAGTTCAATCCCACCCCTGGACCAGACTCTATGGCGGTTCCCCCACCATAGAGTCTCCTCCTAGCGTGGCGTTCTTTTTCCTCTACCTGTCCTAACCAAAAGCCCTATCAATTGTGGAGCCGACCAGCAACAGGGAGCCGCAGCAGAGAGATGAAAGAGCCCCATGCGGCTCCAGACAGGTTGCTGAGCCCTGGACTAGATAGTCACTTCCTGCTAGAGCAGAGGGCTGGACTAGAAGACCTCCAAGGTCCCTTCTTCCAGCTCATTCATTCTATTCTAAGGCGGAGACACCAGCAACAGGGAACAGGACATTCAGAAAGGGATTACTTGGTGCAGTGGTGCAATTCAACCAGTGTAACAACTGGTTCAGTGATCGCGCACTTTGTGTGTGTGTTCACCCTTTTAAAAAAGGCCATTTTCAGCTATAACACTTACCTTCTACTGCAGCCCCAGTGAGTAAAACAGCTGAGGCGTGGCAAAACCACTCTGCCGTGCGAATCAGCTGTACTCCACACAAGGAAATAAAGCACAGGAAAGAGCAGGGGGTGGGGGTGGGGGCAAATGATCACCAGAACTACCAGTTCGCATGAATCACTGCAAACCAGTAGAATCCCACCCCTGACTTGATGGGCAGAGATGAACAGGGGTTAAGAGGAATTTGAGGAAGGGAGACCTAGCCCACAGAAGAAGACATAGTCAATGCTTGCCAAGGGTTAGGGAACTTTGGGACCTAAAGAGATTTGAGAATCAACTGAGATAAACAGATAACAGATAATCAGAGTTGGAAGGGACCTTGTAGGTCATCTAGTCCAACCCCCTGCCCAAGCAGGAGACCTGACACCATTTCTGACAGATGGCAGTCCAATCTCTTGAAAGTCTCAAGTGATGACGCTCCCACAACTTCCGAGGGCAACTTCTGTTCCATGGGTTGATTGTTCTCACTGTCAGAAAGTTTCTCCTTATTTCCAGGTTGAATCTCTCCTTGATCAGTTTCCATCCATTATTCCTTGTCTGGCCTTCAGGTGCTTTGGAGAATAGCTTGACCCCCTCCTCTCTGTGGCAGCCCTTCAAATATTGGAAGACTGCTATCCTGTCTCTCCTGGTCCTTCTCTTTACTAGACTAGCCATGCCAGTTCCTGTAACCGTTCTTCGTATGTTTTAGTCTCCAGTCCCCTCATCATCCTGGTTGCTCTTCTCTGCACTTTTTCTAAAGCCTCAACATCTTTTTTATAGTGTCTTGACAAAACTGGATACAGTACTCTAGGTGTGGTCTTACTAAGGCTTTATAGAGTGGTATTAGTACCTCAGTAACTGGCTCAGGGGTTTGCAACCTTAAACACTCAAAAGATCCACTTGGACCCATTTCCCACAGAAAAGAAAACACTGGGAGCCAATAATTTAACAACTGGTGTGACGAGGTGGGTGTGTCCAACTCGGGATCACTCACTCCCACCCAGTCACCTCCTGCTCTGGAATATGGAGCAAGTCTCCATCCCCCCACCCCCTGACCTTCTCAGGCCGGGTGAGGAGTGATGGGGAGGGAGGGACCAGCCAGTGGTGGGATCAATCGACTGGGAGCCGCAAGCAGAGGGCCGAAAGAGCCGCATGTGGCTCCAGAGCCACAGGTTGCAGACCTCTGAACTGGCTGCTGAAGCTTTATCCTGATCTGGCTTCAGAGAAGGTTCTTATCACAGCTCGAAGTATAATTTATATTATACTGTCCTATGCTTTCTGGGTAAAGGCCATTTAGGTCTCTAGTGTTCTGTGCACAAATGCACAGAACTGCACAACTGATAGTAAAGGATCTAGAGGTCTTCTAGTCCAACCCTCTGCTCAAGCAGGAAGCCCTCTATCATTTCAGACAAACGGTTGTCCAGCCTCTTCTTTTTGAAACCTCCAGTGATGGAGTACCCACAACTTCTGCAGGAAAGTTGCTCCACTGATTCATTGTTCTCACTGTCAGGAAATTCCTCCTCAGTTCTAGGTTGCTTCTCTCCTTGAGCCCTCCATTGATTCTTGTCCCGCCTTCAGGTGTCTTGGAGAATAGATTGACCTCCCCTCTTCTTTGTGGCAGTCCCTCAAATATTGGAAGACAGCTATCCTGTCACTCATAGTTCTTCTCTTCACTAGACTAGCCATACCCAATTCCTGCAACCATTCTTTGTATGTTTTAGCCTCCAGCCCCCTAATCATCTTTGTTGCTCTTCTCTGCACTCTTTCCAGAGTCTCCATTTTTTTTATATCATGGTGACCAAAACTGGATGCAGTATTCCAGATGTGGCCTTATCAAGGCATTATGAGACCTTGGAGTTTAATTGTTTTTTAATATTTGTAATTTTATTAATTAATTAATTAATTAATTAATTATTTGGACTTGTATGCCGCCCCATCTCCGAAGACTCGGGGCGGCTCACAACTAAAACAACCACAACAAATAATTAAAAAAGAATTAAACAGATCACAAGCCCAAAATAGTAGATCTAAAATTTAAGATAATTTAAAAAACCCATCCCCCACCCCGGGGAGGGGTCACAGCCCGGATTGGTCAAACAACCAGGTCTTCAAATCATGGCGGAAGGTGTGGAGGTCAGGGGCCAGGCGGAGCCCCAGGGGTAGTTGGTTCCAGAGGTCAGGGGCCGCGACAGAATAGGCGCCGGGGACCGCCAGCCGGCATTGACTTGCCGACGGGACCCCGAGGAGTCCTTGCCTGTGTGCTCACACAGGGCGGTTGGCACTTGATATCGGCCGGAGTCGCTCCCTTAAGTATTGAGGACCCATGTCGTGAAGGACTTTATATGTTAAAACCAAAACCTTGAATCTCACCCGGAGTGCAACCGGCAACCAATGTAGACCACGCAGGAGGGGGGTAACATGGGAGAATCGGGGAACTCCCATCACCACCCGCGCGGCCGCATTCTGCACCAGCTGCAATCTCCGGATGGTATGCAAGGGCAGTCCTAAATAGAGAGCATTGCAGTAGTCGAGTCTAGAGGTGACAAGGGCATGAGTGACTGTGCGCAGGGCATCTTGGTCCAGGAATGGGCCCTCCCCATGTATTATTTTATTATTGTTTTTACTTTGTAAGTCACCCTGAGTCCTTAGGGAGATAGGGCGGCATATAAGTCTCATAATTAAATTAAATTAAATTAAATTAAATTATAAAGTGGTATTTTTATGGGAGCTTGCGTCTATCCCTCTATTGAAAGGGCTAGGATGTTGTTTGTCTAGGATGCTACGTAACATCATTCTGAAGAAGTGGCTGATAGAAGTCGGGGTCTATCAGTCCAGAGCAACACCCCAGTGGTGGGATTCAATTTTTTTTTACTACCGGTTCTGTGGGCATGGCTTGGTGGGTGTGGCAGGGGAAGGATACTGCAAAATCCCCCTTCCCTCCCCACCCCCCTAACATGCTTTCTAGCCCCATTCTCCTGTTCAGGGCAACCGAAGGAGACCCAACCGATCAGCTGGGACTCAATGGGATGCAGGGAATAGATGGGTCTGGTGGGACCAGTCACAGGTGGGATTGGCTGGTTCTCTGAACTACTCAAAATTTCCACTGGTTCTCCAGAACTGGTCAGAACTGCTGAATACCACCTCTGGCTGGAACCCACCTTCTCTCTGGGACAATGTGTCAGAAGCACAGTATTCATTTGAGGAACACTCCTGGGGGAAGGATACTGCAAAATCGCCATTCCCTCCCCACCCCACTAACTTGCTTTCCAGCTCCGTTCTCCTGTGCAGGGCAACAAAGGAAGACCCAGCCGATCAGCTGGGACTCAATGGGAGGCAGAGAATAATGGGGTTGGTGGGGCCAGTCAGAGGTGGCATTGGCCGGTTCTCCAAACTACTCAAAATTTCCGCTACCGGTTCTCCAGAACTGGTCAGAACTGGCTGAATACCACCTCTGCAACATCCCCAATTTAGCCTGTGGGGAACTGCATCCATCCAGCCTGCAGCTTTGCCAGTGGTGGGATGCTACTGGTTCTGCCCAGTTCTATAGAGCCGGTAGCTCTGAAGAGCAGCAGACACTGAACCAGTTCTGTGTTTGCTGCTGTTTGGCCCACCTGCCTGCCCGGGCTCTTACTTGTCCTTTATTTCCTGCTTTTTCAAGCTTTTCAGCTGTCCGGGCAGCACAGCTGATGTTTTTTTATGCATGCGCGCGCAGTGTGTAAAACATAGTCACCAAACCAGTAGTAACACCGGTTGAATCCCACCCCTGACCTTTGCCCCTTTGGTTCCTCCCTCCTTAAACACGTGGCGCATCCCTCCCTCCTGAGTGGAATCTGGCCAACCTTCTGAAGCAAGGAGTTTCCCACATGCTGCTCTGTCAGGAAACCACCACGAATAAATTCCTCGTGCTTCTGATTTGGCACCCAGATGGGAAAACTGAGACCGCAGTGACTTCCAAGAAACTGTGAAGGAGCAGGAAGACGTTCTGTGAGGCAGGAGCCAAGCTAGGCAGGGCTCCTGTCCACTTTTAGATCAACAGCGTCTTGAATTATTCACAGATGATAGCAGGGTCTTTTCAAAAGCATTGTTTAATGGAGAACTGGGATCCAAACTGGTGAAAGTTCATTCCAAGAGCATCGGTTCTCCGAAAGGGGGGCGGGGGGGGGAAGGGAGCATTTTCTGCTTTTCACATTGAGGGAACTCCTGACCTTGAAACATAGTCGTGGCTCATTTTGTAACAGGCTGAATGTCATGCAGTGAAAAAATATGGGTGAGTGGAAGACTAGGTATTCTTCGAGAAGCTGGGAGAAAAATATCCCAGGAAATGTGTGAATGGAGCAGGCGGAGGGGAGGTAGATGGGGAATGTTGAGACTCTAGAAAAAGTGCAGAGAAGGGCAACAAGATTAATTGGGGGGCTGGAGGCTAATACATACGAAGAATGGTTGCAGGAAATGGATACGCTGAGTCTAGATAAAATTAGGGATGCGGTGGCTCAGTGGCTGAGATGCTGAGCTTGTCGATCAGAAAGGTCGGCAGGTCGGCGGTTCGAATCCCTAGCACCGTATTACGGAGTGAGCTCCCGTTCCTTGTCCCAGCTTCTGCCAACCTAGCAGTTCGAAAGCATGTAAAAAATGCAAGTAGAAAAATAAGGACCTGGATGCAAGTTGTTCCACTGGTTAGTTGTTGTCAGGAAATTTCTCCTTAGTTCTAAGTTGCTTCTCTCCTTGGTAAGTTTCCATCTGTTGTTTCTTGTCCTGCTTTCAGGAGCTTTGGAGAATAATTTGACCCCCCTCTCGATGTCTCAGTGGCTAAGACGCTGAGCTTGTCAATCAGAAAGGTCGGCAGTTCGGCGGTTCGAATCCCCAACGCTGTGTAATGGAGCGAGCTCCCATTATTTCTCCCAGCTTCTGCCAACCTAGCAGTTCAAAAGCATGGAAAATGCAAGTAGAAAAATAGGGACCCCTCTGGTAGGAAGGGAACAGCATTCCGTGCGCCTTCTGGTGTTCAGTCATGCTGCCCACATGACCACGGAGACATCTTCGGACAGCGCTGGATCTTCTTTGGCTTTGTAACGGAGATGAGCACTGCCTC
Source organism: Naja naja (assembly GCA_009733165.1). Lineage (NCBI taxonomy): Eukaryota > Metazoa > Chordata > Lepidosauria > Squamata > Elapidae > Naja > Naja naja. Next base: position 8,157,150 of record CM019151.1, on the reverse strand, counting down.
CTAGAGCCAGAAATGACCAGAATGTATGTGCGAGGGGAACCTTTACCTTTACCTTCGTGTAGAGAAAAGAAGGACTAGGGGTGATATGAGAGCAGTCTTCCAATATCTGAGGGGCTGCCCCAAAGAAGAGGGGGTCCACCTCTTCTCCAAAGCACCTGAGAGCAGGACAAGAAGCAACAGATGGAAACTAATCAAAGAGAGAAGCAACCTTGGTGGCTCAGGCTGTTAATTGCCTGCATTTAAGTTCCAGCTGCCTACAACTGCTGTAGGCTCGAATCCCACCAGGCTCAAGGTTGACTCAGCCTTCCATCCTCTCGGGGTAGGTAAATTGAGGACCCAAGATTGTTGGGGGCAATTAGCTGACCTTGTAAAAATGCCGCTTAGTAACAAGCAGGCATATACAATGGAATGAAGGCTATTGCTGAGCACACTGGGTTGTATCCCAAAAATTGTAAGCCGCCCTGAGTCTCCGGAGAAGGGCGGCATATAAATGTAATTTAAACCTGGAATTAAGGAGAAACTTCCAGGGAGGACAATTAATCAGTGGAACAGTTTCTACCAGAAGTTGTGGATGTCCCATTCCTGGAGGTTTTCAAGAAGAGACTGGACAGCCACTTGTCTAAAATGGTAGAAGGTCTCCTGCTTGAGCAGGAGAATCAGAAGACCTTCAAGGTCTCCTGCTTGAGCATCAGAAGGCCTTCAAGGTCCGTTCCAACCCTGCTATTCTGAGAACCTAGCAAGAGGTTGGTGGGAATGAGGAGGTGACGGGGTGAGGGGCTTCCAGAAATGGAAATTGTGGCACTCTGCTGCACAGCAGGAGGTGTCGTGTGGCTGATTTGGACGCCCCTGGATTCATCTTTTGTCAAATCAGCACCAGGTTCGCAGTCTGGAAGTGTTACATTGAGAGGAAGCGGAACCCACGATTAAATGTTTATGTGAAGCATCTCACACTAAGGTCAGCCACGCTTTAAAATCATCTTGCAAAATGTCTTCTAGGAATCTTCATGCATTCTGTTAAGTGCAGACTCATCTCACATCTGTTGCACCACTTCATATAAAATAAAGTGGTGCAACTTTCATAGAAATACAGAAGGTGACTAAAAGGCGAGATGACTCATTCCTCTTCTATCCTGACTCAGACCGGGAATAGGTTCAGCACCAGTAGAATGTACTCTTTCTGCCCCGACACTTCACTCCCAAAGTTGTTTAGAAACAAAAACAGCAACCAAATCCTGAAGGGTGACAGGAAAGGAGAACCTGGAGGCTTTGAAGAAGAGATTGGACAGCCAGTTGCCCCAGAATGGTATGGGGGAGGGGTGTCCCCTGCTTAAGCAGTGGGTTGGACTAGAAGACCTCCAAGGTCCCTTCCAACTCTGTTATTCATGAATTCTCCAAAGAGAAAGGCAGTTTTTGGAACAAGGATCAACTCGCCCTGTCAGTAAATCAGTAGGTCAGAAGAATCTGGTCGTCCTTTTGATGACTAGCTTATGCCAGATTAGATTATTGTGGGATAAAATCCAGAATGTTTGGAAAGTCTTTCAGGAAGAAAACAGCAGGATCTCCCCAGCTAGGAATATGATCCTGAAGAGAGATTCGGCACTGGAACAAGTCATGGAGATGGTTGTTGGATATCAGAAGCTTAAGTAGAGCCTTGGTGGCTCAGGCTGTTAATTGCCTGCACTTAAGTTCCAGCTGCCTACAACTGCTGTAGGCTCAAATCCCACCAGGCTCAAGGTTGACTCAGCCTTCCATCCTCTCGGGGTAGGTAAATTGAGGACCCAAGATTGTTGGGGGCAATAAGCTGACTTTGTAAAAATGCCGCTTAGTAATAAGCAGGCATATACAATGGAATGAAGGCTATTGCTGAGCGCATTGGGTTGTATCCCAAAAATTGTAAGCCACCCTGAGTCTACGGAGAAGGGCGGGATATAAATGTAATTAAAAAAAAGGCTTTGACCTTGGATGGACCCCCCAGTCTTTTTGTCCGTCAGCTCCACCTGGCATGCAAAACACTTGCCTGTGGAAGGAAAGAGAAGGTTGGATTAGGGTCCATGGGTGGGTGGGGGTGGCTGCCCATGTGCTGAGAGATCCATAGCACCTCATGGCAGAAGAGCCCAACACAGAGGTTGCCAGCCATCTCCATGAACCACAGACCCATTCTTCCAATGACATTGGTTAAAGGCAGAGCCTGGGCTGAATTGTAATGGCTCCCTCTTGCTTTCTGGCTCTCTTTGATGAAGTTCCCCCTTCAGCTGCCTTGTTGTGAAGGACACCAACTCCACCAGCCCAGGTCTTGAAGCAGGGGGAAAGGCGTCTTGTGGGACAGCCCTTTCTGTCCCCCTAGCTCAAGGACCTTGGTGGCAGTGGTGGGATTCAATTGTTTTTACTACTGGTTCTGTGGGCGTGGTTTGGTGGGCATGGCTTGGTGGGCATGGCAGGGGAAGGATACTGTACCATCTGTATTCCCTCCCCACTCCTGGAGGAAGGTTATTGTAAAATCCCACTCCGTCCCCACCCCACTAACCTGCTTTTCAGCTCTGTTCTCCTGTGCAGGGCAACAAAAGAAGATCCAGCCGATCTACTGGGACTCAATGGGAGGCAGAGAAGAGATGGGGTTGGCGGGGCCAGTCAGAGGTGGGACTGGCCAGTTCTCCAAACTACTCAAAATTTCTGCTACCGGTTCTCCAGAACTGGTCAGAACCTGCTGAATGCCACCTCTGCTTGGTGGGCCTGTGCGGGTGAGCCTTAAAAAGCATCCCAAGAGGATTGGACTGAACCATCAATGCTGAGGACAAGTTGGGTGGGCAGCCATCTTCTTTCCCTCTTCCTGGATGGTCTTCCATTCTTCCTTCAGCCACCATCTTTCTTCAGGCGCCTTCATGCAGGCAAACCTGGCTGCTCTTCTTGACATCACGAGGACTTTAGGGGCTGTGGAGGTGCAGAACGTTTTCTTCTCTCCTGCTGCCCCTCCTCCATCACTGCCAAACATCCTGGTGGTGACACCCCCATCTCCATCCCAAATGAACCCCATCAAAGGGACAGTTTTGAGGGTGGTAGCATTTTATGGTTCCACATCTGGGACCAGTTCCAACTTGGCTTTTCCTTCTGTTTGGAATGACAATGGTAATAGGGGAGGAGGAGGAGGAAGAGGAGGAGGAGGAGGAAAGGAAGGAAGGTGAAGGGAGGGAGGGAAGAAGAAAGGAAGGAAGGAAGGAAGGAAGGAAGGAAGGAAGGAAGGAAGGAAGGAAGGAAGAATTCTTACTATGTTGGAAAGGAGCAAACTGGCATTTTATGGTTCTACATCTGGGAACAGTTCCAACTTGGCTTTTCCTTCTGTTTGGAATGACAATGGTAATAGGGAAGGAGGAGGAGGAAGAGGAGGAAGAGCAGGAGGAGGAAGAAGAGGAAGAGAAGAAGAAGAGAAGAAGAAGAAGAAGAAGAAGAAGAAGAAGAAGAGAAGGAGGAGGAGGTAAGGAAGGAAGAGGGAGGGAGGGAAGAAGGAAGGAAGGAAGATAAAAAAAGAAAGAAAGGATTCTTAATATGTTGGAAAGGAGCAAACTCAAAGAAGCAAAACTGAAGTTGGAACAAAATAAAAGAAGATTTCATACATTTATACAGTGGTGGGTTTCAAAGTGGTTTACCACAGGTTTGGTGGGTGTGGCTTGGTGGGTGCACTTTGCGCACGCCCAGAGTCTTTCCTACTCCCCTCCTGTAATCCTGCACTCTCCCTGTGTCTTCAACAGCTGACACGCAGCAATCTGCTGTGCAAAGCAGCTGCACTTCAAAAGCAGGGAATAAAGGTCAGTATGGGAGCCCGGGCGGGCGGGCAGGCCCAACAGCTGATCGTCGGAGAGAACCAGTTTGCTCCCAGCTGATCTTTGGAGCTACCGGTTCGGCCAAACTGGGCCAAACCGGTAGAATCCCACTCCTGAATTTATATCTGGGCAAATGTGCTCCTCCGTGTTTATTCTTTTATTTCTGCTTAAGGGAAAAAATGGGGGGGAGGAGGTGAACCAACCAAGGTTTTTCAGCCTTTCTCATCCCCCGCATCAGAGAGTTGAATTGTAAAATGTAAAAAATCGGGATCCGAGGCTGAATTGGAAAAAAAAGCAGCGAGAGAGAAAGCCGTGGGGAGAGATCCATCGAAGGAACCGTTTGGTGCTGCTCCCTTGAAGATCAGGAACAACACAACAGGAGGAATGAGGGAGGTGGGGAGGACGTATGACAAGGGGGGGGCATGTCTGCATGATCGAAGACAGGCTCTTTTTACACATGGGGGTCTTTGGGAGAAACCTCGGTCTGCAATATAGTTTAGGGGTTCTTATCTTAGGTTTGGGAAAGACGGGGTGTCAGGAAACGTCAAATCTTGGCTGCTCCACAAAGTGCGTTAGGAGAATATCCGTTAAGTAGCTGATTTCGGGGGGCTCATTTATTATCGTTTATGACAATCTCTCTGCAGAACATCTGGACATACCGAGATCTCCAAAGATAGGGAAGGGGGAGGCGCCTTCTCCCTGGCTGCTATTTGTTTGCAAATAATTCTGGCTAAAACCTGTCTGTCTTGCAATTTGTCAAAGGTTTTGCCCCCCTCCTCTTCTAGAAAATAGACCCCTTTCTTTTTAAATCTCATCCTAAGGTGGTTTAAGAGCTTCTTCTGACCTTCTGGAGCTGAGGTGTCGAGGTTTGTTTGGAGCATTACAGATTTACAGAAAATCGGAGTTGGAAAGGGACCTTGTAGGTCATCTAGTCCAACCCCCCACCTAAGCAGGAGACCCTACGCCATTTGTCAGAACAAATGGCAATCCAGGTTCTTCTTGAAAGTCTCAGGTGATGAAGCTCGCACAACTTCTGAAGGCAAAAGCTGCTTCATTGGTTGATTGTTCTCACTGTCAGAAAGTTTCTCCTTATTTCCAGGTTGAATCTCTCCTTGTTCAGTTTTCATCCATTATTCCTTCTCTGGCCTTCGGGTGCTTTGGAGAATAGCTTAACCCCTTCCTCCTCTCTGAGGCAGCCCCTCAAATATTGGAAGATTGCTATCATGTCTCCCCTGGTCCTTCTCTTCACTAGACTAGCCATTAAGGGCGTTGGAGGTTGATGAAAAGTAAAACAATACAAATGCAAACTTCAGCCCCTCCCCACCCCCAAAAAAGAGAAGGAAAGCTTGCAAAAATGTCCCTTTTATGCAAAGGAAACTATCCTGCGACCTGTTATAAAATTCACCGCTGAATGTAATTTGCAATAGGAAAGATTTGGAAAATTAAGCATAAATTAAGCTAGAGTGGCACAGTGGTTAGAATGCAGCATTGCAGGATAATTCTGCCGACTGCCAGCAGTTCGATCGATCCTATTCGGCTCAAGGTTGACTCACACCTACCGTCCCTCCGAAGTTGGTAAAATGAGGACCCAGATGATTGGGGGCCAGAGGATGACATTTCTAAACTGTCCAGAGCAGAGGTGGGATTCAAGTATTTTCACTACCGTTCTGTGGCCATGGCTTGGTGGGCATGGCATGGCATGGCTTGGTGGGCGTGGCAGGGAAAGGATACTGTAAAATCCCCATTCCCTCCCCACCCCACTAACCTGCTTTCCAGCTCCGTTCTCCTGTGCAGGGCAACCAAAGAAGACCCAGCCAATCAGCTGGGACTCAATGGGAGGCAGAGAAGAGATGGGATTGGAGGGGCCAGTCAGAGGTGGGATTGCCCGGTTCTCCGAACTCCTCAAAATTTCTGCTAGTAGTTCTCCAGAACTGGTCCGAACCTGCTGAATACCCCCTCTGGTCCAGAGAGTGCAGGGGTGGGATTCTACCAGTTCGCACCTATTCACTAGAACCGGTTGTTAACATTCTAAGCAGTTCGGAGAACCGGTTGTTAGAAGAAATTACTGGCCTAATCCTGTAAGGAAGGCAGGAAGGAAACATTCTGGTGTTGCATACAGAAACTGCCTCTCCATTAACCCTTATTACATTCTTGGCAGGACTAGACTTCCTGTCTCAGGAACATCTCTGGAGTTTTTTTCCCCTCCTTTGCTGGTACTTTGCTTGTGTGGAGTGACCATTCGAAGTTACAATGGCACTGAAAAAAGTGACTTATGACCATTTTTCACACTTATGACTGTTGCAGCATCCCCACAGTCATGAGAGGCCAGGCGAGGAGATGCGTGCCTTGATGTGAGTGATGTTCAGTTGGCCACACCCAGCCAATAACATGACAACCAAGCCACATCCACCCAGTCACATGACCACCAAGCCATGCCCACCAACTAAGCCACGCCCACAGAACCGGTTGTTAAAAAATTTGAATCCCACCGCTGAGAGAGTGCTTTACAACACGGGTGTAGCAACTTTAAGGCTTAGCTGGCTAGGGAATTCTGGGAATTGAAGTCCACAAGTCTTAAAGGTGCCAAGGTTGGACATCCCTGGACTGTGCAGTTCAATCACCTTAAAAGGGTTTAGGAAGCAGACATCAATGCAAGATTTTTCTTATAAAAAAGATACTCCCCACCCCTGGTGACATAACTGAGCACTCTATGACCTTTTTCCTGGGCCTGTGAGAGAAAAGGGAGGGATTTCCCTCCAGCGAGTTCTAATCCAATCCCTTGTTTTATTTAAAAAGGGAAAAAATAATCTGGCTTCCAGTTCGACTAACTGGAAACATGTGATTGTTCTGATTCATTGAACTGATTTACAGACTAAACTCTGGAGCATCCTTTTACAATAAAAAAATAAATAAAACCAAAAGAGGATTGCAAAGCTTGGCTTATTTCCTTTCCATTTGCAAGGAGAAGCTACCTGGGATGACCCAGAAGCAGAAGGAGAAAGGTCAAGAGTGGGGCTGGATGAACCGGCAGGGTTGAAGAACATCGGTGGTGCAAGGACAAAACGTCAGAAGATACTCTGGAAGAATAACAGAAGAACAGAGTTAAAAGGGACCTTGGAGGTCTTCTAGTCCAGCCCACTGCCCGAGCAGGAGACCCTACATTACTCCAGGCAAATGGTTGTCCAATCTCTTCGTGAAAACCTCCAGGCATCGAGATCCCACAACTTCTGGAGACAAGCCCTTCCACTGAATAACTGATCAGGGACTACAGAATAGCACACTTGGAAGGGACCTTGGAGGTCTTCTAGTCCACCCCCCAGCTCAGGCAGGAGACCCTTATATGATTTCAGAAGAATGGTTGTCCAATCTCTTCTTAAATGCCTCCAGTGTTGGAGTAACCACAACTTCTGCAGGCAATTTGTTCCACGGATTAATTGTCCTAGCTGTCAGAAAATTCCTCCTTAGTTCCAAGTTGCTTCTCCCCTGGATTAGTTTCCATCGGTTGCTTCTTGTCCTGCCTTCAGGGGCTTTGGAGAGTAAGTTGACCCCCTCTTCTTTGGGTCAGCCCCTCAAAGACTGCTGTCATGCCACCCTAGTCCTTCTTTTCACTAAGGTAGACATATACCCAGTTCCTGTAACCATTCTTCATACGTTTGAGTCTCCCGAAGAAAAAACAGATTAATGAAAAAGTTGGAAGGGACCCTGCTCTTCAACCTGGCAGAATCAACCAGCGGAGGAACCTTTCGGATCCAGGAGGAGCTACTGGGCAGCCTAAGTGAGTAGCATTGATGCAGGACCTCAAAGGAGCCTTCCTGAGAAGTGTTCTACCTGTGGCTCATTTGCTTGCTTGCTTGTTCGATATTTCACATTTGTGAGCCAGCTGTCTCCCCTAAAGAAGGCATTGTTTTGGACCCCTTCACTCCAGTGGGGGGATTCAATTTATTTTTGGCTACCGGTCCTGTGAGCGTGGCTTGGTGGGTGTGTCTTGGTGGGTGTGGCAGGGGAAGGATACACTGCAAAATCCCCCTTCCCTCCTCACCCCACCAACCTGCTTTCCAGCTCTGTTCTCCTGTGCAGGGCAACCCTAGAAGATCCAGCTGACCAGCTGGGACTCAATGGGAGGCAGAGAAGAGATGGGGTTGGCGGGGCCAGTCAGAGGTGGGATTGGCCGGTTCTCCGAACCACTCAAAATTTCCGCTACCGGTTCTCCAGAACTGGTCAGAACCTACAGAACAACACCTCTGCTCCCCACCCCACTAACCTGTTTTCCAGCTCTGTTCTCCTGTGCCAATCAGCTGGGACTCAATGGGAGGCAGAGAGACCAGTCATTTGCCAGTTCTCCGAACCACTCAAAATTTCTGCTACCGGTTTTCTAGAACCGGTCAGAACCGGCTGAATACCACCTCTGCTTCATTCTCACCCCAAAGCGAGGAGTCCCTTGGGAAGGCCTGATCTTCCTCACTTGGTTGCTTCCTTGGAACTCGGTTTCTCTTTCAGTGGAAGGAATGATGCAAAGGGTAACCCAACCCCTCTTTGGGTGGTGCTGCTGTTGTCTGATGGGCAGTGTGAGAAAGACAGCCCGGGAATGGCTCCAGCATTCCTCTGCTTCAAGGGTGGAAGAATGCCCATCGTGTCATCAAGGATGTTCTCTTGGCTTCCACCAGCAACGGATTGTTCCTTGGCTACCAGGAGATCCTGCTGGTGTTATCCAATCAAAGACAAATGGCTTCATGGCAGAGGCCTTGCAGATTCTCCTGGAGATTTTGTTCAATGAGCTTAGCCACTGCTGTGTTTCAAACAATGTTCTCCCCCAGTCAGCTGTGTCATCTCTCCATCCAGGTCTTGTTTCCCGGTGCTCAGGCGTGGGCTTCAAAAATTTTAGCAATGGGCATTTTCTCACTGTGTCTAACTCATTCGTTTATCAGTACTAGATATTATACTGTACTTACATATTTCAATTTCTTACTCTTCTATCTAGCCATTCATAAAATAGGGTTATTTTATGTCAATAAATATAATGTTAAGGCTAATATAATAAGTGATATAATATAATAGTCCTACGTAGCTTTTTCTCTGGTAATATCACACTACTAACCAGAGCATACAAAACATTTGCTAGACCAATACTTGAATACAGCTCACCAGTCTGGAACCCACATTACGTATCTGATATTAACACAGTAGAGAAAGTCCAGAAATATTTCGCAAGAAGAGTTCTCCACTCCTCTACTCATTGCAGAATACCTTATGCCACCAGACTTGAAATTTTAGACCTAGAAAACCTAGAACTATCCTATCTTCAGTCCAATCAAAGTATAGTATATAAAATCATACATTGCAATGTCCTTCCGGTCAATGAATACTTCAGCTTCAACCATAACAATACAAGAGCACACAATAGATACAAACTCATGGTTAACTGCACTATACTTGATTGCAGGGAATACGACTTCAGCAACAGAGTGGTCAATGTCTGGAATACTCTACCTGACTCTGTGGTTTCTTCCCCAAACCCCAAAAACTTGAACCTTAGACTGTCTACTATTGACCTCACCCCTTTCCTAAGAGGTCTGTAGGGGGCGTGCATAAGCGCACCAATGTGCCTACCGTCCCTGTCCTATTGTTTCTTTTATTTTCTTATATGTATCCCTCTATTTATAACTATGTTTATACTTATACCTATTATCTTGTAAGCAATTGACTAATCAAATAAATAAAAATATAAATAAATAAATAAAAATATATGTGATATAAAATACTGATTAGAATGACCATAAACATATATCAGTAAAATATGTATGATAATGGTATGTGCACAAAGAAATGTATACCTCACTAACACATTGATGAACAGAAAGGTTTTAATTGTTTGTTATGTTGTTGTCATAAAAATAAAAAATTTACTTCATAAAATTTTTAGCAATGGGTTCTGTGCCCAGTTGCTGGGTGGGCATGGCCATGGTGGGTGTGGACTAGTTGGCCTCCTGCACCATGGTTGGGAGGTGTGTGTTTGTCCTCCCCAGACTCCGGAGGCTCTCTGGAAGCCAGAAACGGGCCCATTTCCGGCCTTCCCAAACTTCCGGGAGGCTGGGTTTTTTGCCCTTCCTGAGCCTCCGTGCACGCCCTGCACTTACCTGCATCCAAAACAGGCAGTGTGGGGACTCCTGGGAGGGGCAGGGTGGGGTGGGCGGGACCACCCAGGAGTGGGATTGGGAGGGGGTTCTCCGAACTGCGCAGAATCTTAACTAGGGGCTCTCCCAAACCCCTGCAAACCCCCAGCAGCCCAGCCCTGCCAGTGCTGTACCGTTTAGGGTTGCAATGTCTATGGAGGTGCTCCATCACTCAGCTCATGGTTGTCCCAAGGGTGCTTTTCCATAAGGACTTTCTTGGTTGTTGTCCTTTGAAAACCTTTTGCTTCTTCTCCAAGAACTGTTCAGGATGAGAAGTGAAGGGTTTCCAAAGAGAATGTCTCATTATTTATTTATTAATTAAACTTATGTGCTACCACACTCATTGATAAGGCAACCTTAGGTGGCTTATAAAAAATAAAAAATAAATACAGACACAATTAAAATTTCTATTACAATGTTCTGACCCAAACCTTTTTCCAAGGAAACAAACACGAAACAAAGGGAACAGCAAAACCTTTTTAATGATTCTTTACGAATTCCGTTCCTTCATGGTTAAAAGGCTGTTTCAAACTAATTGTCTCTGATAAGAACAAGCCTTGCCAAGGTTGTGCAAGGCTGACAAGAACACTAGATAAAGTTACTAAGAAATATTTCAAACACAAAGAGTCTCCAAACACCAACCAAGATTTCCCGAACATCCACCAGGCTTGAGTGCAAAAGCTTCTTTGCTTCCTGCAAAGAACTCCGGTTTCTCAGCTGGCTTTTATCTCTTAAGGGAGGGGCCATTACCTTGCAGCCTCACTCCTGAGTCACCTGTGCTGCTGCAGCTGCTCTTTCCTTCGAGCAGCCCTGCATGCAAGCGCACTGGGCACGGCTCCTCAGGGACCATTTCATCACTGCTGCCAGCCTCCACAATCTCCGAAGGCAGCACTCCACTCCCTGATGGTCCTGGCCCCATCCCTGCATTACATGCAGGCCCCTCATCTGAGTCCTCGCTCTCCGAGACCTCAGCCTTCTGCACCTGCTGCCAGTGAACCACAACATATAATGCCTGTCTGTCTGTCTGTCTGTCTGTCTGTCTGTCTCTGTCTCTTTCTTTCTTTCTTTCTTTCTTTCTTTCTTTCTTTCTTTCTTTCTTTCTTTCTTTCTTTCTTTCTATAAAGCGAAATACCACTCATGCATCATCACAAAATCTCCAGAACCGCAAACCCTACAAACTTGAAATTTGGCACATATGTTCCTCTTGGCTTCTAGGTGCACATATGTGCCTAATATCAAGTTTGTATGCTTTACGGTTCTGGAGATTTTGTGATGAAGCATGAATGATCTTTCACTTTTATATATATAGATGAATATACATATGAGAATCTCCAGTGAGGTTCTCATATGTGATGGGAGTATCCCGATACTCCCATGTTACACCCCTCCTGCATGACCTGCATTGGTTGCCGGTTGCCCCGGGTGAGATTCAAGGTGTTAGTGATAACATACAAAGTCCTACATGGCTTGGGTCCGGGATACTTGCGGGAGTGTCTCCTGCCAGCGTCGACCTCCAATCGCCCTGTGGCTCCCACAGGCAGGGACTCCTTGGGGTGCCGTCGGCCAGACAATGTTGGCTGGCGGCACCCAGGGGTAGGGCCTTCTCTGTGGGAGCACCCACCCTGTGGAATCGACTCCCCTTGGAGCTCCGGTTGGTCCCTGACCTCCGTTCCTTTTGCCGACCTAAAGACCTGGTTGTTTCAACAGTCCGGCCTGGACTGAAGGGTAAGGGGTGGGGCTTTATTGATAGTTTAAATTTAATTGGGTTTTTAGTTTTTATTGGGCTTAGCTACTGTGTTTTTAATGTATTTTAATTAATTGCATTTCTATTTTTTTACTGTAAGCCTCCCCGAGTCCCTAGGGAGAGAGGGCAGCATATAAGTCCAATAAAAGTAAAAGTAAAGTAAAGTAAAAGTGAGGGAGCACTCGTAACTTCTGGTGGCAAGCTGTTCCACCAGCTGATTGCTCTCACCATTAGAAAGCTTCTCCTTAATCCCAGGTTGTTTCTCTCCTCCGTTCATTTTCATCCTTTGCTTCGTGCCTTGTCTTCTGGGGCTTTGGAAAATAAGATGACCCTTTTTTTCCTTTGGGGCAGCAGCCGCTCAAATTTCTTTTCTCCCCAAGAAATCTGTGAGCTTCCATAAATCAAGCTGGGCAGGTTCAAGTGAGCAGTTTGACAAAAAGGCGAAGAAAAAGAAAAGAGAAACACCCCACAAGAAGATCTTCCCCCTTGGTTCTTAAGCCAGGCTTTAAATCGACTTTCTTTCCTTTGCTTCTAACAGGAGAAATTTCCAAAGTTATGTGCACTCACGAGTTCATCCTTTGCCATTTGGATTTCAACCATCATATTTTACAAGGTAAATGCTGCGCCTCCCCCCCATCCCTCCCAGCCCACCTCACATCTGTTTCCAACCAGCACCGTGGTCCATCCATCTGTCACGGATCCTGCAAGCTTGCTCCTCAAGTTCTTGAAGACGCTTGGATTCCCCTCCTGAAGGGAGGCCAAGAGCAAGCGCCAGCCAAAACGTTTCCCCACCCCCCACCCCAAAGCTTGCGGCTTGCGGCTTTATGGATGCAAGATCTGAGTCGTTTGGAACTGCCCCATGTCAGGTACATCCATTTCCCTTAATCCCCCATTTCTTTGGAGGTTCTTCTGCGCCGAAAGAACAAAGCGACTGAAGCCTTCTCTTCCGGCCTTACCTCTTGCAAGCAGACATTGATGAAGGTGTCCTGGCAAAGATGATGGCTTATGGTGGGGGAAGCAGGGAAGGGAGGAAATTACTTTCAAAAACATCGTTTGGAGATAAAGTAAAACAGACCAAGGATCTGCTGGGGGAAGAGTAGAAACCTGCGTAGCTTTCTTTAAGCAAAAAAGCCTGAATCCTGGAGATGAAGTCCTTCTGTTGTCCCCAGTTTGGTCTGAGCCTGGTGCCGAAGCCAATGATGAATGCCAGACACGAGGTGCAGGTTTTCTGATTGCTTTTTATTGGAGTACCAATATGCCAAGAGCTAAGAACAAAGGATTGAGTAAGTTTTATACATTTTTCACTAAAAACAATTGCTACCAATCTGCCTTCCATTGAGGACCTGTATCCTGCACGAGTCAAAAAGAGGGCTGTGAAAATATTTACAGACCCCTCACATCCCGGACATAAACTTTTTCAATTCCTTCCCTCAAAACGACGCTATAGAGCACTGCACACCAGAACAACTACATACAAGTGTAGTTTTCCCCCAATGCCATCACTCTGCTAAACAAATAATTCCCTCAACACTGTTCAACTATTACAAAGTCTGCACTACTATTACTGTTAATGGTCTCATCACTCCTTATCACCCATCCCCTCCCACTTGTGACTGTATGACTGTAACTTTGTCGCTTGTATCCTTACAATTTGTATTGACTGTTTCCTAGTATGATTTGATTGCTTACTTGTACCCTATGACTTATTAAGTGTTGTACCTCATGATTCTTGACTCTTGACGAATGTATCTTTCCTTTTATGAGCATTGAGAGCTCTTTGGTCATGGTGGAGGAGGTGTTGCCCCCCATGGACAGGGCACAGAATCTGGGGGTCCTCCTGGACTCAAATTGGAGGAGCAGGTCGGGGCCGTGGCCAGGGGGCCTTTGCCCAGATCCAGCTGGTTCGCCAGTTGCTCCCATACCTGGACCAAGATGCCCTGCACACGATCACTCAGGCGCTCGTCATTTCCTGACTTGACTACTGTAACGCTCTCTACTTAGGATTGCCCTTGCATACCACTCGGAGGCTTCAACTGGTGCAGAATGCAGCCGTGCGGGTAGTGATGGGAGCTTCCCGATCCTCCCATATTACACCCCTCCTGCGTGGCCTGCATTGGCTTCCGGTTGCCCTCCGGGTGAGATTCAAGTTTTGGTGTTAACATTCAAAGTCCTACATGGCATGGGTCCAGGATATTTACAAGAACGACTCCTCCCAGCATCAAATACCAACCGCCCTGTATGGGCCCACAGATGGGTCTCCTCGGGTGCCGTCCGTGACTCAATGTCGCAGGACGACCGGGAGGGCCTACTCTGTGGCTCCCACTTTATGGAATCTTCTTCCGCCGGAGCTCCGGCTGGCCCCCGATCTCCACACCTTCTGCCACAATTTGAAGACCTGGCTATTTGTACAGTCCGGGCTGTGCTGACCCTCTGGGGGTTTGATTGTTTTAATTTTGGGGTTTTTAAACTTTAATTCGGCTTGTAATTGTTTAATATGTTTTTAGGTAACTTATTTATTGTTGTATTTTTAGCTGTGAGCCTCCCCAAGTCCTTTTGGAGAGGGGGCAGCATACAAGTCGAATTAATAAATAAATAATAAATAATAAATAAATTTGCACCAAGACAAATTCCTTGTGTGTCCAATCACACTTGGCCAATAAAGTATTCTATTCTATTCTATTCTATTCTATTCTATTCTATTCTATTCTATTCTATTCTATTCTAAAGGAGAAGGCAAAGCATAATAATAAGAAATATCACCTAATAAACATTTTTAGTAATAATTCTACAATTTGTTCTATTCGTCTCTGTCCCTATTCCTAAATCTTGGCTAATGAATGCCCTAGGAATTATCTAATACACATTTGATTTGCTGCAGGTCATCTCTATTCCTAACTTTTAGCTGAGGTCTGCAAGTTGTCTAACTCGTGTTACTTTTATCAGCTTTCTAATTAGCCAGGATTGTTACAAGATTTACATATTGCATATCTCCCGTGGATAAGCATTCTTTGTTCTTGCCAGACAGACTCCACAATTACAGGCTTCCTGATTTACTTTGAAGTGTGTGCCATGACCTGGCCACCAAAAAATACCTTTGTGGGATTATGACTGAGACTTAGCCCAGTCTAATCTAATGTAGAAAGTTAGCACGCACCCCTCTCCTAGAAGAATGAAATATTTTGGGAAACATTTAAAAAGCCAGTATATTATATTTCCCTGGATGATAAAAGAAGAAACATGTTTTAAAGGTAGAAAGCAGCTCCCTTTCCCCATCAGATGTTTGGTGCCCATTAAGAAAGACTGGGCCAGCCCTTCTACAAGAACAAAAGACCTCCAGCTTCAGGGTGATGGGATTAAGACATGATCTTCCAGGACATAATAGGATTAAACCCATCTAGCAGCAGAGCTCACCACATGACACAATCTCCTAAAGACATTGAGGGGTGGGGGGGGGGGGGGGGGGGGGAGGGGGGTTTATTGTTTTAAAAAATGTCTTTTTGTAAAACTTTTCAATAAAAAAAAGACATTGTGTCACCCAGAAAACTTCAACCAAGCCTGGGAGCTCAGACAAACGTGACCCCTAGGAATCTGACCACAACCAATAGAATACATGTTCTTGCACAGGAACAGGAAGCTCAAGTGCAAAGCCCAAGAGAAGGTATAAACTCCACCACTCACTCTCAACTCCATGTGGTCAGCTGACCAGAACCCATGTGGTTCTGCTTCATTAAACCATCTTTCCAATCAGCTTCCACGTCTCCAGTGTCTTTCTCCCGGCTTGGAACTGAACCAGATGGATATTTCTTCCAACACTAATCGAGCCTTTGCTGCCTTATAGTAACTGGCCAGATTGATCTGCAGCATCGAAGGATGTAGCGATAATACAATTCTCCTTTGCTCATTATTCTCCCTTCTCAGATGTTGAGATTTTAGAAAGAGCGCCGAGAAGAGCAACCAAGATGATTTGGGGACTGAAGGCTAAAGAATGGTTGCAGGAAAAGAAGGACTCGGGGGGACACGATAGCAGTGTTCCAATATCTCAGGGGCTGCCCCAAAGAAGAGGGAGTCAAGCTATTCTTCAAAGCACCTGAAGGCAGGACAAGAAATGAAGGATGGAAACTACTCAAGGAGAGAAGCAACCTAGAACTAAGGAGAAATTTCCTGACAGTGAAGACAATTAACCCGTGGAATGGTTTGCTTCAGAAGTTGTGGGCGCTCCAACATTGGAGAGTTTTAAGAAGAGACTGGACAATCACTTATTATTCTGTCAGCAAGGCTTTCCAAAATGTTTAAAAGTCTATCTCCAATTTGTTGGAAGTGCAAAGATGTATCAGGCACATTTTTTCACATGTGGCGGACCTGCAATGCTGCAAAAACGTTTTGGAGACTGATACAGACTTGGGTGGAACAAATGTGGGGGAGCGTATTTAATTTAAGCCGGATTTTTTTCTCCTAGGAATAATACCAGAAGGATATAAGAACAATTTAAGTTATCTAATAATACATGTGTTGACGGCGGCTAGAATAATATATGAGCATTACTGGAAGAAGGAAAAAACACTGCCAGAAATAGAGATAATAAGGAAAGTTATGGCCTGCGCAGAATCAGATAGGTTAATTCTAGAATTAAAAAAAACAAGGGGGAATCTGAGTACTATGAAACGTGGAATAAATTCTATCAGTGGTTGCATAGAAGAAGGCAAGGTAGAAACATAAGTAGCTATGGTGATTAGAATAATTAGTAAACAATGTGTCAAACAAGAAGATTGTAAATGGGGAAGTAAAATTTATATATGTATAACAATTGTAATGCCAGAATGGCTGCAATGTGTTGTATTCTTATAATAAAAATAAAAATAAATAAATAAATAAAAAAGAGACATTCTGGAATGGTAGTGGGCTCCTGTGCCAAAAAATATGTGTGCGGCGTGCTTGCGTGCCAGCACCCAGACGACAATGCACACACCCCCACGCCTCCTGCACATGCACGCGCAATCCCCATGCTCCCGCTCTCCCCCCGCTCCCCCCTTACCTGCACTGCGCCTCACAGCTGATTTTTGGCTGGTTTGAAGCCTTTTTCAGCCTCCCAGAGTCTTGAAAAAAGTCTCTGCAGGCCGAATAGGCCCGTTTCGTCACTTCCTGTAATACCGGAAGTGAATAAATGGGCCTATTCGGCCTGCAGAGCCTTTTTTCAAGCCTCTGGGGGGCTGAAAAAGTCTTCAAACGAACCGAAAATCAGCTGTGAGGCATGTGTATGTGCAGTGAGGTAAGTTTGCCTGCGGCTTGCGTGCCGACACAAATGGCTCTGTGTGCCACCTGTGGCACATATGCCATAGGTTTGCCATCCAAGGTCTGGAATCCAAGGTCCCTTCCAACTGTGTTATTCGGTTATTGAGCATCTTACAATACCCAATTCAGGATGCTCTCTTCATGTAACCTAATCAAATTAAAGCTTCTCCATCAAATTGCCTCATAACTTGTGGTAACGTCTCTTGCCAGCATCGAATGCCCATCGCCCGGTGCGCGCCCACAGACAGGGCCTTCTTGGGGTACCGTCAGCCAGACAATGTCAGCTGGCGGTCCCTAGGGGTAGGGCCTTCTCTGTGGGAGCGCCCACCCTTATGGAACCAGCTTCCCCTGGAGCTACGACTGGCCCCTGACCTCCGCTCCTTCTGCTGCGGCCTAAAGACTTGGTTATTCGAACAAGCCAGGCTGGACTGAGGGGGGGCGGGGTTAGTTTTTAAATGTCATGTCTTGGGGTTTTAGATAATTTGTTTGGTCGAACTGGCTTTAATAACTTTTAATTTCTCTTAACTTTTGTATTGTATGTTTTTATGATGTGAGCCACCCTGAGTCCCTAGGGAGACAGGGCGGCATACAAGACCAAATAAATAAATAAATAAATAAATAAATAAATAAATAAATAATAAATAACTAAATCCTCAATCAAGTAACATTTCAAAGTGTGGTGGTTGCCATTCCCAGAATCCTCAGGGCTGGCCTAAAAAGTTTGCAGAGAATGTAACTTTTGCGAGGTTAAAGAACAGAAGTGCAGTAACCGATCAATGGATTAAACCAAGCCCTCTCAAATGAATTGACTTGCTTAAGCAAAAGCAGATTGGTTTTAGTCTGTTGGCTATTAGGTTAAAATCCATCTTCATTTTCAATGCCATTGTTTTATAGAAATAGCTGATGTCAAGACAGATTTTCTGCCACAGAACAGAAAAATATCTCTAGAATGCTACAAAGCATATGTGCGTCATTTAGAAACAAAGAAAAGATGCTTCTTGCTCCAGAATTATTATTTTCATCTGCAACCCAAATTTAAAGAACTATAAAGTGGTTGATGCTTCAGTCAAAGTTCATATTCCTCACTAAGGTTTCCTTTTTAAGAACTATGATTGTTCTGAGCCCCATCTAAAGTCATATGAATCTCCATGCTGAGACATTTGAGTTTTATCGGCTTGGACAAGGATGGGGGCCTCCAAATTTGGCAACGTTACGTCTTGTGGACTTCAGAGTCAGAGTCAGAATAGAGCTAGAAGGGACCTTGGAGGTGTTCTAGTCCAGCCCCTTGCTGAAGCAGGAGAACCTATACAGTTTCAGATAAGTGGCTGTCCAGTCGCTTCTTAAAAACCTCCAGGGATGGAGCATTCACAGCCTCTGGAGGCAAAGCTGTTCCACCAGTTAATTGTCCTCACTGTTAGAAAGTTGTTTCTTCTTCTTCTTCTTCTTCTTCTTCTTCTTCTTCTTCTTCTTCTTCTTCTTCTTCTTCTTCTTCTTCTTCTTCTTCTTCTTCTTCTCCTTCTCCTTCTCCTTCTCCTTCTTCTTCTTCTTCTTCTTCTTCATCTTCTCCTCCTCCTCCTCCTTCCTCTTCCTCCTCCTCCTCCTTCTAAATAATTTTTATTAAACAATTTTTCTTATATACATCTTTTCCATTCATTACAACACTTTTGTGATGGTATACATATTTTTACATAAATCTTAACTATCTATACACTTGTCTATGTTGCTTAATCTATCTTTATCCACTTTATCTTTTACCTTGTTATCTTATTGTCTTCTTCTCTATTCAACTTTATATCTATTATTTAGCCAACCATACAGTACATTAGGTAGTTTCTTCTTATTCCAAGGTTGCTTCTCTCCTTGTTTAATTTCCATCCATTGTTTCTTGTCCTGTCCTCTGGTGCTTACCCTGCTTCACCAGATTATTATTGTCAGGGAAGGTAAAATTAAGGAAAAATACTGAGCATGCCTCTCAGATTTTAGGAAGAAAAAAACCAGGTGATAGCCAGCAGACCGATAAAATTATCTTGTTCAATTTCAACTAAACTAGATATTCTAAAGTTGTAGCTTTGGTTCTGATGTTTCTTTCTGCATGGTTTCAGGGAGGGAGCTGAAGATAACAGGCACCCTGTCTTTCTATCTCCTCAGAACATCAAATTGGACCCTAAATCCACAGAATCATGTGAAGTCCTTGGTGGCTCAGGCTGTTAAATGCCTGCTCTTAAGATCCAGCTGTCTACAATTACTGTAGGCTTGAATCCCACCAGGCTCAAGGTTGACTCAGCCCTCCATCCTCTCGGGGTAGGTAAATTGAGGACCCAAGATTGTTGGGGGCAATAAGCTGACTTGTAAAAATGCCGCTTAGTAATAAGCAGGCATATACAATGGAATGAAGGCTATTGCTGAGCGCATTGGGTTGTATCCCAAAAATTGTAAGCCGCCCTGAGTCTTCGGAGAAGGGCGGCATATAAATGTAATTAAAAAAAAGTGTTAGCATTGCTTTATTAGCAAGACCACACTTGTAATCTGTTAAGAGTATATTCATGAACTGGAATAGAGCATGGTAACAAGGTCAGTCAATGAATAGGCATAGCAACTAAGTCAGCCAATGAGGACTGTTTGGAAACTGAAACTAGAAGTAGCCTAGGCGTGGCTCTATATTAAGCTCTGAAGCTATGTTAAGCTCTGAGTCTGTGTATTGAAAATGAACCTGCTTCTCTCCTCTGCTGTGTGTCTTGCTTGCCTGCTGAATGAAAGTGAAACTGACGTCTGTTTCTGAGCTCCTGAGTTGTTGTTCTGCTCTGAACCTGAACTATGTCTGCTTCTGTTTCTCCATGCTGGAGAAATCTACAACTGGTATTGTAAATTTCACTTTATAAGTTTATAAAGATGTTAAATGAAGCCTCAGCCATCTGTGTTTACTTTTCTGGCACTGAATTTACGCTGCAAAACTCTGAACAGAACGTTGCATCCAGGTTGGTCATCACAATGTAAAAAAGATGTTGAGACTCTAGAAAGAGTGCAGAGAAGAGCAATAAAGACGATCAGGAGGCTAAGACATGTGAAGAACGGTTGCTGGAATTGGGTATCTCCAGTCCAGAGGTCTCCAAACTTGGCAACTTTGAGATTTGTGGACTTCAACTCCCAGAATTCCTCAGCCAGCCGTGCTGGCTGAGGAATTCTGGGAGTTGAAGTCCACAAGTCTCAAAGTTGCCAAATTTGGAGATCCCTGCTGTAGTCTAATGAACAGAAGAACCAGGGGAGGCATGATAGCAGTGTTCCAGCATTTGAGAGGCTGCCACAAAGAAGAGGGGGTCAACTTATTCTCCAAAGCACCTGAAAGCAGAACAAGAAGCAACAAATGGAAACTAATCAAGGAGAGAAGCAATCTGGAATGAAGGAGGAATTTCTTGATAGTGAGAACAATTAATCAGTGGAACAACTTACCTCCAGAAGTTGTGGGTGCTCCATCACTGGAGGTTTTCAAGATGAGATTGGACAGCCTTCCGTCCAGATCCTGGAGTAGAGGTTGGATTAGAAGACCTCTAAAGTACCTTCCAGTGCTGTTATTCTGTTACACAGGTGTGGCCCTTACGGGCTATCCAAGGGAATGAACCTCAGGATGATGTTATTCATTCAGTCGTGTCTGACTCTTGGCGATTCTATGGGCCAGGTGGTCTCCCCACCTCTTCTGATTTTGCGCTGCTTCTTCAAGTCATTCTCTGCTCTGGCTGGGGTCAGCTTTGAGGGTGTCCAGCCACTGTGTTCTTTGGCCGCCTGGCTTCCTTGTACCGCTAACTCTTCCAAACATAATGGCCTTCTCCAGTGAATTCCCGCACATGACACGGCCAAAAGTATGTGAGATACAGTTTTTGATTTTCCCTTCCAGCGACAAGCCTGGTGTTATGCGCTCCAGGGCTTGCCTGTTAGTCACCTGTGCTGTCCAAGCAACACTCAGGGGACTTCTCCAGCACCACAACTCAAATGAGTCGATTTTCTTCCTGTCCTGCTTTTCTAAGGTCCGACTTTAACAGAATAACGGAGCAGGAAGGGATCTTAAAGGTCTTCTAGCCCAACCCTCTGCACGAGCAGGAGACCCTATGCCATTCTGGATAAATGGCTGTCCAGTCTCTTCTTAAAAACCTCCAGAGTTGAAGCACCTACAATTTCTGAAGACAACCTGTTCCAGTGGTTAATTGTTCTCACTGTCAGAAAGTTCCTCCTTAAGTCCAGATTGCTCCTCTCCTTGGTTAGTTTCCACCCATAGTTTCTTGTCCTGCCTTCAGGTGCTTTGGAGAATACACTCCTCTTCTTTGGAGGGAAGGCTACACATAAAATCACCAAGCTAGAAGGGACCTTACAGCAATGGTCGCCAACCAGTGGGCTGGGGACCACTGGTGGCCCATGAGAAAATTTTGGTGGTCTGCAGAGAAATGTTTCCCTCACAAGCACTCCGCCCAAAGCAATTAATCCAGGCTGTGTGGGAACGCAAGGCTGCGCCACCCACATGGCCCACCCACCCGCTGGCCTCCACCCTTCGGCTGAGCACAAACCTTACCTTGAATAGAGCCATGCAAGTTGGAACTGGAAGGTAAGACCAATGGTGGGGGAGGGAAATCCGCCGCGGGGTGGCTGGCTGACATTGGTGGGAAAGTCAGTCCCATATTCCAGAGCTGCAGGAGTCACAGGACTGGCCCTTTGGTCATCCCGGAGCAGCTGCTCCTCCACCTGGGTGCACCAGCCTGCCATGGACTGGAGCAGCTGCTCTGGGATGACCAAAGGGCCAGTCCTGTGTGACTCCTGCAGCTCTGGAATATGGAACCGACTTTCCCACCAATGTCAGCAAGCCATCGTCAGTCAACATTCATATTAGTGGTCTGCGGGATTTAAAATTATGAGTTTGGTGGTCCCTGAGGTTCAAAAGGTTGGTGACCCCTGCCTTAGAGGTCTTATACCTCAAGCAGGAGACCATTCCAGACAAATGGCTGTCCAGCTTTTTAAAAAAACCTCTTAAAAAACTTCTGGAGGCAAGTTGTTACTCTGATTAATTTACTTTATTTATTTTCATTTTATTTATTTATTTGATTTGTCAATCGCTTACAAGATAATACGTATAAGTATCAACATAGTTATGAATACATGAAATGGATACATAGAAGAAAAATAAAAAGAGTCAATAGGACAGGGACGGTAGGCACGTTGGTGCGCTTATGCCTTCAAGGGAAAAGACCATCAAATCCAGATTACACTCATATCCCTGGAAGGCTGAAGGGGAGACAGGAGCAGAAGCAGTCTCTCCCACCACGCCCTCAGGCAAAACACACACACAAACACACATACACAAAATCTGGGTTTAGCCCAGGAACCCGTCATCCTATCCATGGAGAACTGGGCCTCCTGAGGTTGTTGAAGCAGAGGGTTGGTGACTTGCCTCTCTAACCTCAAGCACATGTCCATGGACTCTTCTCCTCCCATGGTGAGGTGAGGTTCATCCAACGTTCTCATTGGAGGAAGGCAGAAGCCGCACTGGGCTGAGCTCTCTGCAGGTACGGCCACTTCAGAAGGACCACAGGCCTCTTTGGCAGCCTTCTTAGCTTCTCCTCCTGTGCCGCGTGGCTGGGGCAGGAGGCCATTGCGCGCCCCCATGCTGAGAAGCTGGCCCACCTCCTCCGCACTTCAGAAGCGCTCCTTCAGCCCCACCCTGCCAGGAAAATGTATTTTTCCTTCGTGCTCGGAGAACTTTAATGGCCCAGCACGGCTTCCAAGTGGCAAAGGGCCATCTAACATGGGCCTCAGCAGCAGGCAACATGCAAAGGAGAAGGTTGAAGGAGAATCAAAACAGGCCCCTTTCTTTGCGCGGAAGAGAAGAGAAGAACCGAAGAAGGAAGAGGGGAGGAGGTGGGGAAGGGAGAGGCTTCTGTGAGCAGCCAAATATATCCCAACCATGTTGCCTCCTTGGGAATTTAGAACATTTTACCCACAATGCCTTGCCTTGAAAAACAATCCCTTTTTGGAGCCTGGCATAACCTAAAGTGACTGTAGATTATGAAGGATTTCACTTTGAACCTCAGCATTTGGTTCCCATTATAGAATCATTAATATGTCCTCCACTCTCCACATTCCACTCGGATCCTCCGTGCAAGGTCCCTGCGCAGACTTCCGCAGCCAGGCCTTTTCCCCCAAAACATCCCTCTTTCCAAGAACAGAAGCTGGGCTTTGCCGGAGCTGCAAATCCAGCCGTGTGTCCTGGCATCAAAAGGCAAGGTGGCCGGCCACACCAGTGACCTCCTCCTCCTCCTCCTCCTCCTCCCGCCTCTCCCTCTGGCCTTCTCCCTCGGCACGCTGAGAAATTCCTTCAGTGCCAGTGAGGTGTCGCCATCAGTCTTCACAGGAAGGCAGGTCTCGGAGGCAGCCAAGGTGTGTGGTGGGTCAGAGAGTAAAGCCCTCCAGGCAGTGTGTGAAGGAAAGGAAAGAAAAAAGAAAAAAGATAAAAGAAAAAAGAAAGAAAAAAGAAAAAAGAAAAAAGAGAAAGGAGTGGAGAGGAGAGGAAGGGAAAAGGAAGGGAAGGAAAATGATGGGAAAGGAAGGAAAGGAAACAAAATGAAGAAGGAGAGAAAGAGGAAAGGAAAGGAGAAGGGCCTTGGTGGCTCAGGCTGTTAAATGCCTGCATTCAAGTTCCAGCTGCCTACAATTACTGTAGGCTCGAATCTCACCAGGCTCAAGGTTGACGCAGCCTTCCCACCACTGGCTAGAAAAGCACTGTAAAGCAGTGTATAAGTCTAAATGCTATTGCTATTGCTTAAGAGCCTTGGTGGTGCAGGCTGTTAAATGCCTGCACTTAAGATCCAGCTGTCTACAATTACTGCAGGCTCGAATCCCACCAGGCTCAAGGTTGACTCAGCCTTCCATCCTCTCGGGGTAGGTAAATTGAGGACCCAAGATTGTTGGGGGCAATTAGCTGACCTTGTAAAAATGCCGCTTAGTAATAAGCAGGCATATACAATGGAATGAAGGCTATTGCTGAGCACACTGGGTTGTATCCCAGAAATTGTAAGCCGCCCTGAGTCTTCGGAAAAGGGCAGCATATAAATGTAATTTTAAAAAAAAGAGGAAAGGAGAAAAGAAAAAAGAAAGGAGAGAAAGGGAAAGGAAAGGAAAATGATGGGAAGGGAAGGGAAAGGAAGGGAAGAGCAAACAGGGCTGGGAGGGCTGCTGCACACAATCCTGCTCTAGCTCAATTTGAAAAGGAAGTTAAAAAGAGTCATGTCCCATTGCTAACCATGCACACCTACTTTGTAGTACACACTTATCTGGTCACACACCTTCCAGGGCAGGACTGACCAGGGTCTTTGGTTTGGAAGAACCACAGCAGATCCAATAGAAGATTTAGCAAATGGCATATGGTTCTCCGGGATGTTTAGGATCTTCCATCCATCCTTGAGTTGGTAGAACAAAAATACTGGCACGAAATTGCCAATTGCTCTCTTGCTTTTGGTGTTTCTGTGGCTAGTTCCTGCCCATACTGTCCCTTCCTTCCTTCCTTCCTTCCTTCCTTCCTTCCTTCCTTCCTTCCTTCCTTCCTTCCTTCCTTCCTTCCTTCCTTCCTTCCTTCCTTCCTTCCTTGGTTATGGCTTGCAGAGTCTAATAGATTTTATACACTTTGGCAGGTTTGGAATATGGAAGAAATGACCGTAAGGAGTCTCCGAAGAAGCAGGCCATGATCTAGAGCAGGGTTCCCCAAAGGAGTCAATATTGACCCCACCCAAGAGTCAATGAGATGATCAAATGGGGTCCATGTTGTTATTGTGCTTGGTTGGACAGTCAGCCAGATGTTCAGACTGGAACTGGCATTTGTATCCACCTCTTGAGTCCTCCGCAAAGACTTGGGAGAGGCCAATATTGTCGTTCTCTTTTTTTTTAATTTTAAAAGAAAAACTTTATTAGCGATTAAAAAAAGAAAAACACTATGTACAGTACATCAAATACAACTTAACGTTGTAGACAAAATCTATATATACAAATACAAAATAAATAAACATATAAACATATGTTTCTAATCAACTAAGACGGTGTGCTTTTTTCTTGGTAATAATTTTACCACTATTCGTTTCTTATTTGGTAAACATTCTTAATTTAACTACTCCATTCATCAAATACATATCTTTTAAATTCCTGGTTTTTTTCTCTTTAATCCACTTATACCATTTATCCCAAGCTGTAATATATCTTGAGTCTTCCTTGTTGCTAAGTTTTTGTGTGAGTAGGTCCATTTCAGCGCAGTCAAGTATTTTCTGAGTAATCAAATTATTTGTTGGCATTTGTTCACCCTTCCAACATTCAATATTGTCATTCTATGGGGTTTGCGGGATGTAAGTTCCTCCAAGTGAAGCTGCCTTTTGATATTGACTGATGTTGTCAATGACGGTGGTGTTCAAGTGGTGCTCCATATTCCAAACCTGTCAACGTGCATAAAATCCATTAGACTTTGCTAGTCACAACCTTGGAGGGAAGTAAGACTAGAAAATCTTTAAGGCCCCTTCCAACTCTGTTACAGTCATGGCCCTGTTAGAATCTGACTCTGAGGGAGAGGAGGAAAAGCCAACAGTGGGAGTGTGGCTCTGGAGGTTGTGGAGGAAACTGGGGAAGGGCACAGGCCAGCTGGACATTCAGAGGAAGACCCAGACCCATCCCCTCTTCATCCTAGGGCACGCAGGGAGGAATGGATAAGGGAGAAACGTGAATGGCATGGTCCACGGGGGAGGAAAGGGCCCTGATCCCCTTCATGGGCTGCAGCTGTGAGGATTGTTTTAAAGGACAAACTTCACATGGCCCAGTGCTGGAAACAAAGCATGAAATAATTCTAGTCTTTCAGTTCTTATCTGAGTTCTGGCATCCTTCCCAGTGTGTGTATTTCAATATCTGTGGACGTCTTCAAGCTCTTATCCTGCCTTGTCTCATTAATTGCTTCAGTGTGCTTTGTGGGTTTTTTTCCTATTCATAATTTATATGTATTTTGAGTTTGAGCTGAAGTTCTTCCTTTTCGCAACTGTTTGTGGGGGAGTTTTTTCTCCAGTCAGTGATAATTGGACCTTTGAAACCAAGTTGAAGGAATTAAAGGGACTTCACCTGTTTGCGTGACTTTGTTGCTTTTGTATCCCACCCTGGGTCATCACAGTTACTCCGTTATTCTTTTATGGGGTATGTGGCCCTAGGATGAGATCTAGAATATCCTTGGGACTGCTGAGCTGGCATATCCAGGATATTGGACTAAGAACATCACCTCTGTCCAGAAACTCTGGTCAACTGATTCTTCTCTGCATTCTACAGCCTGGAGAACAATCACACATTACAAATTCTTTTCTTCTTCTCTTGTTTCCCCTCTTAGTGGCTTTTGGTAGAGTTGGCAGAAGAGTCCATAAGGCAGGACAAGATGAAAGTGTTTCTCTGTGTGTCTGTGGGTCAGAAAAGGTAAGATGGCAGGTACAACCAACTTTTTTTACCCTCCCTATGGCTCCCCGGGACAAGATTTGGTTGTGAGATCATCGTTAACAAGGAGATACTAGAGATACTTGGCCATTTCAAGACTTGGGGACTTCAACGTCCAGAACTCCCCAGCCAGCATGGACCCTGTCAGAGTGGAATAGAGCATGTCAACAAGGTCAGCCAATGAATAGGCATACCAACTAAGTCAGCCAATGAGAACTGTTTGGAAACTGAAACTAGAAGCAGCCTAGGAAACTGAAGCAGCCTAGGAAACTGAAACTAGAAGCAGCCTAGGAAACTGAAACTAGAAGCAGCCTAGGAAACTGAAACTAGAAGCAGCCTAGGAAACTGAAACTAGAAGTAGCTCTATATTAAGCTCTGCAGCTATGTTGAGCTTTGAGTCTGTCTATTGGAAATGAAACTGCTTCTCTCCTCTGCTGTGTATAATGCTTGCCTGCTGAACTAAAGTGAAACTGATGTCTGTTTCTGAACTGAAGCTGAGTTGCAGTTGAAGCTCTGCCCTTGCAACATGTTTCTGTCTGAGTTTGCTCCATGTTGGAGAAGCCTACAATTGATTTGTAAAATCTACTTATTATGTTTATAAAGATGTTAAATGAAGCATCAGCCACCCGTGTTTATTTCTCTGGCACTGAATTAACGCTGCAGAACTCTGAATAGACACAAGTCCACAAGTCTTGAAGTTGCCAAGTTTGGTGGCCTCTGTACTAGAGGAATGAGACGTGGAGGGATGAAGCATCTCCTTTTGAACTACCAAGGATCATGGGTTCAGTTCCCGGCATCCTCTCCCATTTTAAGGAGAAGAGAAAAAAAAAGCAGGTGGCATCTAATCCAGATTGTTGGCCTAAACCAGGCTGAGCTAGCTCAGGCATCTCCAATCTTGGCCACTTTAAGACTTGTGGACTTCAACTCCAAGAATTCTTAGGTTCTTAGCAGTGTGTGAAGGAAAGGAGAAGGAGAAGAAGAAGAGGGAAGGAGAACAGAAAAAAGAGAAAGGAGTGGAGAGGAGTTAAGTGGAGAGAAGGAAGACAGGAGCTAGATAACACTTTTGACTTGGAAAGTGACATTCTGGTGTCTCCTGGGAGCTTCCCTCCCCCATTCAGCTCCTTCTTCCATTCCTGGGATAAACCCCGATAGAGATCTGGACTACAGCTGTCTTCAATATTTATTTAGCCACCATGGACCTCAGATCATCGAAATACATTCTCTCCTTTGAAACCAAACTCCAGTAGGCCCAGGGAAGGTTATGAAATACAAATTTGAATGTCTTGGTGGTATTCTAGGGAGAAGAGTGGGGTTGAAATTAAATCATGTTTAGATTAAAGAGGACAGAGTATTGAAAATATTTTCCTTCGAGTTTTACAGTACAATTAGGAACTGTTTAAGCTTTTCGATTCTCGTGGCTTCGAAGTCAGGCCTGCGGTTAACCAGGGTGCTCCAGATTTGTTCCTCTCTCCTTCAACCGGAGAAGGTCATCTCTGTTTGGTTGAAGAATTATACCTTCGACTACCGAGGCCGCTTATCTGAGAATCTGCAATTTGCAAGGTCTCCCGCAAAAGGAAATCTTTTATTAAGCGTCCTATTTTCCTTTGCTCTGGGCAGGCAGACTAAATAAACGGAAGGGGAGACTTTGCACTTTTCCTTCATGTCGGCCCCATCCAAGAATCACAGACAATGCCGGGTTGCAAGAAAGAGAGAATTTTAAGAAAAACAAGCTTCTCCGAGCCCCCTCGTCGACGGGTCCTGCTGGATTCCTCAAAAGAATTTATTTCATTACTATAAGTGCTGTTGACTTAGTGTGAGTTTCAGCACTCGGATTCTTGGATAGCTGGACAAAAACCACCATCTCCAAGATAAATACATTATCCAAAGCATGACTTTCATTCTTTCGCTGATCTGTGGTCAGACCGCAACTGTTCCCCTGCGGAAAAAGGGCTTCTTGGGCCTTGACAAGGCATGGGGCCTCAGCTGCCCCTGCTTGGTACACCAGAGATCTACCAGAGGAAGAGGCCTGGGGGGGCATTGAGGTCAGGAGGACACCGGGTGTGGGGGGTGGTGGAGGTGGTATTCAGCCGGTTTGGACCGGTTCTGCAGAACCGGTAGCGGAAATTTTGAGGAGTTCGGAGAACCGGCCAATCCCACCTCTGACTGGCCCTGCCAACTCCATCTCTTCTCTGCCTCCCATTGAGTCCCAGCTGATCGGCTGGGTCTTCTTTGGTTGCTCTGTGCAGGAGAACGGAGCTGAAAAGCAGGGTAGGGGGGGTAGGGAGGGAAGGGGGATTTTGCAGTATATCCTTCCCCTGCCACGCCCACCAGGCCACGCCCACAGAACCAGTAGTAAAAAATGTTGAATCCCACCACTGCCATGATCATGTAACTAAAATTTGAGTGCTTGGTAACTTGGCCTGTATATATGACTTTCCTGGGGTCACCATTGGAACCCTTTCCAGCCAGCTCCCTACAAGCAAAGCCAATGGGGGAAGTCAGATTTGTTTAACCACCACATATTCTGTTAATAACTGCAGTTAAGTTGCTTAACAATCTGCCTCACTTAGCAATGGAAATTTTGGGCTTGACTGGGGTCATAAGTCAAGGGTTATCTGTAGATCATGGCGAAAGGTGAACAGAGATTACACAGGCATTGTACCCTTGTGGCTTGGCTTGGAAGCAGAGGTGGTATTCAGCCCGGTTCTGACAGGTTTTGGAGAACCGGTAGCAGAAATTTTGAGTAGTTCGGAGAACCAGCCAATCCAACCTCTGACTGGCCCTGCCAACCCCCTCTATTGTCTGCCTCCCATGGAGTCCCAGCTGATCGGCTGGGTCTTCTTGGTTGCCCTGCACAGGAGAATGGAGCTGGAAAGCAGGTAGGTGGGGAGGGAAGGGGGATTTTGCAGTATCCTTCCCCTGCCACATCCACCAAGCCACGCCCACCAAACCATGCCCACCGAACCGGTAGTAAAAACCTTTGAATCCCACCACTGACACGGGGCCAGCTCCGTACCGACCTGAACTTTTGAGCGGGTGTTCCAAGCCTTCTAATCTTTCTGGGGATGAACATTGGAAGGCAGATGTTGCCACATACCCTCATAGGTCATTTCCCCATTTATAGTATCTTCTGGAGTGATTCACCCACCGTTGTGCCAAAAATAACTCTAAGGAAAAGGAGGCCTTGTATCACTCTGGCGATGGTTGAGTGACAGTATGAGAAGTCATCGCTAGAAATGTTTATAGTCTTCCTCTGGCAGAAGACTTGGGTTATTTAACATCTTGTTCAAGGAGACTTGCTCAAGATCTTCCAGCTTCCATGGGCATTTCCATTTTTATCTCCAATGTCTCGGAATGTCATCGTTCTGGCATGTAATCAGAGTCAACCACAGCTTGACTGCTGCTATTGAGTCACTTCAGGAGCACCTCCAGGCTGGAATGAGCTGTTGGCAGCTACATTGAGGGACTTCAGAACCAGGATGGTGGCAGCTTCAATTTCTGCCCCTTTCTTTTATTTATCCCAGATGTTGTGAGTGGCAGAGACTTGCAGGAGAAGGTGGAGAAGGAGGGAAGACCAGCGATGCTTCCTTGATGAGCACCACAGAATAACACAGTAACAGAGTTGGAAGGGACCCAGGAGATGTTCTCAAAGATCCATCTCATCCTGGGAACCCCTTTTTTTGAACTATTACCATCTGGCAGACGGTACAGAATAATAAAAACAAGGACAAATAGGCTGAAAACCAGTTTCTATCCCAGGGCAGTAGTTCTTTTGAATTCTACTGTATAGTGCAATGTTAATGCAATATCAGGGGTTTTTTGGTTCAATGTGTGGAGTGTGAAGGATACATGTTTGTGTTTATTTTCATGATCATGATGTGCACTGAAGATGGTGTTTGATTTCGTTGTACGAGGTGCAATAACAATCAAGTAAACTAAACTAATCCAACTCTCTGCTCAAGCAAAAGATCCTACACCATTTCAGATAAATCCTGGTCCAATCTGGTCCAAAGAACCAGAAGGCAGGACAAGAAACAATGGATGGAAACTGATCCAGGAGAGAAGCAATCTGGAGTTAAGGAGGAATTCCCTGACAGTGAGGACAATTAACCAGTGGAACAGCTTGTCTGCAGAAATTGTGGGCGCTTCATCACTGGAGGCTTTTAAGAAGAGACTGGACAGGCACCTGTCTGAAATGGTATTTGGGTCTCCTGCTGGAGTGGAGGGTTCGACTAGAAGACCTTCAAGGCCCCTTCCAGCTCTATTCTGGATTCAGAATCTCTTCTTAAAAGCCTCCAGTGTTGGAGCATCCACAACTTCTGGAGACAAGATGTTCTCACTGTAGGGAAATTCCCCAAGTTGCTTCTCTCCATTAGTTTCCAACTGTTATTCCTTGTCTGGCCTTCAAGTGCTTTTGAGAGCAGGTTGATCCCTCCTTCCTTGTGGCAGCCCCTCAAATATTGGGAGACTGCTATCATGTCACCCCTAGTTCTTCTTTTCATTCAATTCCTGCAACTGTTCTTGGTATGTTTTAGCCTCCAGCCCCCCAATTGTCTTAGTTGCTCTTCTCTGCATTCTTTCTAGATCAAACACCTTTTTAATATCGTGGTTGAACTGGATCCAACATTCCAAGTGTGGTCTTATCAAGGCATAATAAACGATACCAGCACTGTGATCTTTTTTCTATCCCTCTGTGAATGCAGAATTTTGAAATACCGCAGAAGAACAGAAGTTGCCTTCAGAAGTTGTGGGAGCTTCATCCCTGGAGGCTTTCAAGAAGAGACTGGACTGCCCTCTGGCAGAAATGCTGTAGGGTCTCCTGCTTGGCATGGGGTTGGACTAGATGACCTACAAGGTCCCTTCCAACTCTTAATCTGTAAGTAAGTAAGAAAGCATTCATACACTCCATGGGTGTAACTAAGGAGTCACCATGAGCTGAGCTTCATTTGAGGCCATTTTTACCCTAAGATACTTTCCCCTCGCTGCTTTAGAATCAACAAACACCTTTGTGCAAGTGAGTCCTAACTTCAAGTTTTTTTAAGTGGCAACTATCACCTTCCCCCCACCCCCCCATA
Organism: Naja naja; assembly: GCA_009733165.1. Taxonomy (NCBI): domain Eukaryota; kingdom Metazoa; phylum Chordata; class Lepidosauria; order Squamata; family Elapidae; genus Naja; species Naja naja. The sequence continues at coordinate 8,125,571 of CM019151.1, read as the reverse complement.
CTGACACCCTGAGGTTAAGTTTGAAAGGTTAACCATTTTCTCAGTTTAAAAACCAGCCCCTTCCTTCCGTGATTTGATTAATTCTTTCCACTTTCCATAATGCCTTTTATTTCTGCTTCTCCCTATTCCTCAATCTGCTTTTCTCTCTCTCTCTCTCTCTGTCTCTTTTTAAGAAGCTCCAAATTCTCAGGTTACTCTGAGCTTTGCTTGTGAAACATAGGATACCCACAGACTGCACAAATGCAGTGTGAGTTGCGTTGTTTTGCTTAGGAGGTGAAAAGGTCATGGAATGAAGAAAAGGGAATTTGGGGTCCAGAGCATAACATGGAAAATTGTGCTTATCTCTTCAACTAGTGAAATCTTTCTTTCTCCTGACATCCTTGTCCTCATGCGATGCACGGCTGCGGACCTTGTGGTTTGAGTCATCTGGATGTATCCTGGACACATCCTCGGGGATACCACAGCTTGGAAAAAGCTTGCAGAGACCTGGGTGCCAGTAATGGCTGGATGAATAACTTCCTTCCTGAAATCAAGTTTTTTTTTCCTTACCTTCGAAAAAAACAACAACTGTGTATATTATTATAAATTAGCCTTAGTAAGGCCACGCCTGCAATCTTGCATCCAGTTTTGGTCACCATATTACAAAAAAGGTTGTTGAGACTTTGGAAAAAGGGCAGAGAAGAGCAACTAAGATGATTAAAAGCCTGGAGTCTAAAACTTATGAAGAACGGTTGCAGGATTTGGGTTGGGCCAATCTTCTTCAGAGTTGAAGAAGCTTCTTGGATGAGAAGTGAAATGTCTCCAAAGGAAAAAAACAAACCAGAAAGTCCAGTTGCCTCTTGAAAAACGCATTGTGGTTCACCGGCAGCCTGTGCAGATGGCAGTGGAATCGGATAGTGGAGAAGAACAGGGACCAGTCCAGGAGTCTGGAGAGGACTCGGACGAGGGTCCTGCGTCCAATGCAGAGATGGGGCCAGGACCATCTGGGAGTGGGGTGCTAACTCTGGAGCCTCCAGAACCTGCGGCAGCGAGGCAGAGGATCAAGGGGAGCCTGTTCCCAGTGCGCATGTGCACAGAGCTGCTAGAAGCCAAGAGCAGTTGAGACAAAAGGCGTGTCTCGGGAGTAAGGGTTGGAGGTGATTGGCCCCTCCCCTAAGGTATAAAGGGCAGGCAAAGGTAGAGAAACCTTTGCAGGAAGCAAAGTCGTTTGCTCTGTTCAGATTAACCCTTGAAGCTCTGTATGGACTTTGTACTTTGGTTGTTTTTTTTATAGTTCATTTGGCACTTTAGTTGTTGGCAGCAATCCAAAGGAAAGAAAGGTGGGTGCTTATCTCGAGGGACTGTTTGGAACTCATTACTGGCTGGGAATGAACATAATTTCCAGCATTGCGAGGTGGAGGAAGGAATTTATAGACTCAGAATGGAGAAGAAAAGGAAAGACCTTGGAAGAAAGAGGCAAGACTTTATTGTAGAGTTGTGGGGACACCCCACTGAATGCAAGTTTTTTGATACCATCTGTCTCCGTTGTGAAAAAAGATGTCACCTAGCAAGAGTCTGCAAATCATCCAGAACTCCACCAAGCAGAAAGAAGTTTCCTGACAAAGATTTCAAGCCTAACAACTTCAGTTAGAAAATGGGGCGCAACACAGAAGCAAATGGGAAGAATGAAACTCATCAAACAGTCACCATTGGTCATTCTTCACACTTAAGAAGCAGAAAAGTACATGTGAAGGTACTAATTGAAGGAAGGCCTTGCCAAATGGAAGTGGACTCAGGCTCCTATTTATCTATGGTGTCATGGGACACTATTCACAGGCTACTTCCCAACATTCAGAAGAAGCATTTCCAGAAACAAGCACTGACTCTTAAAGACTACCAAGGGAACAAGATTCCAGTAGTTGGAACAAGAGAATTCAACGTGAAGTTCAAAGGCCACACCAAACATTTGCCCCTGACCATCATGGACAAAGACCACCCAAGCTTGCTGGGACTTGAGTGGTTCAATCCACTAGGCATCGAGGTGACTGGCATCAATCACGTGAGCAACACTGAATGGGAGGAGGCCTTGAAGTCTGAGTTTCCAGAGGTCTTCAGTGAAGGATTGGGCAAGTATATGGGGACCCCTATCACTTTCAACCTAGATCCCAAGGTGCCCCCAATTCGTTTAAAGCCCAGAAGGGTCCCATTTGCCTTAAAGGAAAAAAATGATGCACAATTAGATAAACTAATAGCTCAAGGAGTTTTAGAGCCCACTGACCACTCCAGATGGGAGACACCCATAGTCACACCAGTCAAGACTGATGGGTCAGTGAGAATCTGTGGGGACTATAAAGGGGACATTGAACCATGCACTTCAACAGAGTGCATATCCAGTTCCAGTGGTGCATCATTTATTACATTCACTTGGCAGGGGTACAGTCTTTGCCAGATTGGATCTGGCCCAGGCATATCAACAACTAACAGTTGATGATGACACTGCAGAGGCCCAAACCATTGTGACTCATAGAGGTGCCTTCAAATGTAAAAGGTTACAATTTGGAGTAAGCGTGGCACCAGGCATCTTCCAAAGCCTTGTGGAAAGAATGCTCCAAGGACTGCCAGGGGTAGTGCCTTACTTTGATGATGTGTTAATCTCTGCTGAAAATGACACTCAATTACAAGAGAGACTCAGAGAAGTCCTTACCAGATTCAAGAAAGCGGTTAAAAGTCAAGGAAGAAAATGCACTCTTAGAACTGACAAGGTTGAGTTCTTGGGCTATATGATTGACAAGCATGGCATCCACCCTACAGATGCCAAGGTTCAAGCAATCAAAGAAGCCCCTAGACCAAAATGCAAAACAGATTTGCAAGCCTTCCTTGGACTTATTAACTTTTATCACATGTTCCTACCTCAGAAGGCAACCATTGCAGAACCATTACACAGATTGCTTGACAAAAAGTCTGTTTGGGTCTGGGGCAGGAAAGAACAATCAGCATTTAACAGTATTAAAAGACTAATCACGTCTGATGCTGTGCTCATACAGTTCTCTGAGAATTTACCTGTTGTACTGACTTGTGATGCATCCCCTTTGGAGTGGGTTTTTGAGCCACAGGCTTCCCAGTGGAGGGAAGCCCCTACTGCATTTTACTCTCGCACCTTGACCAAAGCAGAGAGGAATTACAGCCAATTGGACAAGGAAGCATTGGCAATTGCTGCAGCTATCAAGAAATTTCATGAGTATTTATATGGGAGAACATTTACCGTTGTCACAGATCACAAACCTTGTTAGGCATTGTGGCAGGAGACAAACCTACACCCATTATCCTGTCACCAAGAATGCTGAGGTGGACTGAATTTCTTGCTGCTTATTCATATAACCTTATCCACAAGCCTGGCAAGGACATTGGACATGCTGATGGCTTGAGTCGTTGCCCACTTCCTTGTCACAAGGAGGACTTTGAACCTGAGGCACACACCTTTTTCCTAGAAACTGTTGCCAAACTTCCAGTACACGCTGCTGAAATTGCCAGAGAGACTGCCAAAGACATTTTATTGGCTCCTATTATAGGCTGGATGAAGAAAGATTGGCCTCTTCAAGATCTACCTCACCTTGCCCAACCTTTTAAATCCAGGCAAACTGAATTATCTGTATTAAGAGGATGTAGTTTGTGGGGTAACAGGGTGGTTATTCCTGCAAAACTGCAAAGGGAGGTTTTGGAAATGCTACATGAGGGTCATCCAGGTATTGTAAGGATGAAGGGATTGGCCAGGAGTTATGTATGGTGGCCAGGTATTGACAAAATGGTTGAAAACTGGGTTGCATCTTGTCCCAACTGTCAGGTAGTCAGGCCTGCCCCACCTCTCGCCCCCAAACAGGAATGGGAATGTCCTAGGGGCCCATGGTCTAGGATTCACATTGATTTTTGCTGGCCCTACCAGAGGGCACACTTCCTTATTATAGTAGATGCATATTCCAAATGGCTAGAGGTCATCCCTATGGCATCCACCACAACTGATGCTGTCATCAAGCAGCTTAAAAGCTTTTGTAACCCATGGGTTACCTGATGTTCTTGTCTCTGACAATGGCCCTCAATTTACATCCAACCCTTTTGAATCCTATCTAGCACAACTCGGTATCAGACATGCCCTGACAGCCCCTGGGCACCCTTCGCTAATGGCCAGGCTGAACGCATGGTACGCTTTACCAAGGAAAAGCTTCAGCAATTGGGTCCTGGGGACATCACTGAGAAAGTTGAAAACTTCTTAGTGTTCAGCACATCACTCCTAACCCATCAACTAACTTATCCCCAGCAGAGTTGTTGATGGGTAGGAAACTTAGGTCTCCCCTTGACCGCCTTCATCCCACTTACGCACCCAATGCACCACTAGATTCCACTAGCAAAGTTCGCATGTTCAGTGTGGGTGATTCTGTTTATGCTAAGAACCTTATGGGTGAGCCTTCATGGATTCCTGCTGAAATAACTCAAATCACAGGCCCTCGTTCTTACAGGGTACAAACAGAGGATGGAGTCCTCTGGAGCAGGCACATTGATCAGCTTAGATCCAGGTTACCTCAGGAACATCGCAATTGTTCCTCTCTAGTTCCCATACCTAATGCTTTTCTAGGGGGGGGAGGAACATGAGGATAATCAGCAAACAAGAATCAACCCCATGTGTAACGAGCCATTATGACAGGAACCATCCCAAAACCTGTCACAATGCCAAAATCCATCCTTACAAGTGGAAGATTGCACATCACTACCTGACTTGGGTGCTGACATTGGGCTGGAGATGGGTTGGGAGGAGAGACATTCTAACAATCAAACAGGGTCTTCTTTCACAGGAAGTCCAACTAGGGAAATGTCAACAGACACATTTCCCTCTCACTGGGTGAGAACGTTAAAACTTCTGAACCACGAAGGTCTCAACGCACGTAAGAGCCCCACCTATTTAAAAGAATACATTAGATAGGTTGGGGTTTGAGTATGGACTGAACCTAGTGGGAGGGTGTTATGTATGCAGGTTTGAATGTCATTGGTTAAGTTTGAACTGTTCTTGTAAAATGTCAGAAATGATTGGTTTAAAAGTGGGAAAACCCTGCACTCTGATTGGCTGGCAACTGCGGCTGCTGGCTATAAGTAGCAGCCGCAGACCAGCCAAATTGGGACTGTTATGAGCTGTAGTCACTAATAAACTCTTCACTGAAGCACTCCGCATCTGACTCTTCATGCAAATCTAACAGGCCCAATCTTGGTAGCATATTGTGAAATATGGGCTCATGAAGAGTCAGACATGACTGACTGAATGAGCAACTCAACATCTTCTCCAGCCATTTCACCTCGCGCTCACTCTGGCAATCTTGAACAGCCGCTGTGAGACCTAGCCAGGACTTCACTTTGGCTGGGCCCCTCCTGCCCCACCTTCTCTTACACATCCCTTGTGCACTCCTGACAGTTCCTTGTTCACCCTTTGCACTTGTACACCCTCCACCAGACCTCAGCAACAGCTGGGGGATTACTACGCAGCCAGTTGAGAATCCACTGGCCACCCAAGAATGGTGTGGTTTTCATTAAAGCTGAAGCAACTCAGGAATGCAGCAAGAATGCTATGGCGGCCATCGCTCCCATGCTGGAGTGCCAGGAACTGAATGGAAGCGAGGAGATGCTTCTCTGGGTTTCATGTTCCTCTCTATAGCAGAGGAAGAACTGGGGGCTCTCCAAGCTGGCCCATGAAGGATAATCTGCCGGTTTGCTTTTCTCCTCCATCCCAGAATGACTGCATTTATTCGACCCCCTACAACAAATTCCCACGTTATTACAAGAGAGCTGAAAGCTCTTTTGCCACCTAATAAAAATGAGGTCATTTTAAGCCAGAGATCTCCAAACTTGGCAACTTTAAGACTTGTGGACTTCAATTCCCAGAATTCTTCAGCCAGCATAGTCTTAAAAGTTGCCAAGTTTGGGGACCCACCCAAGTGGGAGATCCTACACCATTTCTGACAGATGGCAGTCCAATCTCTTCTTGAAAGTCTCAAGTGATGACGCTCCCACAACTTCCAAGGGCAACTTCTGTTCCATGGGTTGATTGTTCTCACTGTCAGAAAGTTTCTCCTTATTTCCAGATTAAATCTCTCCTTGTACCTTGTCTGGCCTTTGGGTGCTTTAGAAAATAGCTTGACCCCCTCCTCTCTGAGGCAGCCCCTCAAATATTGGAAGATTGCTATCATGTCTCCCCCTGGTCCTTCTCTTCACTAGACTAGCCATGCCCAGTTCCTGCAACCGTTCTTCATATGTTTTAGTCTCCAGTCAACACATTGGCATGGTACATTTACTGCATCCAGTTTTGGTCATTGCACTATAAAAAAAAGATGTTGAGACTCTAGAAAGAGTGCAGAGAAGAGCAACCAAGAGGATTAAGGGGGCTGAAAGCTAAAACGTACGAAGAACAGTTGCAGGAACAGGAATTGGGTATGTCTAGTTTAATGAAAAGAAGGTGTAGAGATGACATGGTAGAAAGTTTTTCAATATTTGAGGAACTGTCACAGAGAAGGGAGGGGGGTGTCAACCTATTCTCCAAAGCACCTGAAGGAAGGACAAGAAGCAGCAGGTGGAAACTAATCAAGGAGAGAAGCAACCTGGAATTAAGGAGAAAATTCCTGACAGTGAAAACCATCAATGGGACAGCTTACCTTCAGAAGTTTTATCCCTGGAGGCTTTCCAGAAGAGATTGGACCACCAGTTGTCCAGGCTGGTACCTTGGACAAGGGGTTGGTCTTGAAGATCTGAGGTCTCTTCCAGCCCTATGATTCTATCTTAAAATCTCCAAGCTTGAGGAGAAGAAGTCCCCATATCTTAAAGTAGGGTTTGAGATGTTGAAGGACCATTTCTCTCGGCTGTGTTTTTCTCGAAGCTAACTGTGCCAATAGACTTCAACCTCTCTCCTGGACCCTCAGTCTTCTCCACTGCCCTTTCATGAACTCATTTTGGCATTTCTGAATCCTTCCTGAACGCTGGTGCCCAGAACAGGATGTACAATTAAAAGTGGGGCTTGGATCAGAACCCATCTCTTTAATAGGGATAAGTATGAATTCCAACCCAAACACTGGTAAAAAATGAGGCTTTACTTTGGTGAAGTCATGCTGAGTCCATAGGTTGTGATCAAAGAAGACAAGAGGGCAGGTAGGATGATGCAACCCAAGCTTCATCTGGGGTTTTTTTGGGGGTGCAACCTACCCCCATGACAGGAAAGCATCCGAAACCCTCAATTCCTGAACTGCACGGGAGCCCCGATAAGCCTTCAGGAGGGTGTTTCCAAGTCTCCTGGCTGCAGAGCTGCTGTCGAAATGCACTTCTGCCACAGCAGTGGGATCTTACCTATTCCACTACCGGTTTGGTGATTGTGCACGCACCTAACATGCATGCACCTAACACGCCTGCGCAGCTTTCCCCACACCCGCTGAAGCCTGCAGCACCGATCCGGGCTTTCTCTTCTTTCTCCTGTCAGCTGATTGTTGGCTCTTTTTCTGCTACCAGTTCGGCCAAACCAGGCTGAAGCAGTAGCATACCACCACTGTTCTGCTAGATCAGGTTTAAGACTTGTGGACTTCAACTCCCAGAATTCCTCCTCCAGTCATGTTAGCTCAGGAATTCTGGGAGTTGCAAGTCCACAAGTCTTAAACTTGCCAAGTTTGAAGACCCTTGTGATAGGTGATGGATGGATGGATGTGGAGACGATAGATAGACAGATAGACAGATGACAGATCAGGGGCCTTCAAACTTGACAGTTTTAAGACTTGTGGACTTCAACTCCCAGAATTCCTCCCCCAGTCATGTTAGCTCAGGAATTCTGGGAGTTGCAAGTCCACAAGTCTTAAACTTGCCAAGTTTGAAGACCCTTGTGATAGGTGATGGATGGATGGATGTGGAGACGATAGATAGACAGATAGACAGATGACAGATCAGGGGCCCTCAAACTTGACAGCTTTAAGACTTGTGGACTTCAACTCCCAGAATTCCTACCCCAGTCAAGTTAGCTCAGGAATTCTGGGAGTTGCAAGTCCACAAGTCTTAAACTTGCCAAGTTTGAAGACCCTTGTGATAGGTGATGGATGGATGGATGTGGAGACGATAGATAGACAGATAGACAGATGACAGATCAGGGGCCTTCAAACTTGACAGCTTTAAGACTTGTGGACTTCAACTCCCAGAATTCCTCCCCCAGTCATGTTAGCTCAGGAATTCTGGGAGTTGCAAGTCCACAAGTCTTAAACTTGCCAAGTTTGAAGGCCCTTGTGCTAGATGGACACCATACTGACTCCTCAGAGTCTCTGCCTTGGCTTGCTGAGTTTGGGAAGACATTCATCAGGCCAAGGATGAAGGGTCTCCTTCTTATGGGGAGGGGGAGGCCTTCTACTAGTCAAAGTTGCAGATCAGTTCATGTCCCATTGGCCTCTTTGCCTCATCCTGCCAAACAAAGTCTCAGAAAGGAAATAGAAGTTGAAGAGCAGAGAAGGAAGGAAGTTTGTGTTGGCTCCAAACGAGATTCTGAGAAGGGAATGTGTGGCAACAAAATAGATCCTGAAAAATGGAAAGTTATTCATGCAGAGAGCAGGCACTGTGTGGATCTTCTTGGGGCTATTTCTGTCTTCAGAAGAACTTCAGCATTTGATTCCTCATCCTTTAAAGCCTCCTCCCTTCACTCAAGATGCCACCTGGTAGTCATTTTTAGGAAATGTCATCCTTCCATCAAGCATGCAAATGTTTGAGCCAAGGACTGGGAGTAGTAGCAAGCATGCTTGGCTGGTCAATGAGATGGTTCATCCAGCTGCAGATTAGAACTGTCTGCTGACCTGTCTTCAAAGTCTGCATGGGCCACAGAAGGGATGCAAAGCACTAGAACATTGAACTTGGAGAACATTTCATTTTTGGAAGACTCCTCTTCAGAAGAAAACGTCCAGGCTTTTGAGCTTGGACCACAAGCAACAAGTTACTAAGGTAGAATAGGGATTGACCTCAAGGGCCTCAAGGATCTCCTTATCATATGACTAAGGGTGATATGATAGCAATGTTTCAATATCTAAGGGGTTGCCACACAGGAGATGGGGATAATCTACTCTCCAAAGCACCTGAAGGCAGGACTAGAAGCAACAGATGAAAACTAATCCAGGAGAGAAGCAACCTGGAATTAAGGAGAAATTTCCTGACAGTGAAGACAATTAATCAGTGGAACAACTTGCCTCCAGCAGTTGTGGATGATCCATCAGTGGAGGCTTTTAAGAAGAGACTGGACAACCATTTGTCTGGAATGGTTTATGGCTGGGCTAGAAGACCCCCAAGGTCTCTTCCAACTCTGTTATTCTGCTATTCTCAAATTGCTGGAAGAACTTCCTACCTATCCATAACCACCTAATGGGTCAAGCACAGCCTGTAAAGGATACAACATCTTAGGGAAAGTATCTTCTTCCTCCTCCTCCTCCTCCTCCTCCTCCTCCTCCTCCTCCTCCTCCTCCTCCTCTTTTTACCACTTCAGATGTTGAGGAAGATACAAAGTTCATCTCTTCTGGAAAGGACCACTAAAACAAAACTCTGTGAGTAATAATCTACACACAAGGAAGCCCTCCCTCATGAATAGGGAATCCCCAAGATGCCAAAACCAAACTTGGAAACTATCTGCTGTGAACTCCACCTAGGTGTCAGGAAGGGCATCCAGCCAGTAAATGCTCAGCTCCATTCAGTCACCCCGACTCCACCACAAATAAAGGGATTACAAGGTTGTAAGAGGGAGACCATGTATGCATGTATGTATGTATGTATGTATGTATGTATGTATGTATGTATGATTAATTTTTCTGTGCTCTCTCAGTCACCGCTCCAATGTCGACTTTTTTCAGGGTGCAAGATTTCATTCTCCAACCCATCTTCTCTCCTCATCTCTGCTCATGCCTCACGCACCATAAATATCCAATATAGCAGATCAGCAGTGGATTAAAAAAAAAAGATTTTGGAAAAGTGTCCACGTTACAGATGGGCGGTATGGGAGGCAGCTGAAAATGCATCGTTGCTGCCATCTTCTGTTCATTTCTGAATTAAAGGTGCTGAGAAGAGGAGAAGGATGCTGAGTTTCTCTCCCATCCCCACTCCATTCTTTCTTGCTTTCAATTGATGGAAAACGTTCTGAAACATGCCAAGCACCAGAGGTATCCATGGGATGTATTTAAAAAAGGCCAAGATGTTGGCTGAGATGGTGCAATGGAAGCTCTACTGTTTTTACACCTTCTGTGGAACCTTCTCAACTGCCATCTTGAACTGTTTGATTGCCTCCGGTGGACAACCCTGCTAAGTATACAGCTCGTCCGCCTGGAACCTGCACTGAATATTGGACATTAACACAATTGAGCGGGTTCAGAGATATTTCTTGAGAAAAGTACTCCACTCTTCCACTCACAATAGAATCCCTTGTGCTTCCAGGCTCGAAATTTTGGGCCTGGACAATCTGGAACTGTGCCACCTGCGGTCCGATCTAAGCATAGTTCACAAAATTGTCTGCTACAACATCTTGCCTGTCAATGACTTCTTCAGCTTCAATCACAATAACACACAGGCAAACAACCGATTCAAACTCAAGGTAAACCACTCCAAACTCAATTGCAGAAAATACAACTTCAGCCACAGAGTGGTCAACCTGGAATGCTCTACCTGACTCTGTGGTTACAGCCTCAACCCCTTACAGCTTCAACTTCAAACTGTCTACCATGGACCTCACCCCATTCCTAAGAGGCCCTTAAAGGGGGCGTGCATAAGCGCACCAGCGTGCCTACTGTCCCTGTCTTACTGTCCCCATTTATCTGTATTTACTTCCTTTGTTCATGTTTATGTTCATACCTACACTTGTTATCTTGTACATGTTTGACAAAACAAACACATAAATAAATAAAGTATGGGAAATATTTAAATATTTTAATGAACATAGTTCTTGTTCTGATCCAGGATTCGTCAAATGTACTGAAACACAAACTTGTTTCAAAAGCAAAACCTATTTTAATGCAACTCTGGGAATTACTTTCATTTCCAGCCAGAACTCATTATTTTTTTTTAATTACATTTAGATGCCGCCCTTCTCCGAAGACTCAGGGCGGCTTACAATTTTTGGGATACAACCCAGTGTGCTCAGCAATAGCCTTCCTTCCATTGTATATGCCTGCTTATTACTAAGCGGCATTTTTACAAGGTCAGCTAATTGCCCCCAACAATCTTGGGTCCTCAATTTACCTACCCTGAGAGGATGGAAGGCTGAGTCGACCTTGAGCCTGGTGGGATTTGAGCGTACAGCAGTTGTAGGCAGCTGGAACTTAAGTGCAGGCAATTAACAGCCTGAGCTGGAACTTAAGTGCAGGCAATTAGCAGCCTGAGCTGGAACTTAAGTACAGGCAATTAACAGCCTGAGCCACCAAGGCCCCATATACACAGTTATACACAGTTCCACAAGATGAGCCCACACTTGTCAGCACTAGGGAATGGTGCCAAAAACAGAAGTCTTCAAAGTAATTATAACAGAACCCACCCAAAGTATCAGAAAAAAGTGACCAGAGTATGCAGAGTTTCAAGAAGGACTTGGAATCTAATTGAACTGCTTTGCTTCCTGCAAAGAGTTCATCCTTGAGGTCTGACTTTTATCCCTTATGGGAGGGGCAATCACCTTCCAGCCTTACTCCCAAGTCGCCCCTTTTCTTTCAGCTGCTCTCACCTTCTAGCAGCTCTGCGCACATGCGCACTGGCAACAGGCTCCCCTGGGTCCTCTGCTTCACTGCTGCCAGACTCCGAAGGCTCCAGAGACAGCACCCCACTCCCACATGGTCCTGGCCCCATCCCTGCATCGGATGCAGGACCCGCATCCAAGTCCTCTCCAGACTCCCTGACTGGCCCCCTTTCTTCCTCACTGTCTGATTCTGCTGCTGTCTGCACCGGCTGCCAGTGAACCACAACAGTTCTTTCCTGAAATGAGGAATTAGAATCTGTTTCTTTTCTTGTGCTTGGTAAAGGCATTGGTGAGTCAATCAATTATTTAATCAGAATAGAGATGGAAAGGGACCTTGGAGGTCTTCTAGTCCAGCCCTCTGCTCAAGCAGGAGACACTACACCATTCCAGACAAGTGGTTGTCCAACCTCTTCTTAAAAACCTCCAATGTTGGAGCACCTACAACTTCTGAAGGCAAAGCTGTTCCACTGGTTAATTGTCCTCACTGTTAGGAAGTTTCTTCTCAATTCCAGATTGCTTCTCTCTTGATTCTTGCTGGTCAATTTTTTTTGATCACGGAAGACTTTGGCAACTTCTTCTGGAAAGACCATTGAGCGGTGATGTAAGTGGACTGGGTGCAGTGGTGCACTGTGTTTCCACCACTTCTTCTCTAACTTTATTTGTTGACCCTTCTCAACCATAATGTTCTCTCCTCCACATCAAATTTCCCAGATGAGTTCTTTTATGGTTTATCCACTAAAACAATGTCACTTATTTTTTTTAAACCTTATTAACTTTTATTACCTTAAAAAACACACAAACAAACCCACACCAAACACAAACTGTCAGACACACCAACATAAACCATTAAAACATTAAAAACAATGTCACTTATTATAGATACCACATCATTTATTACGCTTGTATTCTTCAGTATGCCATTAATAATACATATGGATGGCCCTTGATGCATAAAGATGGACTAATAATTTAAATCTGCTTTCTCCCATGCACCAAGCTATGGTTTATTCATGCATGACTTCTTGCATTAGATATCTTGGCTGGGTTCACTCAACCTGCTAAAAGTAGGACCAAGCCAACCATGTCTTCAGCTTGGCACAATATCTGAATCCAGACATTGTGGGTGAGTACTTGGCCTTGTAAGGATGAGAGCAAACAAAACCAGCAATTATCCTAAATCGGCAAACAAAAAACTTGATGAGAACCAGGGTGGGAGTTGGAGATGGTCAGGCACCTGCTCAGTTATGATTGTTTGATACAAGTGCAAATAACTACAAGCTGGATACACCTGTTTGTGTGCCATGAGATTGTCAGGGATGGGTGGGTTCTGGCATGAGATGCTGCCCTCTTGAGCTGTAGATGTCTTGCTTTGGACCACCAATGCTGGTCACCCCTGATTCCTAAGTGGCACCATCAACATTCTCATTCTAAGTTGAGAGGGTTGATTTGAAGGGTTGCAAGAAGGAGTAATGGGAAGTAATTTTGGGACATGAGTAACAGAGGAGAAAAGGTGGAAGACATTTGCAGACAGGAGGCTAAAACATATAAAGAACAGTTGCAGGAACAGTGTATGTCTAGTTTAATGAGAAGAAGGGCTAGGGGTGACCTGGTAGCAGTGTCCCAATATATGAGCGGTTGCTACAAGGAAGAGTGAGACTATTCTCCAAAGCACCAGAAGGGCAGGACAAGGAGCAATGGATGGAAACTAATCAAGGAAAGAAGCAACCTAGATCTAAGGAGCAAATTCCAGGCAGGGAGAACAATTATTATTATTATTTATTTAGACTTGTATGCCGCCCTTCTCCCTAAGGACTCAGGGCGGCGAACATATAAAAAGAGAATACAATTACAATAAAAAAATATTAAACAGCTACAAGTCTATAAATAACTAAAAGTTAAATTAAAACAATTTAAAATTACAGTAACTAAAACAATGCAATTAAGACAACCCACCCCCGGGTCAATCCAGGCCGGCCTGCTGAAACAGCCAAGTCTTCAGGTCTCGACGAAAGGAGTGGAGATCAGGGGCCAAACGAAGATCCGCGGGGAGCTGATTCCATAGGGCGGGCGCTCCCACAGAAAAGGCCCTAGTCCTGGGGACTGCCAGCCGACAATGCCTAACCGACGGTATTCCCAGCTAGCCTTCAGAAGTTGTGGGTGCTCCATCACTGAAGGTTTGTAAGAAGATATTGGATGACCATTTGACTGGGATTGTATAAGGTCTCCTGCTCAAGCAGTGGGTTGGATTAGAACAGTGGTGGTATGCTACCGGTTCAGACTGGTTCGACTGAACTGGTAGTAAAAAAAGCTCCGACGATCAGCTGAGAGGAGAAAGAAGAGAAAAACACAGAATCAGCCCTCCTTCCCACCCACCCCATGCCTTTCTTTTCTTTATCCTCTCAGCTGATTGGCACTGCAGGCCTCAGCTGGTGTAGGGAAAGCTGTGTGCGCTCGTAAGGTGCGTGCACGCATGCATGTGCAATCACCAAACTGGTAATGGACAGGTAGGATCCCACTGCTGGACTAGAAATCCCCCAAAGCCTCTTCCAAGTCTTTTTTAAGCTGGATATTTGCCTAACAGGGTGCAAAGCAATGACAAAAAAATGCTTCCATTTTAAGCCCTGCAGTGTGAAAATATTGCGGTGGTGAGTTTCTTGGCCTTGGACCAAGGAGACTTTGGTTCTGTCCTTACTTGACCACAGAGATCAGGCTGTGACTCGGGTCACTCCTTCTTTTTTCAACCCAACGTACCTCCCAGGGTTTACTGTGGCATAAACTGAGGAACAACCTACCATCAACTTACCTCCTGGGGAAAGGAAGAATGTAAGCATAAAAACAAACAGAGGGATCATCGCACAAGTCAAGCCAGAATTCTCACTAGAGGAACAAATGTCCAGGCTTAAATTATACGTTATGGAAAGGCCCAACTCTCTGGAGGAGGCTGGAATCCCAGGAAAGGTGGAAGGAAAGAGAAGAAGAGGACAATTGGCAGCAAGGACTCCCTATGTGGTCACGAGAGTCTGCTCCAACGTGATGGAACATCATCAATCAATCAGTGCAAACATCCAGCTTTCTTAAGAAGTCTATAATGCTGAAAAAGGTAGAAGGGAAGAGAAGAAGAGGACAACTGGCAGCAAGATGGATGACCTGGGTTGCAGGGGTGATGGAAGAACCCTTGGGAGAACTGAAGGACCAGGCTGAGGTCAAGATTGTCATGCAGAAAGTCCGTGGAGATGGTTGCTGAGAGTCGATGCTTAATTTGAAGACACATAATCGGTCAACGTATAAAATAGTCAACCACAACTAACCACATCTTGTTCCGTGCTCATGTTTGTGTGTCTCCAAATCCAGGCCAACGTACATTGCTGAGGTTCACACAACCCTTTTATCTACTAGGGCAGTGGTGGCTAACCTTTTTGGGCTCTTGTGCCAAAAATTGCACCTGCGACAGCGTGCTTGCACTCGCATGCCAGCACCCAGAATACAATGCGCGCGTCCCCTCCCCATACCCCCTGTGCATGCACGTGCAATCCCCCCCCACCTCCTTACCTGCACTGTTCCTCACAGCTGATTTTTCAGCTGGTTTGAGGCCTTTTTCAGCCTCGAAGAGGCTTGGGAAAAGCCTCTGCAAGGCTTTTCAGGTTGAATGATAGGCCCATGTCATCACTTCCAGTATTACAGGAAGTGGTGAAGTGGGCCTATCATCCTGAAAAGCCTTGCAGAGGCTTTCCCCAAGCCTCTGGGAGGCTGATAAAGGCCTCAAACCAACCGAAAAAGGTCAGCTGTGAGGTGTGCGCATGTGCAGTGAGGTAAGTTTGCCTGCAGCTTGCATGCCAGCACAAATGGCTCTGCGTGCCACTTGTGGCATGCGTGCCATAGGTTCAACCATCACGGCACTAGGGCATCCAGTTTGACCCAGCATCCGAGGAGGGTGAAGGATAACACATCCAGGACACTGCTGAGGAATTTCCTAAGTAGCTGAAGGGGTAGCAGCAAGAAGCAAAGGATATGACTGGCTTCTCTCGAGTGTTTTTGACCCTGTGTCATATCGCAAGCAGCCCTCGCATCCTGCAGCTGTCGGAAAAGGGCAGGTATCCGATGCAGCCCCCTTGCATTAGTTCACCAGGCATGCTGCAATGCAGGAAATGACACGCGCTACTCAGTGCACAGGCAATCCAGGAATAAAATCAACAGGAATTGCTATAATCTAAACAAAGGAAAAAAACACCCATGAGCAACCCCAACTCCAGGAGCTGGGAGGCAAACCAAGGTCAGGAGAAGGGAAGAGAAGCAGGAGGTGGCCCGATGTCTGAAACATCTGTCTTTGGACGGCTTCGGGAACTTTTTGGCTCCACTCAAAAGTTGCCTTGAAGCCAGATATTCCTTGAAGCATTTAGGGCAGCTGAAGGGCTCCATACGGCCAAGGTAGTCTGCATGTCTTCGCTGGACACGCATCAGATCTTATCTCGGTCTAGGAAGCAGATGAGGAAGACAATACGGTCGGTCCAGGGATGGGATTCAAAAATTTTTTACTACTGGTTCTGTGGGCGTGGCTTGGTGGGCGTGGCAGGGGAAGGATATACTGCAAAATCCCCCATTCCCTCCCCACCCTCCTAACCTGCTTTCCAGCTCCGTTCTCCTGTGCAGGGCAACCAAAGAAGACCCAGCCGATCAGCTGGGACTCAATGGGAGGCAGAGAAGAGATGGGGTTGGCGGGGCCAGTCAGAGGTGGGATTGGCCAGTTCTTCGAACTACTGAAAATTTCTGCTACCGGTTCTCCAGAACTGGTCAGAACCTGCTAAATACCACCTCTGGGTCGGTCCTATTTAAATGTAGGATGTAGAAGCATCTCCAACGAAGAATGGAAAGGACTTGAATTTATAGATCTTCACATCCTTTTGATACACTGCCCAGAGCCTTATGGCTGGAGTTGGGAATCTGGTTGTCCCCTTTAAAGCCCTTCGTGGTTTGGGACCAGATGATCTGGGGGACTGTCTCTTGCTGGTCACCTCTACCCGACCCACCAGAGCAGGGAGGCAATGGATATTGAGGGTCCCCCCCTCTAAGGAGATACATCTGGTGGGACCCAACTTGCCTTCAGAAGTTGTGGGAGCTTCATCACTGGAGGCTTTCAAGAAGAGACGGGACTGCCATCTGTCAGAAGTGGTGTAGAGTCTCCTGCTTGGGCAGAGGGTTGGACTAGATGACCTACAAGGTCCCTTCCAACTCTGTTAATCTGTTAATCTATCTAAACCCAGAAGAAGGGCCTTCTCCGCGGTGGCTCCCTCTCTCTGGAACATCCTCCCCCTGGAGATTAGACTTTTTCGGAAGGTGCTGAAGACCTCTGGGCTTGGGAACCCAAAGCGGAATGAAGCCCATTAAATGGCTAGTATGAACGTGTGTTGTTGCTGGAGTGGGAGGGTGCGGGGGTTATTATGTTATTATTTTTCTTTTTATTATTTTTCTTTCTTTTATATGCTGTATTTATATCCTTGTAAGCCGCCTTGAGTCACCATGTGTGAGGAGGCGGCAACATAAATTCTCTAAATAAAGTAAATAAAATAAAAATAAATATAAGTGCTTTAGGGCAAAGATAATTGTGCAAGACCTGAGGAAAGCAGGCAATTGAGAAAACGCTTCTTGAAGGAGGGAACTTGAAGAGTTACCCAGCTGATGGGCAACAGCCACAAGGCCGTCCAGTGAAAGGTGTGATTCGAAAGGTAACTGGAGTTTCTTGATTTTTTTTTCCCCTAGAAAACTGAACTCAAGAAACTTCTTGGATGAGAAGCAGAACATTTTCAAGTGAAAAAACCAAGAAAATCCAGTTGTCTTTTGGAAAAAGTGCTTGAGGGACAATCGTGACCTGGATGATGAAGAATCTCCATAGACAAGGGAATATTATTATTATTATTATTATTATTATTATTATTAAGACTTGTATGCTGCCCTCTCTCCCTGAGGACTCAGGGCGGCCCACAGCATAAAACAATACAATAAGTTAATTAAAAAGTAATTAAATAACACAAGCCTAATAATCAAACTAATAAAATTAAGTTAAAATTACTTTAAAAAGCCCGCCCCCCCTTATTTCAGTCCAGGCTGGCCTGTTGAAACAGCCAGGTCTTCAGGTCAAGGAGCAGAGATCAGGGGCCAAATGAAGACCCAAGGGAAGCTGGCTCCACAGGGTGGGTGCTCCCACAGAGAAGGCCCTACCCCTGGGCACCACCAGCCGACAATGTCTGGCTGACGGCACCCCAAGGAGGCCCTGCCTGTGGGAGTGTACAGGGTGATCAGAGTGTGATGCCAGCAGAAGACGTTCCCGCAAGTACCCCGGACCCAAGCCATGTAGGACTTTGTATGTCATCACTAGCACCTTGAATCTCAATCATCACTAGTACCTTGAAGGATGTTTTCTCCAAAAATATTGGGATGTCCATTGTTACTGTAGGCCAGACAAGGAACAATGGATGGAAACTGAACAAGGAGAGATTCAACCTGGAAATAAGGAGAAACTTTCTGACAGTGAGAACAATCAACCCATGGAACAAAAGTTGTCTTCAGAAGTTGTGGGAGCTTCATCACTGGAAGCTTTCAAGAAGAGACTGGACTACAGCTTCCGGGTTGAGCCCTCTCGCTAACGGGCGGCGGTTTGCGATCATCTGCGACCGCAGCCTGGCTCTTTCGTCTGAGAGCCCCGATCCTTATGGTTCGGGGCTGAAGCTGCCTCATAGGGGCGGCGGAGAAAGGGAAAGCTGCCAGACAGAGTGAGGGGAGCCTCATCTCCCCCCTCCCCTTTGAGTCTGGTCTTTTCCCTCCGAAGATGACAAGAAGCGGTGGTCAATATGGCCACCTTGAAGAGAAGGTCTCAACTGGATTAAGATTTGTGCAGGAGGAAAGAAAGAAGTTGACAGCAGAAGAATCGGGAGTATTGGAAGGTAAAATCAACAAAGGTACCCCGGGACTAAGATAAAAACGAGCTTTTTAAAAAGAAAAAGAAAAAGAAGCAGCGCAAGCATCAAGTGAAGGAAAGGTAAAGGTAAGAATTTAAGTTGGAGGCTCGAAAACCCTGAATATTAAAACAAAAGGAAAGGGAGAAGATTTTGTGTGACAGAAAGTGCCACTCAGTGGATAAAAACTGGAATTTAAAGAAGAAGGAAAATATCTTGTTCCTTTGTGGATTGGAATTGTTACAATTTTAAACAAATATTGAAACAAAAAGCAAGAACTACAGAAGGTGAAAGTTTGAACTTAAATAAAAGACAGACTGCTGGACTAGCTGGCGACATTGATACAGACTCTGGGTGTGGGTTGAGATTTTTAAAAAAAATTTAAAGAAGAAGAAATAAGGAAAATAAAAACTTTTGTGGCCATACAAGGAATTAAAAATGGAATCTAAAAGCATGAAAGAACTGCTACAGGAAGTGACTGAACTAATTTGGCTTGTTGTAGAAGACATGGAAATGGCGAATAAAGAACAAGAAGAAGGAATCCTGGAAAGGGAGGAGCCGGCACAAGGGAAAGCCATTTTAAAGAGACAACTAACACAAAGATCACTACAAATAAAAGGGAAAGGAAGGGCGGTCCAAAAAATGAAACCTAAGAAAGCAATTAAAAAGGGGAACATTAATGGAATTAGGCAAGGTAGAAAGGCCCAGAAGAAAAGAGAGCAGAAAGGTAATGACAGAGAGAGGGATTCAAATTGGATGGAGAAGGGATATAGCAGAAAGAGGAGGAGGGAACAAGAAACAGGAGCAGAAGATAGAGAAATATGGGAATTTATAATGAAGAAAGAAACTCGTTTACATAGAGATAATGGCTAAGGTATTAAGAAGGGGTTCTGCATGGAGAAGATGGGTAATAAGAATATACCGTAATTATTAAAATATAAAACAATAGAGGGGCTACTGACAATAATCTTTTTTAGATGAAGGTACACTCTCACTTTTTACTTATAAAAAGGTAAATGTTGATTAGATAAATTGAATTAATTGAAATAATTCTTGAAGATGTTTAAAAATGAGACTTGTCAGTAACCAAGGTTAATTATTTTTACTATTACTTTGAAATTATAAATAAACTTTAAACTGGGGGGATATGTGTTGCAGAACCCGACTGAAAAGATATATAATGTTCTTTTTTCTTATTCTATCTTTTGCCCAAAGGGAATGATTATTATAATGTTATTATGTTAATCACTGAGGTGACACTTTCAAAGTAGTAAAGGGGGGTAAGTCTAGGTTTTTTTTAAAAAAAAAATTGTGTTAAAGCTTGTATTGATTTAGAATTATGGAAAGAATACGTGATGAAAGGGCAAATCTGACGGATAAAAGAAATATGTAAATGATAAAAGAGCATTAATAATGTGAAGATAGTTTAAGGATAGATATGGATAAACTTTATTCTTTATATGATGAGCAAACATATTGTTATTTTTAAAAGAAATATAAATGCTTAACAACTATTTATAATAATTTGAAATGAAATGGGGTTATATAGATTGAGATTAAGATCTGAGACTAGGACTAATTTGTTTGGCTCTTTGTTTGCAAAAAATGGAATGGAAGTAAAAATGGGATAAAACATGAAGTTAAATGTTAAAAATACTATAAAACTATTGTCATATTTGCATGTAAAAGTGATGACCCGGAAATATGCTGTCTACTGAAAAGAGAGTTATTTAAATTGTTAAAAATTGAATAAAACTTGTTTGAAAAAAAAAAAGAAGAGACTGGACTGCCATCTGTCAGAAATGGTGTAGGGTCTCCTGCTTGGGCAAGGGGTTGGACTAGATGACCTACAAGGTCCCTTCCAACACTGATTATCTGTTATCCGTTAACACCTTGTTAGAAGGACCAGCATGGCAACAGTTGCCTTGCTCTCTTTGAATGTTCTCCAAGAATGTAATCATTTTCTGCCTTCACCAAGAAGCCTAGAACTTCCTGCCAGCATCACATTCCGATCGCCCAGTACGTTCCCATAGGCGGGGCCTCCTTGGGGTGCCGTCGGTTAGGCATTGTTGACTGGCGGTGTCCAGGGGTAGGGCCTTCTCTGTGGGAGCACCCGCCCTATGGAACCAACTCCCCGTGGACCTCCGTTTGGCCCCTGATCTCTGCTCCTTCCGTCGGGACCTGAAGACCTGGTTGTTTCAACAGGCCGGTCTGGACTGACTTTGGGGGTGTGGGTTGATTTTTACTTTTTGTTTTAATTTTTAAATTTTTATAATGATTGATTAGGCTTGTATTGGTTTAATGATTTTTTATTGTAATTTGTATTAGGTTTTTATTGTTCACCGCCCTGAGTCCTTAGGGAGAGAGGGTGGCATACAAGTTTAATAATAATAATAATAATAATAATAATAATAATAATAATAATAATAATAATAATAATAATAAAATCCTGAAGAAGGTTACCTGCTTCTCCAGATGTTTCTCCAGTTTTGGGGAACCTAGTGGTCTGGAAGCCAATGGAAAGCTCTTTTATTGCATACACATTTACAGTGCAAATGAAATGACCTTAACAAGGTCTTTATGGCAGGTTCTGGAAATGGCGGGCAAAGCTGAGCCCAGATCTTCTGCTTGTGAAGAAATCTCCATTAAAAGGGTCTTCCAAGGGACACATATTGCACGGAAGGGATCGATTAAGTGTCCAATGGAAAGAGTCTCCCTTCCCCTCATCCAACGAGGTGCTTCTGTGTTGGGGAGAGACAGGAAGACAATCAGAATAGTCCTGGAAGGGATCTTGGAGGTCTTTTGAATCCAACTCTCAAGCTCAAGCAGGAGACCCTATTCAGGGGTGGGATTCTATCAGTTCAGGCCAGTTCTATAGAACCGGTTGTTACCATTTGCCGCAGTTTGGAGAACCGGCAAATCACGCCACTGGCCTCCCCACCCAGTCACTCCTTATCTCGCATGCATGCCATCCAACTTGCCTGCGTTGTGCAAGCAAATTTTATGTGACGGACTCAGGCAGCAGATTGCAGAAAGATAGATTTGTGAGTGAATCTGTGATTCTGCAAGCAACTCAATCTGACTGCCTGCTTTGCCTGATTTTGGGTAAAAGTTGTTCTTTTTTTTTAAATAAAAAAATTCAATATTTACATAAAGATTTACAATATTTATATAAGATCCTTGGTGGTGCAGGCTGTTAAATGCCTACCACTTAAGTTCCAGCTGCCTGCAATTACTGCAGGCTCGAATCCCACCAGGCTCAAGGTTGGCTCAGCCTTCCATCCTCTCGGGGTAGGTAAAATGAGGACCCAAGATTGTTGGGGGCAATAAGCTGACTTTGTAAAAATACCGCTTAGTAATAAGCAGGCATATACAATGGAAGGAAGGCTATTGCTGAGCGCATTGGGTTGTATCCCAAAAATTGTAAGCCGCCCTGAGTCTTCGGAGAAGGGCGGCATATAAATGTAATTTAAAAAAAAATTAGATACAAGCCATGCCCAGCCAGTCACGTGACCACCAAGCCACGCCCAGTCAGCAAGCCATGCCCACCCAGTCACATGACCACCAAGCCACACCCCAAAATTAGGCCACACCCACAGAACCGGTTATTAAGAAATTTGAATCCCACCCCTGAGCGTATTTCGTTTGAGACAAGTGGCTGTCCAGTCGCTCCTTAAAAACCTCCAGTGTTGAAGCTCCCAAACTTACGTAAGCAAGCTGTTCCACTGGTTAATTGTTCTCACTGTTGGGAAGTTTCTGCTTAGTTCTAGATTGCTTCTCTCCTTGTTTAGTTTCCATCCGTTGCTTCTTGTCTTGGCTTTTGGCGGTTTGCTCAGCAGGCAAATCCCTTGAGCAGGGGGCATCGTGGTCCTTTTGTCGGTTTGGACTAAATGACCTCCAAGCTGCATTCCAACTCTGTTATTCTGTCAAACACCCCAATGTCCAGTTTTTAATAGGTATGTTTTAGGTATTTGAAATCGCGTGAAAGCCGAACCTGGGATCCCTTCTAGGAAAATGACGGCCCACCCCAAAATAAATCAACATATGAACCAGTTCTTAGAAGGAAATTTCCATGTGCATTTGTGCGTTCAGTTGCAGGCCAGTTTGTGAGCAGGCTACAAAAGCATCAGTGATGGACCTTCACCTTAAAAAAAATGTGACTTGACCACATTTGAATGAATGAATGAATTCTGTATTGGCCAAGTGTGATTGGACACACAAGGAATTTGTCTTGGTGCAAATGCTCTCAGTGTACATACAAAGAAAAGATACATTCATCAAGAGTCAAGAATCATCAGGTACAATGCTTAATGACAGTCATAGGGTACAATAAGAATAGAATAGAATAGAATAGAATGGAATGGAATGGAATGGAATGGAATAGAATAGAATAGAATAGAATAGAATAGAATAGAATAGAATAGAATAGAATAGAATAGAATAGAATTCTTTATTGGCCAAGTGTGATTGGACACACAAGGAATTTGTCTTGGTGCAAATGCTCTCAGTGTACATAAAAGAAAAGAGACATTTGTCAAAAGTCAAGAATCATCAGGTACAACACTTAATGACAGTCATAGGGTACAATAAGCAATCAAATCATACTAGGAAATAGTCCATATAAATCGTAAGGATACAAGCGACAAAGTTACAGTCATACAGTCACAAGTGGGAGGGGATGGGTGATAAGGAGTGATGAGAAGATTAACAGTAATAGTAGTGCAGACTTTGTAAATAGTTGGGCAGTGTTGAGGGAATTATTTGTTTAGCAGAGTGATGGCGTTCAGAAAAAAACTGTCTTTGTGTCTAGTTGTTCTGGTGTGCAGTGCTCCATAGTGTTGTTTTGAGGGTAGGAGTTGAAACAGTTTATGTCCAGGATGTGAGCAGTGTGTAGATATTTTCACAGCCCTCTTTTTGACTCGTGCAGGATACAGGTCCTCCATGGAAGGCGGGATGGTAGTAATTGTTTTTTCTGCAGTCCTAATTATCCTCTGAAGTCTGTGTCTCTCCTGTTGGGTTGCAGAACCAAACCAGACAGTTATAGAGGTGCAGATGACAGACTCAGTCATTCCTCCGTAGAACTGGATCAGCAGCTCCTTGGGCAGTTTGAGCTTCCTGAGTTGGCGCAGAAAGAACATTCTTTGTTGTGGTTGTTTTTGATGACAATTTTGATGTTAGGTGTCCACCTATCTTCAAGTTGCTAAGGTTGAGAAGAGGGGCTGCAGCTATTCTCCAAAGCCCCTGAAGGCAGGACAAGAAACAATGGGTGGAAACCAACCAAGGAGAGACCTAGAACAAAGAAGAAATTGCCTGAAAGTGAGGACAATTAACCAGATGAACAGCTTCCCTCCAGAAGTTATGGGACCTCCAAGATCCTTTAAAACTCTGATATTATTCTGATATCTTGAGGTTGGCTTCTCGACATTGAAGAACGCTAACCTATTTTCTCTCAGCTGTGTTTTTCTCAAGGCTAACCATGCCCGTTGACCTCAACCTCTCTTCTAACCCCCCTAGTCTTCTCCTCTGCCCTTCCATGAACCCATCTCAGCATTTCTGAATCCGTCATGGAGGCTGGTGCCCAGAACAGGAGGTACAATTAAAGTGGGGCTCGGGTCAGAAAAAAGAGGAATGATTACAGACTTCTGTGACCATTTCCAGCAATGACTAAAAAATGTAGTTTATAGAACTGGAAGTTGTTTAGACTGAACCCCCAATTTTTGCTGATAAAGCTGCGGCCCATTTCTATTTTTGCAATGTTCCTAAACTGCCAGTCCTAGTATGCTGGAGTCCCCACCCCCCACCTTGTGGGAGATTTCTGTCCCAAAACAGCAAAATAATGAACTGGCTAAAGGAATCAGAAGATGTCAGAAATGGTGTAGGGTTCTGTGGGCGCGGCTTTGTGGGTGTGGAGTGGCTTGGTGGGCGTGGCTTGGTGGGCATGACAGGGAAAGGATATTGTAAAGTCCCCCTTCCCTCCCCACCCCACTAACCTGCTTTTCAGCTCTGTTCTCCTGTGCAGGGCAACCAAAGAAGACCCAGCCAATCATCTGGGACTCGGGAGGCAGAGGAGAGATGGGGTTGATGGGACCAGTCAGAGGTGGGTTTTGCCGGTTCTCTGAACTACTCAAAATTTCTGCTACCGGTTCTCCAGAATCTGTCAGAACTGGCTGAATACTACCTCTGGACTCGATGACCTATAAGCCCCTTCCAACTCTATTCATTTGTTAATCAAAAGATGGGAACTGCTAATCGACACATTTTATTTACCTATTATTTCCAACATTCTGAGTGCCCTTTGTACATCCCCTTATTCTGTTTCCAAAAATTGCTATGTGGCTCTTTCTTCTGCAGATTGGATTCCCATACTTCGCTAAACCTTTGTTAACCAAGCACAATTATTGGTGCTCAAATGACATTCGATGCCGAAAGAAATAAGCTATATTTTCCCTTAACATGTTGGCCTCACTCACAGACTCTCTCAACACAAAGATTGGCTTTCTACACTGAGCCACAAACGATGCATCTCATTTTTGCCTTGGTTGATGTGCTGTCTGAATCCAGGCAGTGGGATCTTTTCGAGGGGCAGCTGATGCACCAAAACCTTTTTCGAACCTGCCACCTTATTTATTTATTTATTTATTTATTTATTTATTTGATTTGTCAATTGCTTACAAAATAATAGGTATAAGTATAAACATGACAAAGAATACAGAAAATAGGTACGATTAAATGGGGACAATAGGACAGGGACGTGAGGCACGATGGTGCACTTATGCACGCCCCTTACAGACCTCTTAGGAATGGGGTGAGGTCAATAGTGGATAGTTTGAGGTTAAAGGAGTGGGGGTTTGAGGATGTAACTACAGAGTCAGGTAGTGCATTCCAGGCATTGACCACTCTGTTGCTGAAGTCGTACTTTCTGCAATCAAGTTTGTAAACATTGAGTTTGTATCTGTTGTGTGCTCTTGTATTGTTGTGGTTGAAGCTGAAGTAGTCATTGACTGGTAGGACATTGTAGCAGATAATTTTGTGTACTACTCTTAAGTCCAACCGTAGGTGGTGTAGTTCTAGGTTGTCCAAGCCCAAAATTTCACGCCTGGTGGTGTAGGGTATTCTGTTGTGAGCAGAGGAGTGTAGTACTCTTCTCGTAAAATACTTCTGGACTCGTTCAATTTTATTAATGTCCAATATACAGTGCGGATTCCAGACAGATGAGCTGTATTGGAGTATTGGTCTAGCAAAGGTTTTGTATGCCCTAGTTAGCAATTCAATATTTCCAGAGGAGAAGCTTCGTAAGATTAGATTTACAACTCTTAATGCCTTTTTGGCAATGCTGTTACAGTGAGCTCTGGCACTTAAGTCATTAGATATGAGTACTCCTAGGTCCTTGACAGAGTGAGGGTCATCAATGAGGTCATATCTGCCTAGTTTGTATTTGGTGTACTGATTTTTTTTACCAATGTGTAGGACAGAGAATATGTTGGTCGAGATTTGGAGTTGCCAGATGTTTGACCATTCAGACATATAATCAAGGTCACTTTGAAGAGCAGTAGCATTGTCGGTGGTGTTGAATAGTTTTATATCATCCGTGAAGAGGACGCAGTTGCTTATAAGGTGATCGCAAAGGTCATTTATATAGAGTATAAAGAGTGTGGGTCCTAGAATGCTGCCTTGGGGGACACCGCTGTTAACTGGAGCAGGGTTTGATATAGCTCCCTTTTTACTATTTGTTGCCTGTTTGACAGGAATGCAGTAATCCACACATGAAGGGATCCAGAAATGCTGTAAGAGTTTAGTTTTAACAGTAGTTTGTCATGTACCACTGAATCAAAGGCTTTGCAGAAGTCTATGTAAATTGCGTTTATTGCTTTACCCTGTTCAAGTAGAGTAGTCCATATGTTTTTGCAGTGTAGAAGTTGTAGATTGCAGGACAATTTTTTTTCTGAAACCAAATTGTTTTTTGGAGAGTAGATTGCTTGACTCTTAAGTGGAGGGTGATGAATTGGTTAATGATTGATTTCATGACTTTGCACGTGACACAACACAGTGAGATTGGTCTGTAGTTTTCAGTCAGGCTGGGGTCACCTTTTTTGAAAATAGGGATGACCGTAGCTAAGGACCATAGGTTCGGTAAGGAGCTGGTTCTGAATGATATATCATATATAATGCTTAGGGGTTCTGCTATGGCAGAGGAAAGCTTTTTTTAAAGAAGTATGCACATAATCCATCGGGACCAATAGATAGGGGTGGTTTTAGATTACGTAATGCCTTTTCTACGTTATACAGGTAGTCTTTAACTTACAATAGTTCAGAAGCAACTTGGCATTAAGAAGAAACTTCCTAACCATGAGGACAATTAACCAGTGGAACAGCTTTGCCTCCAGGAGTTGTGGGTGCTTCAACACTGGAGATTTTGAAGAAGAGACTGGACAGCCACTTACCTGAAATGGTATAGGTTTTCCTGCTTGAGCAGGGGGCTGGACTAGACAACCTCCAAGGTCCCTTCCAGCTCTATTCTGATTGATTGATTGACTGTTCAAAGTTACAATGTCACTGAGAAAAGTGACGTATGACCGTTTTTTTCACCCTCTTGGAAGAATTCTCCTTCTGGGTTCAGTTCCAAGTGGGAAGAAAGACACTGGAAACACGGTGACTGCTTGGAAAGATGGTTTAATGGTGGACAGGATCACATGCCTTGGGTGAAGAAAGAAAGAAGGGTTGAGATGCTGAAAGTGCCTGGGTTTCATACCCTCTGTTGGGGTTTGAATTTGAGCTTGTATTCTGATTGGTTGTCAGGCTCCCATGGGGCCATGCAGGAGCAACTCTGTAGGCTGTCCCGAGTCCCAGGCTTGGTTGAGCCTTGCTGGATGATGATGTAATGAAAGGGCTTTGGGCAATTCCTATTATGGCTCTACCTGGAGTAGATCTTCGTTATGCAAAATAGGCTGGCCTAGGCCAGAGTAATGGTCCATTAGCAAAGGCAGAGGGCTGAGTTTCTGCTTCTGAGGTGAGTTTCTGCTTCTGAGTTTCTACTGTTTTTAGAGGAAATATTCTGCCTTTTTAAATATTTCCTAGGATATTTCATTTTTCTAGGAGAGGGGTAGGTGATAACTTCCTACACTAAAAAGTTCTGCTTCACTTTCCAAACAGACCTCAACCCTCTCACACACTGACAGGATGCTAGCCAGATGAATATCGATGGATGCTGGTAGGCAGAGACAGAATTCCGCCCCCCCTTATTTTCCTCCCCAAAAACTAAGCCCCACCACATAGTTTCCTAGCAAAGCATGGGTATAGAACTAGTATTCAATATTATCCTTAGTGGGGAATACTTAAGTGTACCTTGAAAAGACTGGGATCCTGGTCACATGACCAGGGCAATGCTGCAGTGCCTGAGGACTTGCCGTAAGTCACTTTTTTTTTCCAATGCTGTAAGAACTTCAAATGGGCACTAAATGTACGGCTTTTAAGGCGAGGACTGCCTGTGGGTTTAACATTCCTTCTTTTCTTCTCCCACCATTCTATTTTTAATCCTTTTTTTTTTTTGCACTTTCTTATGGCTTTTCTTCCTCTGAAAACAAATTGTGTGATTGCCACGTGTGATTGTATCACAGCAACACATTCAGCTGCACCAAGCCTTTTAGCAATGGGTTAGTTAAAAGAAGAAGAAGTAACACCCAACCCTTTGATTCAGAGGTTGGAAGAACAATACAGATTAACAGAGTTGGAAGGGACCTTGTGGGTCATCTAGTCCAACCCCACCCCCACCCAAGCAGGAGACCCTACACCGTTTCTGACAAATGGCAGTCCAGTCTCTTAATGGAAACCTCCTCAGTACGAGCGCTGGGTTTGAGATGCTGGAAAAATCGGGTTTCTATTGATTTAGACGCAAAGCGAAACGTAAATTCCAGGATCAAAAGTCGGCTATTTGTTCGAGTTTGCTCTCTGCTCTGTTATCCTAACATTGCTTTCAGCTTTACAAAATACACGCTAAGCTGCAGTTAAAGTGAGCTTTTAGAGAACATATGTCCCCAAACCGTGTTTTTTAAAGAAAATACATTTTTATATAAGTGTAATTTTATAGGAAGATTTGATGAATGTGGTGCAGAAACAAGATGGAATGGATTTGTATCAGCAATGAAAGAGAATGACGTGGCCTCAAAACAGATGGCAAACTCAGATGGAAAGGAATAGTAACTTTAAAAAAAGAGGGGGGGGGACTCCATCTGCTGTTGAAAAAAAAACTCTTTTTCTATGACCCAATGCATTTCTGACTAAATCAGTCTGTTTCGGAGGATGATGTCTCTGCGACTCCAACTGATAGAGCCTTCCAAGCTTCCCACATGGAAAGATTCCCACAAAATTTATTTGTTTTAAAATAAAATTGGATCAGTATTTGGTAAGCCACAAGTTGACTGGTTCAAGTTGGAGACTTCATCCAGCTGTCTTAATATTCACTTCTGTAGACACAAAAGAAATGGGCTGCCAAAGTTGCCCCAGAAGGATCTTCGACCAAATAGTGGGGATGGTCTGGATCAGGGGCCGTCAACCTTTTGGACATCAGGGACCACCAAACACACGATTTTAAATCCCATGGACCAGAGACCCTGGGAAAATCCCAAAAAAAGTCTGCAGGAAAATCCCCCACTCCGTTTTCCTACCGATGGATCATTCTTTATTTGGGATCGCAGGATACCATCTCCAGCTCCGTTCTCAGGGAGAGAGAGAGACTTTTGGCTTCATGCAAGGAAAGCAGCAGAAGCAGCAGAAGTCTTTCTTTCTCTCCCCAAAACTCTGCCAGAAATGAGTCTTTGCTGGCACAGCCTCTTGGAGCAGGAGGCCTTGCAGGGTCCCAAAGACTCATTTCTGGCGGAGTTTGGGGGAGAGAAAGAAAGACTTTGCTGCTTGCATGCAGCCAAAAGCAGAAGAAGAAGGAAGCGGAAAGAAGCAGCCCGATGGCCAGGCTAGGCCTGTGGGGTGAGTGGGGCAAGTTCCCCCCCTCCACCCTTTCCCCCCTCCCCTCACTACCTCGTGTTGTTCGCAATGCAAGCGATGCAAGCCTTGTGTTCCCGCGGGCCATGTGGGCGGCTCAGCCTTGTGTTCCCATGCAGCCTGGATTAATTGCTTTGGGGGGTGTGCTTTGGGGTGACATTTCTCTGCAAACCTCTGAAATTTTCTCATGGAACACCAATGGTCCCCAGCCCGCCAGTTGGCGACCACTGGTCTGGATCAGGGGTCTTCCAGTCTTGACCACTTTAAGACTTGTGGACTTCAACTCCCAGAATCCTCCTGTCTTCCAGTATTGGAGGGCTGCCATAATGAAGAGGGGGTCAACCTATTTTCCAAAGCACCTGAAGGCAGGACAAGAAGCAACAGATGGAAATTAATCTTGGAGAGAAGCAACCTAGCCCTAAGAAATATCTTCCTAATGATGAGAACAATCAGTGGACCAACTTGCCTCCAGAAATTGTGGGTGCTCCATCACTGGAGGTTTTCAGGAAGAGATTGGACAACCATTGGACAGAACAATTGTCCTACATTAACAAACTAGGTAACATCCTCAGTGCTGGCATGAAAGATCTGCAAGAAAACCACCAAGCTCAAAGAGCCAAAATGGGACAACTCGCCATGGCTAACTTGCCATGGCCAACCCGATGTGGCCATCTTGCCATGGCCAACTCACTATGGGGTAACTTTCTGTTGGACAATCCAACAGTCCAATTCTGTTGGACTCCATGTGATAAATACCGTGTTTCCCTGAAAATAAGACCCTGTCGTATATATATTTTTTGCCACCAAAAAGGGCACCAGGTCTTATTTTCGGGGGATGTCATCCACTGACTAAACCTCACTTGTGCGCATCACCCCTGGCCTCTTTTTTGCTGTCAGAGGCCTTCAGGAACTTCTTCTGTGGCCGGCAAGGCTTTCCTGAAGGCCTCTGCAGCCGGTAACAGAACTCTGGATCAATCCAGAGCTTTCTTATCAGCTACTGAGGCCTTCAGGAACGCCTTGCCAGCCTTGCCAGCTGCAGAACAAATGAGCCAGCAAGGCAGGTGTCAGGGGGTTGTGAGGCCTGGCTACAACTGTCCAAAGGTAAGTAGTAGGGCAGCTCCATCCCCCATCCCCACCCTAGCTTAATTTTTACCCATGCATTCTAGAGTGGGCAGGGTCTTAATTAGGGCTTATTTTGGGGGGTAGGGCTTATATTGGGCGCACATGTAAAAATCAAGCTAGGGCTTACTTTCAGGGTAGGTCATATTTTCGGGAAAACAGGGTACTATCTGTCACTCTTTCTTTGATATTATTTCCATTGATAAAAATGTGTTGACATCCCACTGAATCTCCCAGTCCCATTTCCAGGCTCTGGTCAGCTTGCTGTCCTCTATGGGCCATTAGCTGCAGGCCCCAAACACTCACATTAGTTTCAATGGCTACACAGCCCGACAGCTTGCATTAAACACATGGCCTATTTCTCATTGTATACTGTAAAAATCATTCCATTGACTCATTCATTCCTTTGATTTCTCATCCAGTTCCTGGCTGTGCTTTTCACTGTTTTGCGTGTGGGACCAACCAGGGAAGCTTATCTTTGGGGGATCCCAGATCACCCCAGTCAAACCAATGGAGGTCAATTGAATGGCTCCCAGATTAGTGTCTTGATCCATCTGAGTTCAGCTGAAAGAGGGAGGGAGGGAGGGAGGAAGGAAGGAAAAAAGGATGAGAGGAGGGAGGAATGAAGGAAAGACGAGAGGAGGGAGGAAGGAAGGATGAGAGGAGGAAGGGAGGAAAGGCAGGCAGGCAGGCATTGGTAAAACCACAATTGGAATATTGCATTGCCACGATATAAAAAAGATATTGACATTCTGGAAAGAGAAGAGCAGCTAAGATGAATAGGGGGCTGGAGGCTAAAACATATGAAGAACAGTTGCAGGAACTGGGCTTGGCTAGTCTAATGAAGAGAAGGACCAGGGGAGACAGGATAGCAGTCTTCCAATATTTGAGGGGCTGCCACAGAGAGGAGGAGGGGGGTCAAGCTATTTTCTAAAGTGCCTGTAGGCCAGACAAGAAATAATGGATGGAAACTGAACAAGGAAGTGACTCAACTTGGAAATAAGGAGGAACTTTCTGACAGGGAGAACAATCAACCCATGGAACAGAAGTTGACCTTGGAAGTTATGGGAGCTTTATCACGTGAGACTTTCAAGAAGAGATTGGACTGCCATTTGTCAGAATCTTGGGCAGGATGGTGGTGGTCTAGATGACCTACAAGGTCCTTTCCAACTGTTAAATCTGAATAAGGAAGGGATAGCAAGCTAATAAGGTGAATGATTAGAAATAATTTATTGGAAAAGAATATCTGGCAAATACGCAGCAATAAAAGCAGCTGGAGATTTTGCAAAGGTATCCACCATCCATCTTGAGATTTTTGTGAGGGTCAAAAGGGCAACAAGTGATCATTTCTTCCCAGCCTTACTAACGTTAGGACCCAGGCTCCATGCCAAGGTAGTAGAAGAACTTGGCTCCTTGGCCAA
Source organism: Naja naja (assembly GCA_009733165.1). Lineage (NCBI taxonomy): Eukaryota > Metazoa > Chordata > Lepidosauria > Squamata > Elapidae > Naja > Naja naja. The sequence goes on along the minus strand of CM019151.1, from coordinate 8,093,358 downwards.
CACATAGGCAATGAGGATACAGGAAGCGAAGAAACATATGGTTGCCATTAAGCAGAGTTCCCTGGGCAAAACCAAGTGTGGAAATCGTGACTCTCCCGGATACTGATGTTTGCTAGGGGACTGATGGAACTGATTTCATGTTGCTCTAGGTTTTCAGTAGCTCTCCCGTTGGTCTCAAGGTTGACCAAACAGTTCCTACAACACTCTCGAGATGTGCCTCCTAGCAACCCAGGAGGTCCTACACCCATAGGAGATCCCACAGCTTTCTTCAAATGTTCCAGCAAGATGTCCCTTCTGGAGGAACATTTCAAATGGAAGTATGGGAGCAGAAACTGGGCGTCTTCTGGGCCTGCCTTGCTTGTCAAGTGAACTCCCACAATGCCTTAACCACAGTATTGCCCGACCAACATTTGCCTTCGGTCTGGCTCTATTTTAGCAAGCAGCTCTGCTCGTTCTTCCCCAGCTCCTGTCTTACGAGAGAAGCCCTCCCCGCCCAGCCTTCATCTCCAGCCCCTCCCTTAGCCTGGCGAGGGAGCTCCAGAACATTTTTTTTGTGGAACCTCATTTCCTGGACCTTGGAATTTTTGCCAGACCCATGCCAAACCATTCTTTCCCACCAGAACCCCTGTCAGAGAAGGCTCTCCAAGGCGCGGAGCTACTGCATCCAACTTGTGTGTTTTTAATCATGGACAAACAACAAGTTTGTTGTGTGGGAATTGGCTCCCTCTCCTGACACATCTCTTTCTTCAGATTCTTCCCAGTAACACTACCCTCCCCTGATTGTCCCAGAAATGCCAAAACGAGGACCTTCCTACTGGCCTCTGAGTGACTCCATATTGACAGCGAGCTGTGGAAATGGGAGGTCCATGAAAACGTTCGATTCAGGATGTTGATGGAGATGAACAGGAAATGGCGACCAGGCCGTGGGGGTTCATGGTGGAATAACTCCATCAGGTGCCAAGACAAAGGGAGGTTAAGGGCCCATCCTGCATGAATTTATGGGTGCAAGAAGGAAGATTTACTGGCATCCACATTTCATCAGCTGGATTCATGCCTTCCTTTTCTTATTGTGTTTCTGAACTGGTTCCCTAATGAAACACACATGGCATTTAATGCTCTCTTCCAAATTCTGATCCACCTCCCCCACCCCACATCTATCCAAATGGAAGCCTGAAAGGAGAGCAGGAAAGGACAGGATGGAGGGATGGAGGAAAGAAAGAGAGAAGAGAAAGAAAATTTTAAAAAAGAAAGAGAAAGAAAAGAAAGAGTGAGAGAAAAAAAGGAGAAAAGAGGGAGAGAAAGAGAGGGTGAGAAAAAGAATGCAAAAGAGAGAGAGAGAGCAAATGAATTAAGGAAAAAATAAAGAGAGAAAGCAAAGAAAGGGTGAGAGAAAAAAGGAAAGAGAGACAGAGAAAGAGAGAGAGAGAAAAAGAAACAGAGTGAAAGAAAAAAGGAAAGAGAGAAAGAAAGAAAGAAAGAAAGAAAGAAAGAAAGAAAGAAAGAAAGAAAGAAAGAAAGAAAAGAGGGGCAGGAGATGAATCAAAAGCAGAGGGGAGGGGGAAATTGATCCAAAGTGACGCTGAGTGAAGCCAGAAAAAGACAGGACTCTCATTGCTACCAAATCAATTCTGCACCACTTAAAAACATCTGGAATGTGTCGAAATGGACGAAAGGTTGTGAAACTGATTTCAGACATGAGTGATGTTACCTTTTCAAATGTAACCATCCATGTGTAGAGACCAGTAAATCTGCCCTTTCAATTTCCCTCCATTTTCTTATTTTTGTGATATGATTGCAAACTTGGTGTATCAAACATACCTGTAAGGTTGTGTGTTTTTAAAAAAACTTTATACATTACATGTCTCTCTGCACATTCTCCATCTTCCAGGTCATGGTTGAGCCAAAGGTGCTTTTTTCAAAAGGCAACTGGACTTTGTTTTTCCTTTGTAGATTAAAACGTAGGCATTTTGGTGTACACACCACTGCAAAAGCATAATATAAAACATAAACGACAGCTAAGGAACCAAACTCGACTTACAACAATGACAACAGAACAGTCTTATGCAGATTTTTCCCTCTAATATACCTTTTAAAATTATGATTAGGAAATATTGTTGGAAATTCAGAAAGCTTTGAATTTTTAATCAAGTCTCACGTTGGGTTCGTTCTAGTGGTTGCATATTGTGTTCCGAGCTCCATGCATGATATTGGCCTCAGAAGACCTAACCATTCATTGATGATGTGGCCCAGTTGGGTCATGAAACATCTGTAAGAAAACCACCAAGCTCAGAGAGCACCAAGGACCCCACAGTCTGTCTCTTCTTCTTCTTCTTCTTCTTCTTCTTCTTCTTCTTCTTCTTCTTCTTCTTCTTCTTCTTCTTCTTCTTCTTCTTCTTCTTCTTCTTCTTCTTCCTCCTCCTCCTCCTCCTCCTCCTCCTCCTCCTCCTTCTCCTTCTCCTTTGATTCTTCTTCTGATTCTTCTTCTTGTTGTTCTTGCTCTTCTTCCTCTCTCCTCCTCCTCCTCCTCTTCTTCTTGTTCTCCTTCTCCTTCCTCCTCCTCCTCCTCTTCCTCCTCCCATTAGGACTAAATTCAGCAGTCCATCTGCATTTAAAAGACAAGGGCCCCTCTTTAGAAAACAGGAAAGTCCACATTCTGGACAGAGAGGACCTCTGCTTTGAAAGAGGCATCCAAGAGGCCATCTATGTCCGAACTGAACATCCCTCTCTCAACAGAGGGGGAAGGATACGACATCATCTATCTCCAGTCTACAACACGGTCCTTTCAGCAGTTCCAAGAAGGCTCCACACCCATTTGCACCACTCAGGTGGCCCTGAAGACACAGAGAGGCCTCCAGGTGGCCTCAACGACTTGCTAAAAGGATGCAAATGACCAGCCGTCTGCAAGGAGTATAAATCCTTCCATTCCCCACCATCCAGTCAGATGTGAAGAAGCTTCGTGGATGAGAGAAACGTCTTCAAAGAACAAACAAGAAAATCCAGTTGCCTCTTGAAAAAAGCACATTTGGGACTCCAAGTGGCCTCAACGACTTGCTAAAAGAATGCAAATGACCAGCTGTCTGCAAGGAGTATAAATCCTTCCATTCCCCACCATCCGGTCAGAGCTGAAGAAGCTTCGGGGATGAGAAGGGAAACGTCTTCAAAGAAAACCCAGAAAATCCTGTTGCTTCTTGAAAAAAAGCACCTTTGAGACTCCAAGTGGCCTCAATGACTTGCTAAAAGGATGCAAATGACCAGCCGTCTGCAAGGAGTATAAATCCTTCCATTCACCACCATCCGGTCAGAGCTGAAGAAGCTTCAGGGATGAGAAGGGAAACGTCTTCAAAGAAAAAACAGGAAAGTCCAGTTGCCTCCTGAAAAAAAAAGCATCTTTGGGACATGTGATGGGAACAGAATTCAAAATCTAACCCACACAGAATTCAGGCTGGGATCTTTTTATATCTCTTCCTAAAACTGATGGAGAACAATTGCAGGAATTGGATATGTCTCGTTTAATGAAAAGGACATTATAGCAGTCTTCCAATATTTGAGGGGCTGCCCCAAAGAAGAGAGGGGCAACTTATTCTCCAAAGCCCCTGAGAAGCAATGGATGGAAACGAATCAAGGAGAGAAGGAACCTAGAATTAAGGAGAAATTTCCTGAACAATTAACCAGTGGAACAGCTTTGCCACTAGAAGTTGTAGGTGCTCCAACACCAGAGGTATTCAAGACAGTGGACAATCATTTGTCTGAAATGATATAGGTCTCCTGCTTGAGCAGGGGGTTGGACTAGATGACCTCCAAGGCCCCTTCCACCTCTGTTATTCTATTATTCTTCCAAATGCTTCATAATGAACCCATCCAGAGATTAATTACAACACAGGGTACTTATTTTGAGACCCCCATTCTTCAAGAACACAGATAGAAAATTATTCTGCATTGCTACTTTCCTTTAGAGCTGCAACTGTTGTGTCTGTTTTTATGAAAAATATCAAGAGATGAGCTTCAATGTAGCCTTTTAGCTTGTTGTGATCGTACAATTACTGCTTTTTAATGTCTTTTTAATCAGTTTCTGGATTTGTCTTTTTAATTCTTGGCTGCTGTAAGGGAGTTTGGGGAACTATGAAGGAGAAATAAGCCTGTCCAATGAAAAATAAAAGTATACTATTTAGAAAATTAATTAATAAGGCACTGAGGCTATAAAATTGCTAAATAGCAAATATCAGAACTAAAGACTTTCAAAGTATTTAAACTGGAAATTCTTTATTTGCCCTGGATGCAATAAATCCTTTTAAATGTTGATGAAAAAATAAAATAAAAAGTCCTCTAAGCTAAAAACAAAACTTAAGGAAATTAAAATAAATAACAAGGATGTGGAAATATCTCTTCTTGAAGAACAGCTTCAGCTGCATTACGAACCTCAGAAGTAAAAATATTTCCTCTTGTTTGAAGCCAGATTGAAGCTCAGGTATCCAAACTGGAGCTCATGCACTTTTATGAACTTTGCAACAGCTTCATTTCAACTATTTCAAGCTGACCAGACTAATCCAGACAAATTTATTCCTTGCAGTTGAATTCATACAGGACAGCTACAGACTGACATCCATTAAAAGAGGCCAATAAATGTTATAAAATATGCTTGTCACAATTTTAATGTCAGGTATATATCTATAAATGCCTCCACCCAGCCTAAAGATCAGTTTATCAAGCCTTCCACAGAGGAAGGCAATTTTCCTGGCAAGATTTAACTTTGCCTCCCTTCTTGAGAAAGTTGTGTATTCTCATAATGTGTCCAAAGTAGAATAATTTGAGCCTGGTCATTTGTGCCTCCAGTGAAAACCCTGGATTTATTTGTCTGACAATCCATGTCTTTGTTTTGCTGGCTGTCCACGATGTTCTCAGGAATCTTAGTAAGGCTACACCTGGAATCCTGCATCTAGTTTTGGTCACCACATTACAAAAAAGATGTTGAAACTTTGGAAAAAGTGCAAAGAAAACCTACTAGGATGATTCAAGGTCTGGAGATTAAGACATATGAAGAATGGTTGCAGGATTTGGGTTTGGATAGTCTAGTTCAGGGGTTGCCAACCTTTTGGATCTCAGGGACCACCAAACTCATAATTTTAAATCCCGCGGACCAGAAACCCAGGGAAAATCCCCAAAAAAGTCTGCAGGAAATTCCCCACCCCGTTTTCCTACCGATTGATCATTCTTGATTTGGGATCACAGGATACCAGCTCCAGCTCCGTTCTCAGGGGGAGAGAGAGACTTTTGGCTTCATGCAAGGAAAGCAGCAGAAGCAGCAGAAGTCTTTCTTTCTCTCCCCAAAACTCCGCCAGAAATGATTCTTTGCTGCCACAGCCTTTTGGAGGAGGAGGCCTTGCAGGGTACCAAAGACTCATTTCTGGTGGAGTTTGGGGGAGAGAAAGAAAGACTTTTGCTGCTTTCCTTGCATGCAGCCAAAAGCAGAAGAAGAAAGAAACATAAAGAAGCAGCCCGGTGGCCAGGCGAGGTGTGTGGGGCGAGTGGGGCAAGTTACCCTCCTCCACCCTTTCCCTCCTCCCCTCACTACCTCGTGTTGTTCGCAATGCAAGTGACGCAAACCTTGTGTTCCCACAGGCCATGTGGGCGGCACAGCCTTGTGTTACTGCGCAGCCTGGATTAATTGCTTTGGGGGTGCTTTTGGGGTGACGTTTCTCTGAGGACCACCACAATTTTCTCATGGACCACCAGTGGTCCCTGGCCCACTGGTTGGCAACCACTGGTCTAGAGAAAAGAAGGACTAGTGGGGACATGATAGAATCTTCACTGGAAGTTTTTAAGAAGAGACTGGACAACATTGGTCCTGAATAGTGCAGGGCAGTGGTGGCCAACCTTTTTGGGCTCCTGTGCCAAAAATTGTACATGTGCTTGCATGCTCGTGCTCGAGTGCCAGCAGTCAGAAGACAATGCATGCCCTCCCCATGCCACCTACGCATGCGCACGCAATCCCCACCCACCGCTCCCTTACCTGCAGTGCACCTCACAGCTGATATTTGGCTGGTTTGAGGCCTGGGATTGAGGAAGGCTTCTGCAGGCTTTGCAGGCTGAAAACTATCCCCATTTCATCACTTCCGGTATTTTCAGAAAAACAGAAAGTGATGAAACGAGCCTAGTTTTCGGCCTGCAAAGCCTGCAGAAGCCTGCAGAAGCCTTCCTCAAGCCTCTGGGAGGCCGAAAAAGGCCTCAAACCAGCCCAAAATCAGCTGTGAGGCACGCACATATGCAGTGAGGTAAGTTTGCCTGCAGCTCATGAGCCGGCACAAATGGCTTTGAGTGCCACCTTTGGCTCTGTATGCCATAGGTTCATCATCACGGGTATAAGGTCTTCTGCTTGAGCAGTGGGGTTGGGCTAGAAGACCTCCAAGGTCCCTTCCAACTCTGTTATTTTGTATTCCATATATTATTCTGTAAGTTCAGAAGACAAGACTGGAGTGATGTGATAGCAGTCTTCCAGTATTTGAGTGGCTGCCCCAAAGTGGAGAGGTGAACCCATTCTCTTGCTTGCCAAAGCATCTGAAGGCAGGACAAGAAGCAAAGGATGGGAACTAATCAAGGGGAGAAGCAACCTGGAATGAAGGAGAAGCTTCCTATCAATGAGAATAATTACCCGGTGGAACTGCTTGCCACCAGAAATTGTGGGTGCTCCATAACTTTTTAAGAAGTTTTTAAGAAGAGACTGGACAGCCACTTTATCTGAAATAGTATAGGTTCTCCAAAGTGCCTTCCAGATTCTATTCTATTCCATTCCATTCCATTCCATTCCATTCCATTCCATTCTATTCTATTCTATTCTATTCTATTCTATTCTATTCCATTCCTATTCTATTCCTATTCTATTCTATTCCATACTTCCATTCCATTCCACATATTCCATTCCATTCCATATATTCCATTCTGTTCTGTTCTATTCTATTCTATTCTATTCTATTCTATTCTATTCTATTCTTTATTCTATTCCTATTCTATTCCATTCTTCCATTCCTATTCCATTCCATTCTATTCTATTCTATTCCATTCCTATTCTATTCTATTCTATTCCATTCCTATTCTATTCCTATTCTATTCTATTCCATTCTTCCATTCCATTCCATATATTCCATTCCATTCTATTCTATTCTAATCTATTCTATTCTTTATTCTATTCTATTCCTATTCTATTCCATTCTTCCATTCCATTCCATATATTCTATTCTATTCTATTCTATTCTATTCTATTCTATTCTATTCTATTATTCTATTCCATTCCATTCCTATTCTATTCCTATTCTATTCTATTCCATTCTTCCATTCCATTCCACCTATTCTATTCTATTCTATTCTATTCTATTCTATTCACATAATCAATAAATATGGGAAACTTTAAGCTAATCCTGTGATGTTTGCACATGCCCAGTTAATCTATTCTGTGTTTTATTTTTCCTCTTTTTTAAATTCTTATTTATTGTTTTCCTTTTCTTAAAAATGCTTAATCAACATGTAATAGAAGAAATGCTCTGACAGAATGTTGCTCTCACTCCGTCTGGTCTTGGCTGCCCGCTGGAAACCCAGGATCTCCATTCCCGGGCACATCCCTCTGAGCCAGCTCCCAAGGTCCTCTGTTCTTTGGCCACAAATGCTCATTAGCAGATAATTTATGCCCAGGAATTGGAGGAGGAAATTACCAAGTGCATTCAATCAAGCAACCTCAATTAAAGGGGAGGAAATAACGAACCTCTCTGGGCCAGGAAAGTCTTGGCGAACGAAAATAAGTCTAATCACGAACTGAGGTCAGCCCATCTGGAGAAGTTGTGGTGCTCTGCAGGATAACAAGTGAGGTCATCTAGCCTCCTCCTCCCCCAGGGACCCTCCCATTACATCAGTTCATGATAGGAGAATCCCTGAAAGACCCCAACCTGGATTTCCTGTCATACTCAAGCCCCTCAGCAGAAGGACCGCTGAAGTTGAATTCATTTCTGGGAGAGAAAACAAGGATAGAAGAGAGCCGACAGAAAGGAATATTTACAGCCAGGGTTGAACTGTGGGGTGCTTGGCGCTCTCTGATGTTGGTGGTTTTCTTGCAGACGTTTCATGACCCAGCTAGGGAACACCATCAGTGCTAGAAGGAAGAGGGGTTTGCAGAGAGGAGGAGGGAGGAGGGAGGAGGAGGACTGTGGGGGTCCTTGGTGCCCTCTGAGCTTGGTGCTTTCCTTCCAGAAGTTTCATGACCCAACTAGGACACATCATCAGTGCCAGAAGGGAGGGGGGAGGGGAAGGAGGAGGAGGAGGAATTGTGGGGTCCTTGATGCTTTCTGAGCTTAGTGGTTTCCTTGCAGGCGTTTCATTACCCAACTAGGTAACATCATCAGTGCTAGAAAGGAGTGGGGTTTGCTCTCTGTGTATATACAAATGCCTTGCTGTCAGTGTTGATTGGAATGTTCCTGATGGTTCAACACCCCAATGAGCAGAGATTAAAGCCAAGGTTAGTCAGGTCTTGGTCTCGGGTGGCTTTTGCTGACAATTTTTGTCACAGAAGAACTGCAGGAATCCTAGAATCGTAGTGCCGGGAGGGTGATTGGAGATCTTCTAGTCCAAACCTTTGCTCAAGGCAGGAGATCTAATTCCATCCTTGGCAAGTGCCTATCCAGTGTCTTCTTTAAAAACCTCCAGGGATGGAGCACCCACAACTTACTTTCCATGGATTCCACTTACTGGAGGCAACTTACTTTCCACGGATTCCATTCCACTTCCTGTTCTCACCGTCCGGAAGTTTCTCTAGGTTGCTTCTCTCCTGGATTCGTTTCCACACGTTGCTTCTCGTCCTGCCTTCTGGGGCTTTGGAGAATAGATTGCACTCCCTTTTCTGTGGCAGCCCCTCAAATATTGGAAGAATGCTATCATGTCCCCTCTGGGCCTTCTGCTCGATAGACCTACCTAGGTCCTCAACTGTTTGTCATGCAAGGTAGCCTCCAGATCCTTTTATCACCTTTGGTGGCTCTTCTCTGCACACTTTCCAGAGCTTCAACATCTGAGTGGCCTTCGTCATGGTGAATCAATCAATCAGAATAGAGCTGGAAGGGACCTTGGAGGTCTTCTAGTCCACCCCCTGCTCAAGCCAGAGAACCTATGGCACGCATGCCATGGTGAACCTATGGCATGCGTGCCATAGGTGGCACGCAGAGCCATTTGTGCCGGCATGCGAGCTGCAGGCAAACTTACCTCACTGTGCATGCGCGTGCCTCACAGTGTCGGCTTTGAAATTCAGCTGCCAACATAATGGGAAGGGGGGGTGGAGGACTTGACAAGTTCAAGGTTATTCTGTATGTCGTACTAAGAAATTCCAGTTGCAGTTAATTGGTTCTCGTGATTTATGAAGTGTCGAAGTGGGAGGAGAAAAAGGTGGATTCTGTGTAGTGTGCAAAAATTCTTTCACTTTGCGAAATGCCTTAGACGTACCAGATCTGTTCCTAATAAATCAATTGGAGAGAATATGTCTCGGAGTGATTGATACCCTGGATACTTTCTGGATACCCTTACATACAGCTGATTTTCGCCAGTTTGAGGCATTTTTCGGCCTCCCAGAGGCTTGAGGAAGGCTTCTGCAGGCTTTGCAGGCCGAAAACTAGGCCTGTTTCATTACTTCCTGTTTTTTGGAAAATACCGGAAGGGACAAAACGAGTCTAGTTCTCGGCCTGCAAAGCCTGCAGAAGCCTTCCTCGAGCCTCAAACCAGCCAAAAATCAGCTGTGAGGTGCAGTGCAGGTAAGGGGGCAGTGGCACTGGGTGGGGATTGCGCGTGCATGCATAGGGGGCATGGGGAGGCATGTGCATTGCCTTCTGGGTGCTGGCACGTGAGTGTAAGAGTGCAAGCGCGCACACAGGAGCCCAAAAAGTTTAGCCACCACTGCCCTATACCATTCCAGACAAAGCCGTCCAGTCGCTTCTTAAAAGCTTCCATTGATGGAGCACCTACAATTTCTGGAGGCAAGTTATTCCACTGGTTAATTATCCTCACTATTACCGTGTTTCCCCAAAAATAAGACCTACCCCGAAAGTAAGACCTAGCACTAATTTCTAAACCTGCCCTAATATAAGACCTACCCCGAAAATAAGACCTAGTGTAAATCTCCAGTTCCAGGAAGAGTTTTCAGGGAGCAACCGTGCACCCGCGAAACACCCCCCCCTACACACTTACACCCACTATTTGGCACCATAAATATATAAGACCTACCCCGAAAATAAGACCTAGTGTGTTTTTGGGAGCCAAAAAAAATATAAGACAGTGTCTTATTTTCGGGGAAACACGGTAGGAAGTTTCTCCTTCATTCGTTTCTCTCCTTGGTTAGTTTCCATCTATTGTTTTTTCTTCTGCCTTCTGGTGCTTTGGAAAATAAACTGAACCCCTCTTCTTTGCGGCAGCCGCTCAACTATTGGAAGGCTGCTATCATGTCACTCCTAGTCTTGTCTTCTGAACTTACAGAACTTACTGGATACAGAATAACAGAACTGGAAGGGACCTCAGAGGTCATCTAGTCCAACCCCCTGCTCCAGCAGGGGACCTTAAAACATTTCAGACAAATGGCCGTCCAGTCTCTTCTTAAAAACCTCCAGTGAAGACTGCTGTCATTCCTGCAACTGTTCTTCATATGTTTTAGCCTCCAGGCCTTATAGAATGGATAGGGATACAAGCAGTCTGGCCAGTGTGATCTGGGATGAGTTCGATCCTGTTTCCAAGGATGAAGTGGACAGGACTATGCGGCGTCTGAGTTCCACCACATGTTTGTTGGACCCATGTCCTTCCTGGTTGGCTTATGCCGCCAGGGAGGCCACCTGCGGTTGGCTCCGGGCAGTTGTCAACGCTTCTTTAAGAGACGGTGTTTTTCCCTCCGCCTTGAAGTGGTGAGACCCCTCCTGAAGAAGCCTGCCCTGGACCCAACTATGTTAGACAACTTTCGTCCAGTCTCCAACCTTTGCTTTTTGGTGAAGGTTGTTGAGAGTGTGGTGGCTCGGCAGTTTCCACTCTTCCTGGATGAAACGGACTACCTGGATCCGTATCAATCGGGCTTCCGACCTGGTTTCAGCATGGAGACGGCATTGATCGCGCTGACGGATGATCTCTGGAGGACTCAGGACAGGGGTTTTTCCTCTGTCCTGGTCCTATTAGACCTCTCAGTAGCTTTCGATACCATCGACCATGGGATCCTTTTGCGATGCCTCGGGGGGTTGGGAGTGGGGGGCACTGTCCTTCAGTGGTTCACCTCCTACCTCTCGGGGTGGTCACAATCGGTGTTGGCAGGGGGGCAGAGGTCGACCCCAAGGGTGCTCTCTTGTGGGGTCCCTCAGGGGTCGGTCCTCTCCCCTCTTTTATTTAACATCTACATGAAGCCACTGGATGAGATCATCCGTGGTTTCGGGTGGGATTCCATCAGTACACGGATGACACCCAGCTGTACATTTCCACCCCGAACCAGATCAGTGATGCCCACTCCCTGATGACACGGTGTTTGGATGCGGTACGGATTTGGATGAGCGGGAGCATGCTTCGACTCAACCCAGCCAAGACTGAGTGGTTGTGCATACCAGCATCTCGGCCCAGTCAGGAACATCCATCTTTGGCCATAGGGGAGCGTGTTGCCCCCTGTGGATAGGGCGCGGAATCTGGGGGTCCTCCTGGATGTACGGTTCCGGTTGGAGGAGCAGGTGGGGGCCATTGCCAGGGGGGCCTTTGCCCAGCTCCGCCTTGTTCGTCAGCTTCACCCATTTCTGGACCAAGATGCCCTGTGCACAGTCACTCACCCTTGTTACCTCTAGACTTGACTACTGCAACGCTCTCTATCTAGGGCTGCCCTTGCATACCATCCGGAGATTGCAGCTGTTGCAAAATGCGCGCTGCTGGTGGTGATGGGAGTCTCCCGATTCTCCCATGTTACCCCCTCGCTGCCTGCATTGGTTGCTGGTTGCTCTCGGGTGAGATTCAAGGTTTTAGTTTTAACATACAAAGTCCTTCATGACATGGGTCCTCAATACTTAAGGGAGCGATTCCTGCCGATATCGAGTGCCAACCGCCCTGTGAGCACACAGGCAAGGACTCCTCGGGGTCCCATCGGCAGGCCAATGCCGGCTGGTGGTCCCCTGGACGAGCCTATTCTGTCACGCCCCTGACCTCTGGAACCAATTCCCCCTGGGGCTCCGCCTGGCCCCTGACCTCCGCACCTTCCGCTGTGATCTGAAGACCTGGTTGTTCGACCAATCCGGGCTGTGACCCTTCTGGGGTGGGATGGGTTTTTAAACTATTTTAAGTACTGTAAATTCTGTTTTTGTATTTTGGGGCTTGTGAATTGGTATAATCTCTTTTTAATTATTTATTGTTGTTGTTTTTAGTTGTGAGCCCTGAGTCTTCGGAGATGGGGCAGCATACAAGTCCCAAAAATAAATAAATAAATAAATAAATAAATAAATAAATAAATAAATGATCAGGAAGGGACCTTGGAGTCCAGCCTCTAGTCCAGCCTCCTGCTCAAGAAGGAGCACCTATAATATTTCAGATAAGTGTCTGTATTTTGTTGTTGTTAGTTAAGTCGTTCGACCCATCGACCCCATGGACAATGTTCCTCCAGGCCTTTTGTCCTCTACCACCTCCTGGAATCCATTTAAGCTCATGCCGACTGCTTCAGTGACTCCATCCAGCCACTTCATTCTCTGTCACCCCCTTCTTCTTCTTTTGCCCTCCATCGTTCCCAGCATTCGGCTCTTCTCCAGCGAGTCCTTCCTTCTCATTAGGTGGCCAAAGTCTTTGAGTTTCATCTTCAGCATCTTTGGCCTTAGAAGGAACCAAACTGCACCAACTCAGGAAGCTCAAACTGCCCAAGGAGCTGCTGATCCAGTTCTAGAGAGGAATCATTGAGTCTGTCATCTGCACCTCTATAACTGCGTGGTTTGGTTCTGCAACCCAACAGGACAGGCACAGACTTCAGAGAGTAATTAGGACTGCAGAAGAAACAATGGCTACCAACCTGCCTTCCATTGAGGACCTGTATCCTGCACGAGTCAAAAAGAGGGCTGTGAAAATATCTACAGACCCCTCACATCCCGGACATAAAGTCCTTTGGGAGAGGGGGCGGCATATAAGTCGAATAAATAAATAAATAAATAAATAAATAAATAAATAAATAAATAAACAAACTGTTTCAATTCCTACCCTCAAAACGACGCTATAGAGCACTGCACACCAGAACAACTAGACACAAGGATAGTTTTTTCCTGAACGCTATCACTCTGCTAAATAATTCCCTCAACACTGTCCAACTATTTACAAAGTCTGCACTACTATTACTATTAATCTTCCTATCACTCCTATCACCCACCCCCTCCCACTTGTGACTGTATGACTGTAACTTTGTCACTTGTATCCTTACGATTTATATGGACTGTTTCCTAGTATGATTTGATTGCTTATTGTAGGCTATGACTATCTTTACTATATACCCTATGACTATAACCCTATGACTATCATTAAGTGTTGCACCTTATGATTCTTGACTCTTGATGTTGCACCTTATGATTCTTGACTCTTGATGAATATATCTTTTCTTTTATGTACACTGAGAGCATTTGCACCAAGATAAATTTCCTGTGCATCCACACACTTGGCCAATAAAAAAGAATTCTATTCTATTCTATTCTATTCTGTTCTGTTCTGTTCTGTTCTGTTCTGTTCTGTTCTGTCCTGTCCTGTTCTGTTCTATTCTATTCTATTCTATTCTATTCTATTCCATTCTATTCTATTTAATTGTTCTTACCGTGAGGAAGTGACCATGAGAAAAATCAACTGACAGTGAGAACAATCAACCAATGGAACAGAAGTTGTCTTCAGAGGTTGTGAGCACAGTGGTGGGATTCAAAAATTTTTTACTACTGGTTTTGTGGGCGTGGCTTGGTGGGTGTGGCAGCAGAAGGATATACTGCAAAATCCCCCTTCCCTCCCCACCCCACTAACCTGCTTTCCAGCTCCGTCCTCCTGTGCAGGGCAACCAAAGGAGACCCAGCCGATCAGCTGGGACTCGATGGGAGGCAGAGAAGAGATTGGGTTGACGAGGCCAGTCAGAGGTGGGATTGGCCGGTTCTCCGAACTACTCAAAATTTCCCTACCGGTTCTCCAGAACCGGTCCAAACCAGCTGAATACCACCTCTGTTGTGGGAGCATTATCACTTGAGACTTTCAAGAAGAGATTGGACTGCCATTTGTCAGGAATGATGTAGGGTCTCCTGCTTGGGTGGCGGGTTGGACTAGGTGACCTACAAAGTCCCTTCCAACTCCATAATCTAATCTATATTTTTCTCTTTCCCGGGGAGGTCCACGTGGACTCCCTGAGTAAGGCCTGCCAGAGCAGTAGCCGGCCTTCCCTCTTTCCTAGCATCATTAGCCCCATCCCTTCCACTTATCAGGGGCTGCTGCAAAGCCTGGAGCCTCGCCCAGAGCTCCTGATCTGGCAGCCCACAGTGGTTCCCCCACCCCCCCAAAAAAACCCTAAATTGCTTCCAGCTCAGCTCCTCCTTCTCAATCACACTCAGATGAGGTGAACCCCCTCTGGAGGTTTCTCTCAGCTCGCCTTTCCTGTGCTCGGGAAACAGCCTGCCAGAGTGCAGGGGGTGGGGAGGCACCAAGGCCCTCGCGGGCTTGCCAAGCCAAACGGACACAAATCTTTCCATCCCCTGCAGAAGCGCAAGAAGGGGAGGAGAGGAAGCCCTTCCCATTCCAGCCACACCTTGGCGAGCCCCTTTCTTGGCAGTGACTTTGGCCGGCTTGCCTTGAAACCTCCCCCCCCCCGCCTCTTTCCTTCCCCCACTCCCAGAGCCTGTAATTTTATACAGCGCTTTTTATGTCTGCGGAGGGCTAGGCTGGTTGGCCACCTTCCCGAAGCTGTTGAGGGCTTCTTCCGCAAATCTCTGCATCCTTTATAGGGCACTTTTCAACTTGAGGGACAAGTCGAACTCTCGAAGGGAAGGTTGTCTCTCATACAGGAATAAGGACAGAATGACAGAATTGGAAGGGACCGGGGAGGTCTTCTAGCCCAACCCCCTAAGTAGGAGACTCTACACCATTTCTGACAGATCCAATCTCTTCTTAAAAAATGTCCAGTGTTGGAGCATTCACAATTTCTGGTGGCAAGTCATTCCACGGGTTAATTGTTCTCAGCATCAGGGAATTTCTCCGTAGTTCTAGGTTGCTTCTCTCCTTGATTAGTTTCCACCCGTTGCTTCTTGTCCTGCCCTAAGAGAACCTTTCTGGCTCAGGGTGGATCTGTGTGGTCCTTGGTCAGGGGTGGTATTCTACTGGTTCGGCCCGGTTCAACCGAACCGGTAGCTCCAAGGATCATCTGTGAGCGAACCAGTTTGATCCGACGATCAGCTGCTGGGCCCTCTTGTTCACCCTGACTCTATTCTGACCCTTTTTCTCTGCTTCTCCATCTCAGCTGCTTCGCACGGCAAAGCCGATTGCCCGGCGCCAGCTGTTTGACACGCAGGGCTTGCCGCAGAAGCTGAGTTGCAAATGCTGTGCGTGCACAAAGCACGGGTTTGGGGCGCACCGGCGCAAAGCGCGCACTCACGCCGAACCGGTAGGAAACATTTTTGAAACCCACCACGGTCCTTGGTGCTCTCTGAGCTTGGTGGGTTTTTTTTTCTGGCAAAACTTTCATTATCCAACTAGGTAACATCATCAGGTCTGGAAGGCAGTGGGGTTTGCAGGATGGAGGTGGAGGAGGACTGTGGGGTCCTTGATGGTCCCTGAGCTTGGCTTGTTTTCTTGGTGATTTTTCCTTATCCAACTTAGTACCCACATCAGTGCTAGAAGGGAGTGGGCTTTGCAGAATGGAGGAGGAGTGTAGGATCCTTTGTGGTCTCTGAACTTGATTGTTTTCTTGCACACATGTCATGACCCAATGAGGGAACATCATCAGTGCTAGAAGG
>CM019151.1:8028514-8076375 GCA_009733165.1 Naja naja | reverse complement strand
GAGGAGGAGGAAGAAGAGGAGGAAGAGGAGGAGGAGGAAGAAGAGGAGGAAGATGAGGAGGAGGAGGAAGAGGAGGAGGAAGAGGGGGAGGAAGAGGGGGAGGAAGACTGTGGTATCCTTGGTGCTCTTTGAGCTTGGCTGTTGCCAATGTCTTTTTTTCTTTTTCTTTTTATAAATACCTTATTGATTACAATATTAAAACATTGGGCACGGTGTGGTCCTTCTGGCCATCATTTCTGCCATACATACTAAAGTATATGATACATACCTTATATACATTTATACAGTTAACTTATATCCATTGTATTATATGTCGTCTTCCATTGTACTGATTTGCATAATTTCAATTATCCATTCTACAAATCCTAATCATTTTCTTTGTTCTGGGTCCCTCCTTTCTGTTCCCACCATTGGTAAAAACATATTCCATATCTTGTAATATTCTGTCTCATCTTTATTTTTCATTTCCATAGTCCATCTGTCCGTTTCTGGACCGAGATACCCTGCGCACAGTCACTCATGCTCTTGTGACCTCCCGACTCAACTACTGCAACGCTCTCTATTTAGGGCTGCCTTGCATGTCATCCAGAGATTGCAACTGGTAGAATGCAGCCGCTGGTGGTGATGGGGGTTTCCGATACTCCCACGCTACACCCTCCCTGCGCCGACTTGCATTGGTTGCCGGTTGCCCTCCGGGTGAGATTCAAGGTTTTAGTATTCACATTCAAAGTCCTACACGGCATGGGTCCGATATTTGAGGGAGCGTCTCCTGCCAATATCGAGAACCAACCACCCTGTTCGAGCACACAGACAGGGGCTTCTCCAGGTGCCGTCGGCGAGTCAATGCCGGCTGGCGCACTCGGGACGGGTTTACTTGTATGTTCCCGCCTCTATGGAATCAACTACCCTGGCTCCGCCTGGCCTGACCTTCGCACCTTCCGCCACGACCTGAAAACCTGGTTATTCGAACGGGCTGTGCTGTGCTGATCTCCTGGGGGGGGTGGGCTAAATTTTAAATGGTATCCTGGGGTTTTAACTTAAATTAGACTTGTTACTGTTTAATATTGTTTTAAATTAATTTATTGTTGTGTTCGGGTTTTAATTGTGAGCCTCCCCAAGTCTTCGGAGATGGGGCAGCATACAAGTCTAAATAAATAAATAAATAAATAAATAAATAAATAAATAAATAAATAAATTTCAGCATCAGCAACACATCAGTATTTTCTTTATCACCTCACCTTCATCGGGGATTTCTCTGTTTTTCTATTGTGGAGCAAAAATCATTCTTGCCAACTTTTCATTACCCAACTAGGCAACATCATCAGTGCTAGAAGGAGGTGAGATTTGCTCTTTGTTTATATACAAATGGCTAGCTGTCAGGGTTGGCCAGAGCGTTCTTGGTGTTTCAACTGCCAATTAAGCAGAGATTAAAACCAAGATTAATGCTAGACCAACAATCAGACAGTAAACCCTACCCCAATCAAGAAGCTACCAATTCAGTAAACATCAGCCTAAACAAGGAGCCATCAAGAACACTCCCTGCAACCCTGACAACTAGCAAAGCCACCATTATATAAACGAAGAATAAATCCCATCCCTTCCACCAAGGACCGTACAAGGTAATAGATAACAGATAATCAGAGTTGGAAGGACCTTGTAGGTCATCTAGTCCACCCCCCTGCCCAAGCGGGAGACCCTTCACTGTTTCTGACAGATGGCACTCCAATCTCTTCTTGAAAGCCTCCAGTTATGAAGATCCCACAACTTCCAAGGGCAACTTCTGTTCCATGGGTTGATTGTTGTCACTGTCAGAAACTTTCTCCTTATTTCCATGTTGAATCTCTCCATGTTCAGTTTCCATCCATTATTCCTTGTCTGGCCTTTGGGAGCTTTAGAAAATAGCTTGACCCCCGCTCCTCTCTGTGGCAGCCCCTCAAATATTGGAATATCCTGTCTCCCCTGGTCCTTCTCTTCCCTAGACTAGCCAGGCCCAGTTCCTGCAACCATTCTTTGTATTTATTTATCTATTTTATTTATTTATTTAGTCAATCACTTACAAGGATAAACATAGTTGTGAATACATGAAATGAATACATATAAGAAAAATAAAAGAAACAATAGGACAGGGACGGTAGGCACATTGGTGCGCTTTATACATCCTCTACAGACCTCTTAGGAAAGGGGGTGAGGTCAATAGTAGACAGTCTAAGGTTAAAGTTTTGGGGATTTGGGGAAGAAACCACAGAATCAGGTAGAGTATTCCAGACATTGATGTATGTTTTAGCCTCCAATCTCCTCATCATCCTGGTTGCTCTTCTTTAACACTTTTTCTAGAGTCTCAACATCTTTTTCATAGTGTGGTGACCAAAACTGGATGCAGTATTCTAGATGTGGTCTTACTAAGGCTTAGTAGAATGGTATTAATACCTCCTTTGATCTTGATTGTATCCCTCTGTTAATACAATTTAGGATTGCATTGGCTTTTTTGGCTGCTGCTGCACACGGCTGGCTCATATTTAGCTGGTTGTCCACTAAGACTCCAAGATCCCTCTCACAGTTACTGCTATTGAGCCTGGTTTCACCCAGTCTATATGTGTCCTTTTGGCTTTTCTTGCCTAAGTGTAGGACTTTACTTTTCTCTACATTGAATTTCATTTTGTTAGGTACAGCCCAGTGTTCTGGTCTGTCAAGATCCATCTGGATCTTGAGCCTATCTTCTTGGGTGTTAGCTATTCCTGCCAGCTTAGTATCATCTTCAAATTTGTGAAGTTATTTCTAGTTCACAGAGACTCTGGGACTGATTGTAAGAGTGAGAAAAAGGGCCTTAGGATCACCCAGCAAAGCCATTCATCCCAGCCAGGCCGTGATGTTTCTAGCATGAATCTTGGTCCTCTTCCTTTTCTCCCTGTCTCTCCTTGAAAATCCTTCTTCTTCCTGCCTCATCCTTCTGACCCTTCCACCAGCCAGTGACCCCCTCCCAGCCTCCTGCTATTTCAAAGCCAAACCTTTCCATCTCTTTCCCCTGATTTTGTTCTGAAGAAACCTAAAAAAAATCTACTTTTTCCACCTTGAAAAGGAATGAGTTGGAAAGCGGCCAAGTGCCAGAAATAATGCTTGAAAAAGTCCCGGTTTCAGAACATAATTTGTTTCCATCCTTTGGCTTAATAGATGAAGAAGAAGAAGAAGAAGAAGAAGAAGAAGAAGAAGAAGAAGAAGAAGAAGAAGAAGAAGAAGAAGAAGAAGAAGAAGAAGAAGAAGAAGAAGAAGAAGAAGAAGAAGAAAAACTTTGAAAAGTTCCTTCCAAACTATTTCCTGGTGCCTCCATGTCTCATGAACTAAATCCCGGGAGCAAATCAGAGCCAAGTCTTGGTGCTACCAAGATAGTTTGGATTAAAAAACACACTTTTTCAGTGCCTTCTTTGGCTCTCGGGCGGTTGCTGTCCATGCCTGCGCTGGTTGGGAAGACTCTGGAGCACTGCCATGCACCTAGGTCACTTCTAACACTTGACTTCCAACCCTCCTTCAGCCCCTGCTCCTCTCCTCCCCAAATCCCTTTACCCTGAAAAATAAAATGCAGGAGTGTATGTTTATTTTGTTTTCATTTAAAAAAAAAAACCCACCTGCCTCTAAAAGGACTTTTCCACCTGGGGGTGTTTCTTAGAAATGGGTCTTAACAGCGCCCGGCCGAGCATCTTTTGAAAAGCATCACTCTGTGAAACATGTTTTTTTTCTTCTGCAGGGAGAAATAGGTCAAGGCAAGGGCCTCTTCCCTTGCTGGTTTGGAAAACTGCTTCGTGTTCAGCGTGATGGGGTGCCTTTTATCAGCATTTTCTTTCTTGCAGTAGGGGTTACATTAGTGTGGTCCATTAAGGAAGGGGCTGGATGAAGCGCCTGGCATTCTGGCTTCATCCACAGAAGCTCAGAAAACTTTGGACCAATTCCTCCTTGGTGGGGTCCCTGAGTTTTGTTATTTTGTTCCGGACGTCTCGTTACCCAACTACTTAATACTATCCGTGCTAGAAGGGAGTAGAGTTCGCTCTCATTTTATGTGGTTTGCCCTCTCAGTGTTGTTGGGAATATTGTTTGCTTCTTGGTGGTTCCTTGATTAGGCTGTTGTTTACTGTTAGGCCACAGGTAAGCCACTTGTATGTAAACGGAAAGCAACCATTCTAGCATTGATGATGTTACCTGGTCAGGTAATGAAATGCCTGAAAGAAACAAACCAAGCTCAGAGAGCACCAAGGACCCCACAGTCCTTCTCCTCTTCTTCTTGTCCTTGGGGAGATAACAGTTGACAAAAACCATGTAAACACAACCATAACAACGAGGAAGAGAAAACAGTGCAGTCAATAAAAGCAATAATTACTTGAACTTGTTGCCACATATTTACAGACAACCCAGAACAGATGCTCATATTAACTCTCACCTTAAATGAAAAGTAGATTATAGAGGCTCAGAACTTCTTCTTCTTCTTCTTCTTCTTCTTCTTCTTCTTCTTCTTCTTCTTCTTCTTCTTCTTCTTCTTCTTCTTCTTCTTCTTCTTCTTCTTCTTCTTCTTCTTCTTCTTCTTCTCCTCCTCCTCCTCCTCTCCATAAACCCCACTCCCTTCTAGCACTGATGATGTTACCTAGTTGGGTCATGAAATGTCTGCAACAAAATCATCATTCAGAGAGCACGTAGAAGCTCTTCCTCTTCCTCTTCCTCTTCCTCTTCCTCTTCCTCTTCCTCTTCCTCCTCCTCCTCCATGCAATCCCCTCCCTTCTAGTCCTGATGATGTTACCTATTTGAGTCATGTAATGTCTGCAAGAAAACCACCCAGTTCAGAGAGCCCCAAGTTCAACCCCGAGCTACAAATAGTCTCTTCCATTGGCCTCCATCTCTCTTTCGCCACTTAGCCCTACTTCACAGGGGCCTATTTTCAGAGGAAAACGGGGAGGCAGGAATACAGTGTGAGTTTCCTTGAGAAGGAAAATGAGATATGACTCTAAGAAATCATTAAAGTAAAACTGTCCTTTGTGTTTAAAAGGTGCCTCCCCAGATGGGCCTGGACGGTTCCTCCATCAAATCTACAGGAGGATCTCAATCGACGCCACCCTGCTCTGGATTCTCGGCTGGTCCCAGTCCATGCTTCTTGCTCTGCATTCAGAGGTCCTCGATGCTGAAGAGGGGAGCTGGTTTGACGCCCCAGTCAGGGGTGGGATTCAGCCGGTTTGCACCAGTTCACATGAACCGGATGTTAAATTTACATCTGGTTTGCTGAACCGGTAGTTAAACCAAACAGCTGGCCCTGCCTGCCCCTCCCTTCCCCTCCCCTCCCAGGAGTCTCCACACGGCCCGTTTGGGATGCAGGTAAGTGCAGGGTTCGCGCGGAGGCTCTGGGGAAAACAGGCCAAACTGGAAGTTTTGGAAGTCCGGAAACAGGCCTGCTTCCGGCTTCCAGAGGCCCTCTGGAGCTCGGGTAGGCCATTTTCACCCTCCCAGAGGCCTGAGGGGAGGCTCTGGACCCTGGGGAAGGCGAAAAACGGCTGAAACGGAAATTCCAGTAGGCCACGTCCACCATGGTTACGCCCACCCAGCAACCAGTTGCTGGGATTTTTGAATCTCACCCCCGGCCCCAGTCCAAAGGAAAGGAAAGAGCCAGCTCATGGAGAGAGAGAGAGAGAGAGAGCAGGGCGTGCCCATCTTCTCTTCAAAAGAACCCAGCGAATTGCCCAAATTCCTGTCAGCCAGCAGCCATCCTCCTTTTCGAAAGCATTCTGGGACAAACCCGAAAATTAAATTTAAATTTTTTTTTTCATTTAGTTTTCATTTAAATCTGATTATCATTTCGGAGTCAGTAACACGATCGCTCCCCCAGCCTTGGATTTCCTCATTTGATCCTCCCGTCAATTAAAACTCCTCGTGTGCAAACTCGCATTCCAGAGGAGGAACGTTTTACCAGCAGCCTCCCTTCTCAAATGGGCCAATCCAGGAAGTTTCCCCTTCTGGAAAAGTCGCAGAGCACCCTTGGATCGGCCCCTATCCAAAGAAGGAGGCAGGAGGAAAGGCTGGTGTGGGGGGGATTAGGGGCTCCCTTCCATATCCCATGCCTGGCTTGATGACTTTTGCAAATCTCTAATTCAAAGTTGCCCTAGGAGAGGAACATTCAACTATGCCAGCAATGTCTCCCTGACTCCGAGGCCATCCAAACTTCGAGGAACAGGTCAAGCCTTTAAGCCATCCAACTCCGGATCCTGCCAGAGAGGCAGCCTGCCTTCCTGCCTCCCGGCCTTTCGAGCCGTCCTTTTAAGTCGCTGAACTGGGACACTTTATTTCTTGGATCCTTGCAAAAACTCAGGAGACGAGGAGGAGAAGCTGGCTTGCACGGGTAGCCTTTGACGTACAACTACAATAGAAGCCCCAGATTTCCATTGCTAAGCAAGAGAGCTTTTAAGTGAATTTTGCCCCGTTGTATGACCTTCCTTGCCACGGTTGTTGAGCGAATCACTGTAGTTTGTTCCCTAGGCCAGTGGTTCTTAACCTTTTTGAAAGAATCGCCCCCTTGAGCCATTGAGGAAGTTGCCATTGCCCCCCTCCCCCAACATTACCGCCCCCCTGCCGCCTCTTAGCATCCCCAAGGGGCCCAGCAGAGGGGTGCTAAGAGACGCAGGGGCAGCAGCGTCGCAGCGGCGTGGCGCGCGTGCCACTGCTTCCGCGAGCGCTGGCTCGGAGCGCTAGTCACTGGGTGAACCTGCAGGGCGGCCGGCACCTCAGCGCCCTGTCGCCTCTTAGAGCCCCTCTGCTGGCCCCCTTGAGGATGCTAAGAGGCAGCAGGGGGGCATTCAAGGCACCGGCCCTACAGGCTCACCCCATTGACTGTTGTACCACACCTGAACCAGCACCTCGAATGCGGCAGCATGTTGGGAAAAGCCACCACCACCACTTTCCCAAAGTGCTGCCGCTCTCGCATTCTTTCTGTCTGTCTATCCATCCATCCATCCATCCATCCATCCAAAAGGTCTGTTTGCCTGCCTGCCTTCCTGCCTATCTACCTACCTGTGTCTTTTTGTCCAGCTACCTACCTACCTATCTACCAATATAGATAGATCTCTCTCTCCCAATATATCTTGCTCCATCGCCCCCATATCACCCCCCCTTCCGTTCCTTCACCCCCACGTCACCCCTTTTCATTCCGCCCCCTGAAAACAAAATCGCCCCTTGAGGCGATATCAGGTTAAGAACCACTGCCCTAGGCCACCCATCTGGCCAACTTGCAAGGTTCGTTTTTCTCACCATGGGACATGGATACATCCGAACGAGACAGTGTTGTTTCTCCGTATCATATAATATATTACATTTTGTATTTATTTGTTTTGTCATGTTTATCTGGAGACTAAAACATACAATGAACAGTTGCAGGAACCGGGCATGGCTAGTGTAGTGAAGAGTCTAGTGGGCATGTCTAGTCTAGTGAAGAGAAGGACCAGGGGAGACAGGATAGCATCTTCCAATATTTGAGGGACTGCCACAGAGAGGAGGGGGTCGTGGGTTCGGTTCTCCCCATTTCTTGTTTTTCCCAATTTGTCATATTTCCACATTCATTGTTTTAAAAGTCAGCACAAAACTCTTACATGTTCACTTTACCTAATGCATACACTTTTTGCAATACTTTCACTAGCAAGATGTGCTTGACAAATAAACACACCTACAGGAACTGGGCCTGGCTAGTCTAGGAAAGAGAAGGACCAGGGGAAACAGGATAGCTGTCTTCCAATATTTGAGGGGCTGCCACAGGGAGGAAGGGGTCAAGCTATTCTCCAAAGCACCCAAAGGCCAGAAAAGGAATAATGGATGGAAACTGGTTTAGTAGATCATTCTGGCAAGATTCTGTCTACAGGTGTAGAGTAATAATAATACCAATGTCAGTTTTGGGCCTGACATTTACCTTCTGGACCCCCTCCTTGGAATCTTTGTAGGTCTTGGAAAAGGGATGGGCTCCTTGGCCCACCATGGAGGCACTTCTCTGGGAGAAAAAGATGGCATCTTCTACATGATTCCAGCACTGGAATTGTGAGAAACTTCTTCTGGTTCTGTGGAAGAAAAATTCCTGGGATTGAGGGGGTTGTTGATGGGCTGTATTGCATTGCAAAGCTTTTGCTAAGCAACCTTACAAACTGGAGCAATCCAGCCTGGCTTTTTGGGAGCATCTGGGAGCAAGCTGTGGACAACCCAATCCATGGAGGAATGCTGCAAGTTCACAAACCAATGGGAGGCACAGCTGCAAAGAAGGGTGAGGGATGGGAAATCTGGCCATGATCGTTTCTCTCACACACGTCCAGGAAGAACTGACACATTTTTTATTGCCCAACCAGGCTTAATGCTCTTCACCATAATCTGTGTGGAAATCAACAGCGATTTGACTCATGACTAAGAAGATTCATTGTCTCTAGTTTGGGAGTGGATAATGGGAATTGCAGACCAACACAGGTTGAACTCTTGAACTCTTCTTTGAGTCATCGGTTCCCCTCTCCTCTTCTTGGAAGATGTCCTCCGTGGTCGTTGTGGAATCTGTCTCCATGGAGCTCCAACCTTTGCTGTTCTTCAGAATGTCCCTAGGAGCCCCATGTGACATTCTTAGAATAGAATAGAATAGAATTCTTTATTGACCAAGTGTGAATTGGACACACAAGGAATTTATCTTGGTGCAAATGCTCTCAGTGCACATATAAGAAAAGGTACAGTCATCAAGAGTCAGGAATCATCAGGTACAACACTTAACAATAGTCATAGGGTACAATAAGCAATCAAATCGTACTAGGAAACAATGAATAGAATAGAATAGAATAGAATAGGATAGGATAGGATAGGATAGAATAGAATAGAACAGGAATAGAACAGGAATAGAACAGGAATAGGAATAGGAATAGAATAGAAATAGAATAGAATTCTTTATTGGCCAAGTGTGATTGAACACACAATGAATTTATCTCGGTGTATATGCTCTCAGTGTACAAAAAATAAAAGATACATTCGTCAAGAGTCAAGAATCATCAGTACAACACATAATAATAGTCATAGATTGGCTAAGATGTACCCCAACTTACCACCTAATTGTTGGAAATGTAATTATGTACAAGGAACGTATTTCCATATGTGGTGGACCTGCCCATGTGCCCAGAAATATTGGAGGAACATAAGGAATTGGATTTTAAATATGACAAAACAAAACTTAAAACTTGAACCTGAAACCTTTCTTTTAAGCATGATAAATTTAAAGATGGGGAAAAAAATCAATATTTAATTCTGCATATTATAACTGTGGCCAGGATAACTTACGTACAAAATTGGAAATTGACGTCTATCCCTTCAGATAATATGGTAATTTAAAAAATTCATGAAGGAACAATTAATTAGATATGGAGAGATTTTAAATGAAAAGGGTGAACTCAAATTGATGCAAACACTACAAGAACAAGGAATAAAAATGAATTGGTTTTCATATTTGCAAATACAATCTAGATATGATGAGGATGTTAAGGTTGAAGGTATTTATAATAAGCAAACTGAATTGGATAAAATTTTGATGGGTACCAATGAAAAAGTAATTTAAAAACTTTATGGACACTTATTAGAAGTTAAAATGGAGGAGGAACAGGTTAAGGAAACAATGATTGCTTGGGGAAATTTTTTTGGTTATGGGATAGATTTAGAGAAATGGCAAACGTTATGGGATCAGAACTATAAAATGACAATGTCAACTGCATATAAAGAAAATTTGTATAAGATGTTTTACAGGTGGCATTTATCCCTGAGAAGGATTGCAGGAATGTTTAAGGATAAATCGGACAAGTGTTGGAAATGTCACCAGATACCAGGTTCCTATTACCATATGTGGTGGACTTGCACTGATGCAAAAAGATATTGGACTAAAATCCACACGTGGTTGGAAAAAATGACCCAACAACATATAGACTTGAAACCTGAGATATTTTTACTGGGAATTGTACCAGAGACATTTAGCGAAGAATTGAAATATTTGATTGTTAATGTATTAACAGCTGCTAGAATTGTATTTGCTAAAAACTGGAGAAACGACAAGATACCTGCGCAGGAGGAAGTGATTAAGAAAATTTTGGACTGTGCCAAAATGAGCAGATTAACATTTGAAATTAGAGATCAAGAAGAAAAAAAAAATTCATGAATGTGCCGAAATGGATAGTCTAAGTTGTTAAAAAATAAACAAGATAGTGATTATTATGAAATATGGAATATTTGGTATGAGTGGATAAAGAAAACGTAACATTCGACATTTTGATATTGCTGAGCACACTGGGTTGTATCCCAAAAATTGTAAGCCGCCCTGAGTCTCCGGAGAAGGGCGGCATATAAATGTAATTAAAAAAAAAAGTCACAGAATAATTAGAAGATGTGTAGTTAATATTAAATGATATAGAGAAACTAAAATGTTAAAAGAATGAAGGAGTTATTTTAATAAGGTAGATCACGTTAATGAAAAGGATAAAGATTTTAACCATTGCTCAATATATGTTGTAAAATGTATATATGTATATATATGTGTGTGTGTGTGTGTTTGTTTGGTTGTTTGTTTTAAATTTATGTTAAATAAATAAACAACTGTCTTGGCATGGCAAAAAAAAGAATAGAATAGGAATAGGAATAGAATAGAATAGAATAGAATAGAATAGAATAGAATAGAATAGAATAGAATTCTTTATTGGCCAAGTGTGATTGGACACACAAGGAATTGTCTTTGGTGCAAATGCTCTCAGTGTGCATAAAAGAAAAGATACATTCGTCAAGAGTCAAGAATCATCAGGTACAACACTTAATAATAGTCGTAGAGTACAATAAGCAATCAAATCATACTAGGAAACAGTCCATAAAAATCATTAGGATAGAAGCAACAAGGTTACAGTCATACAGTCATAAGTGGGAGAAGATGGGTAAAAGGAAGGATGGGAGAATTAATAGTAATAGTAATAGTAATGCAGACTTAGTAGATAGTTGGACAGTGTTGAGGGAATTATTTGTTTAGCAGAGTGATGGCGTTCGGGGGAAAAAACTGTCCTTGTGTCTAGTTTGTTCTGGTATGCAGTGCTCTATAGCGTCGTTTTGAGGGTAGGAGTTGAAACAGTTTATGTCCAGGATGTGAGCAGTGTGTAGATATTTTCACAGCCCTCTTTTTGTCTTGTGCAGTAGACACATCCTTGATGGAAGGCAGGTTGGTTGCAATTCGTTTTTTCTGCAGTCCTAATTATCCTCTGAAGCCTGTGTCTGTCTTGTTGGGTTGCAGAGCCAAACCAGACAGTTATAAATGTGCAGATGACAGGCTGCATCCTTCCTCTGTAGAACTGTCTCAGCAGTTCCTTGAGATGTTCTTCTCAAGGGTGGATGTTTCCAGCTTCTTCAGCTTCCTTTCCACTCTTCTTACCCTCCTTATTGCTCTTTGCGGAGCCTATTCTGGCTTTGGGGGATTTTTCTTAAAAACAGGTGTGCCTCTTCAAAATGTTCCTGTCCTTTGAAGTTTCCTTTCGAATGGTTTCACAATCAATCCCATGCCTTTCTTGGGAATTAGGTTCCAGGGATTTGAAAGGACCATGTTTGTCACAGGGCGGGGAGGACAGACCGGAAGAGCTGATGGGCTTCTCCCCAAAGTCTGTGTGTGGTTTTGTTTTGAAGGAGAACCTTAAAAGCTGGCAAGGGACTTTCACACTTGATTCTTCTACCTCAAATCTTCCTTTCCATCTCTCCTGCAACTCTCAAATGGTTTCCTGGCTCAGAATATGCTCCCCCACCCCCAAAAAAGGCAAGACGGTGAATGCAACAGTATGGTCAAAGCCCTGTCCATCTTTGATGTGACAAGTGAAACTTCAATAACACTGTCATGGCCATTATTTTGAATGTTGGGACTGCACCCTATGATTATTATTAAATGTTGTGCCTTATGATACTGGACTCTCGACAAATGTATCTTCTCTCTTATGTACATTGAGAGCATTTGCACCAAGACAAATTCCTTGTGTGTCCAATCACACCTGGCCAATAAAGAATTCTATCCTATCCTATCCTATCCTATCCTATCCTATCCTATCCTATCCTATTCCTATTCCTGTTCTATTCCTGTTCTATTCTATTCTATGCTATGCTATGCTATGCTATGCTATGCTATTCTATTCTATTCTATTCTATTCTATTCTATTCTATTCACTGTTTCCTAGTACGATTTGATTGCTTATTGTACCCTATGACTATTATTAAGTGTTGTACCTGATGATTCTTGACTCTTGACGAATGTATCTTTTCTTTTATGCTCACTGAGAGCATTTGCACCAAGACAAATTCCTTGTGTGTCCAAACCACACTTGGCCAATAAAGAATTCTATTCTATTCTATTCTATTCTATTCTATTCTATTCTATTCTATTCTATTCACTGTTTCCTAGTACGATTTGATTGCTTATTGTATCCTATGACTATCATTAAGTGTTGTACCTGATGATTCTTGACTCTTGATGAATGTATCTTTTCTTTTATGTGCACTGAGAGCATTTGCAGCAAGACAAGTTCCTTGTGTGTCCAACCACACTTGGCCAATAAAGAATTCTATTCCATTCCATTCCATTCCATTCCATTCCATTCCATTCCATTCCATTCCATTCCATTCCATTCCATTCTATTCTATTCTATTCTATTCTATTCTATTCTATTCTATTCCTGTGATGGAATATGATCAGCTAGATTCCAGAGGACTAAGTATAACAAAATAACAAATTGGAAGGGACCTTGGAGGTCTTCTACTAAAACCCCCTGCACAAGCAGGAAACTCTATACCAGGGGTGTCACACTCACATTGTCACGATGGTATCACAAGACGTATCGGGACTTCGCTAAACCGGGCGTGGGCATGGCCAGCACATGACGCCTGAGGCCCCTGGGCCAGGAGTTTGACAGCCCCTGCTCTATACCACTTCAGATAAATCATCCAATCTCTTCCTTAAACACCTCCAACGATGGAGCACCCACGACCTCTGAAGCAAGACCTTCCATTGATTAATTGCTTTAACTGTCAGGAAATTCCTCCTTAGTTCTAGGTTGCTTCTTTCCTTGATTCGTTTCCATCTACTACCGTGTTTCCCCGAAAATAAGACCTATCCCGAAAGTAAGACCTAGCACTATTTTCTAAACCTGCCCTAATATAAGACCTACCCCGAAAATAAGACCTAGTGTAAATCTCCAGTTCCAGGAAGACTTTTCAGGGAGCAACCGTGCACCCGCGAAACACCCCCCCCTACACACTCACACCCACTATTTGGCACCATAAATATATAAGACCTACCCCGAAAATAAGACCTAGTGTGTTTTTGGGAGCCAAAAAATATAAGACAGTGTCTTATTTTCGGGGAAACAGGGTACTTCTTGCTCTGCCCTCAGGTGCTCTGGAGAATAGGTTGACCCCCCCTCTTCTTTGGGGCAGCAAATACACTGCTCTTGTGTCACCCCTAGCAGCAGTGGGATCCTACCTGTTCCACTACCGGTTCAGTGATCGTGCATGTGTGCAGGCACACCTAATGCGCACACACCTAATGCGCGTGTGCAGCTTTCCCCACACCAGCTGAGGCCTGCAGTGCCAATCAGCTGAGAGGATAAAGTGGCCAGTCCTGAGCTTTTATCCTCTTTCTCCTCTCAGCTGATCATCGGAGGATTCTTAGTTTTTACTACCGGTTCAGCCAAACCAGTCCGATACTGGTAACATATCACCACTGAGGCCTCGTCCTTCTCTTCGTCAGACTAGACATAACCGATTTCTGCAACCAGTCTTCTGTAAGAGGCAACTCAGGATATTTTGTGTGAGAGAAAGAGGATGAAGTCAGCTCCTCCCTAATAGCTCCCAGAGTAAATGACAGTTGCAGGTAGCAGAGCATTCAGTCTGGCAAGATTCTGTCTGTAGGTGTAAAAACAATTTTAAAAACTCAGCTTTGAAGAATCATTGTCATTTTTTTGGTTTTCCAGCTTGACAACATGCCACCTTGTTGTTTTTGATTCCTAGAGACCACATAGATAGATCTTTTTCATGGGAAAATGTATAAAAGGCTGGATAGTCATCTGTCAGGGATAGTCCAGTGCAGGGTTTCCCAACCTTGGCAACTTTAAGACGTGTGGACTTCAACTCCCAGAATTCCGCAGCCAGCTATTACTATCCTAACTATTCTGGGAGTTGAAGTCTACAAATCTCAAAGTTGCCAAGGTTGGGACACCTGATTTAGTGCATCATTCTGGCAAGATTCTGTCTACAGGTATAGAGCAATAAAGACATCTACTTTGAAGAAGCACCAGTGTCATTCTTGATTTGGGGCCTGCTGGTGCCTTCCGGACCCTGGCCTAGAATCTTTGTAGGTCTTGGGAAAGGGATGGGCTCCTTGGCCCACCAGATGCTGGCATTTCTCTAGGAGAAAACGATGGCATCGCCCATACGATTCCAGCACTGGGACCCGGAAGTGAGGTTGGATAGCGGCTCATTGAGGGACCTTCTCCCACTCATTCCCCAGATTCTTTATAAGCCAAGAAGGCTTTGTTTTCCCACACATGGATCTGTTTGTCTCATTGCAAAGCATTTCTCCAAAACCCTGGCAAAACAAGTAATCCCTGAGGGAAAACAGTTCTGGGGTTGATGATGCCCGTCCTTCCTGTTGTCCCATAACTTTTCTCAGAAGGCAAGTTCGACCTTTTTTGAAGTCACACGGAGGGCGTAAAAAATGTGACGATCTCCTGGAAGCAACTAAGGCATGGCAATGGGCCTGCCTTCTTCCCAAAAACCGTATGACTGAAGGAGAATGTCTGTTTGCCATCTGCTGGCAAGGGGGTTTCACACAGGAGAAATGGCTTGGACAGGATCCGCCCTGCCATAAAGACGTTTTTTCCTTGGAAATCTGCACGGAAACCAAAATGATCTGGATTCCAGACCACTGGAATCTTTCTGAAAGAGGAGAAATGTCCTCTCTTTCAGGAGGTCTCTCTGAGGCCTTATCTGCAGAGCTTCCTCAAACACCAAGCCAGTTATGGGACGATGGCAGGGCTGGGCTTTAAAAATGTTAGCAAGGGGTTCTCTGCCCAGTTGCTGGGTGGACGTGGCCAGGGTAGGCATGGCCTAGTCGGCCTCCTGCACCACAGCCGGGCTGTGTATATTTTTGCCCTCCCTGGGCTTCAGTGGCTTTTCTTGAGCCTCCAGGAGGGTGAAAATGGCCTCTCCGGGCTCAGGAGACTCTCTGGAAGCGGGAAAGGGGCCTGTTTCTGGCTTTCCTGAACTTCTGGGTGGCCTCACCCTTCCTAAGCTTCTGTTCAGGCCCTACACTTACCTGCATCCAAAACAGGCTTCATGGGGACTCCTGGGAGGGGCAGGGTAGGTGGGGTGGGGCCAGCCAAGAATGGGATTTGGGGGTTCTCCAAACTGTGCAGAATCTTAGCGAGGGGTTCTCCCGAACCGTGCAAACCCTTAGAAGCCCACCCCTGGACGACGGTAGCCCCTGGCCAATTTGGGCTTTTGCAGAGCTGAGTTCAACTTTTGCCATCCCTCTGGCTGATGAACTCTGGGAGGCTGATGAACTCTTGAGATCCTCTGCTTGATGTAGCCAGTGAAATGTTTGTAGAAGAAGATGGATCTTCTTTCTGAATGCAGGTTACCGTATTCCCCTCCAGCTTAGAGAAAGTGTTTTTCTCTCCCTTTGCAAAATTCGGCCAGCCTTTGCTTCCTTCCCTCTCCTGCTGACCTAGCGGTGCCTTATTCTGGATGGGACCAATGGGAAAGGTTGACTTCCTTCAGCTGGCTTTGATGAAGATCTGCGGTCCATTCAAGTGGGCCCTTCAGAAGAAGTGGAAAGAGACACAGGTGACACTCAGAAGAAAGGACAGGTCCCAATGGGTGCTATAACAGCTGATGTCATCCCATGGAAATTAACACACACACACACGTATACACACACACACACACACACACACACCCCGAGGGGAAAATCCCTGATACTCTCAATCTGTTTGGAAGAGTAAGATCTGGGATATAATAGAGAATCTGCCAACAGGCCTTTCATTTGAGTTCTTTCTCCTGCCTTTGTGGCCCTTCTGCTTCTTTTCACATTTGGTCCTCACTCTTAGGAAATGGACCGACCACAGCTATGGGGGCCCATCCAGTGTGGTCGCTCAGAGATGGAGAAGAGGGTAACAGTATAACAGAACAGCAGAGTTGGAAGGGACCTTGGAGGTCTTCTAGTCCAACCCACTGCTCAAGCAGGAGGCCATTTCAGACAAGCGACTGTCCAGTCTCTTCTTAAAAGCCTCCAGTGATGACGCACCTACAACCTCTGCAGGCAAGACGTTCCACTCAGTGGTGGGATTCAAACTGTTTTACCGCTGGATCTGTGGTCATGGCTTGGTGGGCGTGCTTTGCGTGTGCGCAGAGGGTTTCCTGCTAACCTTCTCCTGCAAGCCTGCGCTCTCCCTGTGTGTTCAACAGCTGACGCGTGGCAATCCGCTGTGCCATGCGAAGCAGCTGAGCTTCAAAAGCAGGGAATAAGGGTCAGAATAGAGTCAGGGTGAGCGGGTGGGCCCAGCAGCTGATCGTCGGAGCAAAGCAGTTCGCTCACAGATGATCCTTGGAGCTACCGGTTCGGTTGAACCGGGCCGAACCGGTAGAATACTGCCACTGATTCCACTGGTTAAATGTCCTCACTATTAGGAAATTTCTCCTAACAATGAGAAAGATCAAAGGGAGAAGTGAAAGACACCCATTAACAAAAAATGGTCGATCTAGCACCCAAGAAAACAGACTGAAGCCAGCTCAGAAGTTTAGCCAATCTAGGTTTCATTTCACGGATTTATCCATTGGTCAGATTCCTGATCGTCTTTAACTTCTCTCTGCACGGCTGAGTCCCGCGGCTGAAGAGGCGTCCTTGACTTATGCTACCTTTCTGTGACCCGGCTTCCTTTCACACTTAAGTGAATTCAGCTTGTTTACATCTGTCAAAACCTTTTTCAGGGCCAGCCTCCCATTACAAGACATTTCAGTCCTGCAAATGGTTAATGTATTTTTGTTCAGCGGATAAACATTCCGTCAAGTCCAGCTCCTTGCAATTTCATGGCACATCTGAGTAGTTTTCTTGGTCATGGTTCTTGAGGTTTGCCATTGTTTCCTTTGGAGACTTTCGTGCCCCACTTCCTAGTTTATCTTGAATACCTGGTCATTCCTGAAAAGCCTCCCAGCCAAGAATTAACCAAGACTGAACCTACTTAGAGTCTGGGCCCAGACAAGGGGCTGGAGACTGGCCTTTCTGAGACAGAGGGAAGGCACCTTCTGAGGCTTCTGCCCAGGGCTGGGCTTCAAACATTTTAGCAAGGGGTTCTCTGCCTGGTTGCTGGGTGGGCGTGGCCATGGTGGGTGTGGCCTAGTTGGCCTCCTGCACCATGGTGGGGGGCAGGGGTGGGATTCAAATTTTTTAACAACCGGTTCTGTGGGCGTGGCTTAGGTGGTGGGCGTGGCTTGGTGGTCATGTGACAGGGTGGGCATGGCTTGGTGGTCATGTTATTGGCTGCGCGTGGCCAACTCAATATCACTCACATGGTGAGGCACGCATCTCCTCGCCTGGCCTCTCGTGACTGTGGGGATGCTGCAACAGTCGTAAGTGTGAAAAATGGTCATAAGTCACTTTTTTCAGTGCCATTGTAACTTTGAATGGTCACTCCTTACAAGCAAAGTACCAGCAAAGGAGGGGGGAAACACTCCAGAGACATTCCTGAGACAGGAAGTCTCGTCCTGCCAAGAATGTAATAAGGGTCAACGGAGAGGCAGTTTCTGTAAGCAACACCAGAATGTTTCCTTCCTGCCTTCCTTACAGGATTAGGCCAGTAATTTCTTCTAACAACAGGTTCTCCGAACTGCTTAGAATGTTAACAACCAGTTCTAGAGAATAGGTGCGAACTGGTAGAATCCCACCCCTGGTGGGGGGGGCGTTTTTTTGTTTTCCTTGTGGGTTGGGTCTGGCCCCCGGGCCTTTTTTAAATTTTTTATACATCTCTTCAAGTGAGTAATGTGATTCCAGATTACGACATACATACATAGTCATAGTTACATTTCCAGCTTTCCTATCTAGTTTCATATCAAATCATTATCTATTTCATTAATCTTTAAATAAATTTTCACTTCATATTTTCCATTCATTAATTCAGTAACAAAAACATTTCATCCTCAAACATATTTCTCACTCTTTATCCCCTATTATTTGTATTTCCAGCTTACCACCTGTTTTATTTTACATATTATCTTCTTTTACTTTCTCAAAGCCAATGTATACCAAACAAAAAACAAAAATAAAGTAAAACTAATATAATCAGAATCCACATGGTATTTCCCACCAATCTACAATGAATCTGACATTTATTTCAGAGATATTCATATAAACATTTCATATTTACTGTTTGTTTCTGTTTAGCCAACTTTTACCTATGAAATTTTATTAAGTTTTCATTCCTCACCTTTTTAATTCTAATATAATAACCTCATTGTAAATACTTTATTTTACAGTATAATCATTTCTATTTTACCATATTCTTTATTTTTCTAATATCCTTTGTATAATCAATTGCGTTTTCTATTTCATGTCTAATATAATATATGTACAAATAAAAAAAATCATATTTCCTCTTTGTTTCCATTTAACCAAATTTAACCTATGAAATTATATTTAACTTCCATTCATCACTTTTTATTCATAGTATAACAATCTCGTTGCAAATACTTTTCCTGGACCTTGAGTTTGACCCCCCTGCTCTAAGCAGTTCGCAAAATCAGCCTGTTGCCCACCAGCAATCTGGGTCCTCCTTTTACCGACCTCAGAAGGATGGAAGGTTGAGTCAACCTTGAGGACTTGGGGGTGCCTCAACACTGAAGGTTTTTAAAAAGAGAGTGGACATTAATTTGTCTGAAATGGGTTAGCATCTCCTGCTTGAGCAGTGGGCTGGACTAGTCCAGTGGTCACCAACCAGTGGGTCAGGGACCATTGGTGGTCTGCGAGAAAATTTTGGTGGTCTGCAGAGAAATGTCCCCCCCATAGCAATTAATCCAGGCTGTGTGGGAACACAAGGCTGTGCCTTCCACAAGGCCCACCCACCTGCTGGCCCCCACCCTTCGGCTGAGCACAAACCTTACCTTGAGTAGAGCCACGCAAGTTGGAACAGGAAGGTAAGACCAATGGCAGGGAAGGGAAATCCAACCCAGGGTGGCTTGCTGATGTCGGTGGGAAAGTTGGTCCCATATTCCAGAGCTGTAGGAGTCACAGGACTGGTCTTTTTGTCATCCCAGAGCAGCTGCTCCAGTCCATGGCAGGCCAGTGCACCCGGGTGGAGGAGCAGCTGCTCTGGGATGACCAAAAGGCCAGTCCTGTGACTCCTGCAGCTCTGGAATATGGGACCGACTTTCCCACCAACGTCAGCAAGCTGCCGTCAGTCAAAATTCATATTAGTGGTCCGCGGGATTTGAAATTATGATTTTGGTAGTCCCTGAAGTCCAAAAGGTTGGCGACCCCTGGCCTACATGATCTCCAAGGTTCCTTCTGACTCAGTTTCTGTTCAAGGACAGCTGGCACTGGCCCACTGTTGGCCTCATCCCTTCCAGATGACCAGAGGAGCATCTCATTGGCCACCCAGATGGGCCCACCCAGGCCCATTCAGACACACTCGTTCCACCCAGGCGTGGAGAGAGAACAGAGCCATGAGCCATAATCAGGGCTAGGCTGCTGGGGGTTCGCAGGGGTTCAGGAGAGCCTCTAGCTAAGATTCTGCACAGTTTGGAGGACCCCCAGATCCCACACCTGGCTGGCCTCCGCCCATCCCTCTCCTCCCAGGAGTCCCCATGCAGCCTGTTTTGGATGCAGGTAAATGCAGGGCGTGCATGGAGGCTCTGGGAGGGCAAAAATGGGCCTCCCAGAAGTTCGGGAAGGCTGGAAATGGGCCCGTTTCCAGCCTCCATAGAGCCTCCGGAGCCCAGAGAGGCCGTTTTCACCCTCCTGGAGGCTCGAGGAAAGCCTCCGGAGCCCAGGGAGGGCAAAAACACCCGCCCCCCCACCATGGTGCAGGATGCCGACTAGGCCACACCCATTATGGCCACGCCCACCCAGCAGCCGGGCAGACAACCCCTTGCTAAAATTTTTGAAGCCCTCCCCTGGCCGTAATCCCTGGTAGCTTCTCAGGAAGGGAAGGAAAAACAAAGAAAACCTGACTGGCTGCAGATTGGGTTTGTCAGGGGAAAGAAATGCCTTGGAAACCTCAGGCATATGGTAATGTTTGGGGGAGAGCGGAGGGGGGTGCAGGCAGAGAAGGGAGGAGGAGGAGGAGGAGGAGGAAGCCAAGCGTACGCACGGTCAAGGCTGGGGCAAAAGTTCATGCAGTTGGTGGTTTCAGAAAATGTGTTTTGTTTGTTCTGGATTAGACTGCGGATTCCTAAAAGAAAACATGTTTTAGTAAGCTAATTTCACTTCAGAAGTAGGAAAGGGAGGGGGGAGAGGCGGGGAGAGAGAGAGGTCAGGGGCAGAACATATTAGCATCTGGATCTCCAGAGACTCCTAGGGGAATTCAGAAGTGAAGGGGAAACAGGCTGCCGAGCGAAGGCCATCGGAGGGATGAGTGGCTCTCTGCTGCCCCCAGTGGGGATGGATGGAGATCTCACCCAGACCCTGGCTGCTAGCCCCCAGACCTTTCTCACTGAGTCCAGAGGGTCTCCGGGGGTCTTCAGCCACGAGGTTGGCTCGCTCTTGCACCAAAGATCCAGGTCGTTGAAGGCCAAAGTTGCCCCTTGGTCTGAGCCTCAAGGATGGTGGCTCCACGTGAGAAGTTAAGCACAGATTCTCTCTACCTCCTGGGAAGTGGATGCCTCTCCAGAGTAGGGGTGAAAGAGGAGGTTCTTCTTGTCTTCCCCTGACCCCCTTTCTGGGTGACAAGGGAGAGGACATGAACTGGAGGAGGGGAGGAGGGAGGAAGGAAGGAGATGGGAATGAGAGAAAGAAGATGGGAATGAGAGAGGATGAAGATGAGAAGAAAGAGGAAAAGGAAGGAAGGAAAGGAAGACCAGCAGGAAGACAGGAAGAAAGGAAGGAAGGAAGGAAGGAAGGAAGGAAGGAAGGAAGGAAGGAAGGAAGGAAGGAAGGAAGGTTCCTTCAAGTGATTTTCTTAACACCTTCTGAACTTTTTAATGTCCCAGAATCTTTACTAGGCAATATTAACATATTTATGAATTGCATTTATATAGCCCGCCATGTAGTCACTCTGGACAGCATACATAATCACAGTGCTGTGTCTTCCCTGAATCATCCACTAATTATCCAGAGCCATCACGGCCATCCACTCCAAGGATGGATCCAAAATTGTCTCAGACCAAGTGGCAGAAACCGTGAAAAACGTGTCTGCTTTTGAAGGTTGCAGAATCGTAGAACTGGAAGGAACCATGGAGGCCATTGCATCCCCTCCCCCCTCCCCCCTCCCCCTGGGGACATTTTGAACCATTGTTGGGTTTAGCTGACAAGCACTTTTAGCCCAAACCGATCTGCACTCTGACTTCTGGGTTGCAGAAAAACACAGAAAACGGGAAACTACCTCGTAAAGCTCTGAGACCCATCAGAGAATGCCGGAATTTGAACCTAGGGCCTTCTTCAAGTAGCATTCCTATGCCTTGTGGAGTAACAGTTAGCTGTGGCCTTTCTCTTGGAACAGAAGTCTCCTGACTTGCCAACTTTAAGCCCTGTGGATTTCAATTCCCAGAATTCCCCAGCCAGCATAGATAGGCATACTTAGATGAGACATACCCAATTCCTGCAACCGTTCTTCTGTAAGAGGCAACTCAGGCTGGATATTTTGTGTGAGAGAAAGAGGGTGAAGTCACCTCCTCCCTAATAGTTCCAGGGTAAATTGCAGATGCAGATAGCTGAGTGTTCAGTCTGGCAAGATTTTGTCTGTAGGTCAGTGATGGGATTCAAATTTTTTACTGTCGATTCTGTGGCTGTGGCTTGCTGGGCATGGCAGGGGAAGGATACTGCAAAATCCCCATTCCCTCCTGGTGTTGTGGTTCACTGGCAGCCAGTGCAGATGGCAGTGGAGTCGGAAAGTGAGGAAGAAAGGGGACCAGCCAGGGAGTCTGGAGAGACTCAGATGAAGATCCTGCGTCCGATGCAGGGATGGGGCCAGGACCATCTGGGAGTGGGGTGATGCCTTCAGAGCCTTCGGAGTCTGGCAGCAGCAAAGCAGAGGACCCAGGGGAGCCTGTTCCCAGTGCGCGTGTGCACAGAGCTGCTAGAAGGCAAGAGCAGCTGAAGCAGAAGGGGGGACTCGGGAATAATGCTGGGAGGTGATTGCCCCTCCCATAAGGGATGAAAGTTAGACCTCAATGATGAAAGCTTTGCAGGAAGCAAAGTAGTTCGATAGATTCCAAATCCTCTTTGAAGCTCTGGTTGTTTTCTTCTGGTATTTCGGTTGGTTTCTGTGATAATTGGAGACTTGTGTTTTTGGCAATATTTCACAGCACTGAAAGGCGTGTGCTTATCTTGGGGAACTGTTTATAATTAGTTCTGGCTGGGAATGAAAGTAATTCCCAGCGTTGTAATGAAATAGGTTTTGCTTTTAAAACAAGTTTGTATTTAATTATGTTTGATGAAGCCTGGGTCAGAACATCTCGGGGAAGGTTACTGCAAAATCCCATTTCCTCCCCACCCCACTAACCTGCTTTCCAGCTCAGTTCTCCTGTGCAGGGCAACAAAAGAAGACCCAGCCAATCAGCTGGGACTTTGGAGGCAGAGAACAGATGAGGGTGGGGCCAGTCAGAGGTGGCATTTGACAGTTCTCTGAACTACTGGTCAGAACCTGCTGAATACCACCTTTGCTGTAGGTGTAAAAACCATTAAAAAAAACTCAGCTTGGAAAAAACATCACTGTCATTTTTGATTTTCGAGTTTGACAACATGCCACCTTGTTTTTGATTCTAGAGACCACATAGATAGATCTTCCTCATGAGAAAATCTATAAAAGGCTGGAGAGTCATCTGTCAGGGATAGTCCAGTGCCGGTTTTCCCAACCTGGCAACTTTAAGATACACGGACTTCAACTCCCAGAATTCCACAGCCAGCTATACTGTCCCAGCTATTCTGGGAATTTGAGTCCACAAGTCTTAAAGTTGCCAGTTGGGAGACTCCTGTCCTAGCAGAAATCATGACATCATACTCTTAAAAGGAGCCACTTAAGGCACCATTTTAATTCCCATCTTGGTTCAGCAATACCAATTCAAGCCATCCCGGCAGAAGGTTGTCCATGAAGAATCTTACCATTCCACTTGGAAACTGGGTCCATTGTTGAATTCTTCTGTAAGGAAGTTTCCCACCCCACCTTCCTAACATTCAAGTGGGATCTGCCTTCCATTCAAATCCTTCATGCTTAAAAATCCTATTATTCCATATGCTGGATGACAGGAACCAAGTTTGACTTTCTCCTGTCCATCCAGGGGTGGGATTCAGTGGTGGTATTCTACCAGTTCGGCCCGGTTCTGGCATACCGGTAGCGCCAAAGTACAGCAGAGACCGAACCAGTTCTCTAAGACAGGGGTTGCCAACCTTTTGGACCTCAGGGACCACCAAACTCATAATTTTAAATCCCACAGACCACTAATATGAATTTTGACTGACGGTGGCTTACTGACATTGGTGGGAAAGTTGGTCCCATATTCCAGAGCTGCAGGAGTCACAGGATTGGCCCTTTGGTCATCCCGGAGCAGTTGCTCCTCCACCCGGGTGCACCGGCCTGCCACAGACTGCAGGAGCTGCTCCGGGATGACCAAAGGGCCAGTCCTGTGACTCCTGCAGCTCTGGAATATGGGACCGACTTTCCCACCAACATCAGCAAGCCATCCTGGGGCAGATTTCCCTCCCTGCCGTTGGTCTTACCTTCCAGTTCCAGCTTGTGTGGCTCTACTCAAGGTAAGGTTTGCGCTCAGCTGAAGGATGGGGGACAACGGGTGGGTGGGCCATGTGGGTGGCACAGCCTTGTCTTCCCATGTAGCCTGGATTAATTGCTTTGGGGGGTGCTTTGGGGGGGGACATTTCCCAGCAGGCCACCAAAATTTTCTCACGGACCACCAGTGGTCCCCAGCCCACTGGTTGGCAACCACTATTTTACACCACAGCTGATTCATGCAGCAGAATGTTTTGCCACGGCTCAGCTGTTTCATTCACAGGGACTGCAGTAGCAGGTAAGCATTAGAGCTTATTTAAATGCGGAGCAGATGTGCAGAGCAGGCAATCAGGGAACCGGTTGTTATACCAGTGGAATCCCACTCCTGTGTCCACCCCCACACCAAGCTCACGAGAAGAACTTCCATGGCTCCCTCCAGATCCCTGTAGACTAAACCCTTCATCTCAAGTTTGTTTCCAATCCCTGGGAAGCCTTGCGGTGGGTTGTACGTCATCACCATCCAGGTGCCATTTTGCCAGGGAACTGCGCCCAGGACTCCTACCGAGGTGCACAATTGATCATGGAGCCAATGTCAGTCCACACTTGGAGAAGGCCTCATCTGAAGGAAAGCTTGGCTTGCCACAACTTCTTCTGGAGTCTGCTCTGAGTTTCTGGCTGCTATTCCTGCTCCAGAGGTCGGTTCCAATCGGACCAGATTTCCTTCAGACCTGGAGTCCATTAAAGTCTGAAGGAACTTTTGAAACCTTAGTCCAGCATCCAATTGCTTCCAGTTTTTATGAGTTGCGGTTACTGGGAGATGGCTAGAAATATGTCTCCATCTACTGGACTCTCTCCCAAGATACCCCAAGTGATGGGCTTCTGGAGGTTCTTACAACAACAAATGTCCTGTGTGGTGAAACGTTTTGAATGCTCAGAAGGGTGAACTCCCTCAGGGCTCATACCTGGCCAAGAGTTTTCCATCAAGGAGAAAATATTGGCTTTCAATATGTAACAGCCATAAAATCTAATTATGGCTTTTCCCCCCAACACAACCTTGCCAAGTGGTTTCTCCTGCCAAGGAGGCCCTACTTTCCTCAGGTTTCTAGACCTACTTCCAGACTCTTTTAATCTGGGAGGAAGAACAGTGATTCCACAGGACAAGGAACTCCCTCAAGAGATGGAGACGCTGGATTCCCACCTCGTGGGATCTCAAATCTCAAAGTTCTCTTCGTTTTCTAAACTTGCATTTTCTGGTCGATCAACCCAACAGGGCGTTCAAATTAAGAAACATTGGTAAAGATTTTGGAAGTGTTCATAATAACAGAGTCTGAAGTGACTTTGAAGATCTTCTACTCCAGGGGGTCAAACTCAAGGCCTATGGGCCAGTGGTGGGATTCAATTTTTTTTACTACCGGTTCTATGGGTGTGACTTGGTGGGCGTGGCAGGGGAAGGATACTGTAAAATCTCCAGGCAGAGGTGGGATTTGCCGGTTCTCTGAACCACTCAAAATTTCTGCTATTGGTTCTCTAGAACTGGCCAGAACCTGCTGAATACCACCTCTGCTGCGGGACGTGTCCAGCCTGTAGAGTGCTTAAATCTGGCCCACGGGGCCGGCTTGGAAATAGCAAAGGACTGGCCCATGGTGCCTTTGCTAGCGAAAGCGGGGCATGGAGAGCCACGCATGGCCCCCCTGTACCCAGTTTTCAGCCTGGACAGACTTCTGCAACACTCGGTTGGCCAAAACGGGGCATGCATCCAATCTCTTCTTAAAACCTCTGGTGTTGGAGCACCCACAACTTCTTGAGGCAAGCCATTCCACTGGTCGATTGTCCTCACGGTCAAGAAGTTTCTCCTTAATTCCAGGTTGCTTCTCTCCTTGATTAGTTTCCATCCATCTCTTTTTGTCCTGCCTTCAACTGCTTTGGAGAATGGGTTGACCCCCCTCTTCTCTATGGAATCCCCTCAAATATAGGAAGATTGTAATCGTGTACCCCCCTAGTCCTGCAACTGTTCTTCATATTTCCCTTTTTCTCCTCTGCCCCTTCAGGCCTATTTTGCCCGCAATATGTAGAAAACCCAACTGGGACCTTCACTTGATTCAGCTTGGTTCCACGTTCAAAAAAACCCTGGACGTGTTTGTTCACATAAGGCAAGAGGAGTGAGAACAGTTGGAGAGTCCTTCTCAAAGTCCATGTTCATTTTCCTGACACCCACTTGGTCGACTGTTGCTGTGTGCACTCTTTTCTCCAAACTGGGCTAATTCACATGACTGAATGATTAGATGACTAACATGGAGCTGAGCATGGTGGACAGGTCTCTCAATAGCCACCCAATGAGGTGCTGGTTCAAGGGAGGAAATCAAGACCCATCTGATGAAGCACATGGGTTCTGAAGAAGTTGGACCACCACCTCCTTCTCCTCCTCCTTCTTCCTCTTCCTCCTCTTCTTCTTTCTGCTCTCCTCCTCCTCCTCTTCTTCTCCTTCTCCTCCTCCTCCTTCCTCTTCCTCCTCTTCTTCTTCCTCCTCCTCTTCTTCTTCCTCCTCCTCCTCCTCTTCTTCTTCCTCCTCCTTCTTTTCCTCCTCCTCCTCCTCCTCCACCACCACCTCTTCTTCTTCCTCCTTCTCATCCTCTTCCTCCTCTTCCTCTTTCTCCTCTCCTCCTCCTCTTCTCCTTCCTCTTCCTCTTCTTTCTAGCATATTCCTGCAGGTTCAGGGTCTGTTTTTCAGATCATTGAGTGCCACATCTCCAGGGCACAGGCCCATGGCTTGCATATCTTTGTTGATGATGTCTTGCCATCTCCATTTTGGATGCCCGTGAGGTTGCTGGCCATTGACTTCTAGTTGGTAGGCAGTCTTGGCCATGGTGGAAGATGCTGCTCTCTAGACGTGTCCATACCAGCGTAGTCGGCCTTCTCTCATCTTCTCTATAATTGGTGCCTTTGGGTGAAACACCCAAAGAGACATTGAGTTGGCCACCTTGCTTCTTTCTGCGCCTCACAGCAAGTCCATTCTCTCATTCCCAATCCAGAAGACCCAACCAGCTGCCTTCAACCCTAGATGAATCTCCAAGGCCCATCTGGCAGGCCCCCATTTCTACAGACCTCAGGTGACTGCCTATTCGTCTTGTCCTCAGCCACTTCGGTGAGTGGGGAGGAGGGGAGCCTGGGGTGGGTGTAACATCAGGACAGTGGTCTACATCAGGGGTCTCCAACCTTGGCAACTTTAAGCCATGTGGACTTCAACTCCCAGAATTCCTGAGCAATTCTGGGAGTTGAAGTCCACAAGTTTTAAAGTTGCTAAGGTTGGAGACCCCTGGTCTACATCATGGCTAGACTCAACAAAGCAAGACCAGGTTGGGGGAGAAGGTGGCAGAGAAAGCTTGCTGGGGAAGCCAAGTGATCCATGAGCACACAGGGCTAATGGGACTGTCAGGAAGCAGAGATGGGGGTCCATGTAATCAGAATCCCACCGAGGGAACAGCCAAGCGGTCAGCTTGTCAGATTTGGGTGATTGGCCATTCTGCGGATTGGAAGACTGGTGGTGTCTGCTGTCCGAACTTGGGGAGGATTGAATCCTATTTGGGGAAGGGGTTGCTTCTGTTTCAATGCAAGAGAACCTCTGTTAGCCATTTGGGGAACTGCGGGGTGGGCAGTTTGCAGGGATAAATAATAAATGAATTCCGCAGCTGCTGCAAAGGATCCTATCTGGATCCCGATGGCTGGCGCGGGGTGGGGAGAGGCAGGTTGCATTTGAGCCAATAGTGATGGATGACTTCTATCAAGACTGCAGGAATGCAAGCCCTGGGGCTGAGCCCCGATGGGCTGGGGTGAAGACGGCTGAGTCAGGCTGCCTCGCAGGTCAGCGTCTTCTCCGCCTGCATCCCTCTCGCTCGCTGTCCCTTTGCGGTTATGGCTTTTCATGCTGCAGTGGCCAATGTGTTTTAGATCAGGCCTGACAAGCCGTGCACCCTGAAGCGTTCTGCCTTGGCGTGGAGCTCAGTGTCACGGGACGGAGGGAGAAGAGGGGGAGCTCTTTCCAGACAAGTGAGGCCAAATGGGTGAAATGCCTAGATGGATCTGTGCCAGGGACCATCTCACTGTGTGTGTGTGTGTGTGTGTGTGTGAGAGAGAGAGAGAGAGAGAGAGAGCAAGAGAGAGAGTGGTGGGGGTGCAACCAGCAGAGAAAATGGAACAGAGAAGCAGAAGGCAGAAGAAGAAACAACAATGGAGGGAAACTAATCAAGGAAAGAAGCAAACTGGAACGAAGGAGAAATTTCATGAAAGTGAGAACCATCATCCAGTGGAACAGCTTCAGAGGTGGGTATTCAGCCGGTTCGGATCAGTTCTGGAGAACCGGAAGTGGAAATTTTGAGTAGTTTGGAGAACCGGCCAATCCCACCTCTGACTGGCCCTGCCCCCCTCTATTCTCCGCCTCTCGAATCCCAGCTGATTGGCTGGGTCTCCTTTGGTTGCCCTGCACAGGAGAACGGAGCTGGAAAGCAGGTTAGTGGGGTGGGGAGGGAGTGGGATTTTGCAGTATCCTTCCCCTGCCACGCCCACCAAGGCACACCCAGTAGTAAAAAAATTTTGAAAAAAAATTGTGCCAGAAACCAGAAAAGCAGCTGGCAACGGTGCACGTGCCCACAGAGAGGGCTCTGCGTTCGCCATCACTGGTATAGGGTTTCTTGCTTGGGCAAGGGGTTGGACTAGAAGACCTCCCAGGTCTCTTCCAAATCTGTCATTCTGTATTCCATATTCTGATAGAGGGAACTAGAGATGTGTGGAGATCGAAGGATCAGGGTGCCATGATACCAGTCTTCCAGAATTTGGGGGGTTGCCACAGAGAAGCAGGGTCAGTTTATTCTCCGAAGAAGACAAAGGCAAAACAAGAAGCAACGGATGGAAACAAATCAAGGAGAGAAACTAATCACTGTCACTTCCTGACAGTGAGATCATTTAACCAGCGGAATGGCTCACCT
Source organism: Naja naja (assembly GCA_009733165.1). Classification (NCBI taxonomy): domain Eukaryota; kingdom Metazoa; phylum Chordata; class Lepidosauria; order Squamata; family Elapidae; genus Naja; species Naja naja. The sequence continues at coordinate 8,047,427 of CM019151.1, read as the reverse complement.
CCAGAAGTTGTGGGTGCTCCATCACTGGAGGCCTTCAAGAAGAAACTGGGCAGCCATTTGTCTGGAATGGATCTCCTGCTTCAGCAGGGGGTTGAAGTAGATGACCTTCAACGTCCTTTCCAACTCTGTTATTCTACTCCAGAGGTCTCCAAACTTAGCAACTTTTAAGACCTGTGGACAACTCCCAGAATTCCACAGCCAGCTATACTATCCTAGCTATTCTGGGAGTTGAAGTCCACAAGTCTTAAAAGTTGCCAAGCTTGGAGACCCCTGTTCTATTCTACAGATTGACAAAATAGTGGCATTCACATAAGTATGCAGAGCCGCTCAGTGTCCTGGGCCAATCCCTCCACCTCCGGATGCTCCAGAAAGTTTTTATGGAGCCTCAAAAGCAACATCTGGCTGGGCTTTCTCTCTCCTCTCTTCTCCGGAAAGGACTTCTCGTCCTTTCTGGAGGGTTTGGGATCAGCCCTCTCTCTCACCCCATCTCAGAGCAGGGAACTTGGATGGATGTAGCCTGGCCAGGCCACCTGACATCTCCCAGCTGTGTTAGGAGCGCAACTCTCAAAACCGGGTCTGGTAGATGTCCAACACAACCATTCTCCAGATGATTCAGAGGCAAGAGGAAGGTGAGAAGAACATAGCCCATAGATCTTGACTACAGCTAAGTAAACTGTAACTGGATGACCAAATCTGCAACCTCTGCGGGTTGCCTTTCCTTGGAAAGCTTTCGCTTCTCGTGCAAGAAGCTTCTTCGGTTACTGGATGAGAACGTCAGCTTCTTGGAGAAGAAGCGAAAAGTTTTCGAAGGAAGAAATCAAGGAAGTCCAGTTGTCTTTTAGAAAAGTACCTTTGGAACAGCCCTGATAGAGAATCTCCATATCCACTTCCCTTTGGTTGTTTCTCAGCTTCCTTCCATCTCTAAATCATCTCTAGAATGATTGGATTAAGATACCTCATTCTAAGTCTTCTGATATACTGAGGTAAGTGGCTTTTGGTCAAGAGTCTGGGCAGGGAGCTCTCAGGTCTCTTGGACATTTGACCCTTCTTGGTTAGAGGCACCCCCATCCCTCCATGCCACAGCTCTGGTTGACTGATTGGATTGTCACTGTGGATCCCTTGGCTCAACTCTTGGGGTCCCCCAATGCCAAGAAGGAAGAGAGAGAAAAGGGGAAGGGTTCTAAGGAAGGGAGCTGATCCAGCAGAACCTGACCAGGCTGCCTGATTCTGCATCATGTTCAGACCTGCTGAGGGTCTTCTGCATGAGAACAAAGGCTGCTCTCCGGGATGTTCATGGAGACGTGTCCAGGCCGAGGCTCCCTGCGACTCAGTAACTCTTCTGTGATCTGTGGGGGCTGCTGAGAGAGGAATTCTTAGTATGTCAAAAATGTAGCAATCGTCTTACTGTCTGCAGTATCAGAAATTCAACTGTCCTTGAACTGGGGTCCCAAGTCGTGCCAAGAGAAACATACAGGCTAATGCAGCCAACGGGGAGGGGGCGGTCGGCTGGGCTCCTCCGTTGGCAAGGTTCCTCTGTCCGCTAGAGTGTCCTGCTCTGGATTCAGAGATGGATGGATGGCCAGAGGGACCCATCAGGTGGGAAACAGGGAGGTTGTATCACAGTGATCCGCATTCCAAGGGGGCCACATAACCCAACCTGCACAGAGATTGAACCCCTTGCTAAGGGGAACCATCACTGGGTTATTTAGGGCCAAAGGGTGGCAAGATGCCTTGAGTTGGGCATCATAGGATCGTAGGATCGTGGGATCATAGGATCGTGGGATCATAGGATTGTAGGATTGTAGGATCTCAGGATCATAGGATCATAGAATTACAAGATCACAGGATCATAGAATCATAGAATCATAGAATTGTAGGATCATAGAATCATAGGATCGTAGGCTCATAGAATCATAGGTTTGTAGGATTGTAGGATCACAGGATCATAGGATCATAGAATTACAAGATCACAGGATCACAGGATCATAGGATCATAGAATTACAAGATCACAGGATCATAGGATCATAGAATTACAAGATCACAGGATCACAGGATCACAGGATCATAGAATTACAAGATCACAGGATCACAGGATCATAGGATCATAGAATTACAAGATCACAGGATCATAGGATCATAGAATTACAAGATCACAGGATCACAGGATCATAGAATTACAAGATCACAGGATCATAGGATCATAGAATTACAAGATCACAGGATCACAGGATCATAGAATTACAAGATCACAGGATCATAGGATCACAGGATCATAGAATTACAAGATCACACGATCATAGGATCATAGAATTACAAGATCACAGGATCACAGGATCATAGAATCATAGAATTACAAGATCACAGGATCATAGGATCATAGAATTACAAGATCACAGGATCATAGAATCATAGAATTGTAGGATCATAGAATCATAGGATCGTAGGCTCATAGAATCATAGGTTTGTAGGATTGTAGGATCACAGGATCATAGGATCATAGAATTACAAGATCACAGGATCACAGGATCATAGGATCATAGAATTACAAGATCACAGGATCATAGGATCATAGAATTACAAGATCACAGGATCACAGGATCACAGGATCATAGAATTACAAGATCACAGGATCACAGGATCATAGGATCATAGAATTACAAGATCACAGGATCATAGGATCATAGAATTACAAGATCACAGGATCATAGGATCATAGAATTACAAGATCACAGGATCATAGAATCATAGAATTGTAGGATCATAGAATCATAGAGCGTAGCTCATAGAATCATAGGTTTGAGGATTGTAGGATCACAGGATCATAGGATCATAGAATTACAAGATCACAGGATCACAGGATCATAGGATCATAGAATTACAGATCACAGGATCATAGGATCATAGAATTACAAGATCACAGGATCACAGGATCACAGGATCATAGAATACAAGATCACAGGATCACAGGATCATAGGATCATAGAATTACAAGATCACAGGATCATAGGATCATAGAATACAAGATCACAGGATCATAGGATCATAGAATTACAAGATCACAGGATCATAGGATCATAGAATTACAAGATCACAGGATCACAGGATCATAGAATTACAAGATCACAGGATCACAGGATCACAGGATCATAGAATTACAAGATCACAGGATCATAGGATCATAGAATTACAAGATACAGGATCACAGGATCATAGAATCATAGAATTACAAGATCACAGGATCACAGGATCATAGAATTACAAGATCACAGGATCATAGAATCATAGAATTGTAGGATCATAGAATCAGGATCGTAGGCCCATAGAATCATAGGTTTGTAGGATTGTAGGATCAAGGATCATAGGAATCAGAATTACAGATCACAGGATCACAGGATCATAGGATCATAGAATTACAAGATCACAGGATCATAGGATCATAGAATTACAAGATCACAGGATCACAGATCACAGGATCATAGAATTACAAGATCACAGGATCACAGGATCATAGGATCATAGAATTACAAGATCACAGGATCATAGGATCATAGAATTACAAGATCACAGGATCACAGGATCATAGAATTACAAGATCACAGGATCATAGGATCATAGAATTACAAGATCACAGGATCACAGGATCATAGAATTACAAGATCACAGGATCATAGGATCACAGGATCATAGAATTACAGATCACACGATCATTAGATCATAGAATTACAAGATCACAGGATCACAGGATCATAGAATCATAGAATTACAAGATCACAGGATCATAGGATCATAGAATTACAAGATCACAGGATCATAGAATCATAGAATTGTAGGATCATAGAATCATAGGATCGTAGGCTCATAGAATCATAGGTTTGTAGGATTGTAGGATCACAGGATCATAGGATCATAGAATTACAAGATCACAGGATCACAGGATCATAGGATCATAGAATTACAAGATCACAGGATCATAGGATCATGAATTACAAGATCACAGGATCACAGGATCACAGGATCATAGAATTACAAGATCACAGGATCACAGGATCATAGGATCATAGAATTACAAGATCACAGGATCATAGGATCATAGAATTACAAGATCACAGGATCATGGATCATAGAATTACAAGATCACAGGATCATAGAATCATAGAATTGTAGGATCATAGAATCATAGGATCGTAGGCTCATAGAATCATAGGTTTGTAGGATTGTAGGATCACAGGATCATAGGATCATAGAATTACAAGATCACAGGATCACAGGATCATAGGATCATAGAATTACAAGATCACAGGATCATAGGATCATAGAATTACAAGATCACAGGATCACAGGATCACAGATCATAGAATTACAAGATCACAGGATCACAGGATCATAGGATCATAGAATTACAAGATCACAGGATCATAGGATCATAGAATTACAAGATCACAGGATCATAGGATCATAGAATTACAAGATCACAGGATCACAGGATCATAGAATTACAAGATCACAGGATCACAGGATCATAGAATTACAAGATCACAGGATCACAGGATCACAGGATCATAGAATTACAAGATCACAGGATCATAGGATCATAGAATTACAAGATCACAGGATCACAGGATCATAGAATCATAGAATTACAAGATCACAGGATCACAGGATCATAGAATTACAAGATCACAGGATCATAGAATCATAGAATTGTAGGATCATAGAATCATAGGATTGTAGGCATGTAGAATCATAGGTTTGTAGGACTGTAGGATCACAGGATCATAGGATCATAGAATTACAAGATCACAGGATCACAGGATCATAGGATCATAGAATTATAAGATCACAGGATCATAGGATCATAGAATTACAAGATCACGGAATCATAGAACCACAGGATCATAGAATCACAGGATCACAGGATAATCACACCACAGAGCTGGAAACGACCTCAGAGGTCTTGTAGTCCAAAGACCTGCTCACGGCAGGAGACTTTACACCATCCCGGTCAAATGGTTGTCCAGCCTATTTTTGGAAACCTCCAGTGATAAGAAACCCACAACTCTGGAAGGAAACCTGACCCATCGATTAATTGTTCTCACTGTCAGGAAATTTCTCCTTCCTTTTAGGTTGGATCTCTCTTTGAAAAGCTTTCACCCATCGCTTCCTGTCCTGCCCTCAGGCGCTTTGCAGAACAGGCCAACCCTGCAACAAAGCCTTGGTGGTGCAGGCTGCTAAATGCCTAGCACTTAAGTTCCAGCTGCCTGCAATTAGTGCAGGCTCGAATCCTACCAAGCTCAAGGTTGACTCAGCCTTCCATCCTCTCGGGGTAGGTAAAATGAGGACCCAAGATTGTTGGGGGCAATAAGCTGACTTTGTAAAAATGCCGCTTAGTAATAAGCAGGCCGATACAATGGAATGAAGGCTATTGCTGAGCACATTGGGTTGCATCCCAAAAATTGTAAGCCGCCCTGAGTCTTCGGAGAAGGGCGGCATATAAATGCGAATAAAAAAACAAAACAAAAGAAACTGTTGCCTCTGTGAGAACCCCTCAAGTACTGGAAGACAGCTGTCATCCCCCCACCAATCCTTCTCTTCCATAGGCTAGATCAGCATTCCCCAACCTTTCCTGGTTGGGGGGGACAAAGTGGGGATGCTTTTTTGCAAGGGGCAGGCGAGCATGTGCTTCATTGTGTGGACTTCGTTGTATGAGCTTCATTGAGTGAGCAGCGAGCATGCATGCCTGCCCCTCATGCAGGTGGAGCTACGTGGGCCACTGCCCATTGCTCGCATGAGCTGGGCTGTGCGCGCATGCATGTGGCCCGATTGCAAATAAGCCAGGCCCCGGTAGTGGGCCGTGGCTCACAGGTTGGGGACAGAGGTGGTATTCAGCTGGTTCTGACCAGTTCTGGAGAACCGGTAGCGGAAATTTCAAGTAGTTCAGAGAACCGACCAATCCCACCTCTGACTGGGTAGTTGTGGAACCAACTACCCCTGGGGCTCTGCCTGGCCCCTGACCTCCGCACCTTCCGCCATGATTTAAAAACCTGGTTGTTTGAACAGGCTGGGCTGGGCTGACTCCTCGGGGGGTGATTTTATAACATAAATTATAAATGGGTTTTTTTTTACTTAATTTGGCTTGGTTAATTTTATTTTATTTTAGATAATTAACTTATTGTTCTGGTTTTAGTTGTGAGCCTCCCCGAGTCCTTTTTGGAGAGGGGGCGGCATACAAGTCAAATAAATAAATAAATAAATAAACCCCATCTCTTCTCTGCCTCCCATTGAGTCCCAGCTGATTGGCTGGGTTCTGTGCTGCCCTGCTACAGGAGAACGGAGCTGCTAGCAGTGTATGAGGGAGGGGAAGGGGGATTTTGCAGTAACCTTCCCCTGCCACGTCCACCAAGCCACGCCCACAAAACCGGTAGTTAAAAAAAATGTGAATCCCACCACTGGTTGGGGACCCCTGGACTAGACATGCCTACTTCCCTCAACCTTTCCTCATACAATTTAATTTGGTGTCTTGTAGTTTGCTGGGAAGCAACATGGCTGCTGTATGCAAATCATCTGGGAACTCTCTGGGATAAGGAATGGAAGGAGCCCAGACATTTTAGAAGGTGACCTGGGAGGGTGACAGGCTCGCTTAAGAGTTGCTTTTCTGGATCCCTGTGGAGGGAGGACAACCTTAATTCCTCTTTCTCCCCAAGGTGCTTTCCCCAAAAGCAACTGGACTTTGGGTTGCTTTTTTTCTTCTCCTTTGAAAACATTTCGCTTCTCACCCAAGAAACGTCTTCAGTTTTCAAAGAAAAAAGAAACCAAGGAAGATCAAGTTGCCTTTTGGTGAGGTGGGGGAAGCACCTTTGAGACAACCATGACCTGGATGGTGGAGAATCTCCGTAGACAGTTACTTCCTTCTTATCTTCTGTTTCAACGCTCCCAACCTCACCGGCTCTTTGCAACCTCTGCAGAACAATATTTTGCTTCTAAATGTTTCAAACGTGTCTGCTGATGACTTTTTCAACTCAGGCGGGCGGCTCTCCTTCGGCCTTGGCCGCTCTGTGACCCCAGCGCAAAGGGGGAACAATGCATGCCTTCCGCCTGCTGGCCTGCTCCGAGGACCTTATCCTTTGCAACATGTGCAACAATGTTGTTGGGGAGGGAGAGCAGGCAGAGGGGAGTTGGAGGTCTCTGCTTGCACCCCAAAGGATGCCTTTCTCCTGGTAGATGCACGAGTTCAGTTCCCGTGTCCATGAAGCTTAACTCCACACTGCAAGCCAAGATCCCACCTGGCAGGAATCCCCTGGCATCTTCCCAGTGGTCTGGGTCTCCTCACACCACCTGGTCTTCTCCACTTGGCCAGGAGTTGGTCTAAAGGCTGCAAGGCTCTTGGCTCTTCATGCGTAATAGTGTAACAGAGTTAGAAGGGCCCTTGGAGGTCTTCCAGTCCAGCCCCTTGCTCAGGCAGGAGACCCTGTACCAGAGGTCCCCAACTCCCAGTCTGTGGATGGCACTGGGCCGCGTCATGCCAGAAAGTGGGCCATGCAAGCAAGTGAAGCTCCATTTCGGGCATTTGCAGGCAGCATGCAAAACTATGCCCCCTCCAGTCCACGGAAAAACTCTCTCTATGGAACTGGTCCCTGGTGCTCCAAAAGGTTGTGGGCCACTGCCCTATACCATTCCAGACAAATGGCTGTCCAATCTCTGCTTAAAAACCTCAAAAACCCCACCAAACCCCACAGAGAAACACCCCAGCTGTGTAGGAAAACAATTCTATTCAAACAGGGGGATCAGTGGTGGGATTCAAAAATTTTTACTACCGGTTCTGTGGGCGTGGCCTGGTGGACATGACTTGGGGGACATGGCAGGGGAAGGATACAGTAAAATCCCCATTCCCCCCCACTCCTGGGGGAAGGATACTACAAAATCCCCCTTCCCTCCCCACCCCACTAGCCTGCTTTCCAGCTCCGTTCTCCTGCGCAGGGCAATCAAAGAAGACCCAGCCAATCAGCTGGGACTCCATGGGAGGCAGGGAATAGAGGGGGTTGGCGGGGCCAGTCAGAGGTGGGATTTGCTGGTTCTCCTACTCAACTCAAACTACTCAAAATTTCTGCTACCGATTCTCCAGAACCAGTCAGAACCGGCCAATCCCACCTCTGACTGGCCCCACCAACCCGATCTCTTCTCTGCCTCCCGAGTCCCAGCTGATCATCTGGGTCTTCTTTGCTTGCCCTGCACAGGAGAACAGAGCTGGAAAGCAGGTTAGTGGGGTGGGGAGGGAAGGGGGATTTTGCTGTATCCTTCCCCTGCCACACCCATCAAGCCACACCATGCCCACCAAGCCACACCCACAGAACCGGTAGTGAAGAAAATTTGAATCCCACCACTGGCTCAAGGCCTCACCTTCCCTCCAGGTAAAGAAGCACTTGGAATATTGCATCCATTTTACACACACACACACACACACACACACACACACAAAATGGAGACTCTGGAAAGAGTGCAGAGAAGAGCAACAAAGGTGATTAGGGGGCTGGAGGCCACAACATAAGAAAAACGGTTGTGGGAACTGGGCATGTCTAGTTTAATGGAAAGAATGAGCAATATGTTCAATCAGATCTTCACACTTGGTTTGCTGTCAAGTGCAAAAGACCAGGTCCACATACAAAAGTCCAATTAAACAGATTTATTGCTATTCCTGTCTATGCATGAGGAATCTTCTCCTGTTTCGAGTTAATAAGGATCAATGGAATTCAAGGGACTGAGTTCATTTGTGGTTATGCAGAGATTCTAGGCTGAGTCCTCTTTTGATTCACCCCCAGCTTCTGCCCTCTCTTCTCCTGCATAGCTCCTTTCTCTCATTCCCCATCCCACTTCTCTCCCCCTTCCCTCCCTCCCTTTCCTCTTGTTCCCATCTTATGCATGAAGGAAGGATGCCAAGGGTGGGCTTCAAAAAATGTTAGCAACGGGTTCTCTGCCCGGTTGATGGGTGGGCGTGACCATGGTGGGCGTGGCCTAGTCGGCCTCCTGCGCCATGGCAGGGGTGTGTGTTTTGCCCTCCCTTGGGCTCTGGAGTTTTTCCTTGAGCCTCCAGGAGGGCGAAAACGACCTCCCTGGGCTCCAGAGGCTCTCTGGAAGCCAGAAATGAGCCCATTTTCAGCCTTCCCGAACTTCTGGGAGGCCCGTTTTTTGCCTTACCTGAGCCTCCATGCATGCCCTGCACGTACCTGCATCCAAAACAGACTGCATGGGGACTCCTGGGAGGGGAGGGGTGGGCAGGGCCAGCCAAGAGTGGGATTTGGGGGTTCTCCGAACTGCACAGAATCTTAGCTAGGGGCTCTCCCGAACCCCTGCGAACCCCCAGCAGCCCAGCCCTGAAGGACGCACAGGAATTTTCTCAACCTATGGTCAGCAGCTGTTCGGCATTAGATCAGGGTCAACAGAATTCAAGGGAGATTGGACTTTGTGGCTCTGTAGGGATTCTAGGCTGATCCATCTTTTGACTCCGCCCCCCCCCCAGGTTCTGCCACTCTGTCCCTTACACATGTCCATCATCTCAAAGTATGTACCAGTGGAAGTCTTGGGGTGAACAACCTTGCCCAGGACTAGGTTTGGGATGTAACCAGAAGTGGTATTCAGCCGGTTCTGATCTGTTCTGGAGAACCGGTAGCAGAAATTTTGAGTGGTTCGGAGAACCGGCAAATACCTCCTTTGACTGGAGATTTTACAGTATTCTTACTCTGCCACGCCCACCAAGCCACACCCACAGAACTGGTAGTTAAAAAATAGAATCCCACCACTGGATTCATTCCACCTTTGGGCCATTTTGAGCTGCCAGATCCAAGTCGACAAAGGCTTGTGGAAGCTACACTGCCATAGCACCAAAAGTCCTGGAGCTGCCATTCCTGGCTTGACTCTGCACCCGTGGCTTCCAGGGACTGCTGTCTCCTGGCCTTTCAAGGAGACCGAGGGGCCTTACTTACAGATTAAGAGTTGGAAGGGGACCTTGTAGGTCATCTAATCCAACCCCCCGCCCAAGCAGGAGACCCTACACCATTTCTGATGGATGGCAGTCCAGTCTCTTTTGAAAGCTTCCAGTGATGATGCTCCCACAAAGCAACTGCTGTTCCACTGGTTGATTGTTCTCACAGTCAGAAAATCCCTCCTTATTTCCAGGTTGAATCTCTCCTTGTTCAGTTTCCATCCATTGTTCCTTGTCTGACCTTCAGGTGCTTTGGAAAATAGCTTGACTGGACTAAAATCCACATGTGGTTGGAAAAAATGACACAACATATAGACCTGAAACCCGAGATATTCCTATTGGGAATTGTACCAGAGACACTTAACAAAGAATTGAAATATTTGATTGTTAATGTATTGACAGCTGCTTGAATTGTATTTGCTAAAAACTGGAGAAATGATAAGATACCTATGCAGGAGGAAGTGATTAAGAAGATTTTGAACTGTGCCGAAATGAGTAGATTAACATTTGAAATTAGGGATCAAGAAGAAAAGCAGTTTTATAAGATATGGAACATGTTCTATCAATGGTTAGACAAAAAAGTTTGGTAATATATGGAATATAAAGATAGATAGAATGTTGAAACAATACAGAGATTATAATATGGTAGAGGATTAATAATAATGATAATAGTTTTTCCTTTTTGTAATACTGAGTATGAATAACGAGGGAAGGCACTGTGATTTTTGACCGACTGACACACTTGAAATTGATATGGATTTATGTGTTGTATGTTTGTTTGTTATGTTTGTTCTTTTTGGAAAAATAAAACCTTTTTTTAAAAAGGAAAATAGCTTGACCCCCTCCTCTCTGTGGCAGCCCCTCAAATATTGGAAGACTGCTATTCTGTCTCCCCTGGTCCTTCTCTTCCCTAGACTAGCCAGGCCCTGTTCCTGCAACCGTTCATAGTATCTCTAGATCTTTGATCATCTTAGATAGATTAACAGAGTTGGAAGGGACCTTGTTGGTCATCTAGTCCAACCCCCTGCCCAAGCAGGAGACCCTACACCATTTCTGACCGATGGCAGTCCAGTCTCTTCTTGAAAGCTTCCAGTGATGAAGCTCCCACAACTTCTGAAGGCAACTTCTGTTCCATGGGTTGATTGTTCTCCCTGCCAGAAAATTTCTCCTTATTTCCAGGTTGTTCCTCTCCTCGTTCAATTTCCATCCATTATTCCTTGTCTGACTGTGCAAAACGCTTCCAGGCCTGACTGCTTTTCCAAACCATCTCCCGGCTTCTCTCGGTGCCGGTTTGGCCTCCACCTGCCAGTCCTCATCCCCTCTGCCAGGAGAGGTTTCCAAGCAGGATTTTGGGGGCTTCATGGAAGGGGAATCGCAAAATATTGCTTTCTTTCTTTCCCCAGAAGGAAGGAAGGAAGGACCTAAGAAGGTGGAAGGAAAAATTTTTTAAAAAAGGAGGTGAGGAAAGATTTTCATTTGGAAAACAGGACTCGGTGGGGAATAAAAATAACTCCATTTTTCCCCCTTCCTTGAATTTCCTTCAGACAGAGAAAGGCGTGTGCTGCGCTAAGAAGTTATTTTTAAAGTTGGGCTAAGTTCTCTCCCCTCCTTTTTTTGGGGGGTAATTTTATCCAGATGCTTCGGCTTCTTCCCGCCAGCAGCTTCATAGGGTTTTTCTTGCCCTCAACACTCAGTTTTGCCACCAGCTTCTCCTTTCATGCCGTCTGTGGCTTCCTGGCTGTCTCATTCCTTCCACTCCAGGGACCTCCGGTGGGTGCACGATGGACTTTGTGATCCTTAGAAACACCTAATCGAGGGACCCCCCAAAAAGAAAACCCAGAAAGGAAAAAAAAAAAGGATGGTGGGGGACATAATGACAGAGTTTGAAAGGGACCTCGAAGGTCTTCTAGTTCAATCCCTTGCACAGACAGGAAACCCTAGACAGGTAGTCCTCGACTTACGACCACACTTGAGCCCAACATTTCTGTTGCTAAGTGAAACATTTGTTCCGTGAACTTTGCCCCATTTTACGACCTTTCTTACCAGAGTTTAGAATTGGAATTCTTTTTTATTGGCCAAGTGTGGTTGGACACACAAGGAATTTGTCTTTGGTGCAAATGCTCTCAATGTACATAAAAGAAAAGATACATTCGTCAAGAGTCAAGAATCATCAGGTGCAACACTTAATGATAGTCATAGGGCACAATCAGCAATCAAATCATACTAGGAAATAGTCAATAGAATAGAATAGAATGGAATGGAATGGAATGGAATGGAATGGAATGGAATAGAAGTAGAATGAAGAATAGAAGAGAAGAGAATGGAATGGAATAGAATAGAATATAGAAGAGAAGAGAATATAGAATAGAATATAGAATGGAATAGAATGGAATAGAATTAGAATAGAATAGAATGAATGGAATGGAATGGAATGGAATGGAATGGAATAGAAGTAGAATGAAGAAGAGAAGAGAAGAGAATGGAATGGAATAGAATAGAATATAGAAGAGAATATAGAATAGAATATAGAATGGAATAGAATGGCATCGAATTCGAATCGAATCGAACGAATGGAATGGATGGAATGGCCTGGAATGGCTCGAAGTCAGAATGAAGAAATAGAAGAGAAGAGAATGGAATGGAATAGATCGAATATAGAAGAAAAGAGAATATCGAATAGAATCGAATGGAATAGAATGGAATAGAATTCCTCGAATATAGAATAGAATAGAATAGAATGCCTGGAATGGAATGGCCATGAATGGAATGGAATCTCCTATGCCGAAGCGCCGCGCCTGGAATCGCCTCGCATCTCTCCGCACACTCTCAATCAGAATCTAGAATGGACTCCCTGGAATAGAATTCGCACTCAATCGACTAGAATAGCCTAGACTCGAATAGACTTTCTGGAATGTGTTAATTGGACACACAAGGAATTTGTCTGGTGCAATGCTCTCAATGTCATAAAAGAAAAGATACATTCATCCATAGTCAAGAATCATCAGGTACAAATAAACACTTCATGATAGTCTAGTACATCAGCAATCAAATCATACTAGGAAATAGTCAATATTATGAATAAATAAGAATGGAATGGAATGGAATAGACTAGACTAGACTAGACTAACTACTATACTAGACTAGAATAGAATAGAATAGAATAGAATAGAATAGAATAGAATTCTTTATTGGCCAAGTGTGGATTGGACACACAAGGAATTTGTCTTTGGTGCAAATGCTCTCAGTGTACATAAAAGAAAAGATACATTCATCAAGAGTCAAGAATCATCAGGTGCAACAAGAAAAGTCATAGGGTACAATAAGCAATCAAATCATACTAGGAAACAGTCAATATAGATGGTTGTTAAATGAATTGCTGCGCTTGTTAAGTTAGTAATATTGTTACTAAAAACATTAGTAAGTTAATCATAGAAACTAGTAACCAATTCAGTTTCAAAGTGACAACAGAACTGGAAAAAGGGACTTACGCCATTTTTCACACTTACGACTGTTGCAGCATCCCTGGGGGAGGTTCATGTGATTTACATTCAGATGCTTGACAACTGATTCACATTTATGATGGATTGCAGGGTCCCGGGGTTGCGTGATTCCCTTTTGCGACCTTCTGCCAAGCCAAACCAAGGGGGGGAAGCCAGATTTGCTTAACGACTGTGTCCCTCATTTAACAACAGCAGTGATTGCCGTGACAAATATGGTGAGAAAAATCGTAAAAGGGGAGGGGAATTCAAATGTCTCACTTAACAATGTACAGGTTGGGCCCAGCTGTGGTCGTAAGCTGAGGAGTACCTGTAAGGTCGGTGGGGAAGGGAGATTCCTCAGTGGAGAAACCTGGCTTCCCCATTTTTTAAAAAATTCATATTTATATCCTGCCCTTCTCCAAAGACTCAGGGTGGCTTACAGTTTTTGGGATACAACCCAATGCGCTCAGCAATAGCCTTCATTCCATTGTATATGCCTGCTTATTACTAAGCAGCATTTTTACAAAGTCAGCTTATTGCCCCCAACAATCTTGGGTCCTCACTTTACCTACCCCGAGAGGATGGAAGGCTGAGTCAACCTTGAGCCTGGTGGGATTTGAGCCTGCAATAATTACAGGCAGCTGGAGCTAAGTGCTAGGCTATTAACAGCCTGCACCACCAAGGCCCCATTGACTTTGCTTCTTAGAAGGTCAGCAAAGCAGTGGTGGGATTCAAATTTTTTACTACTGGTTTGGTGGGCGTGGCTTGGTGGGCATGGCATGGTTTGGTGGGTGTGGCTTGGTGGGCGTGGCAAGGGCAGGATACTGCAAAATCCCCAATCCCTCCCCACTCCTGGGGGAAGGTTACTGCAAAATCCCTCTTCCCTCCCCACCCCACTAACCTGCTTTGCAGCTCCGTTCTCCTGTGCTGGGCAACCAAAGAGACCCAGCCAATCAGCTGGGACTCGATGGGAGGCAGAGAAGAGATGGGGTTGGCGGGGCCAGTCAGAAGGTGGTATTGGCCGGTTCTCCGACCTACTCAAAATTTCCGCTACTGGTTCTCCAGAACTGGTCAGAACTGGCTGAATACCACCTCTGCACCAAAGGGACAAATGTCACATGACCCCAGAACAAATGTCATAAAGATGAATCACTTGCCAAACAAAGGTCATAACTGTGAAAAATGGTCATGTCACTTTTTTTAAGGGCTGGTGTAACTTTGAATTCTGAATACAGAATTCGAAGGGAGGTTGAGGCCCTTCCATAACCCTTCTGGCCCCCGGATCACTCTCCTTCAGGGAAGGCATGTGACAGATGTGGCAAGGGGATGTGGGCCTGCAGCTGGGTCTCTCCAATGCTCCTCACTGAGTCAGGATGCCCTTGGTAGCTGGCTCTCTCTGCCTGGAGAACCAGTGCCATTCCTGGCCAACTGACAGAGGAAGGAAGGAAGGAAGGAAGGAAGGAAGGAAGGAAGGGAGGGAGGGAGGAGGAGGGAGGGAGGGAGGGAGGGAGGAAGGAAGGAAGGAAGGAAGGAAGGAAAGTAGGGAGGAAGGAAGGAAGGAAGGAAAGTAGGAAGGGAGGAAGGAAGGAAGTAGATAGGAAGGAAGGAAGGAAGGAAGGAAGGAAGGAAGGAAGGAAGGAAGGAAGGAAGGAAGGATCTTGCAGTTAGCAACAAGCTCAGCCTGCTGTGAAATCCATGCATTCCTTCAGAGAATTAGCTCGTCCAGGCCACATATTTCTGGTTTACCGCACAACTTTGGGAGACCATCAGTAGTGAGTGATCTGTCAAAGCTCCCACTTCAATCATTTTCCAAATATTGCTCTTCGGTCATTCTGACTCAAAACGCTGGGCATTCCCTACTCTTATTAAAGTCCTTCCTCACACTCCATCACTCATCAAACACCCATAACAACACGATGCGGCTGAGATTAATTTGGGGGCCTGAATCATCCCTTGGTGGATTTTTCTGGCCTGGAAAAGGCTGGCTGCCACTTCAGTTCACCCCTGAATCACTCGGGTTAGGGCTGGAAGGATCACACCGTCCCTCCCAAAGTTGACTGAGCTCCAGGTTGCTTCTAAGGAGGCTTCTAATCTTGAGTCCCAAAGGTGCTTTTTCAACTGGACTTTCTGGTTTTTCTTTGAATCCCATTCCTCACCATCCAGTCAGAGCTGAAGAAGCTTCTTGGATGAGAAGCGAAAAATCTTCCAAGAAAAACCAGAAAGTCCAGTTGCCTCTTGAAAAAAAAAAGCACCTTTGGGACAACCATGACTGAGGGACTGAGAAAATCCATAGACGTTCTTGGTGGTTTTTCCTTGAAGAGGTTTTGCTTCTCATCGAAGAAGCTTCTTCAGTTCTGGGTTAAGGTTGAACTGAAGCAGCTTCTTGGATGAGAAGCAAACGTTTTCCAAAGTTGTGGGGAGAGGGAGAATAACAGCAAGTTGCCCTTGCAAGAGCACTTTTGGGACAACCAAGTCTTGGATGACGGAGAATCTCCATAGACTTCTAATCTAAGGGTTAGGCTCTTGATGAGATGAAAAAGGGGATGATGTGTGGGAGATGGTTGAAAGCTCAGAAGAGTTCTTTAATCAATCAGAATACAGCTGGAGGGGACCTTCGAGGTCCTCTAGTCCAACTCCCTGGTCAAGCAAGAGACCCTCTACTGTTCCAGACAAATGGCCGTCCAGTCTCTTCCTAAAAACCTCCAGTGATAAAGCACCCACACCTTCTGGAGGCAAAGCTGTTTCATTGGTTAATTGTCCTCACTTCTAGGAAGTTTCTCCTTAATTCCAGGTTGCTTCTCTTCTTGATGAGCTTCCATCCGTTGTTTCTTGTCCTGCCTTCAGGTGCTTTGGAAAATAAATTGACTCCCTCTTCTTTGGGGCAGCCCCTCAAATATTGGAAGACTGCTATCATGTCCCCCTAGTCCCCCCTTGTCTCCCCTAGTCCTTCACTTCATGTACATGTACATTGAGAGCATTTGCACCAAGACAAATTCCTTGTGTGTCCAATCACACTTGCCCAATAAAGAATTCTATTCTATTCTATTCTATTCTATTCTATTATTCTATTCTATTCATTCCTTCCTTCCATTCCATTCCATTCTTCTTCTATTCTATTCTATTCTATTCTATTCTATTCTATTCTATTCTATTCTATTCTATTCTATTCTATTTATTCTATTCTATTCTATTCTATTCTATTCCATTCCATTCCATTCCATTCCATTCCATTCCATTCCATTCCATTCTTCTTCTGTTCTATTCTATTCTATTCTATTCCATTCCATTCCATTCTTCTTCTGTTCTATTCTATTCTATTCTATTCTATTCTATCTATTCATTCCATTCCATTCCATTCCATTCTTCTTCTGTTCTATTCTATTCTATTCTATTCTATTCTATTCTATTCTATTCTATTCCATTCCATTCCATTCTATTCTATATTTCTATTCTATTCTATTCTATTTCTATTTCTATTCTATTTCTATTTCTATTCTATTTCTATTCTATTCTATTCCTATTTCTGTTCTATTCTATTCTATTCTATTCTATTCTATTCTATTCTATTCCATTCCATTCCATTCCATTCTATATTTTGATTCTATTTCTATTCTATTCTATTCTATTCTATTCTATTCTATTCTATTTTTATTCTATTTCTATTTCTATTCTATTCTATTTCTACTCTATTCTATTTCTATTCTGTTCTATTTCTATTTTATTCTATTCTATTCTATTTCTATTCTGTTCTGTTCTGTTCTATACTATTCTGTTCTGTTCTGTTCTGTTCTATACTATTCTCTAGACTAGCCAAACCCAAATCCTGCAACAGTTCTTCATATGGTTTTGTCTCCAGGCCTTTGATCCTCCTAGTTTCTCCTCTCTGCACTTTTTCCAAAGTCCCAATGTTAATGTGGCGACCAGAAATGGATGCAGAGTACATCTGGAATAGTAGTCATCTGGAGTTGACCAGAACTGTCCCCAATATATATTTTGGGGTTTATGAGCAATGTTTTCCATTTTCATCAGTTTGGCAATGCCTTTGGCTCTTGAATGACCTTCCTGGAGAACTTGGCCGGCTTTCAGTTCACATTCACTCATTCTCAGATTTGTTAATTTCCTGGCAAATATTGGCCTGAAATCAGATGAATCAGTTGTGCAACAATAGCTCCACCAATCAGTTTTTTAAAAATAATATTGGTATTTACACACGTTCCTCAGCTCAGAGAGGCTGCCTGTGTGTAGAAATGCATTCTGGTGTCTCGTGGTGTTAGGCAGAGATGTTGGCTTTCGTGCATGTGCTCTCAAGTGTATATAAAAGAAAAGATACATTCATCAAGAATCATAACGTGCAACACTTAATGATAGTCATAGGGTACAATAAGCAATCAAATCATAATAGGAAACAGTCAATAAAAATCATTAGTACAAGCAACAAAGTTACAGTCATAAGTGGAAGGAGACGGGTGAAAGGAAGGATGGGAGGATTAATAGTAATAGTTCCTGAGAGCACAAGAAATGTGTTGTTCACACACACCCACACCCACACACACACACACCTGAGAGACCTACAAACCTGAGACACACATTTCTCCAACCACCTGGCCTTTGTTAGGCCAAACACAGTTATTGCATCAATTCCTTGTTTCACTGGTCAGGAGACAACAAACTTACTTCTTTTATAAGTATATAAATTTGCCTATGTATATTGGAAATACATATATGTATATCTGAAATGATATAGATTCATGATGGCAAACCTATGGCACACGTGCCACAGGTGGCACTCAGAGCCATTTATGCTGGCACGTGAGCCATAGGCAAACTTACATCACTGAGCATGCGCATGCCTCACAGCTGATTTTTCGGCTGCTTTGAGGCCTTTTTCGCCTCCCAGAGACTTGGAAAAAGCCTCTGCAAGGCTTTTCAGGCCGAAGAGGCCTGTTTCGTCACTTCCTGTAATACCAGAAGTGACAAAACAGGCATATTATTCGTCCTGAAAAGCCTTACAGAGGCTTTTTTCAAGCCTCTGGGAGGCTGAAAAATCAGCTATGAGGCACAGTGCAGGTAAGGAGGTGGTGGTGGGGATTGCACCCGTATGTGCAGGGGCGGTGGGGGGGGGGTGCATTGCATTCTGGGTGCTGGCACGCGAGTGCGTGCACGCTAATGCGCGTGCAATTTTTGGCACAGGAGCCCAAAAAGGTTAGCCATCACTGATATAGGTTATCCTGCTTGATCCAGGCGCTGGACTAGAACATCTCCAAGGTCCCTTCCAACTCGGATATTCTATGTTCTCCTTTGGTCTAATCAGTTTTGGCAACGGCCACCTCTGTGAAGCAGCTGAAGGCCATCCCAGGAAGCCAATCTTAGAACCAGGAAAATATATTCTGTGGGCGCTGTCCTTGTCAACCTCCCTCTTTTCTTTCAATTCTGGTCAACAAATTGGTTTCTTTGAAGAGA
>CM019151.1:8000382-8027514 GCA_009733165.1 Naja naja | reverse complement strand
TGCTGACCTTTCTGATTGACAAGCTCAGAGTCTTAGCCACTGAGCCACCATGACAGATGGTTAACCATAGGAACAATAGTTGCAGGAATTGGGTATGTCACGTTTAATGAAAAGAAGGACCAGGGGAGACATGATTAGAATAGAATAGAATAGAATAGAATAGAATAGAATAGAATAGAATAGAGTAGAGTAGAGTAGAGTAGAGTAGAGTAGAATAGAATAGAATAGAATAGAATAGAACAGAACAGAACAGAATAGAATAGAACAGAATAGAATTCTTTATTGGCCAAGTGTGACTGAACACACAAGGAATTTGTCTTCGTGCAAATGCTCTCAGTGTGCATAAGAAAGATACATTCGCAAGAGTCAAGAATCATAAGGTACAACACTTAATGATAAATATAGGGTACAATAAGCAATCAAATCATACTAGGAGACAGTCAGTATAATATAATATAATAAGAATATAATAAGAATATAATGGAATAGAATAGAATAGAATAGAATAGAATAGAATAGAATAGAATAGAATAGAATAGAATAGAATAGAATAGAATAGAAAATATGGAGTGGAATGGAGTGGAATAGAAATAGAAATAATAGAATAGAATAGAATAGAATAGAATAGAATAGAATAGAATAGAATAGAATAGAATAGAATAGAATAGAATAGAATAGAATTCTTTATTGGCCAAGTGTGATTGGACACAAGGAATTTGTCTGGTGCAAATGCTCTCAGTGTACATAAGAAAAGATACATTCGTCAAGAGTCAAGAATCATCAGGTACAACACTTAATGATAGTCATAGGGTACAATAAGCAATCAAATCATACTAGGAAACAGTCAATATAAATCATAAGGATACCAGCGACAAAGTTACAGTCATATACAGTCACAAGTGGGAGGATGGATGAGAAGGAGGATGAGAAGATTAATAGTAATAGTAGTGCAGACTTTGTAAATAGTTGGACAGTGTTGAGGGAATTATTTGTTTAGCAGAGTGATGGTGTTCGGGGGGAAAACTCTCCTTGTGTCTAGTTGTTCTGGTGTGCAGGGCTCTATAGCATCGTTTTGAGGGAAGGAGTTGAAACAGTTTATGTCCGGGATGTGAGGGGTCTGTAGACATTTTCACAGTCCTCTTTTTGACTCGTGCAGGATACAGGTCCTCCATGGAAGGCAGGTTGTTTCTTCTGCAGTCCTAATTATCCTCTGTGTCTGTCCTGTTGGGTTGCAGAACCAAATGATAGCAGTCTTCCAATATTTGAGGGGCTGCCACAAAGAAGAGGGAGGTCAACTTATTCCCCAAAGCACCTGAAGGCAGGACAAGAAGCCACGGTTGTAAACCAATCAAGGAGAGAAGCAATCTGGAATTAAGGAGGAATTTCCTGACCGTGAGAACAATAAACCAGGGGAATGACTTGCCACCAGACATTGTGGGTTCTCCATCACTGGAGGTTTTCAAGAAGAGATTGGACAGCCATTTAACTGGGGTGCCATAGAACTCCTGCTTGAGAAGAGGGTTGGAATAGAAGACCTCCAAGGTCCCTTCCGACTCCATTATTCTGTGATTCTGACTTGATCAACATTGCCAGGATTATCTCATCTGCTGTGCCAGGAGATATTTTTGAAGTTCTGCTTCCAACCTCTCCAAATTTAGAAGGTCAGGAACAGGGTGGGCCCAAATATTTTTACTATCGGTTCTGTGGGCGTGGCTAGGTGGGCGTGGCTGGATGGGTGTGGCCCTGTGACTGGGTGGGCGTGGCTTTTTTGTGCAGCACTCTTCCTTGCATGCCATTTTTGGGGGCCTCCTAGGCCTCAGGGAAGCCTCCTGGGGGCGCTTTTGCTCCCAGGAGGTTTCCCTGAGGCCTAAGAAGGCAAAAAAATGGAGTGCAGTGGGGCTGTGCAGCACATACACACCCCCACACCTCCTTTTGCCTTCTGGGCCTCAGGGAAGCCTCCTGAGTGAAGCAGTAAGACTGTGAGGGGGATCCCAGAACAGTTGATCTCTGGGAGGAAAAAGAAAGAAATACCAGTTCGACTGAACCGGTAGCAGTTTTATTTTTTACTACCAGTTCGCCCAAACTGGGCTGAACCAGTAGAATCCCACCACTGGTCAGGAAGTCCTCCAAAAACTTATTTAGCACAGCTTACTGGGGAATTATGGGAGTTGTTGTCCACAAGTCTAAAAGTTACCAAGTTTGGAGACCCCCCAGTTCATACAGTTTAATCTTCATAAAAGAATTTAGGAACCTACAAGCATTTTTCTAAAAGAAAAAAAAATGATATCCCCCACGTGACCATGGCTGGCTGAGGAATTCTGGGAGTTGAAGTCCACAAGTCTTAAAGTTTCCAAGTTTGGAGATACCCTGGTCTGGACCAATGCTCCTTTTTTCCTTGGCACTTCCTGTACTGACTATTTCAGGCCACCAAAGCAAAGAGTCCGTGAAGAAATGGAGATTTTTTTTAGAAGAATCCATGTATTTATATTTCAGAGATGAGAGGCATCTATTACAGCAGGGGTCCCCAAACTTAGCAACTTTAAGACTTGTGAACTTCAATTCCCAGAAGCTGGCTGGAGAATTCTGGGAGTTGAAGTCCACAACTCTTAAAGTTGCCAAATTTGGAGACCTCTGCACTAGAGAATGGTGACAGTTTGCTTGGAAAGTGGTGGGTTTTACAACTGTTACCATCCAGGGCAGTCTTCCCTGGTCCCTTCTGCAGGTGCGTTCTATGACCGCAAACTCTTTGTTTTTCCAAGATGGGCAGAAGTCTGACGGCTACGTAGACCTAGGGTTAATGTTGTGTAACACGAGGTTATAATCACAATGGATGTAACCGTATGCAGGAAAAACCTTGGGGTAAATTTGTGATTGAGATGGAGGCTTCTTAGCTGGGAATTTCCTGGTGCAAAATGGCAGGGCTTATTTGTGGTGGCTTTGTATATTTTGCATTCTTGCTTGTGTAAACGGTTTACTCTTGAGGCAAACAATAAGATGAGGTAGGAAGAACATCAATAAACTCGCCAGCTCTTTCAGTGGATAAAAATGGGAAGTTTATGTTTTGGTCTCTCCTAAGTGAGTTAGCTGGAAAGTTTCCTGGCACTGAGGTGACTTGTAGGTCTCCAGGTGCTTTGGATCACCTGTTCAGCTGTTCCTCCTGCCTTCCAGAGGACATGTGGTCCACCAAGGGTGAGGGGCTCTTTATGGGAAGGAAGGAAGGAAGGAAGGAAGGAAGGAAGGAAGGAAGGAAGGAAGGAAGGAAGGAAGGAAGGAAGGAAGGAAGGAAGGAAGGTTATGCAAGCGGCCTCTGCTGACTTGGCACTCCCGTCCCCTATAAGCTGTAAACCAGGGCTGTCCAACCTTGGCCGTGTCAAGACTTGTGGACTTCAACTGCTCAAATACCCCCGACAGCCATGGAAATACAGTGGAAAGGGAAGGGTAGGGAAGGAAAGGGAGGAAGAAAAGGAAGGAGGGAGGGAGGAACAAAGGAGAGGAGGAAAAAGGAGAGAAGAAGAAAAGGAAGGGAAGGGAAGGGAAGAGGGACAGGAAAGGAAAGAGGAAAGATTAGGGAAGAGGAAAGGAAAGGAAGGGAAGGGAAGAGGAAGAGAAAAGGAAAGGAAAGAGGAAAGATTAGGGAAGAGGAAAGGAAGGGAAGGGAAGAGGAAGAGAAAAGGAAAGGAAAGAGGAAAGGTTAGGGAAGAGGAGAGGAAAGGAAGGGAAGGGAAGAGGGAAAGGAAAGGAAAGAGGAGAAAGGAAAGGCCTATTTACCTCATTCATCCACCTTTGGCAAATCCTACACAATGCCTGCAGCCAGCCTGGGAGGGAGGGAGGGGTGGGAGGGGTGTCCTGTGTCCTGGGGCTTTGGCCCTCCCTCGCCGAGCGAGGTGCTCTTTGTTGCCCCTTTCAGCACAGCCTCCCACCCACCGCCATTGAGCTCCCACTCTCTGGAGGCCAAGAACGGAGCCCGCCATGGGTGGAAGCGATTAGCCCAGCCGAGAAAAGAGAGAGAGAGAGAGAGAGAGAAGCGATCCTTCTTCAGCAGTTTCATCAGATAAAAGCTGCTGAAAAGGGCCTCCCTTTCGGAGGCCATCTCTCCCGGGCGAAAGGAGGAAACGCACCATCATTATGGGGGCTATTAGAAACGGGCCTGGCTGTTGTTCACGGGGCACTGGGAATGGCCCTTGTCCAACCGGACCCGGGAGAAATCCTAAGCTGCAAAGACCTTTATCTCCTGCTTAATGAGCCCCCGTGAAAGGGGTTTTCAAACCATCAGCTTGTCCACTCAGCCTGGGAAGATTCTTTCCCAAGGCCCAGGAGAACGAGCCTCGTTGTTGTCCGTTGGCCTCCGCCAGATAAAGGGACAACACTGGCCTCTTGTTCCTGCCCGGGAGGGGCCCCGGCTGACATTTGACGGGATGAAAAGGAGAAACACGAGAGCCCCGTTGTCTTCCCTGCAGATCTCTGCTTTTGCCCTTTCACAGGGTAACCGAGTCGGGAAGGGAGCTTGAAGGTCTTCTAGTCCAGCCCTCCCCCGGGCTTGAGCAAGAAACCCTCCACCGTTTCAGACACCTTAGCTGCCCAGTCCCTTCCCCAAAGCCTCCAATGATGGAGCAGCCACAGCTCCACAGCTTCTGAAGGGAAGAGCTGCTTCCACCGCTGAATTGTTCTCCCTAGCGTGAAATTTAGTTTACTTTACTTTATCAATCTAGATCAGTTGGCTTGTATTATTTAATAGTGTTCTAGATAACTAATTTATTGTCTGTTTTTAGTTGTGAGTCCCAGTCCTTTCGAGAGGGGCTTACAAAAATTAATAATAATAATAATAATAATAATAATAATATTGTCATTGCACCATGTACAACGAAATTAAATACCATCTTCAGCGCACATTATGACTATGAAAACAAACACACACACCCCTCCTTCACATTCTATACAACTGAATTGAAAACCCCTGATATCGCATTCATATTGCATTATACAGTAGAATTCAACAGAGTTACTGCCCTGGGATAGAAGCTGTTTTTTATTGTCCTGTACCATCCGCCAGATGGTAATACTGTGTTTCCCCGAAAATAAGACCTACCCCGAAAATAAGACCTAGTGTGTTTTTGGGAGCCAAAAAAAATATAAGACAGTGTCTTATTTTCGGGAAACACGGTATGCGATTTGTTCGTGGTTTCGTACATGAATAAATGTACATTGTTCTACATGAATATGGTAAGTGTTTTTTTTCATTAAATATATATATATAAAAGACCTACCCAAAATAAGACCTAGTGTGTTTTGGGAGCCAAAAAATATATAAGACAGTGTCTTATTTTCGGGGAAACACGGTAGTTCAAAAAAAGGGTTCTCAGGATGGGATGGATCTTTGAGAATGTTTTGAACTTTCTTAAGGCAGGGGAGCTCTAAAGCTCTTCCAAAGAGGGGAGAGGGCAACCCATGATCCTCTCTGGGCAATGACGTTAACCTTCTGGAGTGCTGTCCTATCTGCCCCTGTGCAATTGGCAAACCATCCACAGGTGCAGTAAGTTAAGATACTCTCTATGGTGCAGCGGTAGAAGGTCGCCAGCAGTTTTTCATTCAGTTCTTGTTTCCTGAGAAGCCTCAGGTTGTATAATCTCTGCTGGGCCCTTTTGACCAGGGCTGCAATGTGAACCCCCCCAGGTCAGGTCCTCTTTTAGGGTAACACCCAGAAACTTAAAACTGGCCACTTGCTCCACTCGGTCTCCATTGATAAGCAATGGCTGGATGTCTGATCTGTTCCTTCCATATAGTCCACTATCAGCTCCTTGGTCTTATTGGTGTTGAGGAGCAAGTTGTTGTCCCTACACCACGAAAGCAACCGGTCCACCTCATCTCAGTAGGCAGACTCATCCCCCGCCCAGAGATGAGTCCCACCACTGTTGTATCAAATTTCTCCTTACAAATGAAAGTAAATTTACGTGTCCCAGGATAATGTTGTCCCAGGATAATGCTGATAATGTAGTCTTCCAAGCTTTCGGGACTCATGCTTGAACCTATGGTCAAGGAACTTCTCTCTCACCAGAATGCGTGCTTTGGGCTGTTCTATGTGTAATATTTATGTGGTGCCTGGTTGTGTGGGGCTTTTTAGTTGTTGATTGGGGTGTCGACGGCTTGTTGTTAGGTCATTGGCTGTTGTATATATAGATTGGGTGCAACCAGGCTTAATAGCAGTAACTGGGAGAGGGATCTTGGAGTCTTAGTGGACAACCAGCTAAATATGAGCCAGTGCAGCAGCAGCAGCCAAAAAAGCCAATGCAATCCTAAGTTGCATTAACAGAGGGATACAATCGACATCAAGAGATGGACTAATACCACTCTATAAAGCCTTAGTAAGACCTCACC
Source organism: Naja naja (assembly GCA_009733165.1). Classification (NCBI taxonomy): domain Eukaryota; kingdom Metazoa; phylum Chordata; class Lepidosauria; order Squamata; family Elapidae; genus Naja; species Naja naja. Next base: position 8,021,142 of record CM019151.1, on the reverse strand, counting down.
TAGAGTAGTGCATCCAGCTTTGGTCACCACACTATAAAAAAGAGGTTGAGACTCTAGAAAAAGTGCAGAGAAGAGCAACCAGGATGATTAGGGGACTGGAGGCTAAAACATACGAAGAACGGTTGCAGGAACTGGGCCTGGCTAGTCTTATGAAAAGAAGGACCAGGGGAGACAGGATAGCAGTCTTCCAATATTTGAGGGGCTGCCACAGAGAGGAAGGGGTCAAGCTATTCTCCAAAGCACCTGAAGGCCAGATAAGGAATAATGGATGGAAACTGAACAAGGAGAGAGTCAACCTAGAAGTAAGGAGTAACTTTCTGACAGTGAGAACAATCAACCCATGGAACAGAAGTTGCCTTCAGAAGTTGTGAGAGCTTTCCCAGGCTTCAGTCATTCCCCTGGCTATAGATCCCTGCACACCAGAACAACTAGACACAAGGACCGTTTTTTCCCAAATGCCATCACTCTGCTAAACAAATAATTCCCTCAACACTGTCCAACTATTTACAAAGTCTGCATTACTATCACTAATCATCTTCTCATCGTTCCTATCACCCATCTCCTCCCACTTGTGACTGTACGACTGTAACCTTCTTGCTTGTATCCTAATGATTTTTATGGTCTGTTTCCTAGTATGATTTCATTGCTTATTGTACCCTATGACTACTATTAAGTGTTGTACCTGATGATTCTTGACCCTTGACGCATGTATCTTTTCTTTTATGCACACGGAGAGCATTTGCACCAAGACAAATTCGTTGTGTGCCCAATCACACTTGGACAATAAAGAATTCTATTCTGTTCTGTTCTATTCTATTCTATTCTATTCTATTCTATTCTATTCTATTCTATTCTATTCCCTTCCCTTCCCTTCCCTTCCCTTCCCTTCCCTTCCCTTCCCTTCCCTTCCACTCCACTCCACTCCACTCCACTCCATTCCATTCCATTCCATATTCCATTCTATTCTATTGGCTGGGCAGTTCCCGCAACTGTTCATCACACAGTTATTTAATGAGGCTGAACGAGGACCCGGGAAAGACTCTCTTCCTCCCCAGAGTGCTAATGGCCCCCACTGGTACTTGTTTCTAACAGTTTCCACATTGTATAGCAGCAAAGTTGCATTTGACAGGTGCAGCATCCCTCCTTAATCAGGGGGGCTTCGTTGCCATTTAAGTGGCTCCCCGTTGGGCGGCCTCTGTCCTGGCATTCCGGCCGAGGTGAGATTTAAGCCTCCAAGCCTGAGAAGTGACATTACTGGATCTGTTCTCAGGGAAACATGATTGTCCCCAAACAAGGACCGAGCCAGGAGGGATAAAAAGCTGCCTTTCTGATACCGGACAAAAGGCCGAGAAGTCGAAGATCTTCGGATGAAACTCGATCAGGCCAAAGCAAGTAGCGAAGGTCAACGTCTTTCACTCCCTGCATAAATTAGGCTCTGAAAGGGAGCCAGTGTGAGTCTCCAGATAAAGGCGTCATTTAGAGCCGGAAGGGGAACGAAGAGGAGGGTCCATGGCCATTGCAACTGGGCTGGGGAGCTGGGCTTGCAATCCCATTCAAGGCATGCAGTTGGGTTCCGTTGGGAAATGCATGGCTGAGAGCCAGCGAAGCTTCAGCGATTCCAGACCGGCCTCCAGGAAGGTAACGGTGTTGGTGAACCATGCTCTCATCTCAAAGGAAGGCTCCTTGGAGCCATGCTTCTGACCTTGGTGCAGAGGTGGGTATTCAGCCAGTTCTGGCCAGTTCTGGAGAACCGGTAGCGGAAATGTTGAGTAGTTCTGGAGAACCGCCAATCCCACCTCTGACTGGCCCCGCCAACCCCATCTCTTCTCTGCTTCCCATTGAGTCCCAGCTGACCGGCTGGGTCTTCCTTGGTTGCCCTGCACAGGAGAACAGAGCTGGAAAGCAGGTTAGTGGGGTGGGGAGCAGAGGTGGTATTCAGTAGGTTCTGACCAGTTCTGGAGAACCGGTAGCAGAAATTTTGAGTAGTTCGGAGAACCAGCCAATCCCACCTCTGACTGGCGCTGCCAACCCTCTCTATTGTCTGCCTCCCATGGAGTCCCAGCTGATCGGCTGGGTCTTCCTTTGTTGCCCTGCACAGGAGAACAGAGCTGGAAAACAGGTTAGTGGGGTGGGGAGCAGAGGTGTTGTTCTGTAGGTTCTGACCAGTTCTGGAGAACCGGTAGCAGAAATTTTGAGTGGTTCAGAGAACCGGCCAATCCAACCCCATCAGTCCCAGTCCCAGCTGACCGGCTGGGTCTTCCTTGGTTGCCCTGCACAGGAGAACGGAGCTGGAAAGCAGGTTAGTGGGGTGGGAGGAAGGGGATTTTGCAGTATATCCTTCCCCTGCCACGCCCACCAAGGCACGCCCACAGAACCGGTAACAAATTTTTTTGAATCCCGCCACTGGAGGGAATGGAGACTTTACAATATCCTTCCCCTGCCAGGCCCACCAAGCCACGCCCACCAAGCCACACCAGGCCCACCAAGCCACGCCCACCAAGCCACTCCACGCCCACCAAGCCACGCCCACAGAACTGGTAGTAAAAAAAAAATTGAGTCCCACCACTGCCTTGGCGATGTAAAGATGGGTGGACTTCAAGGCCCAGAATTCTCCAGCCAGCCATGGTGTCTCCCGATGTCTTTTTGCAACCACTTTTGCCCCACCTTACTACCAAAAAGATGTTGAGACTTTGGAAAAAGTTCAGAGAAGAGCAGCTAAGTTGATTAAGGACCTGGAGACTAAAACGTTTATTTTATTTTGTTTCATTTAGTTTGTCAAGCATGTATGAGAAAACAAGTCTAAGTATGAACATAACCTATAAACATGTAAGTATAAACAGGTTGAAGTATATATATATAATAAATGAAATACAAATAAATGGGAACAGTAAGACAGGAACAGTAGGCACGCTGGTGCGCTTATGGACGCCCCCTTACAGACCTCTTGGGAATGGAGTGAGGTCCACAGGAGATCTTCTCCTCTTCCTCCTCCTCCTCCTCCTCCCCTATTACCATTGTCATTCCAAACAGAAGGAATAGTCAAGATGTGGAACCAGAAAAAGCCAGCACGGTAGGACAGGGACTAGGCATGCTGGTGCGCTTATGCACACCCCCTTATAGACCTCTTAGGAGATGATCTTCTTCTTCTTCTTCTTCTTCTTCTTCTTCTTCTTCTTCTTCTTCTTCTTCTTCTTCTTCTTCTTCTTCTTCTTCTTCCTCTTCCTCTTCCTCCTCCTCCTCCTCCCCCCCTATTACCATTGTCATTCCAAACAGAAGGAATAGTCAAGATGTGGAACCAGAAAAAGCCAGCACGGTAGGACAGGGACGGTAGGCATGCTGGTGCACTTATGCACACCCCCTTATAGACCTCTTAGGAATGGAGTGAGGTCCATGGGAGATGATCATCTTCCTCCTCTTCTTCTTCTTCTTCTTCTTCTTCTTCTTCTTCTTCTTCTTCTTCTTCTTCTTCTTCTTCTTCCTCTTCCTCTTCCTCTTCTTCCTCTTCCTCCTCCTCCTCCCCTATTACACCATTGTCATTCCAAACAGAAGGAATAGTCAAGATGTGGAACCAGAAAAAGCCTGCACAGTAGGACAGGGACGGTAGACACACTGGTGCGCTTATGCACACCCCCTTACAAGCCTTTTAGGAATGGAGTGAGGTCCACGGTAGACAGTTTAAGGTCATATGAAGAAGGGTTGCAGGAATTGGGTAGGGCCAGTCTAGAGAAAAGAAGGACTAGGGGGGACATGATAGCAGCATTCCAGTATCTGAGGGGCTGCCCCAAAGAAGAGGGGGGTGAAATTATTTTCCAAAGCACCAGAAGGCAGGACAAGAAGCAACGGATGGAAACAAACTAAAGAGCGAAGCAACCTGGAATTAAGCAGAAACTTCCTAACCATGAGGACAATCAACCAGTGGAACAGATTGCCACCAGAAATCGTGGGTGCTCCATCACTGGAGGTTTTTCAGAAGAGACTATTATCTGAAATAGTATAGGCTGTCCTGCTTGAGCAGGGGCTGGACTAGAAGGCCCAAGGTCCCTTCCAACTCTGTTACTCTGTTATTCCTGTTTTAAAAACTTTCTTCCACCTTCTGCAATTTCTCCTCTTTGGCCACCCGTTTTGCCTTCGTCCCCCACAATTTCCAATCTCCCTTTGACTGGCAGAAATACAGCCTCTCCGCCTTCCTCTCTTGTTTTTAATCCGTCGCTTTCATGGCCCATAAACACTCAGCGCATGGACAACGGTGAACCAGGGAACATAAATCTCGGCCCAGCTTCTGCCCTGGTGGAGACCAGCGTTGTAAGTTAACCAAGACTGTCTGGATTTTTCTGCATTTAGATTTTCCTCTGGTGGAAGCCCGGCCATAATTCAGTAGCAAGGCAGAGATCTTGCTTTCTGCTTCTTGGGAGACCCAGATAAATTGTCAAATATTTCCACTGGAAAGTCTGCAGAGCTCCCCAAAGCCTCTTAGTCTGGAGATCTGGAGAAACTTTGGCCAGCCAAGGGACCTCATCCTTCCCACCCCACGAAGGAGAGAGGGACTCCTTTCGCCCCCGCAGACATCCTGGGGAAAGAGGGACTAAGACAGCAGCTGCCGAAAAGAGCAGATCACCCTGACCTAGACAGAAAAATAATCTGCCCCAGAAAAAGTTTGGCTTCATAAAAGTAGTCCTCTGCTTACAACCAAAATTGAGCTCCACATTTCTGTAGCTGAGTGTCATGCCCCTGTTGGAGTCTGAATCCGAGGAGGAAGATGAACAGCTGACAGGGAGAGGGAGTGTGGCTCCATTGGCTGTGGAGGAAACTGGGGAAGGGCAAAGTCCAGCTGGGCCGAGCAGGGAAGAGGTAGAACAAGGGAGAGGGAGTTCAGAGGAAGAACCAGGCCCACCCCCTCTTCATCCTAGGGCATGCAGGGAGGAACGGAGAAGGGAGCAACGTGGGTTGGGTGGCTTACGGGGGAGGAAAGGGCCCTGATTCCCTTCATTAGCCACACCTGGGAATGAAAGTTTAAAAGAACTGAATGCTGACTGTGGCAGCTGCTGGGAGCAAATGTGACTTTATCCTGTGTTTTCTTTGTTTATCTGTGTTCCTGGCGTCTTCCCAATGCTGTGAGTTTTGCCGTGCCTTCAAGTCTGGAGTTCTTGCTCTTACCCTGCCAAACTAATTTACTTTACTTTTACTTTTACTTTAATGGGATTTATATGCCGCCCTATCTCCCGAAGGACTCAGGGCGGCTCACAACAGTAAAAATGTATAATACAAAAAGTTTAAAATTTAAAAAATATTAAAATAGAAATCCCAAAAGTACTAATTAAAACTGACAACAGCCAATATGCACCAATAAAAACCAATAAAATGCCCCCCGAATTCCAGGTCGGCCTGTTGAAAGAGCCATGTCTTCAGGTCGTGATGGAAGGATCGAAGGTCAGGAGCCATCCACAGCTCCAAAGGCAGCTGATTCCACAGGGTGGGTGCTCCCACAGAGAAGGCTCTCCCCCTGGGGGTCACCAGCCAACACTGTCTGGCCGACGGCACCCCGAAGAGGCCCTGTCTGTGGGAGCACACGGGACTCTGGGCAGTCATTGCTGGCAGTAGATGTTCCCTCAAATACCCCAGCCCTAAGCCATGTAGGGCTTTATAGGTGATTACCAGCACCTTGAATCTCACCCGGAGGGCAACCGGCAACCAATGCAGCTCACGCAGGACGGGTGTAACATGGAAGTATCGGGATACTCCCATCACAACCTGCGCGGCCGCATTCTGCACCAGCTGAAGCCTCCAAGTGGACCACAAGGGCAGCCCCATGTAGAGAGCATTGCAGTAGTCTACACGGGAGGTAACGAGCACATGAGTAACCGTACGTAAGGCATCTCAGTCCAGATAGGGGCGCAACTGGCGCACCAGGCGAACCTGGGCAAATTACCTCCTCTTGCCTTGATTGGACTTATAGTTGCAGTTTTTGTTGACCATGTTTTAGACTTGATTCTCTGCAGCCAAAGGCTGTTCCTGGGAGAGTTTTTCTCAACCAGGACATTGGGAGCAAAGTTGGAGCTATTAAAGGGACTCTTATTGATTATCTGACTGTGTTGCCTTTGGGCCATGCCCCTTTGGGTCATCACACCGAGCAAGATCATTGTTTGCTAAGGTTCACCCCATTTTACCACGTTTCTTGCCACTATTGTTAAATGAATCACTGAGTTGTTAAGTTGGGAACATGGTGTTTAAGTGAGTCTGACTTCCTCACTGACTTTGCTTGTCCTGACCTTGAGACACAGCACTGGTCATAAGTATGAACCAATTGCCCAGCATCTGAATTTTGATCGCATCATCAGCGGAGATGCTACCAAGATGGTAGGTGTGAAAAATGGTCATAAGTCACTTTTTTTCAGTGTCACTAAATGAACTGCTGTGAGTCCTCGGTGCTTCCTCAACTTGGTGGTTTTCTTGCGGACATTTCATCACCCATCTAGGTAACATCATCAATTGAATAAGCAGGGAGTAAGACCAGAAAACCTTCCAAGCAGAAATCAATACCCTTATCATACAGAGAATGGTTGCTGGAATTGGGTAGGTCTCCTTTAATGAAAACTAAGGGGGGACATGATAGCGGTCTTCCAAGATTTGAGGGGCTGCCACAGAGAGGAGGAAGGGGTCATCTTATTCTCCAGAGCACCAGGAACGAAGGACAAGAAGCAGCGGATAGAAACTAATCAAGAAGAGAAGCAACCTGGAAGTAAGAAGGAATTCCCTAACAGTGAGAAGGATTAACCAATGGAATGCCTTCTCTTCAGAAGTTGTGGGTGCTTCATCACTGGAGGATTTTAAGAAGAAAGTGGACAATCATTTGTCTGAAACAGCATAGCATTTCCTGCTTGAGCAGGGGGTTCTTTGGTCATGGGGGGGGAGGTGTTACCCCCGTGGATAGGGCGAGGAATCTGGGCATCCTCCTGGATGCACAGCTCAATCTGGAGGAGCAAGTGGGAGCTGCGGCCAGGGGCTGCCAGGTTCGGCTGGTTCGCCAGCTCCGCCTCTTACCTGAACCGAGATGCCCTTCAACGGTCACCCATGCGCTGCCACTTCCAGAATCCATCACTGCAATGCTCTCTACATGGGGCTGCCCTTGCGGATTATTCTCGGAGGTTGCAGCCGGTGCAGAATCGCGCCGCTGGCTGTGATGGGGGTGTCCCATACTCCCATGTTACACCCCTCCTGCTAACTTGCATTGGTTGCCGGTTGCCTTCCGGGTCTCCTTCAAGGTGTTAGCAACAACTTATAAAGCCCTAAATGGCTTGGGTCCAGGGTACTTGAACCTCCTGCCAGCATCACATTCCGATCGCCCCATGTGCTCCCACAGGAGGGGCCTCCTGGGTATACTGTCTGTCAGGCATTATAGGCTGGCGGTTCCCAGGGCTAGGGCCTTTCTGTCGAGCGCCCGCCCTATGGAATCAGCTCCCAGGCGATCTTCGTTTGGCCCCTGATCTCCTTCTCCGGGACCTGAAGACCTGGTTGTTTCAGCAGGCCGGCCTGGATTGACCATGGGGGCGGGTTGTTTTAACAGCATTCTTTATTATTGTAATTTTAACTGTTTTTTTAATGTTTCTTGTAATTTAGACTTGTCTTTATTTAATATCTTTTCATTGTATATATGTTCTTTTTTATGTGTTCACTGAGTCCTTTCGGAGAAGGGCATAAGTCTAATAAAATAATAAAATAATAAAATAATAAGATCTCCAAGGTCCCTTCCAACATTTTGTTTTCTATTCTATTCTATTCTATTCTATTCTGTTCTATTCTACATTCCAATATTTATCCTATTCTATTTTATTTTCAAATTCTATTCTATTCTATACTATTCTATTCCTACAGTACTCTAATCTACTCTAATCTACTCCACTCTACTCTATATTCCATTCTATGCTATGCTATGCTATTCTATTCCATTACATATTTTCTATTCTATTCTATTCTATTCATCATTCTACTCTACTCTACTCTACTCTACTCTACTCTACTCTACTCTACTTTACTCTACTCCACTCTACTCTACTCTATATTCCATTCTATGCTATGCCGTTCCATATTTTCTATTCTATTCTATCTATTCTACTCTATTCTATTCTATTCCTAGAGTACTCTACTCTGCTCTACTCTACTCTATATTCTATTCTATGCTATGCTATGCTGTACTATTCAATTCCATTCCATATTTTCTATTCTATTCTGTTCTGTTCTGTTCTGTTCTCGTCTGTTCTGTTCTCTTCTGTTCTCTTCTGTTCTGTTCCATTCCATATTTTCTATTCTATTCCATTCCATTCCATTTCATTCCATTCCAATCAAGGAACTACGAAGAAAACCACACTTCCACCAATAAAATGATAAGAAAAGCCACTGGTATATAAACAGAGAGCAACCCCCCCCTTCTAGCACTTTTGATGTTACCTGGTTGGGTAAAATTCACCAAAAGGGTGAGGACTCCACCCCTGCAGATGGGGCTTGTCATTCCCTCCAGAGGAAGGGGCTGAGGATGGCCAGCCATCCGGGCTAAGCGAAGGAAACTTTTTCCTGAAGCGACACCCAGCTCCCATCCCGAATCCTTCGTGTCTCCAGACAGAGTATTTGGGAAGGGGGCATCAGCCCCGGCTCTAAATCAAGCCAGCCACACAAGCTTTACTGCCCGCCAGACTGTTTAGAGATTCAGAATCAACAAATCATCCCCCATAAATATGATGTCCCTGTTGGCATTTCATCAAGATGCTTTATGCCCCTGACAATGCCAGGCTAGATTTATGAGGGCGAATGCCTGGGAAAAGCTGTCAGGGCTCTCTTATTGGAATTCAACTTTGTCTTATTGTTTGGCCTCCCATTCTGCCCTCCTCCCCGCTCCATCGGGGGGCTCTCATACCAGAAGAGAAAAGTTTGCGGGTTCTGTTCATCAAGTTGGAAAGTTCAGTGGTGAGATTCAATTTTTTAAAGCTACCGGTTCTGTGAGCGTGGCTTGGTGGGCGTGGCAGGGGAAGGATATACTGCAAAATCCCTCTTCCCTCCCCACCCCACTAGCCTGCTTTGCAGCTCCGTTCTCCTGTGCAGGACAACCAGAGGAGACCCAGCTGATTAGCTGTGGGCGTGGCTTGGTGGGCATGGTGTTCTGTGGGTGTGGCTTGGTGGGCGTGGCTTGGTGGGTGGCGGGGGAAGGATAGTGCAAAATCCCCCTTCCCTCCCTGCCCCCCTAACCTGCTTTGCAGCTCCGTTCTCCTGTGCAGGGCAACAAAGAAGACCCAGCCAATCAGCTGGGACTCAGGAGGCGGAGAAGAGATGGGGTTGGCGGGGCCAGTCAGAGGTGGGATTGGCCGGTTCTCCAAACTACTCAAAATTTCCGCTACCGGTTCTCGAGAACCGGTCTGAACCTGCCGAATACCCCCTCTCTATTCGATCATTGGAAAAATCCACGATTCAGACTCAGGGCCTCAGGAGTTGCTTCGCTGGGCTTCTGAGACCTTCTTCGAAAGGACAGTTGGAACTCAGGGTTGGATCGTGGGCTTCTTGGTGGTTTTGAGCTGGGTGGTTTTCTTGCAGATGCTTCATGACCCAGCTTGGGTTACATCATCAGTGCTGGGAGGGGGTGGGCGGGAGAGGAGGTGGCGGAGGAGGAGGAGGAGGACTGTGGGGTTCTTGGTGCTCTCTGAATTAGGTGGGTTATTTGCGGACATTTCATGACCAAGCTAGGTAATATCATCCGTGCTAGAAAGGAGGAGGAGGAGTTGGTGGTGGAAGAGGACTGTGGGGCCCATGGTGCTCTTCTTGCAGATGTTTCATGACCCAACTAGGGAACAACATCAGTGCTAGAAGGGAGTCAGATTTGTAGAGAGGAGGAGGAGGAGGAGGAGGAAGAGGAGGAAGAGGAGGATGATTTGGAGTACTTGGTGCTCTCTGAGTTTCATAGTTTTCTTGCGGACATTTCATTACCCAAACTAAGTAACAACATCACTGTACTGATGCCGTTCCCTGGTTAGGTCATGAAACGTCTGCAAGAAAACCACTAAGCTCAGTTAGCACCAAGGACCCCCACATTTCTCCTTCTCCTCCTGCTCCTCCACTCTTAAAACCTCACTCCCTTCTAGCCCTGATGAGATTCCCTAGTTGGGTCATGAAATGCCTGCAAGGAAACCACCCAGCTCAGAGAGCCCCAAGGACTCCTCCTTTCAACCCAGAGCTACAACTCGTCTCCGTTATTGGACTTCCCACCATCGCAGAGGCCTCTGCAGGCCTCCTGCTGATGTCACGGCTGGGTGAACCAAAATGGGATTTGCTTCCTTCTTGGTCCCCCCCCCCCCTTCCTTCCTTCCTTCCTTCCTTCCTTCCTTCCTTCCTTCCTTCGAGGTTCTCTGATGCTTCTTCTCCCAAGGAGGCCGCCAGACCGGAGGCCCCGTGGCCGTTCTCCTGCCCACTGAAGCCGCGGCTGTGCAGGACGGAGCAGCCCTTACTTTATCCCTCACTTTCTTTATGGCCTGGGTCTGCTCAAGGAGCCCCCACCCCCGGAGAGTGGGGTGAAGATGATTTAGTTCACAGCTGGCTTGGCAGGCTTCCTCGGGGAGCTTTTATCATAATTACAGGTGTAAAATGTCAGGCTACGTAATTTTTCAGAGAAATGAGACGGGGTTACGTTTCTCTTCCTTACCGTGCCACGCATTTCATGCAGGAGCTTAACAACTTTCAAGCAGCTCTTTGGCTGATGACGGAGAAGGAGGCCATCATGGCTCAAGGGACGTGACAGAAAGCAAAAGTCCTGGTCACCACACTATAAAAAAGATGAGGAGACTCTAGAAAAAGTGCAGAGAAGAGCGACCAAGATGATTAGCGGACTGGAGGCTAAAACATATGAGGAATGGTTGCAGGAACCAGGCATGGCTGGTCTAGGGAAGAGAAGGACCAGGGGAGACAGGATAGCAGTCTTCCAATATTTGAGGGGCTGCCACAGAGAGGAGGAAGGAGTCAACGGTTGCTGGAACTGGATACGTCTTGTCTTATGAAAAGAAGGACAAGGGGTGACATGATAGTAGTGTTCCGATATCTCAGGGGTTGCCACAAAGAAGAGGGAGTCAAGCTATTCTTCAAAGCCCCTGAAGGCCAGACAAGGAATAATGGATGGAAATTGAACAAGGAGAGATTCAACCTGGAAATAAGGAGGAATTTCCTGACAGTGAGAACAATCAACCCATGGAACAGAAGTTGCCTTCGGAAGTTGTGGGAGCTTCATCTCTGGAAGACTTTCAAGAAGAGACTGGACTGCCATCTGTCAGAAATTGTGTGGGGTCTCCTGCTTGGGCCAGGGGTGGACTAGATGACCTACAAGGTCCCTTTCAACTCTGTTAATCTATCTAAGATGACCAAAGATCTGGAGATACGATGAACAGTTGCAGGAACTGGGCCTGGCTAGTCTAGTGAAGAGAAGGACCAGGGAGACAGGATAGCAGTCTTCCAATATTTGAGGGGCTGCCACAGAGAGGAAGGGGTCAAGCTATTCTCCAAAGCACCTGTAGGCCAGACAAGGGATAATGGATGGAAACTGAACAAGGAGAGATTCAACCTGGAAATAAGGAGAAACTTTCTGACAGTGAGAACAATCAACCAATGGAACAGAAGTTGCCTTCGGAAGTTGTGGGAGCGCCATCACTTGAGACTTTCAAGAAGAGACTGGACTGCTATTTGTCAGAAATGGTGTAGGGTCTCCCACTTGGGCCGGGGGTTGGACTAGATGACCTACAAGGTCCCCTTCCAACTCTGTTGGCCGGCTCTTTCATCCAGAGAGCCAGGTCTGATGACCAATGCAAGGGGAACAACTCTGGCACCGCAGCATTGACCACATTTTGCTCAGGTACAAATCCAAGCCGAATACAAGTTGCTGGATTTCCTTGGGGTTCCCCACCCTTTTGAGACAGTCTTGAAGGGAAGTAACAGAATAAAAGGGTTGGAAGGGACCTTAGAGGTCTTCTAGTCTAACTCCCTGCTCAAGCAAGAGGCCCTGTGTCATTTCAGACAAATGGCTGTCCAGTCTTTTTTTTAAAAAAAACTTTTATTGATGGAGCATCCACAACTTCTGGAGGCAACGTTGTTCCACTGATTAATTGTTCTCACTGTTACGAAGTTTCTCCTTACTTCTAGATTGCTTCTCCCCTTGATTAGTTTCCATCCGTTGCTTCTTGTCCTGCCTTTGGGTTGCTTTGGAGGATAAGTTGACCCCGCCCCCTTTTTTTGTGGCAGCCCCTCAAACATTGGAAGACTTGCTATCATGTCCTCCCTTAGTCCTCCTTTTCATTAAACTAGACATACCCAATTCCTGCAATAGTTCTTTGTATGTTTTAGCCTCCAGTCTCCTAATCATCCTTCTTGCTCTTCTCTGGACTCTTTCTAGAGTCTCAACATCTTTTTTTCTGCATCGTGGTGACCAGAGCTGGGGTGCAGGATTCAAAGCGTGGCCATAAGAAGGCTTTTTAAAGTGGTTGTCTAAAGGGATCTCCCATTCTAATTCTCGAATACAATACAGTCAAGGAAGAATATATTTAATGATACATATAATAACAGCTGCGAGACTGGTGTATGCCCAGAATTGGAAGAGTGAAGATACCCCTACAGAAAGTGAAACAATAAGGAAAATATTAGTCTGTGCAGAGATGGACAGACTAACTTTAGAAATCAAAGACTAGGGTGAGACAGAGTATTGTGAAGTCTGGAGTAAAAATGTATCAATGGCTAAAGTCAAGGAATAAGAAAGAAAGGGTTGGCGCTTTATAGGAATTAAAGTTCCTTTAAAGAGCCTTGGTGGCTCAGGCTGTTAATTGCCTGCACTTAAGTTCCAGCTGCCTACAATTAGTGTAGGCTCGAATCCCACCAGGCTCAAGGTTGACTCAGCCTTCCATCCTCTCGGGGTAGGTAAATTGAGGACCCAAGATTGTTGGGGGCAATTAGCTGACCTTGTAAAAAAAAATGCCGCTTAGTAATAAGCAGGCATATACAATGGAATGAAGGCTATTGCTGAGCACACTGGGTTGCATCCCAAAAATTGTAAGCGCCTGAGTCTCGGAGAAGGGTGGCATATAAATGTAATTAAAAAAAAAAGTTAAAGTTTTGTAAACCAAAGAGAATGGAACATAATGGACAAATACGAGATGAAACAAATGCATGAGTATAAAAGACGGTCGTAAATATGTATATAATCAGCTGGTAGGGGCAGTGCAGGTAAGGGGGCAGTGGGGGGGAGGGGGAATTGCACACACATGCGCAGGGGGCATGGGGGCCACGCGCATTGCCTTCTGGGTGCTGGCACACAAGTGTGCATGCAATTTTTGTCACAGGAGCCCAAAAAGTGTTAGGCACCACTGCTCTATACTATAGCTTGTATGGCCAAAATGATGGGCCAAGAAAGTTCTTTTTCTTTCTTTCTTTCTTTCTTTCTTTCTTTCTTTCTTTCTTTCTTTCTTTCTTTCCTTCCTTCCTTCCTTCCTTCCTTCCTTCCTTCCTTCCTTCCTTCCTTCCTTCCTTCATTGGACTTGCACTGTTGCACTGTGTTCCATTGTTTTTAATATTTATTTAATAAAACTTATTTTTAAAAAATAAATAAATAAATAAAGGATCTCTAATCCTGGTGGAGCCTCATGGATTCAGGAGGATCTCATGACCATCATCCAGCTCTTAGGCTGAAAGAGAAGCAACTCTGAAGAGCCAGGGTCTCGCTGTTCTGTCGACGTTCAAGATGCTGAGGGCCTCTTCTCCATCTGATGTGACTGCAAGGAGCACAGGGTCATCACAACATGTCATAATGCACTCCAGGGTGTCTTCTTACTAGAACTATGCTGCAAAAACACAACTCAGGTAGCTTATTCTTGGCCCAGATGCTCTCTATAAGAAGTCTCTTAGTGAGGGCCCCCAGGTTCAAGGAAAATTGACTCTGCTTTCTGTTGCTTCTCTCTCTGCCTTTGTTCATCGCTCCTCCGGCAGCGTTGTTCCTCCTGCCTTCCTTCCAGCCCTTGTTCCACTGTGTTTAATCAAACAAGAAGGGATCCACCTGTTTCCCAAACTAGCACCTGAAGGCAGGACAAGAAGCAATGGATGGAGACTAATCAAGGAGAGAAGCAACTTAGAACTAAGGAGAAATTTCTCGACAGTGAGAACAATTAATCAGCGGAACAATTTGCCTCCAGAAGTTGTGGATTCTCCATCCCTGGAGGCTTTTAAGAAGAGACTGGACAGCCACTTGTCCTGAATGGTATAGGGTCTCCTGCTTGAACAGGGGGTTGGACTAGAAGACCTCCAAGGTCCCTTCCAACACTGTTATTCTGTTAAATACAGTTTCCTCGGTTTCAGCTGGGAAACTGTGAGCATCGTAGACCCAGCCAAGTCCAAAAATGCCAGAGAATCCCCAGAGACCTGGCAATCGGACAAATTGGCCATCAACAAACATATAAAAGCAAAGAAAATCTACATATCATTCAAAACAATCAAATAGATTAAAAGGCGGGAGAAAAGACCAAAACACCTCCTTGCCAGCAATCAACACCCAGATGAGCAGAAATTCTTACCAAAATTAGCATTAGATCAACAATCAAGCCGTAAAGAATGCCCCAATCAAGGAATTACTAACTCAGACAAACAAGCTGACAACAAACAACAGTCTAATCAAGGAACCAGCAAGAAAAAAAAACTACACTGACAAGTCTTGTATATAGACAGACAGCAAACTCTTCTAAGATGGATGATGTTACGTAGTTGAGTAGTAAAACCTGTGCAAGAACACCACCAAGCACAGAGAGCACCAAGGATCCCACAGTATTCCTCCTCCTCCCCCCCCCACCAACCCCACTTCCTTCTAGGACTGATGATGTTCCCTAGTTGGATCATGAAATGTCCACAAGAAAGCAATTTCATCAAGAACCCTACACTCCTCCTCTTCCACCTCCTCCTCCGCTCTGCCTTCCCTGTGCCAATCCCACTTCCTTCTAGCACTGATGATGTTCCCTAGTTGGGTCATGAAACGTCTGAAAGAAAACAATTTCAGACAGCACCAAGGAGCTGGCAGAGAAGAAGGTGTTTCTTCACTGCTGATGGACCTGATTCTGACCATGGAGCTCCACCACCAACATCTAGAGTTTTCCACCTCTGCTAATAGCCACATCCTTTTCATAGCTAGGTTTTCCCCAAGGCCGACTAGCCCAGCATGGCTCTCCTCTTGGTTCCCCTTCAGCTTTCAAACCAGGGCAAGCTTGGCCCATTAACTCCTGTTCGTGTATCTTTGCAGCCCATTCAGCAGAAGGGGGACCGGGCGTCAGCCTCCCCAAGGGCTCCACTTTGTGGGGTGAGCTCATTTTGGTCCCAAAATAAACCCCATTTATCTTGCAAACCGCAAGCCCAAAGAAGTGAAGATTTTGTGAGCCACAGTTCAAATGTTTTCTCCACATGTCTCGCCTGCGTTTTCCAGGTAAGCCTTCCTCCTCCTCCAAACCATGGGAGAGATGCTGACACCAAGCCAGCTGCCAGCAGGGACAGACATCTTCTGGGGAGGACCTTTTGGTCCAGAATTACATGCTCCCTATAATTCAAAACAGCTCCCCTCCTCTCCTTTGCAGGCCCCATGTCTCCAGCCTGCCAAGAGTGGCTGTGCCACTTGCTGCTTCTGCAGAACGCGTTCCCGTGCTTTCTTCAGGACGTAGTCCAACTCTCTTTGCGAGAGTCGGGGAACATAAATCAAGTCTGCCCCTCTAAACATGCTCATGGACTGTAGGTGAAATCATGCAAATGCCTGCTTTGAAGATGATTAGGGGGCTGGACAAAGATGATTAGGGGGCTGGAGCAGGGGTGGGATTCAAATTTTTTAACAACCGGTTCTGTGGGCATGGCTTAGGCGGTGGGCGTGGCTTGGTGATCATGTGACTGGATGGACGTGGCTTGGTGGTCATGTTATTAGCTGTGCGTGGCCAACTCAATATCACTCCCATCGAGGCACGCATCTCCTCGCCTGGCCTCTCGTGACTGTGGGGATGCTGCAACAGTCGTAAGTGTGAAAAATGGCCATAAGTCACTTTTTTCAGTGCCATTGTAACTTTGAATGGTCACTCCACACAAGCAAAGTACCAGCAAAGGAGGGAAAAAAACTCCAGAGAAGTTCCTGAGACAGGAAGTCTAGTCCTGCAAAGAATGTAATAAGGGTTAACAGAGAGGCAGTTTCTGTAAGCAACACCAGAATGTTTCCTTCCTGCCTTCCTTACAGGATTAGGCCAGTAATTTCTTCTAACAACCGGTTCTCCGAACTGCTTAGAATGTTAACAACCGGTTTTAGCGAATAGGTGCGAACTGGTAGAATCCCACCCCTGGTCTGGAGCATAAACATACGATGAACAATTGCAAAAAATGGGTGTATCTAGTTTACTGCAGAGGTCTAGGGGGGTGTGACATGATAGCAGGTCTTTCAATATTTGAGGGGCTGCCCCAAAGAAGAGAGGGTCAACCTATTCTCCAAAGCACCAGAAGCACCAGAAGTGGTGGGATTCAAACATTTTTTACTACCGGTTCTGTGGGCGTGGCTTGGTGGGCATGGCTTGGTGGACATGGCAGGGGAAGGATACTGCAAAATCCCCCTTCCCTCCCCACTAACCTGCTTTCCAGCTCCGTTCTCCTGTGCAGGGCAACAAAGGAAGACCCAGCCGATCAGCTGGGACTCAATGGGAGGCAGAGAATAATGGGGTTGGCGGGCCCAGTCAGAGGTGGGATTGGCCGGTTCTCCGAACCACTCAAAATTTCCGCTACCGGTTCTCCAGAACCGGTCCGAACCAGCTAAATATCCACCTCTGACTAGAAGGCAGGACAAAAAGCAACAGATGGAAACGAATCATGGAGAGAAGCAAACCTGGATGAACTCCTAACAGTGCGAAGAGTTAATCAGTGGAACAACTTGCCACCAGAAGGTGTGGGTGTTTCATCCCTGGAGGTGTTTTTAAAGAAGAGATTGGGCAGCCAATTGTCTGAAATGGTAGAGGGCAGTGATGACTAACCTTTTATGGGTGCGTGCGATCCCTCAAAATACAATGCATGTACATCCCTGTGCATGTGTCCCACCCCTGCACATGTGGCCCCCCTGCATGCACGTGCGCCCCCCTGCCCACATGTTCCCTGCCCCCTGCGCATGCATGGCAGAGACCCAAAGACCAGCTGGCCAGTGGGAAGTGCACGCACATGCGCAGATGAGCTGAGCTGAGGCAATGGCTCACATGCCCACAGAGAGAGCTCTGCATGCCACCTGTGGCATGCATGCCATAGGTTCGCCACTCCTGGTATAGGGTCTCTTGCTTGAGCAGGGGGCTGGACTAGAAGACCTCCAAGGTCCCTTCGTCTATTCTGATTGTGAACTGTGGCAAGAAAGATCATAAAATGGGGCAAAACGCACTTAACAAATGCCTCACTTAGCAACACAAATTTTGGGCTCCTAAGTTGAAGACTACCTGTATGAGCCTCTGAGGCGCCGTGGTTAGAGTGCAGTACTGCTGGCTACTTCTGCTGACTGCCGGCTGCCTACAGTTTGACAGTTCAAATCCCACCAGGCTCCAGGTTGACTCAGCCTCCCATCCTTCCGAGGTGGGTAAAATGAGGACCTGGATTGTTGGGGGCAAGAGGCTGACTCTGTAAACTGCTTAGAGAGGGCTGTAAAGCAGTATATAAGTCTAAGGGCTATTGCTATTACTGGGGATGAGTGGGAGAAATGGAGGGACAAATCTAATTAATTTTTCTCCCCTTCCAACGTTCTGCAAATCTGCTTTCTTCATCTGTCCACCGGATGCCGAGGGAGCGATGGCACGGAGATGGATGGGCGCTCTCCAGCCCTCTGACAACTAAATGAGGGGGTTCCTTCTCCTGCCGGTGCGAAAGATGAAAGTTTTTAAAACGGCAATAATGTTTTGTCTAAATTCTTGTGGAAATAGCTTCTGACCTTTTCTGAAGCAATGTGGTTTCAGCTTTCCAGTAAGAGAGCTACACGCTAATGATTTAGCTCCGTTTTCTAATAAATATTTGATGCGAGACAGGCCCTCGTACAGCCAGGGGCTTCGGGGACCCATTATTTATGAGTCAGGAGTGAATCATGGCGCTTGGCAAACAGCTCTGGCTTTGTGGCCAACGTGTTTTTTCCACTCGGTAGCAGTGAGTGCTTGTAAATTCTTCCTCGTTAGACTATCTAAAAGCCGACGCTTCCCCACTTTGCAAAGCTCTGCTCCAGCTTTGGTGGCCTGGCTGACACCAGTAAGTCTGGGTGAAGGCATCTGCGCGTTGTTAGGTTCTCCTTGCCCTGTCTGGCCGATGTTCTCCTCCTCCCTCTGGAGGGAGCCTCCTCCGCCCATTGCTTTGCTTCCCTTCATCCAGAGGGAAATATTTCTTCCCCTAAGCCTCGCTAGCTGCAGAATTCGGGAAAGGTGGAATTCAATAGGTCTGTGAGATCACCCGGAGAGTAGGAAACAAGGACAAGGGAAGGTCACACAATGGCCAGCAGGGCAAGATGAAAAATCGCAGGCACAGATTGCTCAACTACTAGGCCGGCTTCCAAAAAAGTGGAAGGGTGTGCAAAAGTGGAAGGGAATTGGTGCCTGATGTGGAAATGGTTGACTGGCAGTTTTGGTCACCACAATATCTTGTTTTGGTCACCACCCTATATTTTAAAAAAAGATGTTGGGACTCTAGAAAGAGTGCAGAGAAGAGCAACGAAGATGATTAGGAAACTGAAGGCTAAAACATATGAAGAGCGGTTGCAGGAACTGGGGATGTCTGGTCTAATGAAGAGAAGGACTAGGGGTGAGGAGCTGCCTCAAAGAAGAGGAGTGTGATTAGCTGGAGCATGGCACAAATGCAACCAAGTCACAAAAGTAGATAAAGTCCCTTTAATACCTCCAACTTGGCCCCCAATGTCCAGTTATCATCGGCTGGAGAAAAAACTCTCCCAAGATCAGTTCTAAAGGGAAGAAATTCTGTCCGAACCCAAAGTACACATAAATTATAAATAAAGACCAACACAAACCATGCTTGCAGCAATTAACGAGACAGGGCAGGATAAGGGATTGCAGACTTCAAAAGATAACGAAACACAGACAGTTGGGAGGACGCCAGAACCCAGATAAGACTTGACAAACAAAGATAATTCACACTTTGCTTCCAGCAAGGTGCTGTGCGCAAACGCCCTTTTTAAATCCTGTTTTCCCAGCTGCAGCTAATGAAGGGGGATCAGGGCCCTTTTCTCCCCTGTAACCCATGTAACTCACGTTGCTCCCTTCTCTGTTCCTCCCTGTGTGCCCTAGGATGAAGAGGGGGTGGGCCTGGGTTTTCCTCTGAAGGCCCAGCTGGACTGTGCCTTTCCCCAGTTTCCTCCACAGCCACCGGAGCCGCACTCCCACTCCCTGTCAGCTGCTCGCCCTCCCCCTTGGAATCAGATTCCAACAGGGGCATGACAAGGAGGTCAATCTATTCTCCAAAGCACCAGAAGGCAGGAAATCAAACGATGGATGGAAGCTCATCAAGGAGAGAAGCAACCTGGAATTAAGGAGGAATTTCCTAACAATGAGGACAATTAACCAATGGAACAGCTTTGCCTCCAGAAGTGGTGGGTGTTCCATCACTGGAGGCTTTAAGAGACTCCATTTAATTTGTCTGAAATTTATTTATTTATTTATTTATTTATTTATTTATTTATTTATATTTGAATTGTATGTCGCCCCATCTCCAAGACTCGGGGCGGCTCACAACTAAAAACACAGAACAATAAATATTTAAAAAGACATTAAACCAACAAGCCCAAATATAAGACACAACAATACAATAAAATACATTAAAAACCATCCCTCCCCCCAAAGGAGGGTCACAGCCCGGGTTGGTCAAACAACCAAGTTTTTAATTCGCGGAAGGTGCGGAGATCAGCCAGACGGAGCTCCAGAGGCAGTTGATTCCAGAGGTCGGGGCCGCAAGCAGAGAAGGCTCATCGGGGAAGTACCAACCGCATTGACCGCCGATGGAACCCGAGGAGTCCTGCCTATGAGCCCGCAAGACAGGCGCGGAGCTAGCTATTGGAAGAAGACGCCTCAGATATTGGGACCCATGCATGTGTAGGACTTTGAATGTTAAAACTAAAACCTTGAATCTCACCCGAGCGCATCGGCAACCATGCAGGCCACGCAGGAGGGGGGTAACATGGGAGAACTGGGTAACTCCCATCACCCACGCTTATTCTGCACCAACTGCAATCTCCGGATGGTATGCAAGGGCAGTCCTAGATAGAGAGCTGCTGCAGTAGTCGAAGTCTCGAGGTGACAAGGGCATGAGTAACCGTGCGCGTAGGGCGCCTGATCCAGAAAAGGGCGAAGTTGTCGAACAAGACGGAGCTGGGCAAAGGCCCCTGGCGACGGCCCCCACCTGCTCCTCCAACCGAGCCGTGACATCCAGGAGGACCCCCAGATTCCGTGCTCCCTATCCACAGGGGTAACACACTCCCTATGGCCAAGGATAAACAATCCTGGCTGGGCCGAGACGCCGACACGCAAAGCCACTCAGTCTTGGCCGGGTTGAGTCGGAGCATGTTCCTACTCATCCAGATCCGCATCGCATCCAAGCACGGGACATCAGGGAGAGGGCACGCTGATCTGGCCAGGGGTGGAAAAGTACAGCTGAGTATCATCAGCGCATCTGATGGAATTTCACCCCAAAGCCAGGTGATGATCTCACCCAGCGTTTCATGTA
>CM019151.1:7957586-7999382 GCA_009733165.1 Naja naja | reverse complement strand
GTAGGAAACAAGGACAAGGGAAGGTCACACAATGGCCAGGGCAAGATGAAAAATCGCAGGCACAGATTGCTCAACTACTAGGCACAGATTGCTCAACTACTGGCGGCTTCAAAAAGTGGAAGGGTGTGCAAAAGTGGAAGGAATTGGTGCCTGATGTGGAAAGGGTTGACTGGCAGTTTGGTCACCACAATATCTTGTTTTGGTCACCACCTATATTTTAAAAAGATGTTGGGACTCTAGAAAGAGTGCAGAGAAGAGCAAGATGATTAGGAAACTGAAGGCTAAAACATATGAAGAAGCGGTTGCAGGAACTGGGGATGTCTGGTCTAATGAAGAAGGACTAGGGGTGAGGAGCTGCCTCAAAGTAGAGGAGTGTGATTAGCTGGGGCATGGCACAAAAGCAACAAGTCACAAAAGTAGATAAAGTCCCTTTAATACCTCCAACTTGGCCCCCAATGTCCAGTTATCATCGGCTGGAGAAAAAACTCTCCCAAGATCAGTTTTTAAAGGGAAGAAATTCCGTCCGAACCCAAAGTACACATAAATTATAAATAAAGACCAACACAAACCATGCTTGCAGCAATGAGACAGGGCAGGATAAGAATTGCAGACTTCAAAGATAACGAAACACAGGCAGTTGGGAGGACGCCAGAACCTAGATATGACTTGACAAACAAAGATAATTCACACTTTGCTTCCAGCAAGGTGCTGTCTTTATAAACTTTTAAATCCTGTTTTCCCAGCTGCAGCTAATGAAGGGGATCAGGGCCTTTCTCCCTTGCTCCCCCATGTAACTCACGTTGCTCCCTTCTCTGTTCCTCCCTGTGTGCCCTAGGATGAAGAGGGGGTGGGCCTGGGTTTTCCTCTGAAGGCCCAGCTGGACTGTGCCCTTCCCCAGTTTCCTCCACAGCCACCGGAGCCACACTCCCACTCCCTGTCAGCTGCTCACCTCCCCTTGAATCAGATTCCAACAGGGGCATGACAAGGAGGTCAATCTATTCTCCAAAGCACCAGAAGGCAGGACATCAAACGATGGATGGAAACTCATCAAGGAGAGAAGCAACCTGGAATTAAGGAGGAATTTCCTAACAATGAGGACAATTAACCAATGGAACAGCTTTGCCTCCAGAAGTGGTGGGTGTTCCATCCCTGGAGGCTTTGAAGAAGAGACTGGCCAGCCACTTGTCTGAAATGATACAGGGTCTCCTGCTTGAGCAAGGGATTGGACCAGAAGACCTCCAAGGTCCCTTCCAACTCTGTCATTCTATTAAGCCATCTTCTCTTGGCCAATGGTCTTCTCTGTTTTGTCAGCATAGGCATCCTCTAAGGGTGTCAAAAAAGCAGGCTGGCAACCACAATTGAGGCCCTCACACCTTTTTCTTGCAAAGGTTTCATGACCCAAACTAGGTAACATCATCAGTGCTAGAAGAGAGAGGGATTTGTGGAGAGGAGGAGGAGGAGGAGGAAGAGGAGGAAGAGGACTGTGAGGTCCTTAGTGTTCTCAAAACTTAATGGTTTTCTTTCATTATCCAACTAGATGAGGTCATCAGTGCCAGTAAGTACCGCCTGAGTCTCCAAAGATTGTAAGGTATCATGCCTCCAGAAAGGCTGATAATCTGAAGAAAGCTCAGATTTAGACTCTACTGGAGGTCTCTTCTAGGGATCTCAACATAACCCACATTTCTTTTTGGAGGCAATGGTCCATCCTGCCCTGCCCCCTTGAAGCATTACAAAAGACCTTTGGACTGATTCTTGGAATGCTTTTCTCCTTCCACAGCTTGCTCAAGCATAATAAAACTTGAAGATCTGTCTTCATCAATCATCAGCAATTGAGGTTGGTCAAGGTTCAAGTTGGCCCATCCAAAGAAAGGGAAGGCTGCAGGCTGGAGAAAGGGGGAGGTCCTCAGATCTGCAAGCTTGCTTCCCAACGTTTCCATCTACTTTGAGGTTCCTTCCTGCTCTCCTGCTCTCTTCTGGTCTCTTGGAGAAATCCCATTCAGGGAGAGTATTCCGGGCACTGACCACTCTGTTGCAGAAGTCGTATTTCCTGCAATTGAGTTTTGTATGGTTTACCCCAGAGGTGGGATGCTACCAGTTCTGCCCGGCTCTATAGAACCGGTAGCTCTGAAGAGCAGCAGACATGGAACCGGTTCTGTGTCTGCTGCTCTATTTGGCCCAGCCACCCACCCGGGCTCTTACCTGTCCTTATTTCCTGCTTTTTCAACCTCAGCTGCTTTCGTGCTGCAGCTGGTGAAGCAGGAAAACTTTTCAAATGCTGCGCAACCGCGTACAGCGCTGCTCAGCTGTCTGGGCGGCACAGCTTAAGGATTTTTACATGCACGCACAGCATCAGGTACAAAACATAGTCACCGAACTGGTAGTAACACCGGTTGAATCCCACCCCTGGTTTACCCTGAGTTTATCGATTGTGTGCTCGTGTATTGTTGAGGTTGACGCTGAAGTAGTCATTGATGGATAGGACATTGTAATGGATAATTTTAAGTGCTATGTTTAGATCAGACCAAAGGAGGCGTAGTTCTAAGTTATCTAAGCCGAAAATTTTAAGTCTGGAGGCATAGGGAATTCTGTTGTGAGTAGAGGAGTGGAGGATGCTTCTCGAGGATATTTCTGGACTCTCTCGATTGTATTAATGTCCTATTATTATTAGAATAGAATAGATCATTAATAGAATTAATGTTTTATTTTATTCTATTCCATATTTCTATTCTATTCTATTCTACATTATTCCATTCTATTCCATATTTTCTATTGTATTGTATTGTATTGTATTGTATTCTATTCTATTCTATTCTTCTTTCCATTCCATTTCATTCCACTCCATTCCATATTTTCTATTCTATTCCATTCCATTCCATTCCACTCCATTCCATATTTTCTATTCTATTCTATTCTATTCTGTTCTATTCTATTCCATTCCGTTCAATTTCCATTCCATTCCACTCCATTCCATATTTTCTATTCTGTTCTGTTCTATTCGATATTCATTCTATTCTGTTCTGTTCCACTCCATTCCATTCCACTCCATTCCATATTTTCTTTCTGTTCTGTTCTATTCTATTCTGTTCTGTTCTATTCTATTCATTCCGTTTCATTCCTCCACTCCATTCACTCCATTCCTCCATTCCATGTTTTCTATTCTGTTCTATTCCATTCCATTCCATCCATTCCATATTTTCCATTCTATTCTATTCTGTTCTGTTCTGTTCTATTCATTCCATTCCATATTTTCTATTCTATTCTATTCTATTCTATTCTATTCTATTCTATTCTATTCTATTCTACATTATTCCATTCCATTCCCTCCTTCCTCTCTCCTTCTCCTTCTCTTTCCTTTCCATTCTATTCTACAGCAGTAAAAATACTGAAATTGGTAGGAAGAATAGCTTCTTACGTGGGACATGCCCCTCCCCATGTTAGAATGGTCCAAAAAAGGAGGCGAAGTGATCAGGGAGTAGCAACGCTCCACTTTGAATCCTGCTCCCCTGCAGGCCGAAGCAGCCACCACACATCCATTCACAATAAGCCAGACTTCCTCAGGCATTCTTCAGAATCTTGGCTTCCTGTAATGTGTGAACACAGTTCCAACAGCTCTCGGGGGTAGTGGGGGCTGCCTAAGGATGATTGCTTGCTTTCTCCTCTTTCTTCTGGCCTCGTGAAAACCCCTGCTGCCAAGGACTTGCCGACTGACCGATGCCACGGAATCAGGAGGCAAACCCTCATTTCCACCACCACCCCAGTCTCTCCCACAGAAGGGACTTCTAACTTCACTCGGTCAGGATCTTCTGCTCCAAAAGATACATTTGTTCATTGATGGAAACAGCCAAATTCTGGTTAGGGTTGCAAACAATAAACGGACTGTTGTGCAGAATCCATTTGTCTTGGCTGCGGTGATGCCAAACACTGATATTATGTCTGTATGTATGTATGTCTGTCTGTCTGTCTGTCTGTCTGTCTGTCTGTCTGTCTGCCTGCAGGTCTTAGCATGTTTGGGTCTTTTCCCGTGTAAGATTGAGAGTATCTATATAGTTTATAGAGAGGGGGGGGAGGGAGGGAGGGAGGGAGAGAGAGAGAGAGAGAGAGAGAGAGTTTCCTTTTATCCTTTTTCTCTCCTGGTTTTTCTTCCAGTTTCTCAGATAAGTGGAAAGGAATGAAAAATAGCTGTTATTCTGCAGACTTGCCAGTTTTGGCTGGAACACAGGAATCTTTCCCCTCCCTCCATTAAAAGCTCGACTTCTATATTGATGGCTGCTATTAGTGGAGATTATTAGATCAGAGGAAAGCAGCCCTACTCATCTCAGCACTAGAGCAGGTTGAGGAGGTGGGGTAATAACGTTCCCATCAGTGGTGGGAATCAAATATTTTTTACTACCGGTTCTGTGGGCATGGCGTAGCTTGGTGGGCGTGGCAGGGGAAGGTTACTGCAAAATCCCCCCTCCCTCCCCACCCCACTAACCTGCTTTCCAGCTCCGTTCTCCTGTGCAGGGCAATGTCAGGATTCCGGCACGTAACCCCATTTAAATCATGAGTCTCGAGCCAAACTTCCAAAACTTCAAAAGGATTTATTGGGAGTTAACATGTCTGGCACTGCCTGGGTGTAGCTGACTCTGAGACACATCATTCATTGTCACCCTTGACCCTGGTTTTTCCCCCCATCCCCTGGGTGTATCATAAGTCATATTCTCCAATGGGATACATCCATAGCCAAGAGTCATCAATCATGTTTTCCAGTTAGAATTTTGTGTGGCAGAAACTTCAGTCACCTAGAAACTATCTTTGAAAACATTTATGGAATGCACTTTCTGCACTGCTCCCCCCTCCCTTTCTGTTGGCAACTCTAAAAGACCATAAAATTATTTTATGAGTTGACAGGCAACCAAAGAAGACCCAGCCAATCAGCTGGGACTTGGGAGGCAGAGAATAGATGGGGTTGGTGGGGCCAATCAGAGGTGGGATTTGCTGGTTCTCCGAACTACTCAAAATTTCTGCTACCGGTTCTCCAGAACTGGTCAGAACCTGCTGAATACCACCTCTGTTTCCCATTGCACAGAAGACCAACACTAAACAGCCCAGTTACTAGCTGGTATACCAGTGGATTCCCTACTTGATCTATCCCCCAAGGGATCCTCTCCTGTCCCCTCATAAAGAGAAATTATTCAATACAAGAGAATATTGGTGCTCAGGGTTGAATGGTGGGGTCCTTGGTGCTTGATGGCGGTTTTTTTTGCAGATGTTTCATGACCCAAGCAGGTAATATTATCAGAGCTAGAAGGGAGTGGGGTTGGAGGAAGAGGAGGGGGAGGAGAAGAAGATGGAGGAGGGGGAGGAGAAGGAGGAGAAGGAGAAGGAGAAGGAGAAGGAGAAGGAGAAGGAGATGACGATGACGGCTGTGGGATCCTTGGGGCTCTCTGAGCTTGGTGGTTTTCTTCAGATGTTTCATGACCCAACTAGGTAACAATATCAGTGTTAGAAGAGAATGGGATTTGCAGATACTACGAGGAGGAGGAGGAGGAGGAGGAGGAGGAGGAGGAGGAGGAGGAAGATCTCAAAATTCAGATGCTTGGCAACCGGTATGTATTTATGACAGTCACAGTGTCAATGGGGTCCCGGGGTCCCCTTTTGTGACCTTCTGTCATGCAAAGTCAATGGGGAAGCCAGATTCATTTAACAACTGTGTTCCTAATTTAACAACCGCAACGATTCACCTAATGACAGTGGCCAGGAAGGTCACAGAATGGGGGAACGCTCACTTAACAAGCCTCGTTTAGCAACAGAAATTTTAGGCTCAATTATGGTTGTAAGTCAAGAGTGACCTGCATTCTCTATTTTCTACATGATGCGTCCCTTTTTGAACAGCTCTCTTTCCAGAACTGCAGTCTCTCTCCAGGGAGGTGGGACCTCTCGCTTGAGAGAGGCACCTCGGGGTTCTCAAGCTCTTGAGAAACCAACATTGCAGGTATCTGCTGAGTTTTGCACCAGCTGACCTTAAATGGGCATAGAGGCATGGATTCAGGGGTGGGCTGCTGGGGGCTCTCAGGGGCTCAGGAGAGCCCCTAGCTAAGACTCTGCAGGGCTCAGAGAGCCCCCAATAACTTCAGAAAGACAAGCAGCAAGGGAAAAGCTCTTAATAGGTTCAATTGAACTTCTGGGCATTCAGCCAAGAGCATTTCACACCTGGTAAAAGTGTGGCAAGCTAGATAAACAATCCACTCAGCGCTTGGAAGGAGAGCCATTGAGAAAAATCAGATAACATAGCCACTCGCCTCTGAGGGGATTAATCCTCAAATAATAAGAATCACGTAACTCACCAGAAACTCCACTAAGACTCCACGATCCCCCTCACAGGCACTGCTATTAAGCCTGGTTTCACCCAGTCTTTTATTTAAGTATTGAATGCACGAAATAAGAAACAACTTTTTGGTATATTATCTTTTTTGAGGTAATTAGGGCAAAGAAGCGACGTCGAGTTGGCCACACCCACCCAGTCACATGACCACCCAGCCACACCCACCCAGCCAGTCATTAGGGCAGAGAGCCCCTTGCTAAAAAATTTGAACACCACCCCTGCATAGATTCCCTCCCTCCCTCCACCCCATTGTGTTTGGCACCTCTGTTGGCCTACATCACAATCCAGTTGCAATGAAGCCCCCACTGTGGCTGCCCTTAGCAAGAGTGGCCAGAGGAGGAGAGCTTCCCTGTGGTCACCCCTTGTCTGGTTGTGGTCAACCTAGCCAACAGGCCAGCCTTGGCAGCCATCTTGAGCCAGACCAGAGAGGCTCCATAACAGATTCCCCACCAGCCCACAGCTGCAGAGAGCTTGTTCCTGTCTTCCAAGCTGCCATAAGGGTCACCCCCACCCCGGCTTCTCCAGGTCTCGGTATCCATGTGGCATGAGATGTGGCTGCTCAGATCTTAGCTTGGTGGCAAACGAGGGATGCAGAGATGGCCATCACCTTCCCCTATTTATAGCTGGCCTCGTGGAGCCAGCCAGCCAGCCAGCCAGCCTCTGCATTCCTAACATCTGAACAAACCCAGCTGGGCTCCCAAACCGCCTGGGCTGTAATTACACAGGGGTTGCTCAGCCAGCCGGGTTCGCGGGTCTCAGAGACACCAGGCCTCTGCGGGCAAGGCACAGCGGGTCTGATCCTGGCAGCACGTGGCAAAGCTGGAGGCTAATTTAAAGCACATTAGGGGACTGGAGACTAAAAGATAGGAAGAACAGTTGCAGGAGTCGGGTATGCCTGGTCTCATGAAAAAGAAGGACGAGAAATGACATCATTCCAAATCAAACGTTTGTTATCAACGCGCAACATGTGTACCATGAAATCCTAGCAGTCTTACAATATTTGAGGGGCTGCCACAAAAAAAGAAGGGAGAGTCAACATGGGTTGCTTCTCTCCTTGATTCATTCCCATCCATTATTTATTTGGTGGCTCAGGCTGTTAATTGCCTGCACTTAAGTTCCAGCTGCCTACAACTGCTGTAGGCTCGAATCCCACCAGGCTCAAGGTTGACTCAGCCTTCCATCCTCTCGGGGTAGGTAAACTGAGGACCCAAGATTGTTGGGGGCAATTAGCTGACCTTGTAAAAATGCCGCTTAGTAATAAGCAGGCATATGCAATGGAATGAAGGCTATTGCTGAGCACACTGGGTTGTATCCCAAAATTGTAAGCTCCCTGAGTCTCGGAGAAGGGCGGCATATAAATGTAATTTAAAAAAAAAAAACTTGACTCCCTCCCTCTTCTTTGTGGCAGGCCCTCAAGTACTGGAATATTGCTATCTTTTCACTAGAATAGACATACCCAATGAGCTCTCTCTTTTTCTCTCCCTCCCTCCCTCTCGCTCTCTCTCTCTCCATTAAAAACCACAACTCACAATCAAGAAAGATCCTTGCAGGGAGAACCTCCTGTTTTCATGCAAAACCCAAAATAACAGAGTTGGAAGGGACCTTGGAGGTCTTCTAGTCCAGCCCGCTGCTCAAGCAGGAGACCCTATTCCATGTCAGACAAGCAGCTGTCCAATCTCTTCTTAAAAGCCTCCAGTGACAACTTTTAGTGGCAAGCTGTTCCACTGGTTAATTATCAGGAAATTTCTCCTTAGTTCCAGGTTGCTCCTCTCCTTGATTAGTTTCCATCCGTTGTTTCTTTTTTTTTTCTTGGTTCGTTCCTTTTCTTTAATTGCAAGCGTTAGTCTATTCATTTCTGCACCTTCTAATCTTTTCTGCGGGACCCTTTTCACTTTCCCACCTGAAATTTACAGTAAAGAAAAGGCACACTTAAATCATTTATGAATTAACCGCAGCTGGAATTGTCCTTGCACAAAATTGGAAAAGTGAAAAGATTCCATACATTGTTTCTTGTCCTGCCTTCAGGGGCTTTGGAAAATAAGTTGACCCCCCCCCCCTCTTGCAGTCAATCTATTCCTGGCAGGGGTGGGATTCTACCAGTTTGCACCTATTCTCTAGAACCGGTTGTTAACATTCTAAGCAGTTCAGAGAACCGGTTGTTAGAAGAAATTACTGGCCTAATCCTGTAAGGAAGGCAGGAAGGAAACATTCTGGTGTTGCTTACAGAAACTGCCTCTCCGTTAACCCTTATTACGTTCTTGGCAGGACTAGACTTCCTGTCTCTGGAACTTCTCTGGAGTTTTTTCCCTCCTTTGCTGGTACTTTGCTTGTGTGGAGTGACCATTCGAAGTTACAATGGCACTGAAAAAAGTGACTTATGACCATTTTTCACACTTACGACTGTTGCAGCATCCCCACAGTCACGAGAGGCCAGGCGAGGAGATTCGTGCCTCGATGTGAGTGATATTGAGTTGGCCACGCCCAGCCAATAACATGACCACCAAGCCACGTCCACCCAGTCACATGATCACCAAGCTATGCCACCACCTAAGCCACGCCCACAGAACCGGTTGTTAAAAATTTGAATCCCACCCCTGATTCCTGGGGACAATTCAATAAGGCCGTAAGGATAAGCTGGGCATGAGTCCTAACCTTTTGGCAGTTGTGTGGTGACTCCAGGCTAACTCCCTGCCTGAGTCCTCCTCCCCCTGTCAGGTTGGGTGCTGCCCAATATCAGGCAGTTGAGGCAAGAAAATGGGGCAGGAAGTAATTTTGGCCTGTCCATCTCACGGCCTTCCTTTCCAGCTCTGCCTTGCAAGCAGCAGAGAACGCTTTAAGCTGCTTCCAAAACATCTAAGTGTGTTTCATCTCCAAGTGCCAGCATTTACTGTGCAACAAAGAAAGGAAAGAAATTTTGGCCTGTCCATCTCACGGCCTTCCTTTCCAGCTCTGCCTTTCCACGTGCAAGCAGCAGTGGAGAGAACGTCTTTAAGCTGCTTCCAAAACATCTAAGTGTGTTTCATCTCCCAAGTGCCAGCATTTACTGTGCAACAAAGAAAGGAAAGAAATCTTGACAGCAGGCAATGAAAAAGAACAGTGCACAAAACAGAAATGTGTCAAATATGAAACGTTCAAACAGCTTATCTCCTATGTAGCCTGCACAATATTCCGATTACATCGGATAATTTCCAAAAGAAAAAAATAGGAAAGAAGCTAGAAGGCATCTAAAAGACTTGGCTGTAAGAAACAGGGTCTCGAACCTTGGCAACTTTAAGCCTGGAGGACTTCAACTCCCAGAATTCCCCAGCCAGTGTGATGACCCGTAGTCTCTCAAAATCACCCAAAACATGAATTAAAGTCTGGCAATGCCTTCAACTTAACTGTTTTATTAGTCACAGTTTAAAGTCCCAAAAGTAAATAAGGAGGCAAAAGGAAAACAAGAACAAACTGTCTAGGTGAGAGTTCTGAATCAAACCAAGATAAATAATCATATGTTCCAAGCAGATAACCAGGAAGCCCTTTGACTCCAGCAAGCATACGCAGTTACAAACTTATATACATAGCTCCCAGCTGTAAGCCCCATCTCTCCTCATCCTCTCCCCTGCATGTCCTGGGATGGATAGTGGATGGGCCTGGATCCTCCTCTGATTGCTCAGCTGGCCTCTGCCCTTCCCCAGCCTCCACCACGACCTCTGGAGCCACAATCCCACTCCCTGATGGCTGTTCCTCCTCTTCCTCGGTGTCAGTCTCCACCAGGGGCATGACAGCCAGCAAAGCTGGCTAGGGAATTCTGGGAGTTGAAGTCAGTGGTAGGGTTCAAAAATTTTAGCAAGGGGTTCTCTGCCTGGTTGCTGGGTGGGTGTGGGCAGGGTGGGCATGGCCTAGTCGGCCTCCTACACCACAGTGGGGAGGGGGGTGTTTTTGCCTGCCCCGGGCTCCTGAGGCTTTCCTTGGGCCTCTGGGAGGGTGAAAATGGCCCCCCTGGGCTCCAGAAGCTCTCTGGAAGCCAGAAATGGGCCCATTTCCAGCCTTCCTGAACTTCTGGGAGGACCATTTTTCTCCGTCCTTGAGCCTCCGCGTGCGCCCTGTACTTACCTGCATCCAAATCGGGCCATGTGGGGACTCCTGGGAGGGAGGGGATGGGGTGGGCAGGGCCAGCCAGGAGTGGGATTTGTGGGGGTTCTCCAAACTGCACAGAATCTTAGCTAGGGGCTCTCCCGAACCACTGTGAGCCCCCAGCAGCCCAGCCCTGGGCACAAGCCCTCTCTTAAGACACAAGAGTCTACCTTGGTATAGCAGAGCGGGGTTCCCGAGCTTGGGAACTTTAAGACGTGTGGACTTCAACTCCCAGAATCCCCCGGTCACAATTCCCCAATATGCATGGCTGGCTGTGGAATTCTGAGAGTTGAAGTCCACCCAGGTCTTAAAGATGTCAAGTTTGGAGACTCCTGGGGTAGACAATGGAATTGGGGATATCTGAGGAGGACAACAAAGCAGCAATAGATATATCCAAGGCCGATGCTGTAGGCCACAGATCGAGGCACATCAACATTAAGTACAAGCATGTGAGACAGTTGTCAGAAATTGGACTCATAAAAGCAATACACTGTGAAACTAAGGAAAAACTTCAGATATTTTGACCAAACCCCTTCCCTCAAATCAACATTCATACTTGACAAAGAATCTGTGTATAAATACATAAATGATGTATGATGATATCAATATTAATATTCACTCAATGATAAATCAGTTCGACCTTAGAAGGGGAATTGTTAAGGTAAAAAGCCAAACTGCTTTAGTCATATAGGAAAACATTGCCATTGCCGTCCCTTATGTTAAGCCTACATGTCCCATGATGCATCACTGCACATTCCCCTCCCACAAGGTATAAAAGGTACTTACCCTTGGTTTTGGTCTCTCTCTCGTCTCTCTCCTGAAAGAATGCTGTATCTAAGAGAGAACATAGACATAATGTAAGTTTATATTTCTACAATAAAAGGATTACACTGATCACAGATATTTGAAAGTTAATTTTGGCTAGATCCATTGGAAATTATTAACAGAGGGGTCCCTCCAAAAAGCCTTGGTGGCTCAGGCTGTTAATTGCCTGCACTTAAGTTCCAGCTGCCTACAACTGCTGTAGGCTCGAATCCCACCAGGCTCAAGGTTGACTCAGCCTTCCATCCTCTCGGGGTAGGTAAATTGAGGACCCAAGATTGTTGGGGGCAATTAGCTGACTTTGTAAAAAAAAGCCGCTTAGTAATAAGCAGGCATATACAATGGAATGAAGGCTATTGCTGAGCACACTGGGTTGTATCCCAAAAATTGTAAGCCACCCTGAGTCTCCGGAGAAGGGCGGCATATAAATGTAATTAAAAAAAAAAGTCAAGAGAACTGTTTTGCCCTCCATCATGCACGGAATACATGTAACAAATGGGACAGACAAGATTCAATTGCTGGGGTCCTCCTGAACCCCTGCAAACCCCCAGCAGTCCAGCCCTGGGAAGTCCTCCAGGCTTAAAGTTGCCAAGGTTGGAGACCCCTACTTGTAGCACGTGAGAGAGAGAGACCTGAACTTTCTTCCCCACTGCAAACCCTGCCAAAGGCACCAGCTCTCTCTCCAAGCTTCTCTATCAGCTCAGGCTGGCACAGAATCTGTGTTTCCTTTCTTCCTTTCTTTCTTTTTTTCTGCAAGAAAAAATTACTTGGGGGAGGTTGAGGATAAGCTGAAGATAAGTCTGGGTCTGAAGGCTGCAGCTGGCAGACATTGCTTGCAACAAAAGAGCCCGGGGCGGCTTAGATAGGACGGCTGAACCCACCACAAAGAGAGCTCAGTGACTCAAGGCTGCGGGCAAAGAGGAAGGGGTGATGGGTGCCCAGCCTCCCCCATGGCTCGTGCGGTTGCAGCCGGGGCTGCGCCAGGGAGGAAGGTCGGCTTCCAGCTGCAAGATGCTGTTGACCTCGCTGATTGTATTCACGGTGGAACCAGATGATTATTTTTCAGGGTATAGAGAGTCAGTGAGATAGAATCCTGCATCCAGTTTTGGTCCCCACACTATAAAAAAAGATGTGGAGACTCTAGAAAGAGTGCAGAGAAGAGCAACAAAGATGATTAGGGAGGGGACTGGAAGCTAAAACATACGATGAACAGTTGCAGGAACCAGGCATGGATATAATGCAGGATCCTTTTGCATCGTATGACCAAACTGTTGTCAGTTTTTGCTTGCTAATAATCTCAAGGAAGCAGTCATTCTTTTCTGGACTGATTAGTTGGTAGTCACTCAATGATAATCAGTCAGTGGAACAAATTGCCTCCAGAAGTTGAGGATGCTCCAACACTGGAAGTTTTTAAGAAGAGATTGGAAAACCATTTGTCTGGAGTGGTGTAGGTGTTCTGCTTATTACTCTGCTCTGGATGGGTATAAAGCAGACAGAGCAACTCCACAAAGCATCTATACAAAGTCTTTTTTATTGGTTCATCAGGCATCCTGTCAACTCACAGTTATGACCAGGTTCTTCTTAATGTCCAATCCTTTGCATTTCTGAATCGTGGTGTAGAAAGATATTAAACTCTCATCCTTATGATGATAACCATGATGATGATTGAAGCGACCTCATGGTAAAAGATTCAGGCTAGAGTGAGGGAGCCTCCCCCAACCCCACAAGGGTCAGTTTAGTGACCAATCAGGATTACAGATGTGACCACATGACATGGACTACATTTCCCAGGATACCTTAACTACATTTACCATGAAGCATTCCCTTAAGGGGACAGCTCTCAATTCCTAACTACCTATCCCAAATCCCATTAACTCTAAACTGGCTGGACAGCACAGTAGTGTTTCCTGCTCAGGGGGGTGGACTAGAAGACCTCCAAGGTCCCTTCCAACTCTGCTATTCTATTCTATTCTATTCTATTCTATTCTATTCTATTCTATTCTATTCCTATTTTCTATTTGATTCAATTCCTATTTTCTATTCTATTCTACATTACTCTATTCTATATTCTGTCCTATTCCCTATTCTATTCCATTCCATTCCATATTTTCTATTCTATTCTATTCTATTCTATTCTATTCTCTTCTATTCTATTCTATTCCATTACATTCCATATTTTCTGTTCTGTTCTGTTCTGTTCTATTCTATTCTACTCCATTCCATTCTATTCTATTCATGGCTAGTCTAGGGAAGAGAAGGACCAGGGGAGACAGGATAGCAATCTTCCAATATCTGAGGGGCTGCCACAGAGAGGAGGAGGGGGTCAAGCTATTTTCCAAAGCACCCAAAGGCCAGACAAGGAACAATGGATGGAAACTGATGAAGGAGAGATTCAACCTGGAAATAAGGAGGAAATTTTCTGACAGTGAGAACAATCAACCCATGGAACAGAAGTTGCCCTCAGAAGTTGTGGGAGCTTCATCACTGGAAGCCTTCAAGAAGAGACTGGACCGCCAACTGTCAGAAAGGGTAGGCCTGCTTGGGCAGGGGGTTGGACTAGATGACCTACAAGGTCCCTTCCAACTCTGTTTATCTGTAAAGTTCCAAAAACAGATGGTCAAACCGGGTGTGGGGGGGGAACCTAACCTTTAGTAAAGACTCTAAGGAGACTTTGCCGGGGGCAACTGGGCTTTTTTGGTTTTTTTCCCCCCTTGAAAACATTTCACTCCTCATCCAAGAAGTTTCTTCCGTTTCCCTCCCACCCATCCATTAGAACCAAAGAAGTTTCTTTGATGAGAAGCAAAACCTTTTCGAAGATAAAACCAAGAAAGTCCCATTGCACCTTGGAAAAACACCTTGTAGTCTTTGCTGGGGAGGGGTGGGGGGTTTCCCCCAGGTTTGGCCACCTGTTTTTGGAACTGACTTTCTGTACCAGGGATCTCCAACCGTGGCAACTTGAAGACTTGTGGACTTCAAAGCTGGCTGAGAAATTCTGGGAACTGAAGTCCACAAGTCTTCAAGTTGCCAAGGTTGGAGACCCCTGCTCTACACCTTGACAAATGAACATCTGGAAAAGCTTCTTTGGGAGAACCATGAGCTGCAGGAGGGAGAATCTCCACAGATGACCTTCAGCAAACAGGGGAACGAGGACCACCTAGCTAAAGCTGGAATTAATTTAATAGGCGACGTCTTGCCAAAGTCAGCAGGGCTCCTGTGGACTGCAAGGAAGGAGGCATCCGTACAGTTTTCTTGGCCAAGGTATGGAAGAGGTTTCTTCCAGGACGTCTTTCCAACTTCCTGGTCTGGCTCACAGCTCAGGGAGTTATGAGAGGACGCCCTCCAAAGGGCTAACCAGGCCTGGTCCCGTTCAGGCAGGAAACTCTACCCCATTGCAGACCAACAGTTGTCTAAGGTCTTCTTAAAAGCTTCCAGTGACAACTTCTGGTGGCAAGCTGTCCCACTGGTTAATTGTCCTCCCTGTTAGGGCATTTCTCCTCAGTTCCAGGTTGCTTCTCCCCTTGATGAGTTTCCACCCATTGTTTCTTGTCCTTCTTCCAAGTATTTTGGAGAATTCCACTGTCCCACTGATGAATTGTTCTCACCGTCAGGAAATTTCTCCCCGGTTCTTAGGCAGGTTCTCTCCTTGATTAATTAAAACTTTCTTTTTTTTATTTATTCATTTATTAATGGGACTTATATGCCGCCCCATCTCTGAAGACTCGGGGCGGCTTACAAATAAAACAACAGCAACAATAAATAATTTAAAAGCAGATTAAACTAAATAAGCCCCATTACAATTACAAGTACACCCATAAAAATATCCCTTAAAACTATCCCATAAAAGCCATCCTGTCCCAGAAAATCACAACCCGGATTGGTTAAACAACCAGGTCTTCAAGTCATGGCGGAAGGTGCGGAGGTCAGGGGCCAGATGGAGCTCCAGGGGAAGTTGGTTCCAGAGGTCTGGGGCCGCTATAGAATAGGCTCGTCGTCGGGGGACCGCCAGCCGGGCATTGGCCAGCCGATGGGACCCCAAGGAGTCCTTGCCTATGTGCTCACATTGGCTGATGTTGCCAATGAAGGAACAACTGTTAACTAAAACCGCAATTGTTTCAGGGAGGACTTCCTTCCTCCAAGGAGTTTGCTCAAAGCCAAAGTGCAGAACAGGTTCAGAAAAACCTGCGGTCCTGCAGGAATTGTGTGTTTCCTGCAAGGTAGGAAAAGGAGGGGGCTTCAAAAATTTTAGCAAGGGGTTCTCTGCCCGGTTGGTGGATGGGTGTGGCCATGGTGGGTGTGGCCTAACCAGCCTCCTGCACCATGGTGGGGGGCATTTTCACTCTCCCCGGGCTCTGGAGGCTCATTGGAAGCCGGAAACAAGCCCATTTCCGTCCGTCCCAAACTTCCGGGAGGCCTGTTTTTCACCCTTCCTGAGCCTCTGTGCACACCCTGCACTTACCTGCATCCAAAACGGGCCGCGTGGGGACTCCTGGGAGGGGCGGGGAGGGGTGGGTGGGGCCAGCCAGGAGTGGGATTTGGAGGTTCTTTGAACTGCACAGAATCTTTGCTGGGGGCTCTCCCGAACCCCTGAACCCCCCAGCAGCCCAAAATGGAGAAGAACCTGCCTTCTCGCTCTCCCCCCGTTCGGTTCTTTGCTGCCTCCTCCCAAGTTTTTGGTCCACCACCAAGGCTGCCCATTTTGGATGAAATGCCTTCTCCAATACTGTCCGTTCTTTGCCAGAGAGAAGAAAGAGACGGGGAAGGAGAGACGGAACAGATTCGCGGCAAAGGAGAGCAATTGGGGGATGCCAGCCAAATTATTCTGTGAAGTTTGCTTTTATGAAAGAATGTGTGTGTGTGTGTGTGTGTGTGAGAGAGAGAGAGAGAGAGAGCGTGTACATATATCCAGTTATTTAGGACTGTGGTTTCTACATACACAGGGAAAGAGAGAGACACACACCACAGCCTTAAACCATTGGGAATCCAGTTCTATTTCTGTTCATCGTCAGATCTCTGCGCCATCCAGCCCAAATCTCTTGGCACTTCACCCCTCTCCAAACCAGAGCCTAATTGGATGGGTTCAAATGGTCTAGAAACTCTACGCCGCTTCCCTGGTCTCTTCCAACAGGCTCCGTCACTCCAAAAGGACATCTTAGAAGTTCTCCTCGCCTAATTCCTTCAAGCTGTGTGTGCCTCCAGAACTGGCTCAGGCAGCTTCATTTCATCATATCCTGCAGCTTTCAGTCAAAGCAACGTGTGGAGAAGTCTTGCCGAAGAGACCTCAGTGCCCTGTTTTCTGTCATCCCTCCTTCTCCGTGCCTTCCAGGGGAGTTGAACTGCAAGCTGCCCCATCGTTCCCAGCCAGCACATGAGCCTTGAGTTTGGGCTCCCCACTCCTGTCCTTGACATCTCCCAACTATCAACTCCAGAAAAACTCCTGCTAATGAACAGAAATCCTAATGAGTTCAACAGGAGACTGGACAGCCATCTGTCAGAAATGGTGTAGGGCCTCCTGCTTGGGTGGGTGAGGGGGGTTGGACTAGATGACCTACAAGGTCCTTCCAAGTCTTAATCTGTAAGTAAGTAAGGACCACATCAGAAGCAGATTTATTCAAATGTGGAGAAACGAATCTCTCCTGTTGTTCTGTAAACATGTTCCCTGCATACATCAGTCCATGGCTAGCAATATATATGTATATATATTGGATCACCCTACTGGTTTCATAGATCGTAGCAGTCATCAGGGTCATGTCTTCTC
Source organism: Naja naja (assembly GCA_009733165.1). Classification (NCBI taxonomy): domain Eukaryota; kingdom Metazoa; phylum Chordata; class Lepidosauria; order Squamata; family Elapidae; genus Naja; species Naja naja. The sequence goes on along the minus strand of CM019151.1, from coordinate 7,982,325 downwards.
CACCAGGGACACCACCCTAGTTTTGAGCTATGAGCTGGCCCTCTAGGGCAAGGGTCTCCAACCTTGGCCACTTTAAGACCTGTGGACTTCAATGGTGGAGTTGAAGTCCACCGGTTTTAAAGTGGTCCACAGGTCTTAAAATGGCCAAGGTTGGAGACCTCTTCTCTAGGGAATCATTATTGGGGGGGGTCATTGTCAACTTCCAAAGCTCAAGGACCCCACAGTCCTCCTCCTCTCTACAAACCCCACTCCCATCAAGTACTGAAGATGTTACTTAATTTGGTTATGCAATGTCTGCAAGAACGGGGCCTTGGTGGTGCAAGCTGTTAAACACCTAGCACTTAGCTCCAGCTGTCTGCAATTAGTGCAGGCTCGAACCCCACCAGGCTCAAGGTTGACTCAGCCTTCCATCCTCTCAGGGGAGGTAAATTGAGGACCCAAGATTGTTGGGGGCAATAAGCTGACTTTGTAAAAATGCCGCTTAGTAATAAGCAGGCATATACAATGGAATGAAGGCTATTGCTGAGAGCATTGGGTTGTATCTCAAAAATTGTAAGCTGCCCTGAGTCTTCAGAGAAGGCGGCATATAAATGTAATTAAAAAAGAAGAAGAAGAAAACCACCGAGCTCAGACAGCACCAAGGATTCCACAGTCATCGTCCTCCTCCTTCTCCTCTTCCTCCTCCTCCTCCTCCTCCTCCTTCATCTCCTCCTCCTTTTCTTCCTTCTTCCTCCTCTTCCTCCTCCTTCTCCTCCTCCTCCTCCTTTGTGTCCTCCACCAACACCACCACAATGTTTATGAAACATCTGCAAGAAAACCACCAAGCTCAGAGAGCACCAAGGACTCCACAGGTCAACCCTGACCTATGAATCTTCTCCTTTCATTGGCGCACATGATCTCTACTCGCAAAGAAAGCCGAGCCCCCAGGGAGAAGCAGATGGCCATCAGGAGGACTTAGAGCTTCTCGGGACACCGCAACAAGAGAGGCATGAGAGGTGGTAATCAAAACCTCTGGAAGCTGAGCATGAACGGAGTTTTCTGATGCATCCCCATTCACGGTGCTCATCCAGAGGACATTCCAATGGCTCAGGTCTCCCTGGGATGACCTACCGTGGCATCCAAAGTCCAGGGTTGAGTCAGTGTCCCAACGTGGCCTCTGGCCACACATTCAGGACATCTTCCTCCAATTATCTCCGATCTAAATTAAATCCAATGTCATGCTTCAGCGAAATGTACAACAACAAACTTCTTTGACAAGTCCTTGGAAGGACAGAGAGGTTGTGTCAGAAATCTGGCCTTTGCATTGGTTGGATTTGGAAGAATTCTATCCAGAGAAGAGTTCTGGGAAGTGGAAAATCCTGCAAATGGAAGTGGCGAAATTGGATCTCGTGTCGGTTGCAGCCAGGGGATTTCTCGGCAGAGTGCGCAGAGATAGCATGATTGCAAGTCTTCCAATATTTGAAGGGCTGCCCCAAAGAAGAAAGGGGGGGGTCAACCTTTTCTCCAAAGCACCTGAAGGCAGGACAAGAAGCAAAGGATGGAAACCAATCAAGGAGAGAACCGAGCTAGGACTAAGGAGAAATTTCCGATGATGACAATTAATCAGTGGGACAGTTTGCCTTCAGAAGTTGTGGGTGCTCATTACTCGAGGTTTTCAAAAGAGATCGGACAACCATTTGTCGGAAATGGTGTAGGGCCATGATGGTGAATCTATGGTACATGTGCCAGAGGGGGCACGCAGCCCCCTCTCTGTGGACATGCACGTCATTGCCAGCTGCTGTTCTGGTTTCTGGTGCACGTCACCTAGCTGGTCTTCACGGGAGCCGAAGCACCAGAAAACGGTCTGAAAAATGCCCTGGAAAACAACCTGAGAACGGCCCCCCAAACAGCCAAAAAACAGGCCATTTTGGGGCCATTTTCAGGCCCAAAACAACCTGGAATATGGCCCCCCAAAATGCCCCCAAAACAGGCATGTGCGCACATGTGACTTGGCACATGAAATTCACAGAATATTTGAAGGTGGAAGAGATCTCCCTGCTTCCATGGGTCCTATTATTTAACTGAGCTGTTCACTCAAAATGAAATAGTTAAATATTAAGATAGATAGATAGATGATAGATAGATAGATAGATAGATAGATAGATAGATAGATAGATAGATATAGAATTCTTTATTGGCCAAGCGTGATTGGACACACAAGGAATTTGTCTTGGTGCAAATTCTCTCAGTATACATAAAAGAAAAGATACATTCGTCAAGAGTCAAGAATCATCAGGTGCAACACTTAATGATAGTCATAGGGTACAATAAGCAATCAAATCATATTAGGAAACAGTCAATATAAATCGTTAGGATACAAGAGGCAAAGTTACAGTCATACAGTCCCAAGTGGGAGGGGATGGGTGATAAGGAGTGATGAGAAGATTAACAGTAATAGTAGTGCAGATTTTGTAAATAGTTGGACAGTGTTGAGGGAATTATTTGTTGAATAGAATAGAATAGAATAGAATAGAATAGAATAGAATAGAATAGAATAGAATAGAATAGAATAGAATAGAATTCTTTATTGGCCCAGTGTGATTGGACACACAAGGAATTTGTCTTGGTGCAAATGCTCTCAGTGTACATAAAAGAAAAGATACATTCGTCAAGAGTCAAGAATCATAAGGTGCATCACTTAATGATAGTCGTAGGGTACAATAAGCAATCAAATCATACTAGGAAACAGTCAATAATTGTACCCTACAACTATCATGCTCTCTCTGTGATGTCCCGGTGCCTGGAGGTGGTATGGGTCTGGATGGGGAGATATAGGCTCCAACTCAACCCGACCAAGACGGAGTGGCTGTTCTTACCGGCATCTCGGTTTTCTGGTGATGTTCCATCTTTGGCCATGGGGGGAGAGGTGTTGCCCCCTGTGGATAGGGCGAGGAATCTGGGCATCTTCCTGGACCCACAGCTCAGTCTGGAGGAGCAGGTGGGGGCTGTGGCCAGGGGGGCTTTCACCCAGGTTCAGCTGGTTCGCCAGCTCCACCCTTACCTGAGCCGAGATGCCCTTCGAACGGTCACTCATGCGCTCCTCACTTCCAGAATCGACTACTGTAATGCTCTCTACATGGGGCTGCCCTTGCGAACTACCCAGAGGTTACAACTGGTGCAGAATGTGGCCGCACGGGCTGTGATGGGAATATCGGGATACTCCCATGTTACACCCCTCCTGCGTGACCTGCATTGGTTGCCGGTTGCCTTCCAGGTTAGTTTCAAGGTGCTAGTAACAACTTATAAAGCCCTAAATGGCTTGGGTCCAGGGTGCTTGCGGGAACGCCTCCTGCCAGCATCACATTCTGATCGCCTGTCCGCTCCCACAGGAGGGGCTTCCTTGGGATACCGTTGGTTAGGCATTGTCGGCTGGTGGTTCCCAGGGCTAGGGCCTTCTCCATGGGAGCGCCCACCCTTTGGAATCAGCTCCCCATGGATCTCCGTCTGGTCCCTGATCTCCGCTCCTTCCGCCAGGACCTGAAGACCTGGTTGTTTCAACAGGCTGGCCTGGAATGACCCGGGTGGGGGTTTTTAATTGTTTTAATTTTAAGGTTTTAATGTTTTATTGCTTATTTTGACTTGTTTAGATTTAATTTGTTTTTAGGTAAACTTTATGTAAATATTTGCTGTTTTATTGTTAGCCGCCCTGAGTCCTTAGGGAAAAGGGCGGCATACAAGTCAAATAAATTATTATTATTATTATTAATAAAAAATCTTTAGGATACAAGCGACAAAGTCACATTGGTGGGATGCCTGCAGAAGTGACTTCTGCCTATCATGTAGAACAGTGGTTGCCAACCAGTGGGCTGGGGACCACTGGTGGTCCACGAGAAAATTTTGGTGGTCCACAGAGAAATGTCACCCCTAAAGCACTCCCCAAAGCAATTAATCCAGGCTGCACAGGAACACAAGGCTGCGCCGCCCACATGGCCCGTGGTAACACAAGGCTTGCATTGCTTGCCTGGCAAACAACACGAGGTAGTGAGGGGAGGGGGAAGAGGGAGGCTGGGGCAGAGGCAGCAGCAGAAAGAAAGACTCTGCCGCTTCTGCTGATTTCCTTGCATGAAGCCAAAAGTCTCTCTCTCTCCCCCTGAGAACGGAGCTGGAGGCGGTATCCTGCGATCCCAAATAAAGAATGATCGATCGGTAAGAAAACGGGGTGGGGAATTTTCCTGCAGACTTTTTTTGGGATTTTCCCAGGGTCTCTGGTCTGCGGGATTTAAAATGATGAGTTTGGTGGTCCCTGAGGTCCAAAAGGTTGGCGACCCCAATGTAGAAGGCCTCCCAACAGTGATGTTCATGGGCCAGGAGAACCATTACAGCACTTTGGGGAGATTTTGAAAAATTATTGGGGCCCCACCACCTAGGCATCTTTCAACAATCAGCATTTCAGTGCTGGTGGGTTTTTTTTTTGCAACTGTAGAAACTTAGAAGTGAAGGGGGAGAGAGAGAGAGAGAGAGAGAAGAACAGAGTTTCAAAGCCAAAAGCATTGGTATGAAAAATGGAAATGGCCAGCATTGATTTTTCACAGTTGTTGGCCAAGATTGCGAGTTCAGGCTGAGGCCGTTGGCTCACGCCCGAGCCTTCACATGAGCCTTCTGTCCAGAATCTCCCTTGCTCAATCTAAGCAATTCCAAAAAGCCAAGGAATCATGAGGACAACCTGAAGTCGTCCGCAGAAATAATTGGAGGAGACAGAGGTGGAGTTTCCCCCAGAGAGGGTGGCTCAGCTTGTTTGGTTCAAAAGCTTCCAACTGGAAGTTGGAAGTCACCTTTCCGCTGTTGAGGTTTCGGTGGGAGGGGAGCAGCTTTGTTTTCCTCTCAAATCCAAGTATGGTTGGGAGGTCTCCCTTGCATCAAAGCATCTGAGGGATTCCAAGAGATGCATTTCCAGAAGAATCAGGAGAAAGCCTCCTGCCAGAGAACAGGGACCACCCATGGCAGCAAAACGCAGTTTGGATCTGCAAATCCCCCCCCCAAAGCCTTCTTTCAGAGTTGTTGTGGAGCTGGGGGCCTCCTCTATGTGAGTCATGAAGGCTGGCTTCTTCTCTCATCACTTGGAGAAATAAAAAAAAAGGATGAGACAGACGCATAGACAGAAGGATTTAAAAAGTTGGCTTCGTTTCTTTGTTTGAAGGAAAGCCTTTGCCCTCAAACTCTGGATACCTAGCGGGAAAGTGTTTGTTTCCTCAACTACTAAAATGTCTTGTTTATTAATCGCATATTTATTTCGCCACTTAGCTGCCAAACGCCTTGCTCGTTCTCCAGGCAGCTTCAGGCAGCGTTCGAGATCATTTTGGTGATCCATGATGCTGCAGGCATGAAAGAGACCAAAGCAGAGCCCAACTCAACCACCAATTCCAATTTCAATTCAGAATAGAGCTGGAAGGGACCTTGGAGGTCTTCCAGCCCAGCCCCTTACTCAAACAGCAGACTCTATACCATTTCAGACAAATAGTTGTCCAATCTTTCTTGAAAACCTCCAGTGTTGGCGCATCCACAACTTCTGGAGGCAAGTCGTTCCAATGATTAATGGTTCCCACTGTCAGGAAATGTCTCCTTTGTTCCAGGTTGTTTCTCTTCTTGATTAATTTCCATCCATTGCTTCTTCTCCTGCCTTCAAATGCTTTGGAGAATAGATGGACCCCCTCTTCTTTGTGGCAGCCCTTCAAGTATTGGAAGACTGCTATCAAGTCCTTCTTTTTCTCTAGACTAGCCACTGAGGACAAGACCCTCAGTTTCTCAGCAACAGGCCAGGTATCTGACAGTGGTTTCTCCCCTCAGGGATGGGAACCTGAGCTGAGTTTCCAGCCCCACTCATCCTGTTTTGTGTGACCCACACGTGCTCTCCAGCCTTTGGCACACAGTGGAGCTCAAAGGAGCTGCTGGCCATTGCCAAAACCATCACCCTGGATGGTTGAGGATCTCCACAGGCATCTCTCATGGCTCATAAAAAAAGAAAAATTACAATAACCCCAGTAATGCAATTGGCCCAAAACCAACAATAAGAAAATGGCAATTGCGCCGTTGGAACTAATCCAGGAGAGAAGCAACTTGGAATTAAGGAGAAACTTCCTAACCATGAGGAAAATTAACCGGTGGAAGAGAAATTGCCCCCAGAAGTTGTGGGTGCTTCAACCCTGGAGGTTTTTAAGAAGAGACTGGACAGCCACTCGTCTAAAATAGTATAGGTTCTCCCACGGGTGGGATTCAAAATTTTTAACAACTGGTTCTGTGGGCGTGGCTTAGTTGGTGGGCGTGGCTTGGTGGTCATGTGACAGGGTGGACATGGCTTGGTGGTCATGTGACTGGCTGGGCATGGCCAACTCAATATCACTCACATCGAGGCACACATCTCCTCACCTGGCCTCTCATGACTGGTGGGATGCTGCAACAGTCGTAAATGTGAAAAATGGTCATAAGTCACTTTTTTCAGTGCCATTGTAACTTTGAATGGTCACTCCACACAAAGTACCAGCAAAGGAGGGAAAAATAACTCCAGAGATGTTCCTGAGACAGGAACACTAGTCCTGCCAAGAACGTAATAAGGGTTAATGGAGAGGCAGTTTCTGTAAGCAACACCAGAATGTTTCCTTCCTGCCTCCCTTACAGGATTAGACCAGTAATTTCTTCTAACAACCGGTTCTCCAAACGGCTTAGAATGTTAACAACCGGTTCTAGCGAATAGGTGCGAACTGGTAGAATCCCACCCCTGGGTTCTCCTGCTTATTGTTGGATTTATAATTTATATCATATCATATATCATTGGATTTATGATTTGGCCATCAAACAGATATTTCAAAGGCCCAGACTTATCTTTTGGGTGGGAGTTCCTATCAGCAGGCTGGTTGTGAAAGGCTAAGAATTTCAGGGAGATTACATGGAGTTTTTTGTTCCTGCCCCTCCTTCACTGTCCTTTGCCACCGTTTGGATCCAGAATGAAAAATGATGAGGCACCAACTTTTTAAAAAAACAACAACAGTGCAATGAAGCTTGATAATAATTATTGTTCTCCTGTGCCTATGGGGAGGTGTTTGTATGTGAAGGACCTCTTCTTCATGAGATGTTTGCTGATGTAGGCTAAAAAGGCACCAATTGTTTGAGAAAGGGAAGTCTGCAGGTAGGCATGGAGGTCAACCAACTTCCTAGAAGATAAGAAGAAGATTTTGGTGCCATGGACAGCAGCTTGTTTAATCTCGTTTCCTTCGTTTCACGTCCTCCAAAGATCTGGTATTGAATTTATCAGGCCAAGAAACTGCTGGAGGGAGATTTGGCACCTAGATTTGGCGGTCATGGTTAAGTTAAGTTTAGAGGGAGAGCTTAAAATATAAGTGAACTTATAACTGCTGTGGAGAATGTTAGAAGTCATCTGCTCCTATCTTTTCTTCTCTGGGACCTGGAGGGCTTTTTCCACCACTCACCCCCTCTAAAGTCTCTGCCCTCAGACTGGGTGGAGAAGAATCCAAAGGCTATTTGTGCTCAGTTCAACAATTTTCACATGGGAGCCGTCTGCTCCGGGCCCTTTTTTTTTTTTTGCCCCAATGGTGAACGCTGGCTGCATCTTAAATTCCCATTTGCTCCAGCTGTTTTGAGGATTATCTCTCTCCCACTGAGATGCCAAAACCATTTTCTTCTCTCTCCGATAAAAGGTACAGTCCACAACAACAGAGGCTTCTAGGACACGTAGACGGCGTTCTGCAGGTGGTCTCATCCCCGCCTTAAGGGAGCTATTGGTATTGATCTTTGCCCCGGTCCTATGTCATAAAAGTCCACCTCTGTCTCAAAAAATAAACCCCCATCTTACACAGAAAAGAAATAGTGGAATAAAATCAGGGGTGGAAGAATGTGAGGTGCATCCAGCCAAGCTCCTGGTATTTCTGGGAATTGGTTTTCCACTTGCATTATTTCAGGAAAGAAATATAAATCTAGGATAGGCAGACTCTCCGGGGCCATAAAAGCTGAAGACCAGATGGGGTTCCAGAGACTGGATGGGTAATAGCCTCCATGTGTTGTGAACGGATTGGGTGGAAGGAAAAGTTGAAGTCCCAAATGGCTCCTTCCAGCGGGAGGGCCTTTGAAGTCTCGGACCTCCAGGTGGTTGGGCGTCTTTTGCTCTGGGGACACGGGCCGGCGACCGAAAGGTGGAGCTTGGGTACCAAAAGGATTACATGACCAACCTTGGCCACTTTAAGATCGGCGTCCCCAAGGTGCTTTTTGCAAGAGGCAACTGGACATTCCGGTTTTTCTTTGAAGACATTTCATCTCTCATCCAACAAGCTTCCGCTCTGACTGGGTGGTGGGGAAGGGAAGGATTTATATTCCTTGCAGACAGCTGGTCATTTGCATCCTTTTTAGAGAGCCGTTGAGGCCACTTGCAGGTTTGCCTGTGTCCTCAGAGTCACCTGAGTGGTGCTCCTGGTTCCTGTAGTCTGCAATTTTTCCCTCTGGAAATCCAATTCCTACTCCCACACCATCCACGCCCCGAATTGTATAGCTAAAAGTCTGTACAGATTCTCAGTCATCCAGGTTGTCCCAAAGGTGCTTTTTCAGGAGTCAATTGGACTTCCTTGTTTTTTGTTTTCCTTTTGATGTCATTTTGGCTTTTCATCCAAGAAGTTTCTTCAGCTCTCATTGGATGGTGGGGAATGGAAGGATTTGTACTCCTTGCAAACTGCTGGTCATTTGCACGCTTTCAGACAGTCATTGAGGCTACTTGGAGGTTTGTTTGTATCCTCGAGGTCAGCTGAGTGGTACCCCAGGTTCCTGTAGTCTGCGATTTTCTCTCTCTCTGGAAATCCCTTCCTACTCCCACACCATCTAAGGGGTGTCCATCTGAAATTGTATAGCTAAAAGTCTGTAGAGATTCTCACCCATCCAGGTCATGGTTCTCCCAAAAGTGCTTTTTTTCAGGAGACAACTGGACTTTCTGGTTTTTTTTCTTTTGAAGACATTTCGCTCCTCATCCAAGAACCTGATGACTCTCCTATGACAAAAAGAAATAATGAAAAAAATGACTTCTTGTGTTCTTTCAGCCGGGACTTGAGAAGGAAGCTTTCAGCTTTAAGCCTCTTTGCCTCGCAGTTGAGGGCACGTGGGGTAAACTTTCAGTGGGGGAAGCCTCTGAAAATCTGTTTGTTTCCTGAAGGGAGTAGCAGCTTTTCTGGCATTCAACTCTATTAATCTGACAGATGGGATTTCAGGAACAACCTGCTAACAGAATATTGAATTTGGTGAGCAAGACAATGCGTTGAAGTCTACTTTGAAGACAAAGGGAAAACAAATTGATCCCCTGTAATTTGAAGGTCAGCTTGAAATAACAGGGATTAATCATCTTCGTACAAGAAATCCCACAATGATGAAATCCAAGTAACATGACACAATGGCGAAGAAGAAGAAGAGGAGGAGAAAGGATTGATGAGAAATGCTTTGAAATTCAGATATTGCTGTGGTTAGCCGGCAGCAGGTGCGGATGGCTGAGGAGAGCCAGGATTCAGATGAGGGGCCAGGACCATTAGGGAGTGGACTGCTGCCTTCAGAGATTGTGGGGGCTGGCAACAGCGATGAGGAGGTTCCCGAGGAGCCTGTGCCAAGTGCGTGTGCGCGCAGGATTGCTCATAGGAAAGAGCAGTTGCAACAGCATGGGTGACTCAGGAGTAAGGCTGCAGGGTAATGGCCCCTCCTTCAAGAAGATAAAAGCCAGCTGTGAAAGGAACGTTCTTTGCAGAAGGCAAAGACGTTTTGAAACTCCAGCCTCGTGGACATTCTAGTATCCTGAGTTTGTATTTGAAGATTCTTGTAGTGCAAATTATTTCTTGTCTGTTATCCTTTGGCAAGTCTCGCAGAGTTTGGCAAGACTTGTGCTTATCACAGCTAATTATTTTGCAAAAGCATTACAAGGTTTCTGTTCTGTGTTTGATTTGTTGGAAAAGGGCATGGGTCAGAACAGACCCTGCGCAGCCTGCATTGGCTGCCGGTTGCACTCCGGGTGAGATTCTAACATACAAAGTCCTACATGACATGGGTCCTTATTATTTAAGGGAGCGACTTCTGCCGACATCGAATACCAACTGCCCTGTGCGAGCACATAGACAGGGACTCCTTGGGGTCCCATCGGCCGGGCAATGCCGGCTGGCGGTCCCCCGACGACGTGCCTATTCTGTCGTGGTCCCTGACCTCTGGAATCAACTTCCCCTGGAGCTCCACCTGGCCCCTGACCTCCGCACGTTCCGCCATGACCTGAAGACCTGGTTGTTTAACCAATCCGGGCTGTGACCTCGGGTGGGGTGGTTTTTATCTTTGTATTTTGTAATTATGTCCTGGGGCTTGTTTAGTTTAATTTTTTTTAAGTATTTATTGTTGTTGTTGTTTTAATTGTGAGCCGCCCCGGGTCTTCGGAGATGGGGCGGCATACAAGTCCCATTAATAAATAAAAATAAATAAATAAATTATGCAGCTTTCATCATGTCTTCTGACTGCTGGTTGGTATCCATGGCTACGATCTGCTACTCTCCTTCCCATTTGCAAGAAATAAAGGTCAGACAAGTCCTCCCTAGCTCTCTAGAAGACAAAGAAAGAGAGTGGGAAGAAGCAGACTAAGACTTGCAAGAGTCTGCTACCATAACCTTGTAGTAAAGTAGTATTGGCCTGCATGACTTTGTTTTCCTAGCCTGCAATACCTCCAAGGGCTCATCTCACCTTCTCCAGTTTTAGTCTGTTAGTATTTCTTGATGTGTTGATTCTGCCAAAAAAGTGCGTAGAGTCAGGCTGTGGTTTTCCCAGTTGCAACATATGACTGTGAAAGTTGGACCATAAGGAAGGCTGAACACCAAAGAATGGAGGCCTTTGAACTCTGGTGCTGGAGGAGAAGATTCCTGCGAGTCCCTTGGACTGCAAGGCAATCCAACCAGTCAGTCCTAGAGGAGATCAACCCTGACTGCTCTTTAGAAGGCCAGATCCTGAAGATGAAACTCAAAGACTTTGGCCACCTCATGAGAAAGAAGGATTTCCTGGAGAAGAGCTGAATGCCGGGAAAGATTGAGGGCAAAAGAAGAAGAAGGGGACGGCAGAGAAGGAAGTGGCTGGATGGAGTCACTGAAGTATTCGGCATGAGCTTATATGGACTCCAGAAGATGGTAGAGGCCTGAAGGAACATTGTCCATGGGGTCACAATGGGTCGGACACAACTTCGCAACTAACAACAACAAAATATCTTGATTGCTTGTCCCTTTAGTGTCCATGGCCCATCCTAAAAGATAGATGTTGCCAACCCTTCTGATATGTTAATCCAGGAGACTTGACAGCTTTAAGACTTGTGGACTTCAACTCCCAGAATTCCTCCTCCAGTCATGTTAGCTCAGGAATTCCGGGAGTTGAAGTCCACATGTCTTAAAACTTGCCAAGTTTGAAGACCCTTGTGTTAATCGTTCTAAAACTAATTACTTCAGCTATTATCCTTAGTTTGGCCTTCTTACATTTAGCCTTGGTCCTATTTTGTCACTTTCTCCAAGCTGCTAAATTCAGCATTGTTTAAGTCTAAATGGCCACGAGGGTGGCCTTCAGGATTTCTGAAGGTATCCAACCAACATGTTGCAGTAACAAAACTCGAGGATATTTGCCCAGAGAGTTTTTCCTTCTCATAACAACTTCTGGGAATGGCCCAGAATTCAACTGTTAGGCCTTTTTCTTGAATGCCCTCAAGTCTTATGCTGATAAATCCGAGGCAAGAGAGAAACGGAAAACTGTTTACTGCCCAGCTGCCCAGCGTGGAACCTGATAAATCTACCCAACAATTTATTTGATCTTTGAACTTCTGGGTCCCTTGGAGGCTGGCTCTGCAGTCTGCAGAAGTAATCAGGGTTCCTTTTAAAGCTAAGATAGATGGTGGGTTCCCCTAGAGCTGGAATTTATTGCCATGGATGGAAAAATCACCAAGATTTAAAAATTGCCCGCTGTGTCCTCATTGTCATCTTTTCCATCACGGAGTCTTTCAGATCTGTTGGAATGCAGTCTTCATCATTCTCTGTTGAGGTGATGGGATTCATAGTATCGCAAAGCTGAAGGTCACTACATTTTGGAAGGAGAAAGGGCAGGAGAGAGAGCATCTGCAGAAGGAAAGAGTCATTGCTCCTTTTTAAAGTTCAACTTTGGTGAAGTTTACGACTTTATAGAATAACAGAATAACCGTTGCGAAGGACCTTGGAGGTCTTTAACTCCAGCCTTCTGCTAAAGCAGGAGACCCTATACCATTCTGGTTTCTGGGTGGGGAGAAATTGTCCCCCTCAGAACGGGTTTGCAACCTGGGTGTCCTCCTAGACCCACAGCTGAAATTGGAGCAACACCTATCAGCCGTGGCTAGGGGAACTTTTGCACAGGTCCGCCTTGTGCACCAATTGCGACCCTACCTGGACCGGGAGGCTCTTCTCACAGTCACTCATGCCCTAGTCACCTCATGACTGGATTATTGCAATGTGCTTTACATGGGGCTACCCTTGAAGAGCATTCGGAGACTGCAGTTGGTCCAGAACGCAGCCGCGCGAGCTGTTGTGGGTGTCCCGAAATACACCCACATATCACCAATTCTCCATGAGCTGCACTGGCTTCCTATTAGTCTCCGGGTGCAATTCAAGGTGTTGGTCATTACCTATAAAGCCCTATATGGCTCAGGACCAGGTTATCTCCAGAATCGTCTCCTACCCTGCGTCTCCCTGCGACCGGTAAGATCCCACAGGGTCGGTCTCCTCCGGGTTCCATCAGCTAAACAGTGCCGGCTGGCAGGCCCGCGGAGAGGGCCTTCTCTGTGGCTGCTCTGGCTCTCTGGAACCAGCTACCTCCCGAGGTCCGGACTGCCTCCACCCTACTGACCTTCCGCAAAGCAGTCAAAACCTGGCTTTTCCGGCAGGCATGGGGCTGTTGATCTCGCGACTGAGATCTAGTGAGATCCAGCCCTTCTGTTTGTTTGTTGTTTTTTAAATTGTTTTTAAACTTTTTATAAATGTCATAAATGAATGAATGAATGAATGAATGAATGAATGAATGAATGAATGAATAAATAAATAAATGAATAAATAAATAAATAATTCCGGACAAAGAAGTTGTGGGTGCTCCATCACTGGAAATATTTTTTTAGAGACAATTGGACAGTCAATTGTCTGAAATGCTTGAGCATTTCTTTAATCTCTTTATTCTCCAAAGGCCCTGAAGCACTGGTGGGATTCAAAAAATTTTTTACTACCGGTTCTGTGGGCGTGGCTTGGCAGGCGTGGCAGGGGAAGGATACTGCAAAATCTCCAGTCAGAGGTGGGATTTGCTGGTTCTCCGAACTACTCAAAATTTCCGCTACTGGTTCTCCAGAACTGGTCAGAACCTGCTGAATCTACCACCTCTGCCTGGAAGGCAGGACAAGAAGCAAGGGATGAAAACTAATCAAGGAGAGATGCAACCCAGAACTAAGGAGAAATTGCAGGATCCAATCTGGGTCGGCCACTGGTGCTGGAGCCCATCCGCAGGGAACTTCTCTCTCACCAAGTTCCCTGGGGATGGGCTCCAGAATGAGCCTGAAAGCTCGGAAGGCTACACCTCTGGTCCCGGTGACTGACCCAGATTGGATCCTGCAACATTCTCCTGGGACATGTATGTTTGCCTTCGTTCATAAGGAGAAATGTCCAGATAATGAGAACAATTAACCAGTGGAACAGCTTCCCTCCAGAAGTTGTGTGCCAACTCATAAAACATTTCCATGGTCTTTTTAGAGTTGCCAACCAAAAGGGAGGGGGGAGCAGTGGGCAGCTTGAATTCCATAAATGTTTTCAAAGATAGTTTCTAGGTGACTGAAGTTTCGGCCGTGCAAAATTCTAACTGGAGAGCACGATTGATGACTCCGGGCTATGGATGTGTCCCATTGGAGAATATGAATTACGATACACCCAGGGGGTGGGGGAAAACCAGGGTCAAGGGTGAGAGTGAATTATATGTCTCAGAGTCAGCTACACCCAGGCAGTGCCAGCATGTTTACTCCTAATAAATCTTCTTTAAGTTTTAGAAGTTCGGCTAGAGACTCATGATTTAAATGGGGGTAATTTCAGGAATCTTGACACGGTGCTCACCACCCTCTGTAGTGTCTTTCTATCCACGGCTGTCAAGCTAGCCTACCACACCGTCATGCAATATATGAGGACGCTTTCTATTGTGGACTGGGAAAAGGAGGCCATCAGTCGTTGTTCTGCTTCGTTCTTTCATAGGTCGTGCTAGTTCTCAGGGGGGATAAGAAAGACCCTTGCACCTGGTCGGATCTTGTACTCTGACCTTCGTACAGGTAGTCCTCATCTTACAACATTTTGTTTAGCGTTCGAAGTTACAGCAGCACTGGAAAATGTGACTTATGACCGTTTTCCAACACTTTATGACCGTTGCCGCATCACCATGATCCTGTGATCAGAATTCGGACACTGGGCAACTGGCTCCTATTTATGACAATCGCAGCGTCCCAGGAGGGTCATGCAATCCACTTTTGCAACCTCCTCACAAGAAAAGTCCAGGGAGAAGCCAGATTCACTTAACAACCATATGAATCACTTAGGAACTGCAGGCATTCGTTTAACTGTTGTGGCAAGAAAGGTCGCAAAACTCATTTAATGACTGTCTCGCTGAGCAACCGATATTTTGGACTTAAGTGTGGTCGTAAGTTGAGGACTGCCTATATTTCAGTCTTCCCTGCGGGAACTCACACCTCCTCCTCCTCCTCCTCCTCATTATTATTACTATCACTATTATTATTATTCTGATTCTTCTTCTTCTGATTCTTCTTCTGATTCTTCTGATTCTTCTGATTCTTCTTATTATTATTCTGATTCTTCTGATTCTTCTAATTCTTCTGATTCTTCTTGATTCTTCTGATTCTTCTGATTCTTCTTCTGATTCTTATTATTATTCTGATTATTCTGATTCTTATTATTATTATTCTGATTCTTCTGATTCTTCTTCTGATTCTTCTGATTCTGATTCTTCTTCTTATTATTATTCTGATTCTTCTGATTCTTCTTGTTTCTTCTGATTCTTCTTCTGATTCTTCTGATTCTTCTTCTGATTCTTCTGATTCTTCTTCTGATTCTTCTTCTGATTCTTCTTATTATTATTATTCTGATTCTTCTTCTTCTGATTCTTCTTCTGATTCTTCTTCTTCTGATTCTTCTTCTTCTTCTGATTCTTCTTCTTCTTCTTCTTCTGATTCTTCTTATTATTATTCTGATTCTTCTTGATTCTTCTTCCTCTTCTTCTTCTTCTGATTCTTCTTCTTCTTCTTCTGATTCTTATTATTATTATTGTGATTCTTCTGATCATTATTATTATTCTGATTCTTCTTCTGATTCTTCTTCTTCTGATTATTCTTGATTCTTCTGATTCTTCTGATTCTTCTTCTGATTCTTCTTCTGATTCTTCTGATTCTTCTGATTCTTCTTCTTCTCCTCTCCCCTTCTCCTCCTTCTTCTGCTCCTCCTGCTCCTCCCCCTCCCCCTCCTCCATCTTTTTCTTCTCCTCTTACTCCTCCTCCTCCTTCTTCTCCTCCCCGTCCCCCATCCTCTTCCTCCTCCCCCTCCTCCCTTCTTCTTCTCCTGCTCCTCCCCCTCCCCCCTCCTCCTCCTTCTTCAGGAGGAATTTCCTGACAGTGACAACAATCAATCAGTGGAACATTTTGCCTCCAGAAGTTGTGGGTGCTCTTCAAGAAGAGATGAGATGGTCATTTGTCTGAAACGTTGTAGGGTTTGCTGCCCGAGCAGGGGGTTGGACTAGAAGACCTTCAAGAATCCTTTCCAACTCTGTTATTCTGCTAGTTTCTTCGTTTTTCAACCTTTAAGTCTGCAACAACAGAGTAACAGAGTTGGAAGGGACCTGGGAGGTCTTCATTTGCTCTGTTGACATAAACAGCATTCGTTTGAGTCGCAATGATTAGACTACCCTTTTCAATTGCACCTGGAAACACCTGGAAGCTCTTTCTTCTAAACCATTAGAGGAAAGGCAGAGAGTTAGAAAAAAAATAGCACGAGGAGGAGGACTGGAGAATGTCTTGTGAATACCTGTCATGCTGACAAGGAGCTTGAGCCCAAATTTAGAACTCAAGAAGCTTGTTGGATGACAAGCAAAATGTTTACAGAGAAAACAACCAAGAAAGTCCAGTGACCTTTTGGAGAAAGCCCTTTTGGGACTTACTTGACCCCCAAATTGTGCCTCCGTCTGCTCAGAAATCAGCTGTGCCGTCCTGACAAAACACTTCTTTCTTCACTCCAACACGATCATCTTTCTTTCTTTCTTCTGAACTTGCAAACTTCGTTATTTGAGAAAACTCAGAGATCGGGAACCTGGGAATTCTGGCAGGCTGATTTCAAAGACGGGGAGGAAAGAGAGCAGCCAGACCCAAAAAACGAAACAAAAAAAAAACCAGTCCTTTCCACTTCAAAGGAAAACCCAGGCCCCAACCTGGCAGGTGCACCAAAGATCTTGAGAACTTCTGCAACCATCCCTTTGAACACGAGACCTGCAGGCCCAGAAGGGGTGGAACCCAAGCCTGAAATCTAAGCCTCCCTTCTCCAATTCCCTGCATGTTTGGGACTAATGAATGCAACATGTGTGCGTGCACATAACCCCGCTGCCCAGTACACACAACATATGTGCTTGGACACAATCAAGCCACAAGGTGTGAGATCAGAAGACCAGAAGGCCTGTTTCCTTGTCCCTTAAATGTCTTCGGAGCTTCTCGCCCATCCAGGTCATGGTTGTCCCAAAGGTGCTTTTTTTCAAGAGGCAACTGGACTTTCTGTTTTTTTTTTTGAAGACATTTCGCTTAATAATAATTAATAATATATGAAATACTAATGCTCTGGTGGTCATTTTGAAAAATTTTTGAAAAATCCTTTCTTAGCGAGCACCTAGAAGCCAAGAGGAACATACGTGCCAAATTTCAAGTTTGTAGGCTTTACAGTTCTGGAGATTTTGTGATGATGCGTGACTGGTATTTTGCATATATATATATATATATATATGTTTTCGTGATTTCACGTAAGGTATGTAGGTCTTGGTGTTGGTCTTGTCCCGTGAATACACCAAGACCTACACACACACACACACACACACACACATATATATATATATAATTACCAATGAAGGCAAATATTCATGTCCAGGATAACATCGAGGTCGAATCCAGGTCAGTCATTGGGACCAGTCCTGGTGGCCAACCTAGATTCTGATCTTGCAATAAAATTATTCCTCCAGCGTCCTGGGGCTGCTTAGATGTCACAATCTATTTACCCAGAAAGAATGAGTAGGAAGTAGTGTACGCAGATGATGCTTGGCTTGGTATCTCCAGATTATCATAGCAGAGGATATGAAAACCTCTATGAAGCAAACCATTTTTTCATTCCCTGCTCCAATGAAAATAGTTCACGATTCAAGAAAGCCGGGATAGCTAATCGGGATAAACCTGTTGTGTGAATCCAGCCACTTGGGACAGGGCTGTACAGATGTTTTCGAAAGCTAAGTGAAACAAATCTCTTTCTCTCTCATTTTCTTTCTTTTTTCTTTTCTTTTTCTCTCTCTTCCTTTCTTTCTCTCCCTCTTTCTCTCTCTTTCTTTCCCTCTTACTTTCTCTTACTTTCTTTCTTTTTTCTCTTCCTTTCTCTCCCTCTTCCTTTCTCTTTTGCTTACTTTCTCTCCCTCCCTTATTTTCTTTCTTTTTCTTTCTCTCTTTCTGTTATGTATGCAGATTTGAATGTCATTGGTTTAGTTTGAACTGTTCTTGTAAAATGTCAGAAATGATTGGTTTAAAAAGTGCGGGAAAATCCTGCACTCTGATTGGCTGGCAACTGCGGCTGCTGGCTATAAGTAGCAGCTGCAGCCCAGCCAAATCGGGTCTGTTATGAGCTGTAGTCACTAATAAACTCTTCACTGAAGCACTCCGCGTCTGACTCTTCATGCAAACTTAACACTGGCGATGAAGGTGGGATCCTTCCTGGCGACATGGAAAACAATGGCTGAGAGAGATGGCTGCGCTGAACACCCCAGCCCGTTCGATCTGACGGCAGAAGACTGGGACTCGGATTGTTTCAAATGTATTTGGAGGAAAGCGATCTCGCCGACATTTCGAAGCGGAAGAGGGTGGTCTTTCTTTGCACTGCGGTCCAGCAGTTTTCAAAATGGCGAAGGAATTGGCGGGAGCTGCAGACATGAAGGTAATGGAATGGCCCGACTTAGAAAAGCTGTTAAGAGCCCATTCAGCCACAAGTCGTGCCTCATTAAGAGAACGAGTTTTACCGTCGCGATCAAGGGGAAAGCAGCGTAAACGACTTCATGGCAAGTTTAAGGGACATTGGGGGTGCATGTGAATTTAACAACTTAGAAGAGGCCATGTACGATCGATTTGTTCTAGGCCTTAAAGACAAGGTATTACAGAGCTAGTTATTAATGAGACCTAAGATCACACTGAAGGAAGCAATAGAAGAGGCCGCTTCAGCAGAAGCCACCAAGTCTTCAGCAGCAGCCATGAAGAAAATTAACAAGGCCACAAGCCATCCTGATGTGGAAAAGTCCACAACAACTCATTGCGAGCAAATAGATTCTGAGTCAGACTGTAGTCAGACTCAGAATGGAGAGGAAAAAGAAAGACCAGGGGAGAAAGAGGCAAGATTTTTACTGCAGAGGTTGGGGAAGCCACCCCACACTGAATGCAAGTTTCTTGATACCATCTGCCTCCGTTGTGAAAAAAGAGGTCACCTAGCAAGAGTCTGCAAATCATCCAGAACTCCACCCCAAGAAGAAAGTTTCCTGATAAAAATTCAAGCCTAACAACTTCTGTGAGAAAATGGGGTGCAACACAGAAGCAAATGGGAAGAATGAAACTCATCAAACAGTCACCATTGGTCATTCTTCACCCTTAAGAAGCAGAAAAGTACATGTGAAGGTACTAATTGAAGGAAGGCCTTGCCAAATGGAAGTGGACTCAGGCTCCTATTTATCTATGGTGTCATGGGACACTATTCACAGGCTACTTCCCAACATTCAGAAGAAGCATTTCCAGAAGCAAGCACTGACTCTTAAAGACTACCAAGGGAACAAGATTCCAGTAGTTGGAACAAGAGAATTCAACGTGAAGTTCAAAGGCCACACCAAACGTTTGCCCCTGACCATTGTGGACAAGGATCGCCCAAGCTTGCTGGGACTTGAGTGGTTCAATCCACTAGGCATCGAGGTGACTGGCATCAATCACGTGAGCAACACTGAATGGGAGGAGGCCTTGAAGTCTGAGTTTCCAGAGGTCTTCAGCGACAGATTAGGCAAGTACTTGGGGACCCCTATCACTTTCAACCTAGATCCTAAGATGCCCCCAATTCATTTAAAGCCCAGAAGGGTCCCATTTGCCTTAAAGGGAAAAATTGATGCACAATTAGATAAACTAATAGCTCAAGGAGTTTTAGAGCCCACTGACCACTCCAGATGGGAGACACCCATAGTCACACCAGTCAAGACTGATGGGTCAGTAAGAATCTGTGGAGACTATAAGGGGACATTGAACCATGCGCTTCAACAGAGCGCATATCCAGTTCCAGTGGTGCATCATTTATTACATTCACTTGGCAGGGGTACAGTTTTTGCCAAATTGGATCTGGCCCAGGCATATCAACAACTAACAGTTGATGATGCCACTGCAGAGGCCCAAACCATTGTGACTCATAGAGGTGCCTTCAAATGTAAAAGGTTGCAGTTTGGAGTAAGCGTGGCACCAGGCATCTTCCAAAGCCTTATGCTCCAAGGACTGCCAGGGGTAGTGCCTTACTTTGATGATGTGTTAATCTCTGCTGAAAATGACACTCAATTACAAGAGAGACTCACAGAAGTCCTTACCAGATTCAAGAAAGCGGGGTTAAAAGTCAAGGAAGAAAAATGCACTCTTAGAACTGACAAGGTTGAGTTCTTGGGCTACATGATTGACAAGCATGGCATCCACCCTACAGATGCCAAGGTTCAAGCAATCAAAGAAGCCCCTAGACCAAAATGCAAAACAGATTTGCAAGCCTTCCTTGGACTTATTAACTTTTATCACATGTTCCTACCTCAGAAGGCAACCATTGCAGAACCATTACACAGATTACTGGACAAAAAATCTGTTTGGGTCTGGGGCAGGAAGGAACAATCAGCATTTAACAATATTAAAAGACTAATCACGTCTGATGCTGTACTGATACAGTTCTCTGAGAATTTGCCTGTTGTACTGACTTGTGATGCATCCCCTTTTGGAGGCGGGGTTTGAGCCACAGGCTTCC
Organism: Naja naja; assembly: GCA_009733165.1. Lineage (NCBI taxonomy): Eukaryota > Metazoa > Chordata > Lepidosauria > Squamata > Elapidae > Naja > Naja naja. The sequence continues at coordinate 7,961,977 of CM019151.1, read as the reverse complement.
CAGCAGGAGGGAAGCCCCTATTGCATTTTACTCTCGCACTTTGACCAAGGCAGAGAGGAATTACAGCCAATTGGACAAGGAAGCATTGGCAATTGTTGCAGCTATCAAGAAATTTCATGAAATTTCAAGAATTTTCATATGGGAGAACATTTACCATTGTCACAGATCACAAACCTTTGTTAGGCATTGTGGCAGGAGACAAACCTACACCCACTATCCTGTCACCAAGAATGCTGAGGTGGACTGAATTTCTTGCTGCTTATTCATACAAGCTCATCCACAAGCCTGGCAAAGACACTGGCCATGCTGATGCTTTGAGTCGCTGCCCACTTCCTCACACTGAGGACCCTGAACCTGAAACACACACCTTTTTCCTAGAAACTGTTGCCAAGCTTCCAGTACATGCTGCTGAAATTGCCAGAGAGACTGCCAAAGACACTTTATTGGCTCCTGTTATAGGCTGGATTAAGAAAGGTTGGCCTTTTCAAGATCTACCTCACCTTGCCCAACCTTTTAAATCCAGGCAAACTGAATTATCTGTATTAAGAGGATGTATTTTGTGGGGTAACAGGGTGGTTATTCCTGCAAAACTGCAAAAGAGGTTTTGGAAATGTTACATGAGGGTCATCCAGGTATTGTAAGGATGAAGGGATTGGCCAGGAGTTATGTATGGTGGCCAGGTATTGACAAAATGGTTGAAAACTGGGTTGCATCTTGTCCCAACTGTCAGGTAGTCAGGCCTGCCCCACCTCTCACCCCCACACAGGAATGGGAATGTCCTAGGGGCCCATAGTCTAGGATTCACATTGATTTCTGGCCCTACCAGAGGGCACACCTTCCTTATTATAGTAGATGCATATTCCAAATGGCTAGAGGTCATCCCTATGGCATCCACCACAACTGATGCTGTCATCAAGCAGCTTAAAAGCTTTTGTAACCCACGGGTTACCTGATGTTCTTGTCTCTGACAATGGCCCTCAATTTACATCCAACCTTTTTGAATCCTATCTAGCACAACAGGGTATCAGACATGCCCTGACTGCCCCTGGGCACCCTTTGCTAACGGCTGAACGCATGGTATGTTTCTCCTTATTTCCAGGTTGAATCTCTCCTTGTTCAGTTTCCATCCATTATTCCTTGGCAGTCCCTCAAATATTGGAAGACCACTATCATGTCTCCCCTGGTCCTTCTCTTTACTAGACTAGCCAAGGCCGGTTCCTGTAACTGTTCTTCATATGTTTTAGTCTCTAGTCCCCTAATCATCCTGGTTGCTCTTTTCTGCACTTTTTCTAGAGTCTCAACATCTTTTTTTATAGTGTGGTGACCAAATCTGGATGCAGTACTCTAGGTGTGGTCTTACTAAGGCTTTATAGAGTGGTATTAGTACCTCCCTTGATCTCGATTGTATCCCTCTGTTAATGCAACTTAGGATTGCATTGGCTTTTTTGGCTGCTGCTGCACATTGTTGGCTCATATTTAGCTGGTTGTCCACTAAGACTCCAAAATCCCTCTCACAGTTACTGCTATTGAACCTGGTTTCACCCAGTCTATATGTGTACCAATCCAACCAACTCAGATCTTGGCTGGCTGTTCTCATAAGTGGAATCAGGTGCATGGAGCATGTCTGCACATCCAGCCCCACCTTCTCCTACCCACCCCTTTACCCATTCCCAATTCAGGCTCTGGAAAACCACACATCGCCAGCATCCGGATTTAATAGCATTTTGTGAGTAACTGTAGTGCAAATATCGCTTCGAAGGCAGAGACAGGTGAGAAGGAAAACGTGCCACCCCCCTTCCTGCATCCAGAACAGCTTAGAAGCGGATTGAAGAGCTGGATTCTGGGTTCTGTCTCAGGTCAGGGGTCCAATTCGCTGCGGCCAGCTCACCACAGGACAGGAGTTACCCTGAGAACCAAGAAACGGTGGGGACTGAATCATTCAAAGAAAGGATGAAAAAGTAGGGACAGAATGAAAGGTGAATGGCAACCATTAAAACGGTTGTTTTGTGCTCAATTGAATTGTTCAATTAAATTGGCTGCGGCCAGGGGAGGACTGTGGTGAATTGGCGGCGGAGAGCGGATTGTGGCGAATTGGCTGCAGCCAGTTGTCCTGTTCCGCAGCAAAGATGGTGGCACAGGAGAATGTACAAAGACCAGGAAGGGGTTTTCGTTACAATATTTGGGGGGATGATCCCCAATAATGAACATTGCGGATGAAATAGCCTGCTGTGACACTTAACCCTCTGCTTAGACATTTGGAAGGACATTCCTGGAAACCCTCAAATCTCTATTGCTTCTTGCTTTTGAAGCACAGGTAATCCTCAACTTACAACAGAGCCCCAAATTTATGCTGCCAAGTTAAGTTTCCCCTCTTTCATGACTTTTCTTGCCACAGCCGTTAAGTGAATCCCTGCAGCTGTTAAATTAGTAACACCATTGTTAAGGGAGTCTGACCAGTGGTGGGATTCAATTTTTTTTTTACCAGCGGTTCTGTGGGCATGGCTTGGTGGGCATAGTAGGGGAAGGGTACTGCAAAATCCCCATTCCCATCAGCCACAGCTGCAAGCCATAAAGGAGCTACAGGGCAGCCCCAGAGCAAACCCAGCGAGGAAAATGCTGGCGGGGGGTGGATCTCTGATCTTTTGGGATCTTGATTCAGAATCCATTCTGGTCCAGAGAGTGGCTGGGCATCAGGGAGGATGGAAAGAGAAGACCAGCAATGTCTCTCTGCCTTATCAGCTGTTGCTGCAGAAAAGTCCTTGATGGGGTACCATTCAGTGGAGGGATTCAAAAAAATTTGCAACCAGTTCTGTGGATGTGGTGTGGCTTGGTGGGCATGGCTGTGGTTAGAGTGCTGTACTGCAAGCTACTCCTACTGCAATTTGGCAGATCGAATCCCACCAGGCTCCAGGTAGACTCAGCCTTCCATCCTTCCAAGGTGGGTAAAATGAGGACCCAAATTGTTGGGGGCAAGAGGCTGACTCTGTAAACCGCTTAGAGAGGGCTGGAAAGCACTATAAAGCGGTATATAAGTCTAAGGGCTATTGCTAGTGTTATACTGCAAAATCCCCCTTCCCTCCCCACCCCACTAACCTACCTTCCCAGCTCCCTTCTCCTGTGCAGGGCAACCAAAGAAGACCTAGCCAATCAGCTGGGACTCAATGGGAGGCAGAGAAGAGATGGGGGTGATGGGGCCAGTCAGAGGTGGGATTGGGAACTACTCAAAATTTCCACTACCGGTTCTCTAGAACCGGTCCGAACTGGCTGAATACCACCTCTGAGTCTGACTTCCTTGTTGACTTCGCTTATCAGAAGGTGGTAAAAAGGGATTTGTGGCCATCATAATTATGGACCAATGGCCAAGCATCCGAATGTAAATCGCATGGACCACCGGATGCCACAACCGTCGTAAGGGTGGAAAAAACGGTTGTAAGTCACTTTTCCAGTGCCATTATAACTCCAAACAATCACTGAGCAAACTGTTGTAAGTTGAGGATTACCCACGGGGGACATGAAAGTTGGGGAACTGCCCAGCCGTCTTTTAAGGGCTGGAGGACGGAGTAAAGAGGCCTTAGGAACGAAGGCACCGCGTACGGGTGCAAAAGACCATCTTCCATTTTACATGCACGTAATTGGCACCCGCACAAATATCCGAAACTCCTCTGCCAGACAGAACTGTGCACCCAACACTGGTGTGTGTGTGTGTGTGTCTGCCTTTATCAACCATGGTGAACGAAAAGGGCCCTAAGGAGGGTCTCCTGTGTGCTGAGCATGGCAAGGAAGGTGCCTTAGAAAGAGTGACACTCCTCATTACAGCTGGACCTCATCCCCATTTCCTCCCAGGGAGGGGGAGGAATGATGGGAATTGTAGTCCAAACTTCTGGGAGGGAATTCTGCTCTAGCAACCCAAGCAAGGGTCCAAGGCATCACAACAAGCCTGTAATGGAGGCTTCAGTTGTGCAGTCACACCACCGCCCTCTTGGCCCCTTGCTGGGTGCCCTCGCCCTCTGTGTGCCACACCCTTCTGCTTTCTCAAGGGGGCTTCCAGGTTGCTGAGGCCTTGAGGGTCGTCGTAGCCACCTTCAAGCGTCTCCAGGAGGGGCTTCCTCTTCAGAAGATGAGACCATGGTTGTACAGCTTGGGGGGGGGGACGTCGCTCCAGCCAGGTCACCGGAGCAGCATTTGGGACAAAACTGGGGAGGGGGCAGGTTTTCAGATCTGGGCTGCATCTCCGTAATGCGGTTTCTACAAGGCAACGTCGGTGCTCCTTCCTTCCACGCAGTTGTGAGACGGGAAGGTCTCCTGCAGTCTTCGCAGCTCTCCTTGATCTCTTGCCCGGCTCCAGGGGATGGGGTGGGTTCAGCTGAAGGGCTTCACCAGCTTCATGGCGG
>CM019151.1:7773826-7819514 GCA_009733165.1 Naja naja | reverse complement strand
TTCTGTTATTCTGTTATTCTGTTATTCTGTTGTTGTTCTGTTATTCTGATATTCTGTTGTTCTGTCATTCTGTTGTTCTGGTATTCTGATATTCTGAAATTCTGTTACTCTCTTAGTATGTTATTCTGCTATTCGGTTGTTCTGTCATTCTGATATACTGAAATCCTGTTACTCTGTTAATATGCTATTCTGTTGTTCTGTTGTTCTGTTATTCTGATATTCTGAAATCCTGTTACTCTGTTATTCTGCTATTCTGTTATTCTGTCATTCTGATGTTCTGTTATTCTGATATTCCTGTTACTCTGTTATTCTGCTATTCCGTTGTTCCGTTGTTCTGTTGTTCTGTTGTTCTGTTACTCTGATATTCTGAAATCCTGTTACTCTGTTATTATGCTATTCTATTGTTCTGTCATTCTGAAATCCTGTTACTCTGCTATTATGCTATTCGGTTGTTCTGTCATTCTGATGTTCTGTTATTCTGATATTCTGAAATCCTGTTATTCTGTTATTCTGCTATTCTGTTGTTCTGTCATTCTGATGTTCTGTCATTCTGATATTCTGATTAATGAAAACATATCCATCTCTGGATATTAGTCACAATGAAACCTTAGCCCGAAATCCCTTCAGACTTTGCTTCCCTTCGGTTCATTTGCCCAGTTCAGATCTCCAAAAAGGTCAACGCCTAGTGGTGTTGCTGACCTTTTTGGAGATCTGAACTGGGCAAATTAACTGATGTCCAAAAAGGTCAGCGACACCACTAGGCATTGCCAGCCTGGCTGGAGGAAAGCAGTGACAACACACACACACACACACACACAAATCCCTCCATCAACTTGTCCATGAAACTTCCACCAATGATCCCTTCACAGTTTCATTGCTCAGCTCCTGGTCTGTACTGGCCTTCCAAGTAGGACACATTACAAAGCATAAACCAAAGAAAAACATTCAGAATCAAAAGGGGGGGCGGAAACGGCTTTATTCTGGTCGCCAAGATGTAAAAAAGATGTTGAGACTCTAGAAAGAGTGCAGAGAAGACCAACAAAGATAATTAGGGGGCTGGAGGATAAAACATCTGAAGAATGGTTGCAGGAATTGGGTATGTCTAGTCTAATGAAAAGAAGGACTAGGCGTGACATGATTTGTCTGAAATGGAATAGGGTCCCCTGCTCAAGCAGGGGGTTGGGCTAGAAGACCTCCAAGGTCCCTTCCAGCTCTGTTATTCCGTTACTCCGAGTTAACCTCGGAAGGGGTTTGCAATTCACCCAATTTTCCTGAACCATAAACTACCGTGTTTCCCCGAAAATAAGACCTACCCCGAAAGTAAGACCTAGCACTATTTTCTAAACCTGCCCTAATATAAGACCTACCCCGAAAATAAGACCTAGTGTAAATCTCCAGTTCCAGGAAGACTTTTCAGGGGGCAACCGTGCACCCGCGAAACACCCCCTACACACTCACACCCACTATTTGGCACCATAAATATATAAGACCTACCCCGAAAATAAGACCTAGTGTGTTTTTGGGAGCCAAAAAAAAATATAAGACAGTGTCTTATTTTCGGGGAAACACGGTAAAGGTGGACTTCATCCATTATTCTTTAAGTGCCACCACATTTCAGCTTCCTGGGAAACTCTTACCAGGGCCAGAACTTGGAGGAACCTTGGTTTGCTAAAGCTAAGAAATACACACATGCACACACAGCATAGACGCACACACAGGAACATAGAGACATAGCACTTCCAGTATCTTAGGGGCTGCCCCAAAGAAGAGGGAGTCAAGCTATTCTCCAAAGAACCTGAAGGCAGGACAAGAAGCAATGGGTGGAAACTAATCCAGGAGAGAAGCAACCTAGAACTAAGGGAAACTTCCTAACAGTGAGAACAATTAATCAGTGGAACAACGTTGCCTCCAGAAGTTGTGAATGCTCCAACACTGGAGGTTTTTAAGCTGATATTGGACAGCATTTGTCTGGAATGGTTTAGGGCAAGGGTGTCAAACTCAAAGTGCTTACATCAGACCCATGGGGCTGCCCTGAAAACAGTGAGGGACCAGCCAGCGGTGCCTCTGCCAGCGAAAATGGAGATCAGGAGGGCCGTGTATGGCTCTCCCAAACTCCGTTTTTAGTGTCAGACAGTTGCAGGAGACCATCGTAGCTGGAAACAGAGTTCGGGAGCCCGTTTTCGCTGGCTGAGCACTCCGGCCACCACAGGCACCACCGATATGAGTGATGTCACATTGGCAATACCCACTCTGACCACGCCCATTCTGCCCCCCCCCCAAAAGTCAAACACAACCCTAATGGGGCCCTCAATGAAATTGAGTTTGACACCCCTGGTTTAGGATTTCCTGCCTGAGCAGGGGACTGGACTAGAAGACCTTTGAGGTCCCTTCCAACCCTGTTCTTCTTTTTGGCAGGTCCGCCCTGGGACAGAGTTATGCTGGGATGGTTCACCTCCTTACCTGTCACCGTGTCCAGCTCAGGGAGAGTCGGATTTGGCTCCGGAGGGGCCGGAGGAGGGATGAAAGGAGCTGCCCCCGGGGGTGGAGTGTAGGAGACTTGGAGGATCAGACACCCCTGCAAAATAGAAAAGATTGGATGAAGGACACGAAACGAAAGGGGTTGGCTGTGTTGTGGTTCGCCGGCAGCCTCTGCAGACAGCAGCGGAATCAGACAGTGGGGAAGAACAGGGACTAGTCCAGGAGTCTGGAGAGAACTCAGGTGAGGGTCCTGCATCCAATGCAGAGATGGGGCCAGGACCATCTGGGAGTGGGGTGCTGACTCCAGAGCCTCCAGAATCTGACAGCAGCAAGGAAGAGGAACAAGGGGAGCCTGTTCCCAGTGCAGATAAGGGAGCAACGTGGTTTATGGGGGAGGAAAGGGCCCTAATCCCCTTCATGGGCTGCAGCTGGGAAGACTGTTTAAAAGGGCAAACTGCGCATGGCAAAGTTTCTGGAAGCAAAGTGTGCATTACCTTTGTCGAGGCTTATCTGGGTTTTGGCATCCTCCCAACTGTGGGTGTTGCTTTATCTGTTGGAAGTCTGCAATTTATCATCCTGGCCTGCCGTGTTAATTACTTCAGTGTGGTTTGTGTTGGTTTTTTTATTTCTAATTATCTTTACTTTGGGTACGGACTGCGTTTCTTCCCTTCGTAGACTGTTTGTGGAAGAGTTTGATCTCCCGCCAAGGATAATTGGACATTGGGGGCCAAGTTGGAGCCATTAAAGGGAATTTATTATACTTCTGTGACTTCGTTATTTTTGTGTCACGTCCTGGGTCATCACAGGAACTGTCACCATTACGAGCATAAGATGATATAAGAGGTCCTTCCCGAAACCTTTGACTCAGGCAGGGAAAATAAATTAAAATCTACCCTTATTCGGTGCTCTTCTTTCCTCCAGAGCAAGGTTTCTCCACCTTGAAGACAAGGAGGCGGTGGACTTTCAACTCCCAGAATTCCCCAGCCCGCTCCACCATCAGCAAAGGGTGCTTTGTCAGAATATATTCATGAACTGGAACAGAGCTTAATAACAAGGTCAGCCAATGAGAGCTGAATTGAGGGCTGAAACTTAAAGAGAGAATCTGGGCCTGGTTTATCTCTGTTCTGTGCTCAACTCTAAAGTGAAAGAGAAACAAACTTGCTTGCTTGCGTGCTTCTCCTCTGGAAATATTGAGTTGCTAACTAGGGCATACAAAACCTTTGCTAGACCAATACTCGAATACAGCTCATCTGTCTGGAATCCGCACTGTATATCGGACATTAAAACAATTGAGCGAGTCCAGAAGTATTTCACAAGAAGAGTACTACACTCCTCTGCTCGCAACAGAATACCTTGTATCACCAGACTTGAAATTTTAGGCTTGGACAATCTTGAACTACGCCGCCTACAGTTGGACTTAAGCGTAGTACACAAAATTATCTGCTACAATGTCCTACCAGTCAATGACCTCACCCCATTCCTAAGAGGTCTGTAAGGGGCGTGCATAAGTGCACCATCGTGTCTCCCGTCCTTGTCCTATTGTCCCCATTTATTCATACATATTTCCTGTATTCTTACTCATGTTTATACTTATACCTATTATCTTATAAGCGATTGACAAATCAAATCAAATAAATAAATAAATAAACTAAAGTGAAACTGATGTCTGTTTCTGAGCTCCTGAGTTTCTGAGCTTTGCTCTGAACCTGTAACATGTCTGCTTCTGTTTGAGTTTGCTCCATGTTGGAGAAATCTACAACTGGTATTGTAAAATTTACTTTATAAGTTTATAAAGAAGTTAAAGGAAGCCTTAGCCATCTGCGTTTACTTTTCTGGTGCTGAATTTATGTTGCAATACTCTGAACATGCTTTGCATTCCCACCATGGGCCAGGAGAGCCCCACCCCCCCCACCCCCATCATCCCCAAAGTGGACTTACCCCTGTGTTTTGCCTCTTGGCATCCAGCAGAGGGGCATTGAAGCTGGCAGCCAGATTGGGGGAGGCCAAGACATCCCGGAGGGGCACGTGGGCCTCCCCCAAAAACCTGTCAGGAGAGGAAGCCACTGCAGGTGAGTCAGCCGGCTACACAGATACTCCTCGACTTACAACAGTATGTTTAGTGACCATTTAGAGTTACAAGGGCACTGAAAAAAAGCGACTTATGACCATTTTGCCCACTTATCACCCCTTGGTCACCTGATCAAAATTCAGAGGCTTGGCAACTGACTCATGCTTATGACGGTCTCAGTGTTCCAAGGTCACGTGATTTCCCCTGCGACCTTCTGGCAAGCTGATTCCATGGGGGAAGCCAGCCTCACTGAAGGACCATGTGGCTAAATGAACAACAGTGGGGATTCACTTAACAACTGTGGCAAGAAAGGTAGTTAATTGGAGCAAAACTCACTTAACCAATGTCTCACTTAGCAACAGAAAGTTTTCTCTCAACTGCTGCTGATGGTAGATAGATAGATAGATAGATAGATAGATAGATAGATAGATGTGTGTGTGTATGTATATGTATGTGTATATGTAGGTAGGTAGGTAGAGAAATAGAATGATAGATAGATAGATAGATTAGATAGACAGATGTGTATGTATGTATGTGCATGTGTGTGTATGTAGATAGATGGATGGAAGGATAGATTTGATAGAGATAGACAGATGTGTGTGTATGTATATGTATGTGTATAGATATATATATGTATGTGTATAGATAGATAGATAAATAGATAGATAGATAGATAGATAGAGAGATAGAGAGATAGATAGAGATAGATAGATAGAATAATGAATAGATGAAGGATAGGATAGTAGTAGATAGATAAGATAGTAGATGAATGATAGATAGATAGATGGATGGATGGATGGATGGATGATAGAGAGATGTGTGTGTGTATGTATATGTATGTGTATATGTATATTTAGGTAGGTAGTAGTAGTAGAAAAATGGAATGATAGAATAATGATAGATAGATAGATAGATAGATAGATAGATATGATAGATGTGTGTGTATATGTATATGTGATGGTAGAGAAATAGAATGATAGAATGATAGATAGATAGATTAGATAGACAGATGTGTATGTATGTATGTGCATGTGTGTATGTGAATAGATGGATGGAAGGATAGATTTGATAGATAGACATGATGTTATATATATATGTATATGTATAGATATATATATGTATGTGTATAGATAGATAGATAAATAGATAGATAGATAGATAGATAGATAGATAGATGATGAGTGAATAGGTATGGTAGGTAGGAGTAGATAGGTAGGTAGGTAAGTAGATAAGTAGGTAAGTAGATAGATAGATAGATAGATAGATAGATAGATAGATAGATAGATGGATGGATGGATGGATGATAGAGAGATGTGTATGTATATGTATGTGTATATGTATATTTAGGTAGGTAGGTAGGTAGAGAAAGAGATAGAATGATAGACAGAATGATAGATAGAATGATAGATAGATAGATAGATAGATAGATAGATAGATAGATGGATGATAGATTAGATAGACAGATGTGTATGTATGTATGTGTATGTGTATGTATGTAGATGGATGGATAGATGGATAGATTTGATAAAGATAGACAGATGTATGTATATGTATGTGTATATGTATGTATGTGTATAGATTGACAGATAGATAGATAGATAGATTGACAGATAGATTGACAGATAGATAGATAGATAGATAGATAGATGCATGCATGCATGCATGCACGCATACATACATACATACATACATACATACATACATACATACAGTATATATATTTATACCATTACTCGCTGCTTTCAGCCTGAAACTCTGATATGGGGATAAGCCAGGAACAGGAAAAAAATAGTTTCCCCAAATCTCAGCTTATCGACCAAGTCCCATAAATAGGCCCTCCTGAAGAGGAATTAACCTGGGCAGGAAACGTGAAGTTTTTCCAAGACGGAGACCAACAAGCCATTCTTCAGACTGGCTTTCCAAAGGAAGGGGGAAAAAATAGTCTTAACAGGACACTTAGTCCACTCAGCTCCAGTTCCGGCCGTGGCCCACAGTCACTTCTGGCCGGGAGACTCACAGGATCCTTGGGTCCTTCTGGGGGTCACTTCCCTTCTCGCTTCCCAGCATTGTTCAGCGGAGACGGCCGCTTTCCCCCTCAAAAGGCTCTTCCTGTTGCCTTGGGCTGGCCGTGCTGGAGGGACCAGCGCTCCAGAGTCTCCCAAGGAGCACCCAAAGAGAGACTCGCCCCTGCTGAGTTCCAGGGAGCAGGAGAAGGGGGACACACACCCCTCCATTCACCATGGGGCTGCATCCTTTCCTTTGGGAAGGGGCATTTCGGTCTCTCGCCTGGCACAGGGAGACGGTCCAGTCTGACCCCGGCTTTTGGCAGTGGGTTTAACTTTTGCAGGCGGTCATGGAACGTCAAAGTGGCAGGGAAACACGTAGCTCGAGGTTGAAATGAGGGCTCCTTGGGGCTGAAGGCTTTCTTGCAGACATTGCATGACCCAGCTAGGGAATATCATCAGGTCTAGAAGGGAGGGGGGTTTGTGGAGAGGAAGAGGGGAAGAATGGGGGAAGGAAGGGGACTGTGGGGTCCTCGGTGCTCTCTGAGCTCTGTTGTTTTCTGGCAGACGTTTCATGACCCAACTAGGGAACATCATCGGGGCTAGAAGGGGGAGGGTTGGGAGGAGGAGGAGGAGCAGGAGCAGGAGGAGGAGCAGGAGGAGGAGGAGGAGGAGGAGGAGGACTGTGGCATCCTTGGTGCTGAACTTGGTTGCTTTCTTGCAGACATTTTATGATCCCACTAGGGAACGTAATCAATGCTAGAAGGGAGTGGAGTTTGCTCTCATTTATACACATACCTTGTATGCATTGCTCTCATTTTATTTATAGACATATAGCTATAGCAATAGCCCTTAAACTTATATACCGCTTCCCAGGGCTTTATAGCCCTCTCCAAGCAGTTTACAGAGTAGCCTCTTGCCCCCAGCAATCTGGGTCCTCATTTGACTGACCTTGGAAAGGTGGAAGGCTGAGTCAACTTTCAGCCGGTGAGAATCGAACTGCCAAGTTGCAGGCAGCTGGCCGTCAGCAGAAGCAGCCTGCAGGACTGCATTCTAACCACTGCACCACCATGGCTCATATATAAAGATATAGATATTCACATTTTATACATGTATAAAATGAGAACAAACACCATTCTCTAGCACTGAAGATGTTACCTAGTTAGGTCATGAAATGTCTGCAAGGAAACCACCCAGCTTAGAGAGCACCAACGACCCCACAGTCGTCATCCTCCTCCTTCTCCTCTTCCTCCTCCTCTTCCTCCCTGCAAACCCTTCTGGCACTGATGATGTGTCCTAGTTGGGTCCTGAAACGTCTGCAAGAAAACCACCAAGCTCAGAGAGCATCAAAGACCCCACAGTCCTCCGCCTCCTCCTCTCTTCATATCCCACTCCCTTCTAGCACTGATGATGTTCCCTAGTTTGGTCTTGAGACATCTGCAAGGAAACCACCCAGCTCAGTTAGCACCAAGAAAATATATCCATTCCCATTTCCTGCCCACTTTTCCTAGATGGAGAGATTTGATCCAAACTGCAGCTAGACGGGGACACACACACACACACACACACACACACACACAAAGTGCTGTTTCCCGTCCCCCGGCTGACTCTCTTGAAATTCAGGTGCAAACTCATGACCCATTTCCAGAGAAGTCCAGTGTTTTGAGCCAGGTGAGTTTTTGCAACTTTCTTTTTACTTTTTAAAGTAATTTTAGTGTCCAATCAACCTTGCCTCCTTCCAAATTTTTCATTTTTTTTAAATAAAATTTTTATTATTTTCCAAAAACAAACAAAACAAACAAACATAAAAACATAAAACAATAACAATTTCAAGTGTGTGGGTTGGCCACAAATCTCAGTGCCATCTCCTCACCATCAATACTCTCTATTACAGAAAAAAGAAGGCTATACAATGCAAGCAAAAGGTAATAGAAAAAAAAAAAAGAAAGATACAACCACCTATTTTCTATTTGGAGAGATCTCAAAAAACGTATGCATTTTAATTCATACATTACCTAAATTATCTCCTCTATTAACCAATATCATTATTATTAACTCTCTACAGTATTATAATCTCTATATTATATTTTCATTCAACAGTTTTATTTATCTCCATCATAGCCACATATTACCAAGTTTTTTTTATCTAACCATTGATAAAACACACTCCATATCTTGTAAAACTGTTTTTCTTCTTGATCCCTAATTTCAAATGTTAATCTGCTCATTTCGGCACAATCCAAAATTTTCTTAATCACTTCCTCCTGCGCAGGTATCTTGTTGTTTCTCCAGGTTTTAGCAAATACAATTCTAGCAGCTGTTAATACATTAACAATCAAATATTTCAACTCTTTGCTGAATGTCCCTGGTACAATTCCCAAGTGGGGAATGACCTGAAGACCTGGTTGTTTAACCAATCCGGGTTGTGATTTTCTGGGAGGGGATGGTTTTTTATGGGATAGTTTTATGGGATAGTTTTTATGGGATGAATTTGTAATTTAATGGGGCTTATTTAGTTTAATCTGTTTTTAATTATTTATTGTTGCTGTTGTGTTTTTATTTGTGAGCCGAGTCTTCGGAGATGGGGCGGCATATAAGTCCCATTAATAAATAAATAAATAAATAAGTCCTTTTTATAAAATGACAGAAGAAATGAATATTAAAGGTATATGGAGACAATTTTTTCATTTTGGTACGCTGTTTTTATATATTTCCACATTTGATTGGACCCCACCCCTGGTCCCTCTCCGAGGGAGGTGAACGGTTCAAAAAATGTGAAAAACAAACAAATAATGAATAAACACACAAATAAACAAACGCCTTGGGCAGGAACCTCCTTCCAAATTCCCCAGAGCTTAGCTAAATCCTTCTCTTGCTGGGAATATTTGCTTCTCCTGTGAGCCCTCCGGCTATTTTTAAGCTCCTTTTCCTGGCAGCTGTCGGTGGATTCTCACCACGCCCAGATTTTGAATTTGGCAGGGGTGACGCAGGCATCACATTGGAAGCAAGGGGGTGGTGTTAAAATAGAGCTGGAAGGGACCTTGGAGGTCTTCTAGTCCAGCCCCCTGCTTAAAGAACCTATACTATCTCAGACAAGTGACTGTCCAATCTCTTCTTAAAAACCTGCAATGTTGGAGCACCCACAACTTCTGGTGGGAAGCTGCTCCACTGCTTGCTTGCTTGCTTGCTTGCTTGCTTGCTTGCTTGCTTGCTTGCTTTATTTATTTATTTATTTATTTATTTATTTATTTATTTATTTATTTATTTATTTAAATTTATATCCCGCCTCACTTCCCCCAAGGAGGCAGCGTACAAAAAGATAAAAACAATTTCTATACAATGCAAAAAACAAAAACTCATTCATATCAATTCAGACGTACACGGGGGAAGGACAAGGTCTCAATGCCATGCCCCCGACAAAGCCAGGTCTTAACGGCTTGCGGAAGGCAAGTAGATTAGGATGGTTCTAATCTCGGGGAGCATATTCCAAAGGGACGGTGCCGCTACAGAGAAGGCCCTAGCCCGTGGACCCGCCAGCCGACATTGCCTGCCCGACGGTATCCGGAGCAAGCCCTCCTGTGAGATCTAACCGGGCTGGGAGGCATAAGGTCGCAGAAGGCGGTCTCGAGGTATCCTGCTCCTAAGCCATGAAGGGCTTTAAAAGTTGTCACTAGCACCTTGAATTGCACCCGGAAGACCACCGGTAACCAATGCAGCTTGCAGAGGATAGATGTTATATGGGCACGCCTAGGTGCACCCATGATCACTCAGCCACATTTTGCACCAGCTGAAGTCTCCGAATGCTCTTCAAGGGCAGCCCCATGTAGAGTGCATTGCAGAGAGGCGATAAGAGCATTTTTATTTTTTATTTTATTTTTAATTACATTTATATGCAGCCCTTCTCCGAAGACTCAGGGCTGCTTACAATTTTGGGATACAACCCAGTGTGCTCAGCAATAGCCTTCATTCCATTGTATATGCCTGCTTATTACTAAGAGGCATTTTTACAAGGTCAGCTAATTGCCCCCAACAATCTTGGGTCCTCAATTTACCTACCCTGAGAGGATGGAAGGCTGAGTCAACCTTGAGCCTGGTGGGATTCGAGCCTACAGTAATTGTAGACAGCTGGATCTTAAGAGCAGGCATTTAACAGCCTGAGCCACCAAGGCATGAGCAACCATGTGTCCTCACTGTTAGGAAGTTTCCCCTTAGATCCAGGTTGCGTCTCCCCTTGGCTAGTTTCCATCCATTGTTTCTTGTCTTGCCTTTTGGTGCTTTGGAGAATAAGTTGATCCCCTCTTATTTGGGGCAGCCCCTCAAATGCTGAAATACTGCTCTCACGACACCCCCCCAGTTCTTCTTTTCATGAAACTAGACATACTCAATTCCTGCAACCGTTCTTAATGTGTTTTAGTCTCCAGTCCTTTAATCGTCTTACTTGCTCTTCTCTGAACTTTTTCCAAAGTCTCAACATCTTTTTTGTAGTGGGGGGGTGGGGTGACCAAACTTGGTTGCAGCATTCCAGGAGTGGCCTTCCTAGAACTGCATAAAGCGGTACTAGAATAGAATTCTTTATTGGACAAGTGTGATTGGACACACAAGGAATTTATCTCGGTGCAGGAATTTGTCTCAGTGTACATAAAAGAAAAGATACGTTCGTCAAGGGTCAAGGCTTATAAGGTGCAACACTTAATGACAGTCATAGGGTACAAATAAGCAATCAAATCAGACTAGGAAACAGTCAATAAAAATCGTAAGGATAGTTACAGTCATACAGTCACAAGTGGGAGGGGATGGTTGATAAGGAGTGATGGGAAGACTAATAGTAATAGTAGTGCAAACTTAGTAAATAGTTGGACAGTGTTGAGGGAATTATTTGTTTAGCGGTGTGATGGCATTTGGGAAAAAACTGTCCTTGTGTCTGGTTTGTTCTGGTGTGCAGTGCTCTATAGGGTCATTTTGAGGGAAGGAGTTGAAACAGTTTATGCCCGGGATGTGAGGAGTCTGTAAATATTTTCACAGCCTCTTTTGACTCATGCAGGATACAGGTCCTCGATGGAAGGCAGGTTGGTAGAAATGGTTTTTCTGCAGTCCTAATTATCCTCTGGAGTCTGTGTCTGTCTTGTTGGGTTGCAGAAGAAACCAGACAGTTACAGAGGTGCAGATGACAGACTCCATCATTCCTCTCTGTAGAACTGTATCAGCAGCTCCTTGGGCAGCTTGATTTTTCTGAGTTGGCGCAGAAAGAACATTCTTTGTTGTGCTTTTTCGATGACGTTTTTGATGTTGGGTGTCCATTTTAGGTCTTGTGATATGATAGAACCTAGAAATTTGAAGGTCTCTACTGTCGATACTGTGTTGTCTAGTATTGTAAGAGGTGGTTGTATGGGAGGGTTTCTCCTAAAATCTACCACCATTTCTATGGTTTTGATTGTGTTCAGTTCCAGATTGTTCCGGTCACACCACGAGGCAAGTTGTACAACTTCCCATCTGTATGCGGATTCGTTGTTGTCTCGAATGAGACCTATCACTGTTGTGTCATCTGCAAACTTCAGTATTTTAACAGGTGGATTGTTTGAGATGCAGTCATTGGTATATAGGGAGAAGTGGAGAAAGCACACAGCCTTGGGGGGCCCCTGTGCTAATTGTACAGGTATCAGATGTTGAGAAACACAGTTCTGTTTTCTTCTGAGCTGAATCAGATTTCCTCTCCTCTACAGGTGGTCCTTGACTTAAAACAGTTTGTTTACTGGCCATTCAAAGTCACAGCAACACTGAAAATTTGACTTGTGACCGTTTTTCACAGTTATGACCATTGCAGCATCCCTGCGTTCCCATGATCAAAATTCAGATGCCTGGCAACTGACTCGTATTTATGGTTTGCAGTGTCCCTGGGGTCACCTGATCCCCTTTTGTGACCTTTGGACAAGCAAAGTCAATGGGGAAGCCAGATTCACTGTCTCTAACTTAACAACTGTGGCAAGAAAGGTTGTAAAATGAGGCAAAACTCCCTTAACCAATGCCTTGCTTAGCAACAGAAATTTGGGGCTTAATTGTGGTCATAAGTTGGCCATCTTCAGGCTGGTGCTTTCGGCTTTGTGCTTGTGTGAGCAAAGTGTGATCGGAGCTGCTGTCTCTCTATAAATACTGGTGGGGAGGTGTGGTATGCTGGCTCTATTGTAAGTGGGTTGGTTGGTTGTATTGTTACTTCTTGATTGGTTGATGGAGTTGATGTTTGCAGATCGGTTGGCTTTTTTGTAAGCACCTGTGTGGGTGAGGTACTGGTCGTGTGTCTATCAGCCTTTTGTGTTGTAACGACCTGGGTAATGGGCTGTGAGATGACCTTCTGAGTTCTATTTTTGTGACATCCTGGGTCTTGTGCTGTAATCTCCTGGGTCGTTGGCTGTGTTGTAACATCCTGAGGTTTTGTGGTGTAACTTCAGCCACACAGGGTCTTACGAAAAAGCCAACCAATCTGCAAATATCAACTCCATCAACCAATCAAGAAGTAACAACACACCCAACCAACCCACTTACAACAGAGCCAGCACACCACACCTCCCCACCAGTATTTATAGAGAGACGGCAGCTCAATCACACTTTGCTCGCACAAAGCAAGCTGAAAGCACCAGCCTGAAGATGGCGAGTGGGACCTCGTCGAAACATCACCAAGATACTCTCAATCATACACGGGAAAAGACCCAAACACACCAAGACCTGTATACCTGTACCCGTGAAAATCTACAAAAACATACATACACACACACACACACACAGAGACACACACACACACATATATATATATATATATATATATATATATATGCTGGTTCACAAGGCTGAGCAGCGGCTGCAATAGCCTTGAAATACTTCCTCCTAAGCATGTCAGACAGCTCCTAGTGAGAGGAGTGCCCTCTGCACATGCTCAAGAGATGGTATTTTCAAAGTAAGAAGCAAACAGTCCAACACTCTTTAGGTCAGAGGGAGAACCAGCTAATAAACTCTGCAAAGCACAGAAAAACCTCAAGTGGAGCTTTGTTCACACCTAGGTGTTTGCCATATTGACTTTTTTGTGACAGTATTAGGCATTCCGTTTACATACAGAACCACACAGAGCAAACAAAGAGCACAGTCACCATGTGCTTTACTGCTCAACTACTTAACTGTAACAGGAAACAGGAAACTCTACTCAAAACAAAAGAGCATAGAGCAGTGGTGGTATTCTACCAGTTCGGCCTGGTTCAGGCGAGTAGTAAAAAATGCTACCAACCAGTAGTAAAAAAAAACAGCTACCAGTTCAGTTGAACTGGTATTTATTTATTTTTCCTCCCGACGATCAGCTGTTCCGACAATCAGCTGTGCCAGGATCCCCCTCGCTGTCTTACTGCTTTGCCCAGAGCGCTTCCCTGAGGCCCAGGAGGCAAAAAGGGGTGTTCAGGTGTGTGTGCTGCGTGCCTCCCCCCGTGCTCTGGTTTTTGCCTGCTGGGCATCAGGGAAGCCTCCTGGGAGCAATTCCCAGGAGGCTTCCCTGGCCCAGGAAAAAAAAGAGTGCCAGGCGTTCCTGCAAAAAATGAAGCCATGCCCACCCAGTCACATGGCCATGCCCACCTAGCCACACCCACAGAACCGGTAGTAAAAATATTTGCATCCCACCCCTGGCATAGAGTATACTATATTCCACAGATCCACATTTGTAAACACTGCCGTCTACTGGCTAAATACTACCGTAGGTGTTGCATAAAAATACATGCCAACAATGAATTCCAACAGACACACAGAGACACATATTCATGAGACCCCCACCTGTTTCTGCCCATGGTTTCATGATCCTTGACCACCACGTGGAGCTCAGCATTCTGGTCCAATGGGACACCTTTCAGGTCCCACTCGAAGCCCTAAGAGAAGATGGGAGAAAAGTTGGAAGGAACTTCAGAACAGAAATTGAATCTGAAGTAGGATGATTGATTGATTGATTGATTGATTGATTGATTTAGCATATACTAAACCAAGGATCTTCAAACTTGGCAAGTTTAAGACTTGTGGACTTCAACTCCCAGAATTCCTGAGCTAACATGACTGGAGGAGGAATTCTGGGAGTTGAAGTCCACAGGTCTTAAACTTGCCAAGTTTGAAGACCCCTGATCTATCATCTGTCTGTCTATCTATCTATCTATCTATCTATCCATCCATCCATCCATCCATCCATCCATCCATCATTTATCAGAAGGGCCTTCAAACTTGGCAAGTTTAAGGCTTGTGGACTTCAACTCCCAGAATTCCTGAGCTAACATGACTGGAGGAGGAATTCTGGGAGTTGAAGTCCACAAATCTTAAAGCTGTCAAGTTTGAAGACCCCTGGTCTATCATCTATCTATCTGTCTGTCTTTCTTTTTTTAATTTTTTTTTATTTTTTAAGACAAACATATACAAACAAAACATAAAAAACATAAAACCATCTTCCATTTTATATATATACAGTGTGTCAGTTGGTTATGAATCTTTTGTGCTATCCTTTCATAGTCATCACTCACAGTTTATATAAATTCTCACATTGTCAATCTAACATATGCTTATATAATTATCAGTTATTAATCATTCATGACTAAACTATTTATTCCATCATTTATACAAGATATTCTGGATTTTATTATAAAATTTATATTACACTTTCATCCAATGGTTATATATATTTGTATCATATTTTATATCGATCTATTAAACTTCTATTACAAGATTTTGTCTGTCTGTCTTTCTGTCTATCATCTCCCCATCCATCTATCCATCCATCCATCATCTATCACAAGGGACTTCAAACTTGGCAAGTTTAAGACTTGTGGACTTTAACTCCCAGAATTCCTAAGCGAACATGACTGGAGGAGGAATTCTGGGAGTTGAAGTCCACAAGTCTTAAAGCTGTCAAGTTTGAAGGCCCCTAATGAGTGCTTTGGAGAATAGGTGGACCCTGTCATGCCACAGTTGGAGTCTGATTCTGAGAGATTGAGCAGCTGACAGGGAGTGGGAGTGTGGCTCCGGCAGCTGTGGAGGAAACTGGGGAAGGGCACAGGCCGGCTGGGCATTCAGAGAAAGACCCAGGAATTCCTAGCTGAACATGACTGGAGGAGGAATTCTGGGAGTTGAAGTCCACAAGTCTTAAAGCTGTCAAGTTTGAAGGCCCCTAATGAGTGCTTTGGAGAATAGGTGGACCCTGTCATGCCACAGTTGGAGTCTGATTCTGAGAGATTGAGCAGCTGACAGGGAGTGGGAGTGTGGCTCCGGCAGCTGTGGAGGAAACTGGGGAAGGGCACAGGCCGGCTGGGCATTCAGAGAAAGACCCAGGCCCAACCCCTCTTCATCCTAGGGCATGCAGGGAGGAACGGAGAAGGGAGCAACGTGGTTTATGGGGGAGGAAAGGGCCCTGATCCCCTTCATGGGCTGCAGCTGGAAAGACTGTTTAAAAGGGCAAACTGCGCATGGCAAAGTTGCTGGAAGCAAAGCGTGCATTATCTTTGTCGAGGCTTAACTGGGTTTTGGCATCCTCCCAACTGTGTGTGCCTCATTATCTTTTGGCAGTCTGCAAGTTATTATCCTGGTCTGTCGTGTTAATTACTTCAGCGTGGTTTGTGATGGGTTTTTTTTATTTCCACTTTATCTGTATTTTGGGTTCGGGCTGCATTTCTTCCCTTCATAGACTGTTTTTGGAAGAGTTTGATCTCCCGCCGAGGACAATTTTACATTGGGGGCCAAGTTGGAGGCATTAAAAGGAATTTATGAACTTTGGTGACTTAGTTATTTTTGTGCCACGCCCCGGATCAACACAGACCCCCTCTTCTTTGGGGCAGCCCCTCAAATATTGCAAGACTGCTTATCATGTCACACTTCAAAAGGCTTCACATTTCAGCAGCATGAGTGTCCTAGTGCCAAAGCTTTCGGTCCCCACCAATTTCCTTCTTCCCCTCCTTCCCTCCAAGGAAATCCAATCAACAACCCAGATTCCCAGCCAGATTACCTAAAAGTTTCCTACTCCTAAGAGGATGTGTGATAAACAGACACTATTGTCAGGGTGTGACCCTGGCAAAGGAAACCCTAATTTAGTTCTAAACACTTCTCTCTTTATTGTCTCGGTTGAAGGATGAAGTAGCTCTTCTTTCCCGGGGAGAATGAAGAGGAAGGGATGATAAAAGAGCGGAAGCTGACAATCCTGGCTTCCCCACGGGAACAGAAACTGACATTTTTTGGGGTGGGGAGGGCGTCAGAGGGGCATCAAGAAAAGATATTAAGTGATCACAAACAAGCAACTCACTAGGAGCAGCAAGCACAGAGTGTCAGTTTTGGAAGCCATATTAACACCAGACGCTTCCACACAACCACATTCTTTAGCCTGGGAAAATGGGGGGTGGGATGTATGTGAATCAAATAGACTAGACTAGACTAGACTAGACTAGACTAGACTAGACTAGACTAGACTAGACTAGAATAGACTAGACTAGACTAGACTAGAATAGAATAGAATAGAATAGAATAGAATAGAATAGAATAGAATAGAAATTCTTTATTGGCCAAGTGTGATTGGACACACAAGGAATTTGTCTTGGTGCAAATGCTCTCAGTGTGCATAAAAGAAAAGATACATTCATCAAGAGTCAAGAATCATCAGGTACAACACTTAATAATAGTCATAGGGTTATATAGTCATAGGGTATATAGTAAATAGAATATAGTCATAGGGTACAATAAGCAATCAAATCAGATAGATAGATGATAGATAGATAGATAGATAGATAGATAGATAGATAGATAGATAGATAGATAGATAGATAGATAGATGAAAGAAAGAAAGAAAGAAAGAAAGAAAAGAAAGAAAGAATAGAAATTCTTTATTGGCCAAGTGTGATTGGACACACAAGGAATTTGTCTTGGTGCAAATGCTCTCAGTGTACATAAAAAGAAAAGATACATTCGTCAAGAGTCAAGAATCACAAGGTACAACACTTAATGACAGTCATAGGGTACAATAAGCAATCAAATCATACTAGGAAACAGTCCATATAAATCGTAAGGATACAAGCGACAAAGTTACAGTCATACAGTCAGAAGTGGGTGGGGATGGGTGATAAGGAGTGATGAGAAGATTAATAGTAATAGTAGTGCAGACTTTGTAAATAGTTGGACAGTGTTGAGGGAATTAGTTGTTTAGCAGAGGGATGGCCTTCAGGGAAAAACTGTCCTTGTGTCTAGTTGTTCTGGTGGGCAGTGTTCTATAGCGTCGTTTTGAGGGTAGGAGCTGAAACAGTTTATGTCTGGGATGTTAGGTTAGACATAATAGCATTCTTCTTCTAAGTCAAGGTCATGTCATTTCTGCACTACTTGCTGGAGAGGACGTCTCAAGTTGGAACGGATGGTGATTGGGGCATGTGATGCCATGAGGGGTGCAGGGGGTGGGTTTGTAATTTTTTTACTTATTGCAAGGAAACCCGGAAACGTGCAGATTCGGGATTTCCCAGATGTGCCAGTTTACTACTGTAGTAAAAAACAACTTTGGAGAGGATGCCTGCATCGGAGTTATTGGTTGGATCCGTGTTCGAATGGCTCTGCTGAGGACAGACTCACCTCGTTCCACACCGGGTTGATGTTGTTCTTGATTACCTTTGTCCTCTTTTTCACTCCTAAAAGAGAGAAGAGCAAGTGAGTCAGATTCCACCTCCACCCCACCTAACCCCAGGAACAGTTGATTCCAAAAAATATTCTTGCAGGCAGAAGTCAGGAGTGGAGGTGAAGTCAGAGCAAAGGAGTTGGTTCATGCTCTACCTGGACGTGACTCCCTTAATAGGGCCTTGGTGGCTCAGGCTGTTACATGCCTGCATTTAAGTTCCAGCTGCCTACAATTACTGTAGGCTCAAATCCCACCAGGCTCAAGGTTGACTCAGCCTTCCATCCTCTCGGGGTAGGTAAATTGAGGACCCAAGATTGTTGGGGGCAATAAGCTGACTTTGTAAAAATGCCGCTTAGTAATAAGCAGGCATATACAATGGAATGAAGGCTGTTGCTGAGCGCACTGGGTTGTATCCCAAAAACTGTAAGCTGCCCTGAGTCTTCGGAGAAGGGCGGCATATAAATGTAATTAAAAAATAAATAAATAACCGTTATTGCTTAGCAATACACATTCCGATCCCCATTGTGGTCATTGGTCAAGGATTCTCTGTAGGAATTCCCATAGCACGACCTATCAGCCAGAGTTGACACCAAGAAGAAAGCAACATTCCCAACAACACTGACAGGGTAATTCACTTGTATACAAATAGAGGCCAAATCCCATTCCCTTCTAGAGCTGATGGTGTTCCCTAGTTGGGTCATGAAATGTCTCCAAGAAAACTACCAAGCTCAGACAGCACCAAGGACCCCACAGTGTTCCTCCTTCTATCCTCCTCCACCTCCTCTTCCTCCTCCTCCTCCTCCTGTCTGCAAATCCCTTCTAGCCTGATGATGTTCCCTAGTTGGGTCATGAAACGTCTGCAAGAAAACCACCAAGCTCAGACAGCATCAAGGACCCCACAGTCCTCCTCCTTTCTGCACACCCCACTCCCTTCTTGCACTGATGATACTACCTAGCTGGGTTATGAAAGGTCTGCAAGAGAACAACCGAAGCTCAGAGGGAACCAAGGACCCTGCAGTTCAACCCTGCATTACAGAGTTTCTCACCATCTCCCGGTTTCTAGCTTGGTCCTTTAACCACTAGACCTGCTAAGCCTAACGTCCCTTATTCCAGGTTTGCTTCTCTCCTTGATTAGTTTCCACCCGTTGCTTCTTGTCCTGCCTTCTGATGCTTTGGAGAATAAGTTGACCCCCGCTTTCCTTTGGGGGCAGCCCCTCAAAGAGTGGAAGACTGCTAGGAGAAATTTCTTAACAATGAAAACAATTAACCGGTGGAACAACTTGCCATCAGAAATTGTGAATGCTCCCACACTGCAGGTTTTTAAGAAGAGATTGGACAACCACTTGTCTGAAATAGTGTAGGGTTTCCTGCCTGGCAGGGGCTGGACTAGAAGACCTCCAAGGTCCCTTCCAACTCTGTTATTCTGTTATCTGTTATCTCTGTTGTCATGTTTATTTTATTTATTTATTTATTTTGTCAATCGCTTACAAGATAATAGGTATAAGTATAAACATGGTTATGAATATATGAAATGGATATGAATAAAAAGAAACAATAGGACAGGGACGGTAGGCACGTTGGTGCGCTTATGCACGCCCCCTACAGGCCTCTTAGGAAAGAGGTGAGGTCAATAGTAGACAGTCTAAGGTTAAAGTTTTGGGGGTTTGGGGAAGAAACCACAGAATCAGGTAGAGTATTCCAGCCATTGACCACTCTGTTGCTGAAGTCGTATTTCCTGCAATCAAGTTTAGTATGGTTAACCTTGAGTTTGTATCTATTGTGTGCTCTTGTATTGTTATGGTTGAAGCTGAAGTATTCATTGACCGGTAGGACATTGCAATGTATAATTTTATGTACTATACTTATATCGGACCAAAGGCGGCGTAGTTCTAGGTTTTCTAGGTCTAGAATTTCAAGTCTAGTGGCATAGGATATTCTGCAACGAGTAGAGGAGTAGAGAACTCTTCTTGTGAAATATTTCTGGACTTTCTCTACTGTGTTAATATCAGTTATGTATTGCGGGTTCCAGACTGATGAGCTGTATTCAAGTATTGGTCTAGCAAATGTTTTGTATGCTCTAGTTAGTAGTGTGATATTACCAGAGAAAAAGCTACGTAGGATTAGGTTAACAACTCTTAATGCCTTTTTGGCTATGCAGTTACAGTGGGCTCTAGCACTTAGGTCATTAGAGATGAGTACTCCAAGGTCCTTGACAGAGTTTGGATCATCAACAAGGTCTTGACTATTCAGCTTGTATTTTATTTTCTGATATTTTTTTTGCCAATATGTAAGACAGAGCATTTATTTGTTGAGATTTGAAGTTGTCATTTGTTTGAGCATTCTGACACATAGTCGAGGTCTTTTTGAAGGGTAGCAGAATTATCTGTGGTGTTGAATAGCTTTACATCACCAGCGAAGAGAACGCAGTTGCCCTTAATATGATCACAGAGGTCATTTATGTAGAGTATGAAGAGAGTTGGTCCTAGAACGCTGCCTTGGGGGAACACCACTGTTGACAGGCACAGGATTTGACAGGACGCTCCGAATTTTGACCATTTGTTGCCTGTTTGACAGGAATGCTTCTATCCAGTTATGCAGGTGTCCAGAGATGCCATAAGATCTTAGTTTTAGTAGTAGTTTGTCATGTACCACTGAATCGAAGGCTTTACAGAAGTCAATGTAGATTGCGTCTATTGCTTTGCCCTGATTGAGTTGTGTTTGTTGCTCCTGTGCACTTTTTTCCAACATCTCAAATGCCCCCCCCCCTTTTTTTTTCCAATGTGGGGACCAAAACTGGATGCAGCTCCAGAACCCCATGATTACAGGGGGAACTTGCCCATTCAAACTAGCTTTGTCTGAATTGGCATCCGCTGCCTGGAGAGGGTTAATCCAGCTCATCTGGCAGTTGCTCCAAATTCTATCTTGGGCTCTTCTTGCGTGCGGAATGTTTCCTTCAGCCAGCCCATAAATTAAGCCAAGACTCTCAGCTCCGACCGAAACACCCAACGCAGAGCCCCTGGGAGGTTGGGCCAAGTGCCTTGGCCAACGCCAGGCGCTGCTCAAACACCCCCAAAGGAAAAGGAAGTGATTCCTAAACCAGGAGCCCAGAACAATAGGAGGGTCTCCAGAGCCAAAAAGGCTGGAGGAAAGTTCGTCTGGGGCAGCTGCAGCCAGACCCTCCCTCCCTCCGTCCCTCACCCTCCACCTCCCCATCTCCTCCCCGTCCAGCAGCTGAACTGAAGGCAGCTATATATGGTCACTCTGCAGCCGTTTCCCAGAAAGGGACGTAGAGCAATACGTGTTTAAAAAGGGGTTTGCACCGCAGGGTGGATTTGTAGAAAAAGAGAATACAAACTGAACTGATAACCACCAGCAGGAGCAGATAAAGACTAAAAACTCAATAACACACATTTATTGGGTGGCCAATAAATTGACTGAATAAATAATAAACACGGGAATAGCAGAATAACAGAGTTGGAAGGGATCTGGCAGGCCTTCTAGTCCAGATTAACAGATAATCAGAGTTGGAAGGGACCTTGGAGGTCATCTAGTCCAACCCCCTGCCCAAGCAGGAGACCCTACCCCATTTCTGACAAGTGGCAGTCCAGTCTCTTCTTGAAGATCTCAAGTGATGACGCTCCCACAACTTCCAAGGGCAACTTCTCTTCCATGGGTTGATTGTTCTCACTGTCAGAAAGTTTCTCCTTATTTCCAGTTGAATCTCCCCTTGTTCAGTTTCCATCCATTGTTCCTTGTCTGGCCTACAGGTGCTTTGGAGAATAGCTTGGCCCCCTCTTCTCTGTGGCAGCCCCTCAAAATATTGGAAGATGCTCTCCTGTCTCCCCTGGTCCTTCTCTTCATTAGACTGGCCAGGCCCAGTTCCTGCAACCGTTCTTCATATGTTTTATCCTCCAGTCCCCTCATCATCCTGGTTGCTCTTCTCTGCACTCTTTCTAGAGCCTCGAGATCTTTTTTATAATGTGGGGGCCAAAACTGGATGCAGTACCAAACACACACACACACACAGCTGTTGTTAATACATTCCTTTTTATTGTTTCCCCGAGTTATTCATTTCACTTGTAACAAGCTGAATACTTTCCTTTTTTTAAAACTTAGGATAATGGCATTGCGGATTCTTCTTCATTCTTATTTTCCAGGGTTGAGGTTGCTCTTTCCACCTTAGGCTTGTTAAAGGCCGGAATGCAATTTTGACCTCCCCCAAGTCTGGGTCTTCAGCAAGGTGGAGAGGTGCCTGCCGAGCCTTGGCTGAAGAGGTTGGGAGCAAAAATAGAGGGGGTCCCATTTAGCCGAGGGTCTCTATTTCCATCCAGAGGGGGAGAGGGGGAGAACAGGCCACCAGGCTTTCTTTTGCAGGATTCCTCTCATTCCTCCACCCCCGCCCCAGATTCTCATGCAAGTGAAACTGCAGTCCGCATTTCTGAATCTCAGGTTCCAGCCTTACCAAAGAGTGCCATGCATAACATTCCCACCCCTCATCCCCCCCCCCCACCCGGGGAAAATGCACTTGGGATCTTTGGAGGAGGAGGAAGAAGAAGACACCCAGGCAGGTGGTGAAAGAGACAGATGGACAGACCACCTGCCAGCTCAACAGGGTCTAAGGGGTGGGCCGGTTAGTTGTGTGAACACAGGCCAACGGGACGAGGCCAGAGTGCTGTTAAAACCAGGGACTTGGGTTACTCCAGTAAACTAGGCTGAAGTTAGTTGGGGGTTCACCTGAACACATATATACACTTCCTTTCTTCTTTCCTTCCTTCCTTCTCTCCTATGTTGAAGTTATTTGGGGGTTCACATAAACACGTGTACTTTCTTTCTTTCTTTCTTTCTTTTGCTTTCCTTCCTTCCTTTTTTCCTTTCTTTCTTTCTTTCTTCCTTCCTTCCTTCTTTTCCTTCTCTTCCCTCCTTCCTTCTCTCCTATGTTGAAGTTAGTTGGGGGTTCACATAAACACATGTACTTTCTTTCTCTCTTTCTTTCTTTCTCTTTCCTTCCTTCCTTTTTTCCTTTCTTTCTTTCTTCTTTTCTTCCTTCCTTCCTTCCTTTCCTTCTCTTCCCTCCTTCCTTCTCTCCTATTTTTGTTCTTTTCTATTTCTTTCCTTCCTTCCTTTTTTCCTTTCTTTTTCTTTCTTTCTTTCTTCTTTTCTTCTTTCCTTTCCTTCTTTCACTTCTCTCTTCCTCCTTCCTTATCTCTCCTGTCCTTGAGGGATTGGTTGAGTTCATGGTTTACAAGTACATATCTTCCTTCTTTCCTTTTCTTTCTTTCTTTTCTTTTCTTTCTTCTTTTTCGGCTCTTTTTTTCTTTCTTCTTCTTTAACTTTTTTTCCTTCAGCCTATTTCCTCTCTTCCCCTCCTTTCTTCCTCTCTCCTATGTTGAGTTAGTTGAGTTCACATGAACCTTCTTTTCCTTCCAACTTTCCTTTCCTTCCTTTTTTCCTTCCTTTTCTTTCTTTCTTTCTTTCTTTTCTTCTTTTCTTCCCTCCTTCCTTCTCTCCTATGTTGAAGTTAGTTGGGGGTTCACATAAACACATGTACACTCTTTCTTTCTTTCTTTCCTTCCTTCTTTTTTCCCTTTCTTTCTTTCTTTCTTTCTTTCTTTCTTTTCTTCCTTCCTTCCTTTCCCTCTCTTCCTTCTCTCCTATGTTGAAGTTAGTTGGGGGTTCACATGAACACAAGTACACTCTTTCCCTTCTTTCCTTTCTTTCTTTCTTTTCTTTCTTCCTCCCTTCCTTTCCCCCTCTTCCCTCCTTCCTTCTCGCCTATGTTGGTTGGGGGTTTGCATGAACACATTGTTAACATTTAGGAATAGAGATGGAGTAGAGCCAACAGAATACCTTCTAAGCAGTCCACAGAGTCAGCCTCTTGCCCCCCAACAATCTGGGTCCTCAGCTTATCGACCTCAGAAGGATGGAAGGCTGAGTCAATCTTGAGCCGGTTGACATCGAACTGCTGGAGTGAGCAGTCCATTAGCCTGCAGTACTGCTTTCTCACCACTGCGCCACCACGGCTTCTAGAACCGCCATGGTCAATGTGGTGCAATGGTCATAAATGTGAAAAATGGTCATAAGTCACTTCTTTCAGTGCAACTGTGGCTTTGAATAGTTATTAAATGAATGTTTGTGTACCGGTATAATCTCTCTCTGTCTCTCTGCCTCTGTCTCTGCCTCTGTCTCTGTCTCTGTCTCTCTCTCTCTCTCACACACACACACACATCAAATGAGAGAGGGAAGGAGGGAGAGTGAGAGGGAGGGAGAGAGAGGGAGAAAGGGAGGGAGAGAAAGAGAGAGAGAGGGAGAAAGAGAAAGATAGCGAGGGAAAGGCAGAGAGAGAAAACAGGTAGTTCACATCTTAGAACTGCAGCGTGGAACCTCTTCACTCTGCGACCAGAGTCTTAATTCTTCCAGCGGAAATCAGCCTGGCCATGTTTGCATTCTCTTCGCTATCATGGGAGTCATATTTTAAAAGACCAAATCAAGCACATAATTGGAGGAAATTGGCACTGATTAATCAGAAAACTAGTTCTTCCATCCCTGGAAGAAGAGAAAGATTGGGATTTTGAACTCCCTCTTGCCTGAAATAACCTAACTAACTGGCTAAACCAAGCGGCTCTTAAGAGCGCAACACAGAGATTCTAAATACGTTTTCCCTTTCTGGTGTGGACTTTTCTTGCATTCACATTCCGCCAAAGGCCTGGCAAACAGTCTTTCAAGGCTCTAATTAGGAGCACAGACCTTATTTAGCCTGGAGAGCTGCCAAGTAAATATTTCCAAACGCGGTGCTGACAAGGAAGGACTCAGCACAGAGTCTCTGAGATGCACAGGCAGATCTTCACACTGCTACAGCGAACGAATTGTTTCCTGCAAAAGCTCCCTCCCCTTTTGCTCCTCTTTTAATCCCTATGGGAGGGGTCATTCACTGTCCACCTGTGCCCTTACTCCCCAGTCGACCCTTGTTTCTTAACTGTTCCCTTGTCCTGGCAGCTCTGTGCATGCGCACACTGGGAACAGGCTCCAGCTGTTCTTCTTCCCCACTTATCTCCAAGTCTGAAGGCAGCTGATTACTGCCAGCCTGCTCTGGCCCCATCTCTACTTCTGATGCACAGCCCTCGTCCGAGCCTTCCTCAGCCTCCAGGACTGGCCCAGGTTCCTCTCCAACCTCCTCGCTTTCTGACTCTGCTGCCAGCTGCACTAGCTGCTGGCGGGCCACAACACCATCTTTGAAGGTTCAGTGAGATGATTATTGCTGTTCCATTAAGTTCTGGTCTCTCTCTGCTCTGAGGACCCTCCTGTCTCCCAGACTGGCCTCCAGGGACATCCCTAGGAGACCTTTTCCATTCCTGCTTGCGTCTTCAGGGGGTAGAAGCCAACACCCCCTTTTGGGGATCGGAGTCTTCTTCACCTACGACTTTGCATGAAGTGCCCCAAATATCTCAGATAAGACTCATCAACACTCTGGGGGAGCAGGCTGGTTTTGGATGATCATTTATGTCATTCGAGGGCATCTGCAGAGGTGGGATCCCAAAAGGCAAGATGGCAGCCACAACCATGCAGCTGAACCCCTATTTCCCTTTACTGGTGCCACGGAGAGCTTTAAGTCCACAGCCATTGCTGCCATCTTGACTTTTTTTGACTTCCTGCAGATGCCCCTGGTACTGCAAAATGGTTTGATCTTCTGATAATCTCCTCTGTTCTCCCTAAATTTCCTCGGCACCAAAATTAAAGACAACAATTTTTTTCTTCCTTAGTCTTTCTGTTCGTGGCAGCGGTCACAACTACACATTACACTAGACAAGATCAGCTGGGTGTCCCTCAGATTTCTTTGCACTTTAATATTTTATTTCCAGAAGTTATGAATACTCCAACACTGGAAGTTTTTAAGAAACAATAGAAACAAACTCAAGGTAAACCGCTCCAAACTCGAATGCAGAAAGTACGACTTCAGCAACAGAGTGGTCAATGCCTGGAACTCATTACCTGACTCCATTGTTACATCCTCAAACCTTCGAAACTTGAACCTTAAACTGTCTACCGTTGACTTCACTCCATTCCTAAGAGGCCTGTAAGGGGGGCGTGCATAAGCGCACCAAGCGTGCCTACCATCCCTGTCCTACGGTGCTGGCATTTCCTGGTTCCATATCTTGACTTTTCCTTCTGCTTGGAATGACAGTGGTGATAGGGAAGGAGGAGGAGGAAGAGGAGGAAGAGGAGGAAGAGGAAGAGGAGGAGAAGGGGAAGAAGAAGAAGAAGAAGAAGAAGAAGAAGAAGAAGAAGAAGAAGAAGAAGAAGAAGAAGAAGAAGAAGAAGAAGAAGAAGAAGAAGAAGAAGAAGATATCCCATGGACCTCACGCCATTCCTAAGAGGTCCTTCAAGGGTGCGCATAAGCGCACCAGCGTGCCTACCATCCCTGTCCTACTGTTCCCATTTATTCGTATGCATTTATTATGTATATACTTATACCTGCTTATACTTATATGTTTATATGTTATGTTCATACTTAGACTTGTTTTCTCAGACACGCTTGACAAACTAAACTAACTAAATAAAATAAAATAAAAATTGGACACCCCTTTGCCTGAAGTGGTAGAGGGCTTCCTGCCTGAGCAGGGGGTTGGACTAGAAGACCTCCAAGGTCCCTTCCAACTCTGCTATTCTGTGATCAAGGAGATGCCTTCCTTCATTTCACCTTCCCTGTGAAGTTTTGAGCCTGCAGACGCAAACACTTCCACCCTTTCAGTCTTTTCCCCATTCAGGTTCGCTCGGCCTACCGACACATTCTTCCTTTCTCTTCCAAACCTGTTTGTGTCTGCGTTTAAATTCAGGTTCCTCTTTCAAGCAGTAAGTGTGAAGAAATGGCTTCAAGAGGAAAAAAAGAAAAACCTAATTCCATTCATCTTGCATTGATCGTCAGGGAAGCTTTAGCCTCTCTGCACCTGTTGAATTGTGGCCTGCCTGACTCTGATTAAAGAGCTGTGTCAGAGGTCTCCCTGGTGAAGGGAATGCCACAGAGAGGCTGGCGAGCCTGGTAGTTGCTGGTGATTCATATAAGGGCCTTGGTGGTGCAGGCTGTTAAATGCCTAGCACTTAAGTTCCAGCTGCCTGCAATTAGTGCAGGCTCGAATCCCACCAGGCTCAAGGTTGACTCAGCCTTCCATCCTCTCGGGGTAGGTAAATTGAGGACCCAAGATTGTTGGGGGCAATAAGCTGACTTTGTAAAAATGCCGCTTAGGAATAAGCAGGCATATACAATGGAATGAAGGCTATTGCTGAGCGCATTGGGTTGTATCCCAAAAAAATTGCAAGCCGCCCTGAGTCTTCAGAGAAGGGCGGCATATAAATCTAATTTTTTAAAAAAATTCAAGCAAGTGAGCCAAGCCGCAGAGGAAACCAGAGCTGGCATAACATTTGCTGGTCCTCTTCATGCAAGACCAGGAATCCTTCGTAGGAACCAGTCATGGGATTCAAAAAATTTTACTACCTGTTCTGTGGGCATGGCTTGGTGGGCGTGGTTTGATGGGCATGGCAGGGGAAGGTTATTGCAAAATCCCCAGTCCCTCACCACCCCACCAACCTGCTTTCCAGCTCTGTTCTCCTGTGCAGGGCAACCAAAGGAGACCCAGCTGATCAGCTGGGACTCAATGGGAGGCAGAGAATAGAGCGGGTTGGCGGGGCCAGTCAGAGGTAGCACTTGCCGGTTCTCCAAACTACTCAAAATTTCTGCTACTGGTTCTCCAGAACCGGTCTGAACCTGCTGAATATCACCTCTGTTCCCCACCCCACTAACCTGCTTTTCAGCTCCGTTCTCCTGTGCAGGGCAACCAAAGGAGACCCAGCCAATCAGCTGGGACTCAGTGGGAGGCAGAGAAGAGATTGGGGTTGGCAGGGCCAGTCAGAGGTGGGTTTGGCTGTTTCTCTGAACTACTCAAAATTTCCGGTACCGGTTCTCCAGAACCAGTCAGAACCGGCTGAATACAACCTCTGCATGGGACCCAAATGTGACAACACCACTACCACCACCCCCTGGCCTCCTTTCCATGCTCTTTGGAGCTCATTTGTCCCAGCCAGCTTTGTCACCAAGGTTGGAAGGAGAAGACCTCTGCCATCCTTCCTCGGAGGCTGCACTCCACAGTACCTCCTCTGAGCAAGTCTCAGCAGCTTCTGGAGCCCAGGAGACAAGGAAGGAGAACCAGGGCTCTCCACCAGACCTGAGCTGAAGCCCCAGGAGAAAAGGAAAGCGCAGGAGATCTTGCCTTTGGTGGGCTGGTTTTGGTGGGCTCCATGAAGCAAAGTTTCTTTTGCAAAATTCACCCCATCGTGGCCTCTCTGGGAGTTGCTAGGGCATTCTTTGCTCTCCTCCCAAGATCCCAAATGGTTTTCCATCTGTTTCTCCTAACAGAACCTCAAAATCCACCATGCAGGAACTGAAGCCCCTTAACCTAACTGGACTATCCTGCTTTGTAGATTGTAGACGCACCCACGGGGCACAGTTTAAAAAGTCCCAGGAGCAAGCATCTATTTAATTTAATTTCTTGCGGTCACAGACCAAAATACAAGTATAATAAAAGAAGAACATGGGAAAAATAAGATCATGAACAATTGGTCACCAGAAACTTTGACTGAGGGGAATTACAGTGTTCTCCTCTGATGGTTACAGCTCTTTAAAAAAAAAATTGGAAACCTGAGAAGTGATGTATGAAGAGCCATCCCCTAGACAATATAAGAACAAATTACTTGCATTGGGTCTGGAGGGGTCTGTTTCAAGGAGAGACAGTAACTTAGTTCTAGTTTAAAAAGTCAACAGGGCAATGTCCGCAAAAGCCAGGCAGAGCTTTGATGCCAATAAAGGAGAATATTTGTAGCTCGGGATTGAAGTGAGGGGTGCTTGGTGCGCTCTGAACTTGATTTTTTTTTTCTTATAGAAGTTTCATTACCCAACTAGGGAACATCATCAGGGCTAGAAGGGAGTGGGGTTTACGGAAAAGAGGAGGAGGGGGGAGGGGGAGGGGCAGGAGAATTTATTTATTTATTTATTATTTATTATTTGAACTTGTATGCCCCATCTCCGGAGGAGGCAAGGGGCCTCACCCAGGGTGGCTCACAGCTAAAAACAAAGACAACAAATACTTAAAAAACAATTAAACAATTTACAAGCCCAAATACTAAAAACCAATTACACAATTAACGTTAAAATCTATCCCCCCACCCCAGGAAGGGGTCACAGCCCAGGTTGGTCAAATAACCAGGTCTTTAAATCACGGCGGAATGACAACTATGGGGTCCTTGGTGCTCTCTGACATCGGTTGCTTTCTTGCAGACGGTTCATTACCTAGCTAGGGAACATCATCAGCGCTAGAAAGGAGTGGGATTTATGGAGAAGAGGAGGAGGAGGAGGAGGGAGGAAGAGGAGGAGGAGGGAGGAAGAGGAGGAAGGAGCAAGAGGAGGAAGGAGCAAGAGGAGGAGGGGGAGGAGAAAGGAGGAGGAGGAGGGGGGAGGAAGAAGAGGAAGAAGGAGCAAGAGGAGGAGGGGTGGAGAAAGAAGGAGGAGGAAGATGAGGAGGAGGGAGGAGGAGAAGGAAGGAGGAAGGAGGAGGAGGAGGGAAGAGGAAGAGGAAGAGGAGGAGGAAGAGGAGGAGGAGGAGGAAGAAGAGGAGGAGGAGGAGGAAGAGGAGGAGGAAGAGGAGGAGGAGGTGAAGGAGGAGGAAGAGGAGGAGGAGGAGGAGGAGGAGGAGGAGGAGGAGGAAGCAGAGGAGTTAGAGGAGGAGGAGGAAGAAGAGGAGGAGGAAGGGGAGAAGGAAGGAGGAGGAGAAGGAAGGAGGAGGAGAAGGAAGGAGGAGGAGGAGGGAAGACACTTGGCACAACCCCCCTACTCTGCCCATGGAAGAGGCAGCAGCAGCCTCTTCAATGGGCAGTGGGAGTGCAAGATTCTTCCTCCTTCTTCGTACTATCCCCCTTCTCCTCCCTATCAGCTGCTCTCACCCTCCCGTCCCGTCCCTCCAAAGCACAGGCAAAACAGGATATCTATGTGATCGATCGATCGATCGATTGAATGAATGAGTGATTGATTTTATTTAAAGCGTTTATAGAGATGCCCACCTTCCAACCGACTCTGAGCGGCTCCCCGTCCAAAGTTAGAACAACCCACGAAATGACACCACTGCTCGGAACAGGTTAAAAGATCCAGAACAACACAAAAGACCCGGAGCCAAATCAAAGTTCTCGGACTGAACTAATTGACAGGTCCATCACCCACTTCTGCCACCTGGAGCCCCTCCGCATCTGCTGGAATGCCACTTAGAATAGCTTTATGGTCACTTTGAACGTTGCCTACCGCTCCTCTCCTTTCACCCTCCCCGCCCAGCAGGGCCACTGGTAGGGATGATGGGCTTTGGAGTCCACAAATTCCGGGGGGGGGCGATCCCCAATAAAAACCCGGACAAGAATGCAGCACCCCTGTCGGGCGGAGAGGGGTGGGGTGGGGGGCTCGCTAGTTCCTGCCCTTCCCAAGCCAGCGACTCCGTCCCAGAGAAGGACGGAGTCCCCCCCTCCCTGCTTCTCGGGGCGCTGCGGGGTCGCGACTCACCTCGGAAAGTCACGCTGGCCACCGGGTCGCTGCGCTTGTCGCCCCGCTCCAAGCCGGGCAGGCTACAGGCCCGCTGGAGCAGGCAGCGGAGCATGGCTCTGGCAGTCGCGGCGCTGCCCCGTGTCTTGCGGAGAGGAGGAGGAGGAAAGCGGAGCTGAGCGGATCGTCCGCGCCCCGGGCAGCCCCGCCCCGAACGCCTCTTTCTCCCGCCTCCCCACTCCCGAGGGGCGGACGCGCAGCATCAGGACCAGGAGGCGCCCCGGCGATACTGCGTTATCCCTCCAGGGGGCGCTCGGAGGTTGTGGCAAGCAGGGATGCTCCGACAGCGCCGACGGTCCCGGCGGGAAAATTCTGGCTTTCAGATGGCAAGGTGCGCCCCCCCACCACGCAACACCACCACTTTTCATCCCCCGCCCTCCCCCCAGCCAGTCCTATTCCTGGCATGCATTTTATTTTATCTTATCTTATCTTATCTTATCTTATCTTATCTTATCCTATCCTATCCTATCCTATCTTATCATCTTATTTTTATCTTATTTTTATTATTTAATATTTTGTTTTATTTTATTGCTGTATTGAACTGTATTTTATCTTATTTTTTATTTTGTTTTGTTTTGTTTTTTATTTTTCATTTTATTTTTTATTTCATTTCATTTTGTTTTGTTTTGTTTTTTATTTTATTATTATTTTATTTTATTTTATTTTATTTTTTATTTCATTATTTTATTTTATCTTTTTATTATTTCATTATTTTACTTTATTTTATTGCTGTATTGAATTATATTTTATCATATTTTATGTTTTGCTTTATTTTCATTTAATTCAACCTATTTTATTAATTTTTATTGATGGAATATGCCCCCCATCTTTCTACAATAGATGGGCTTACAATACCCTAAATCACAGAATAAAACAAGGATAGGCTTATGTCATTAAAACTTCAGACATCAAATGAAAACGTTAACAGACTGACTCCGAGGAAGAGGAGGAACAGCCAACAGGGAGTGGGAGTGTGGCTCCAGAGGTGGTGGAGGAGGCTGGGGGAGGGCAGAGGCCAGCTGAGCAATCAGAGGAGGATCCAGGCCCATCCCCTATCCATCCCAGGGCACGCAGGGAGGAGAGGATCAGGGAAAAGTGTGGTCTACTCAAGAGGAGAGGGCCATGATCCTCCTCAGGGCTTACAGCTGGGAGCTATGTATATAAGTTTGTAACTGTGTAGTCAGAATTGCTGGAGTCAAAGTTAGTGTTTCCTTTGAAGGAGGTTTATCTTTGTTGG
Source organism: Naja naja (assembly GCA_009733165.1). Lineage (NCBI taxonomy): Eukaryota > Metazoa > Chordata > Lepidosauria > Squamata > Elapidae > Naja > Naja naja. The sequence continues at coordinate 7,787,450 of CM019151.1, read as the reverse complement.
AGTTTTTCCCAAGGACTTTCCTGGTTATCTGCTTGGAACGTATAATTACCTATCTTGGTTTGATTTGGAACTCTCGCTGAGACGGTTTGTTCTTGTTTTCCTTTTGCCTCATTATTTTGGGACTTTAAACTGTGATTAATAAAACAAGTTGAAGGCATTGCTGGACTTTAATTCATGTTTTGGGTTTGGGATTATTTTTTTATTATTATTTTTTTATTATTATTTTTTTAATTACATTTATATGCCGCCCTTCTCCGGAGACTCAGGGCAGCTTACAATTTTTGGGATACAACCTAATGCACTCAGCAATAGCCTTCATTCCATTGTATATGCCTGCTTATTACTCAGCGGCATTTTTACAAAGTCAGCTAATTGCCCCCAACAATCTTGGGTCCTCAATTTACCTACCCGGATAGGATGGAAGGCTGAGTCAACCTTGAGCCTGGTGGGATTCGAACCTACACTAATTGTAGGCAGCTGGAACTTAAGTGCAGGCAATTAACAGCCTGAGCCACCATTTTGAGAGACTACGGGTCATCACAAATTCAATTTCAAACCTTTATTGTCAATGCACAGCATGTGTACAATGGGGTTGGGCGGCTCAGCCAATCTCATTGTACACATGCTGTGCATTGACAATAAAGGTTTGAAACTGAATATTAAAACGGATAAAAAGAACCAATGCATAGATGGAATGCAGGTGGGATCTTCTTCCTGGCTAGCCTGGAATGCCCTACCTGACTCCACAGCCTCAACCCTTCACAGCTTCAACCTCAAACTGTCTACCATGGACCTCACCCCATTCTTAAGAGGTCCTTAAAGGGGGCATGCATAAGCACACCAGCGTGCCTACCGTCCCTGTCTTACTGTCCCCATTTACCTGTATTTACTTCCTCTGTTCATGTTTATGTTCATACTTATACCTGTTATCCTGTACATGTTTGACAAATAAAAAATAAAATAAAAAATAAAACCACCTCCAAAATGGGACACCCCCAGGGTTTTCAAGCCCTTTCAGAAAGCCAAAGCTGGGGATTGTAAACAACTCAAGGTGGCAAATATATCAAGACTCACTCCCCTTCCTATTTGCCCCACAACAACAACCGTGTGAGGTGGGTTGGGCTGAAAGAGGGAAGGACTGGCCCAAAGTCACCCAACCAGCTTTCATATATGAGGTGGGAATAGTCCTCACTTTAATCACACCATGTCAAAACAGGTAAGGCAACTTGGAAGGAAACCTTTGTTTGAGTTTCACTGTCCACATCACAAGGTCCAGATTAGAAAAATGGAAAAATTTAGAGTTCAAAAGACTGTGTAATCCTGCCTTTCTAATCCAGCACTGCACACCAGAACAACTAGACACAAGGACAGTTTTTCCCCCCAAATGCCATCACTCTGCTAAACAAATAATTCCCACAACACTGTCAAACTATTACTAAGATTGTATTACTATTATTCTTCTCATCCTTCCTAGTACCTATCTCCTCCCACTTATGACTATAACCTTGTTGCTTGTATCTTCACGATTTATATTGTTTTATTTAGTTTCCTAGTATGATTTGATTGCTTATTTAGTATCCTATGACTATCACTAAGTGTTGTATCTGATGATTCTTGATGAATGTATTTTTATGTACACTGAGAGCTTATGTACCAAAGACAAATTCCTTGTGTGTCCAATCACACTTGGCCAATAAAGAATTCTATTCTGTTCTGTTCTAGTCTAGTCTATTCAGTGTTTGTCAACCTTCACCATTTGAAGATATGTGGATTTGAACTCCCAAAATTCTGGGAGTTGAAGTCCATACATCTTCAAATCGTTACAGTTGAGAAATACTATTTTAATCTCTATATCCAAGATCCACTCAGCCTAACAATTCCCAAATTCATTTTATTCACAATGGATCTTTACATAATCAAGGGAATGCCGGAAACTGAACCTGGTGCTTAATAATAGAATATTTTCTGTTCTGCCTTGTGAATTGTGAATTGCAAAGCCAGCACAGGTTTGTTAAAAACAGTTCATGCCAAACCAATCTTATTTCACTCTTTGACAAAGTGACTAAATTAGTAGACCAGCTAAATACTCTGGACACAATATACTTAGACTTCAGCAAGGCATTTGACAAAGTAGTCCACAACCTACTTCTTGGCAAGCTAGAAAAAAGTTGGATAGATAGCATCGCCTCCAACTGGTTGACTTCCAACTGGTTGACAAACAGTACTCAATGAGTAGTCCTTAATGTTTACATGGAGGAGAGTAAGCAGTGGGATGCCACAAAGTTCCGTCTTAGGCTCAGTACTCTTCAATATCTTCATAAACAATTTAGATGAGGGAATAGACGGGGAATTAATCAAATTTGCAGATGACACTAAGCTAGCAGGAATAGCCCCAGAAGACAAATTCAGGAGCCAAAAAGATCTTAACAGACTTGAACAATGGGCCCTATCCAACAACATGAAATTTAATGTGGAGAAAAGCAAGGATTTACACCTAGGCACAAAAAAACAAAGATACAAGTACGGATTAGGTGAAATCTGGCTCAAAAACAGTAGCTCTGCAAGGGACCTTGGAGTCCTAGTGGACAATCCCTTAAACATGAGCCAGCCGTGTGCAGCAGCAGGCAAAAGAAGCTGATATAATCCTTGGTTGTATAAACAGAGGTGTGCTGTCCAGCCAGTTTAGAGTTAATGGGATGTGGGATAGGTAGTTAGGAATTGAGAGCTGTCCCCTCAAGGGGATGCATCATGGTAAATGTAGTTAAGGTATCCTGGGAAATGTAGTCCATGTCATGTGGTCATATCTGTAACCCTGATTGGTCACTGAATTGACCCTTGGTGGGTTGGGGGAGGTTTCCTCTCTCTTGCCTGAACACACAGCCTTGTGGTAGCAGCTATACCCCCTGCCTCTATGACTATGGGATGAAATATAGGGATGAGAGTTTAATATCTTTCTACACCACGATTCAGATATGCAAAGGATTGGACATTAAGAAGAACCTCGTCATAACCGTGAGTTGACAGGATGCCTGATGAACCAGTAAAAAAGACTTTGTATGGATGCTTTGTGGGGTTGCTCTGTCTGCTTTATACCCATCTAGAACGTAAAGCAGAACAAGAGGCCTAGAATCAAAATCATGTGAAGGATTAGTACTGTTTTATGAAGCCTTAGTAAGGAATACTGCATCCAGTTTTGGTCACCACATTAACAACAAGTATGTTAAGATTTTGGAAAAAGTGCAAAGAGCAACTAAGATGATTAAAGGCCTGGAGGCTAAAATATATCAAGAACAGTTGCAGGAATTGGTACGGCCAATCTAGAGACAAGAAAGTCTAGGGGGGACATCATAGCAGTGATGGCAGCCCCTCAACTGATGATGTTCCCTAGCTGGGTCATGAAATGTCTGCAAGAAAACAACAATAGCAGTTGAGGGGCTACCACAAAGAAAAGGGATCAAATTATTCTCCAAAGCACCAGAAGGCAAGACCAGAAGCAACGGATGGAAACTAATCAAGGAGAGAAACAACCTGGAATTAAGGAGAAACTTCCTGAGGACAATTAACCAGTGGAACAGCTTGTCTCTAGAAGTTATGGGTGCTCCATCACTGGAGGGTTTGACAAGATTGGACAACCATTTGTCTGAAACAGTAGAGGGTTTCCTGCCAGAGCAGGGGGTTAGACTAGAAGACCTTCAACCTCCCATCCAACTCTGTTGTTCTGTTATTCTGTTAAGTGACTCAGAACATTAGCACAATGGAAAGATGTAGCAGCCACATCGATGAGTGATGTTTTCTCACACACAGGACAAACCCTGTGCAGTTCTCCTCTGACCCTTTTATGATGAGATGGCTGGACCACGTGGACTGTTTGGGACCCACATCTGGTAAAATCACATCAACTTTTCCTTTCTCCATCCAGAATTTGTTCCTTTCCTGTTTCCTCTTCACCCTGCCAGCCAGATGGGAAGTTCTAGCAACACCCGGAAATTTTGGCATGATCCTGTTCCTGAAGTCAAACTCCCTCCTGGCTGGTTGGTTGCACAAAATGAGTATATTTTTATTACACCACCGTGCAGAAAACAGAGGGATACAATCGAGATCAAGGGAGGTACTAATACAACTCTATAAAGCCTTGGTAAGACCACATCTAGAATACTGCATCCAGTTTTGGTCACCACGTTATAAAAAAGGTGTAGAGGCTCTAGAAAAAGTGCAGAGAAGAGCAACCAGGATGATGAGGAGACTGGAGACTAAAACATATGAAGAATGGTTATAGGAACTGGGCTTGGCTAGTCTAATGAAGAGAAGGACCAGGAGAGACAAGATAGCAGTCTTCCTATATTTGAGGGGCCGCCACAGAGACGAAGGGGTCAAGCTATTTCCCAAAGCACCTGAAGGTCAGACAAGGAATAATGGATGAAAACTGAACAAGGAGAGATTCAACCTGGAAATAAGGAGAAACTTTCTGACAGTGAGAACAATCAACCTGTGGAACAGAAGTTGCCTTAGGAAGTTGTAGGAGCTTCATCACTTGAAACTTGCAAGAAGAGATCGGACTCCTCTCTGTCAGAAATGGTGTAGGGTCTCCTGCTTGGGCGGGGGGTTGGACTAGATGACCTATAAGGTCCCTTCCAACTCTGATTATCTGTTATCTGTTAATTATTTTATTTATTTATTTATTTATTTATTTATTTATTTATTTATTTATTTATTTATTTATTTATTGTTTGGACTTATATGCCGCCCTATCTCCTGAAGGACTCAGGGCGGCTCACATCAATAAAAACACACAATACAAAATTTAAAATTAAATTAAAAATTATTAAACCACGGAGCCAAACAATATCTAAAACCCATAACAAGAATAAACATAAAACCCATAAAAACCCACCCCCCTCAGTCCAGGCCGGCCTGTTGGAAAAACCACGTCTTCAGATCGCGACGGAAGGAACGGAGGTCAGGGGCCAAGCGAAGACCCAAGGGCAGCTGGTTCCACAAGGTGGGCGCTCCCACAGAGAAGGCCCTCCCCCTGGGGGTTGCCAGCCAACACTGTCTACCTGACGGCACCCCAAGGAGGCCCCATCTGTGAGGGCGCACAGGGCGATGGGCAGTCGTTGCTGGCAAGAGATGTTCCCGCAAATACCCCGGCCTCAAGCCATGTAGGGCTTTATAGGATTAAGAGGGTACGCAAGAGAACCCGAAAACCACAAAACTTGGTTCTATTAAAAGAAGGGAACCAATCAAGCAGAGAAGCAACCTAGAACTAAGGAGAAATTTCCTGACAGCGAGAACAATTACAGGTACTCCTCAGATTACGACCACAATTGAGGCCAAAATCTATGTGGCTACTGGTTGAGCTTTGCCCCATTTTACACCCTTTCTTGCCACAGTTGTGAAGTGAAATCACCGCCATTGTTAAGTTAGTATCCTAGTCGTTAAGTAGATCTGGCTTCCCCATTGACTTTGCTTGTCCGAAGGCTGCAAAAGAGGATTCTGGGAACGCTGCAGCCGTCATAAACATGAGTCAGTTGCCAAGCACCTGAATTTGGATCGTGTGACGGCACCGGTCGTAAGTGTGAAAAGCGGTCATAAGTCCCTTGTTTTCAGTGCCGTTGTAACTGCAAATGGTCACTAAGTGAACGGTTGTGAGGGCTACCTATAATCAGTGGAACAGCTTCCCTCCAGAAGTTATGGATGCTCCCACATTGGAGGTTTTCAAGAAGAGAACTGGGCAGCCATTTCTCCAGAACAGTCTAGGGCAGTGATCACCAGCCAGTGGGCCGGGGACCACGGATGGTCCACAAGAAAATTTTGGTAGTCTGCAGAGAAATGTCGCCCACCCCACAAAGCAATTAATTCAGGCTGTGCGGGAACACAAGGCTTGTGTCACTTGCATTGCAAACAACACGAGGTAGGGAGGGGAGGGGGGGAAGGGCAGAGGGGACGAACTTGCCCCACTCACCCCACGTGCCTCGCCTGGCCACATGGCTGCTTCTTTCCACTTCTTTCTTCTTCTGCTTTTGGCTGCACGCAAGGAAAGCAGCAAAAGTCTTTCTTTCTCGCCCCAAAACTCTGCCAGAAATGAGTCTTGCGGACCCTGCAAGGCCTCCTGCTCCAAGAGGCTGCGCCGGCATGACAAGTCGCACAAAGACTCATTTCTGGCGGAGTTTGGGGGAGAGAAAGAAAGACTTCTGCTGCTTTCCTTGCATGAAGCCAAAAGTCTCTCTCCCTCTCTCTCTCTCCCCCTGAGAACAGAGCTGGAGACAGTATCCTGCGATCCCAAATAAAGAAAGATCGATCGGTAGGAAAACGGGGTGGGGAATTTTCCTGCAGACTTTTTGGGGGATTTTCCCAGGGTCTCTGGTCCGCGGGATTTAAAAGTATGAGTTTGGTGGGTCCCTGAGGCACAAAAGTTTGTTGACCCCTGGTCTAGGGTTTCCCTGCTTTGAGCAGGGGGTTGGACTAGAAGACCTCCAAGGTCCCTTCCAACTCTCTTCTTCTGGGCTGTGTTATTTCCTTAGCTTGCATTCTGTTCTTCTGCATTTCTCCAGTCTGCAATCTGTTCATCTCTGTTCTGTTATTCCCCATCCTGTTATTCTTTATTTTCCCATTCTGCTATTCTGTATGGTGGTGCTTCACCAGGAAGCCAAGAGAAGCAGGAAGCAGGGGCTCCTTCCTGACACCCCCCCCAACACCCCCACACAGGGCACCACAACAGAGCTCAGGGGGACCCATCTCTGCCTCTCCCAGGCAGAAAACCCAGCTGCTCCTTTGCCAATGGTCCACTCCAGTCCTCACCCCACAACAGGTGCTGGGTGGGCTGCCAAGAGGGCAGCCTGGGAGAAAGGTGGTAGCTATGAATAGAGCCCGACCCGGGCAGGGAAGGGATGATGAATCACCCACCATGAAACAGTATACTGGAAGGGAGGGGTGGGGTCACCTAATATTGGATAACGGGTCAGTTTGAAATGGAGGAAATGGGATAGCAGGTGCGATCCCAAAAACCGTATAGGAAGTCACTGAGGCTTGGCAGAAACTGCAACTGAAGGAGCAGAAGGACCCACAAATGAAAGCAAGGGAGATCTCCATGCAAGGCACAAAGCTTTGTGAATTTTTGTTTTAACAGGTAGGCCTTGACTTACGACAGCGACTGACCCCTCAAATTTATGTGGCTAAGGGAAACAGGTGTTAAACGAGTTTTGCGCCATTTTATGACTTTTCTTGACACAGTGGTTAAGTGAATAATTGCAATTGTTAGGTTAGAAGCAGGAGGAGGAGGAGGAGGAGGAAGAAGAGGAGGAAGAGGAGGAAGAGGAAGAGGAAGAAGAAGAAGAAGAAGAAGAAGAAGAAGAAGAAGAAGAAGAAGAAGAAGAAGAAGAAGAAGAAGAAGAAGAAGAAGAAGAAGGAGAACTTTGGGTCTTCTGGTCCTCTCTGAGCTTGGTAGTTTCCTTGTAGACATTTCATGACCCAACTAGGACACATCATCAGTGCCAGAAGGTAGTAGAGTTTGCAGGGAGGAGGAGGAGGAGGAGGAGGAGGAGGAGGAGGAGGAGGAGGAGGAGGAGGAGGAGGAGGACGACTGTGGGTCCCCTGGTGCTTTCTGAGCTTGGTAGTTTTCTTACAGACATTTCATGACCCAGCTAGCGAACATCATCAGTCCACTGATGGATAATGAACCACCTGCAATGAAACCACCAAGCTGAGAGAGCACCAAGGACCCCTCATTTCAACCCTGAGCCACAAATATTCTCCTCTACTAGATCAGCCTTTTCCTCCCAAGACCAGCCAGGGGGAGACCCTTGCCATCCTCCTCCAAGCTTTGGGATGGGTGCAGGGGGTCCTTCTGGCCACAGGGGTCAACCAGGGTAGGAAAAGCCTCGCCTTTTGGAGATGGAGGCCCACGAAATCCAGAATGAACTTGGAGAACATTCAAACTGTCAGGTCCTTGTTTAGAAGCCCGAAGAGAGAGCGATAGGGCTGGAAGGGACCTTGAAGGTCTTCTAGTCCAACCCCCTTTCAGACAAGAGACCCTATCCCATTTCAGGCCAATGGTTGTCCAGTCTCTTCTTAAAAGTCTCCAACGATGGAGCACTTAGAACTTCCGGAGGGAAGCTGTTCCACTGGTTAATTGCTCTGTCCAGATATTTCCCCTGAGTTCTAGGCTGTCTCATAGATCCCACCAGTCTGTTCTTGGTCTTAGTCAAGAAATGTTGGCTTTGCTCCAGCAACAAAGAAATGCGCGATTCCTGCTTTAATCTTTCAACAGCGCAATAAAAGATGTGGGCTCAGGAGAAAGTTTCCAGCGTGCATGGGAAGAGCTCCGGACACTTGTGCTGAACACCCCGTGGTGATTTTCCACTAGCTCTTGGGCCTCTGCTGGCTCGCATTCATCGCGTGGCCGGAGCCCACTGTGACTAATAGCAATGAAATGAGAAAGAACTCCGTTTTTTTTTCCGCTCTGTTCCGCAGCACTGGACATAAGATGCTCGGAGCGGTTGCCACCTTCAAAACAAAACACTGGCGACAGAATTGATCCTTCTTCAGTCCAGACTCTCCATTCCAGAAGAGCAGGATTTGTGCAAAAGCAGGTTTCCTGCTTTGGAAAGTTCCTCCAGGAGGACAACATCGTCCACTCTGAAATGAGAGCAAACCCCAACTCCTTACTAGCACTGATGATGTTGGCTAGTTGGGTCATGAAATGTCTGGAAGGAAACCATCAAGTCAGAGAGCACCAAGGACCCCACAGTTTTTGTTGTTGCTATTGTTGTTGTTGTTGTTGTTGTTGTTGTTCTTCTTCTTCTTCTTCTTCTTCTTCTTCTTCTTCCTCTTCTTCTTCCTCTTCCGCTTCCTCCTCCTCCTCTTTTTCTTCTTCTTCTTCTCTTCTTCTTCCTCCTCCTCTTCCTCTTCCTCTTCTACTTTTGCTTCTTCTTCTTCTCTTCTTCCTCTTCCTCTTCCTCTTCCTCCTCCTCCTCTTCTCAAACTCCACCCCCTTCTAGCAATGATGATGTGGGGTTGACGGTCACAATGTCCCAGGTATGTGTGTATGTGTGTGTGTGACATGATACCCTTTGGCAACCTTCTTGAGAACCAAAGTCAGTGGGGGAAGCCAGATTCACTTAACAACCATATGACTACCTTAACAAGGGCAGGGATTCGCTTAACAACCATGGCAAGAAAGGCCGTCAAATGGGACAAAGCTCACTTCACAACTTAGCAGCCGAAATTTTGGGCTCAACTTTGGCCGTACGTCCAGGGGGTGGGCTTCAAAAATTTCAGCAAGGGGTTCTCTGCTCAGTTGCTGGGTGGGCGTGGCCATGGTGGGTGTGGCCTAGCCAGCCTCCTGCACCATGGTGGGGGGGCATTTTCACCCTCCCCGGGCTCCGGAGGCTTTCCTCGAGCCTCCGGGAGGGCGAAAATGGCCTCTCTGGGCTCCGGAGGCTCTATGGAAGCCGGAAATGGGCCCATTTCTGGCTTTCCCAAACTTCCGGGAGGCCCGTTTTTCACCCTCCTTGATTCTCCGCGCAGGCCCTGCACTCCCCTGCATCCATGTGGGGACTCCTGGGAGGGGAGGGGCAGGGTGAGGGCCAGGGCCAGCCAGGGGTGGGATTTGGGGGTTCTCCAAGCTGCACAGAATCTTAGCTAGGGGTTCTCCCGAACTCCTGCAAACCCCCAGCAGTCCAGCCCTGCCTACGTCAAGGACTACCTGTTCTTTTTAACGTATTGCTGCCTTAGGCTTCCCCAGCAGAGCAGCAAACAAAAATTATGATTAATGATAAATGAATCCCTTCACTGATAACAGATAACAGATAATCAGAGTTGGAAGGGACCTTGTAGGTCATCTAGTCCAACCCCCTGCCCAAGCAAGAGACCCTACACTGTTTCTGACAGATGGCCATCCAATCTCTTCTTGAAAGTCTCAAGTGATGAAGCTCCCACAACTTCCGATGGCAACTTCTGTTCCATGGGTTGATTGTTCTCACTGTCAGAAAGTTTCTCCTTATTTCCAGGTTGAATCTCTCCTTGTTCAGTTTCCATCCATTTTTCCTTTTCCGGCCTTCAGGTGCTTTAGGAAATAGCCTGATTCTCTCCTCTCTGTGGCAGCCCCTCAAATATTGGAAGACTGCTATCCTGTCTCCCCTGGTCCTTCTCTTCCCTAGACTAGCCAGGCCCAGTTCCTGTAACTGAGTCACTGGCTCTCCCATTCCCTCCCCTCCCCCCCGTTGGCTTCTCAGGGCCACTTGCTGGGCTATTTATAACCCTTTTCTGGCTTCTCATGCAATGGACAGAATGGCACTCAGAAGTCTATTTTTAAAAAAAGAAGAAGCCCAAACTGAGTTCCCCAAACCACCGTCCAGCTGCCACCTTCAATGCAAGAGTGCCCACGAGCATGTGCAGAGGGCACATCGCTTCTCTCCCAGCCCCCGTGTGTCAGGACTGATCAACAGAATCAACCCAGCGCTGTTTGCTCAGATCTCCCATCCTTTAAGGTCGCTTGCAAAGGGGGAAAGGCTGCTGGGTTGCGTGATTATTTAACTTCTTTCTTTTATTAAATGTATTGGCTGCCCATCTCATTGTCAAAAGAGACTTGGGGAGGCTCACAATGCCCTAAATAACATTGGATGTAAACAACAGATAGCAGGATTGATACTGGCCAGGATTGTTATGGAGCAAACTGGCTGGGATGTGATGCAGGGACAGCCTCCGAGCGTGTTCCTGAACTCAAGAGCAAAGCAAAACACAGAAGAACACAGAAGGTGGAAGGGACCTTGGAGGTCTTCTAGTCCAAGCCCCCCTGCTCCGCTCAAGCAGGAGATATAATAATTCCAGACAAACGGTTCTCCAAGCTCTTCCTGGAAACTTCCACTGATGGTGCACCCCCAACTTCTGCAGGAAACTCGTTTTACTGATTAATTGTTTTCATTGTCAGGAACTTTCCCATCTGAATCAGAGGTGGGATTCAGCCGGTTCGGACCGGTTCTACAGAACCGGTAGCGGAAATTTTGAGTAGTTCGGAGAACCAGCCAATCCCACCTCTGACTGGCCCCGCCAACCCCAACTATTCCCTGCCTCCCATTGAGTCCCAGCTGACCGGCTGGGTCTTCCTTGGTTGCCCTGCACAGGAGAACAGAGCTGCAAAGCAGGTTAGAGGGGTGGGGAAGGAATGGGGATTTTGCACTATCCTTCCCCTGCCACGCCCACCAAGCCTCGTCCACAGAAACAGTAATAAAAAATGTTGAATCCCACCACTGATCTGAACATCTGGCTGACTCTGCAACAAGCCAATTTTAGAATATATAAAACAAAATGTAACAAACTAAAAGCTCCGGAGCCTCTCAGACCATCCTCTCTGCTCTCTGGTTTCTTCAGGGATCCAGGAGTGATCCATACTTTAGAACAAGGGTCTTCAAACTTGACAGCTTTAAGGCTTGTGGACTTCAACTCCCAGAATTCCTGAGCTGACATGACTGGAGGAGGAATTCTGGGAGTTGAAGTCCGCAAGTCTTAAAGCTGTCAAGTTTGAAGACCCCTGATCTATCATCTGTCTGTCTGTCTGACTGTCTGTCATCTCCCAATCCATCTATCTCTGTCATCTATCTATCTATCTATCTATCTATCTATCTATCTATCCATCCATCCATCCATCCATCCATCCATCATCTATCACAAGGGTCTTCAAACTTGACAGCTTTAAGACTTGTGGACTTCAACTCCCAGAATTCCTGAACTAACATGACTGGAGGAGGAATTCTGGGAGTTGAAGTCCACAAGTCTTAAAGCTGTCAAGTTTGAAGACCCCTGGTTTAGAATCATAGATGCGAAAGGGACCCTAGGTCATCTAGACAAACCCCCTCCTTCTTGCACCACCCTCCAGAGCAGGGATCTCCAACTTTGGCAACTTTAAGACTTGTGAACTTCAACTCCCAGAGTTCCTCAGGCTGAGCAACTCTGGGAGTTGAAGTCCACAAGTCTTAAAGTTGCCAAGGTTGGAGACCCCTGCTCCAGAGCACTGATTCTCAGTCTTGGCAATTTTAAGAGGGTTGGACTTCAACTCCCAGAATTCCCTATGCTGGCTATGGAATTGTGGGAGTTGAAATCCGCCTGTCTTAAAAGAGCCTCTCTGACCAAGGATAGCCATGGGTCGAAGGGAACTGTCACAAAAGCCAAGTTAGTTCTCCTCTGCTTTCCCCATTTTTTTGATCTCTGCCATGGTGACCCTCGCCTCTGACATGCCCAAAAGCCAGACAGTGTTTCTTTTCATCTGCTCCCATGCCAAATCCTTGCAAAGCACCTGGCCTGCTGTTCATTCCTGCCCGTCATCCTGGCAGGGGCTTGAAGAAACATTTTAAGAAGTGAAATTGCAAAGAGGAGAAAGCAGAGAAAAAGAACAATGCAGGACCAGCCCTTGGGAGGTCATCTAGTCCAACCCTCTGCTCAGGCAGGAGATCCTAAACCATTCCAGACAAATGGCTGTCCAGTCTCTTCTTTAAAACCTCCAGTGTTGGAGCACCCACAGTTTCTGGTGGCAAGCAGTTCCACGGATTATCATGAGCTAATCATATATTATAATCATATAATCATGATAACGAGATATGATAACAGCCTTCCAATATTTGAGGGGCTGCCACAGAGAGGAGGAAGGGGTCAAGCTATTTTCCAAAGCCTCCAAAGGCCAGACAAGGAACAATGGGTGGAAACTGAACAAGGAGAGATTCAACCTGGAAATAAGGAGAAATTTTCTGTCAGGGAGAGCAATCAACCCATGGAACAGAAGTTGGCTTTGGAAGTTGTGGGAGCTTCATCCTTGGAAGCTTTCAAGAAGAGACTGGATGGCCACCTGTCAGAAATGGTGTAGGGTCTCCTGTTTAGGCAGGGGGTTGGACTAGATGACCTACAAGGTCCCTTTCAACTCTGATTATCTGTATCTTGATTACTTGTTCTCACTGTCAGGAAATTCCTCCTTAGTTCCAGGTTGCATCTCTCCTTGATTGTTTTCCATCCGTTGCTTCTTGTCCTGCCTTCAGGGGCTTATGAGAATAGCCCACCATGAGGGATTCAAACTGTGGCCCCTGGCTGGAGCAGGCTGCAGCTTGCAGTGGGGCCTGAAAGGCTGGGGATGGCGGGATGCACTTCAGACCAGGATCAAGTTCAGCTAAGAAAAACCACGCTGGGAAAGGCCTCCCCACAACCCTTGAAACCCCAGCAGGCTCTCAGCCTCCCAGCTTATCCAAATCCCGAGCAGAGGACCAGCTGCTGTGGGGACCCTGACCCATGGCAGCTGGTGCAGTTCTTGGGCCCTCCCTGTGGGGTGAGGTAAGAGGCAGGTGTCCTGAAAGTAGAAGGAGCAAAACCCAGGGTTGGCTTTTTGGTTCATTCTTCACAGCGATTTAATCATCCCTGCCTCGTAACGTTTTAACTTTGCTGTACTGTTTTTATAGTTTAATATTTTATTGTGTAGCGTCCAGAGTCCCTCTGGGAGAGTGATGAGATAAATGATTGATAGATAGATAGATAGATAGATAGATAGATAGAGATAGACAGAGCAGGCAGGCAGGCAGGCAGGCAGGCAGGCAGGCAGGCAGGCAGGCAGATAGATAGGATAGATAGATAGGATAGATAGATAGAT
>CM019151.1:7722307-7747489 GCA_009733165.1 Naja naja | reverse complement strand
AGGGCTAAATGTATTTAAAAAAACAGAACAAATCAAGCTATGTTGAGAACGCCACAGTTATTAATTACCTCTTGATGCCAATGGCTGGGATCTCCTGAAGCAGTAATGGCTTAGGATGGGGAGATCTAACTTATTCCACTAACCTCGGTTTAAGCGTGGCTGAACGCTTCTAACTTACCTACCATTATGGCAGGCAACCCTAAAGGGGTCCTTGGAAGCTCACTACACAGATGCCCTGTTGACCCCAGAGCTGAGAAGATTAGAACTTAAGGCAGGGGAAAGAAAAAAACCATACAGCTACACAGAGAACTTGTGCTCGGGTTGTGAATGAGTTATTTAAACTGAGAAAAGGAATGTCAATAGTTTGTCCAGAGGACCAGCAGGCTGCCTGTCCCTAAGGAGCCAAAATGAGTGAGGGCACTTCCACGGGGAACAGAAATATCCACATGCAGAAGGTTAACCTTGAGGGGATCCCAAGGAAAACTGGATTATAAGACAAATGTATGAGATAATACTACAGAGGAACATTTTCAAAAATATAAGCAGTTTCAACAGCCTTGGCTGACAGTCTGTTTTCTTTATTTGCTTTCCAACCGTTTTCAGCCAAATAAATGCCTTCTGAGAACCTTCAAGGAGATCTTCCATTCCTCCATCCCCCCTTTGGGACAATCATCTGCCATTATCTTATGATTCCAAGGAGAGTGTAGATTATTTAGGAAAGGGGGCTGGAGTCTCAGTATCACTACAATAGATGACAAGACCTCAAAAGTGGATCATGGACAGGAATGGTCATTTGTAGGGTCGGCACAAGAAACACAAACCACACAGAATAGCAGACAGTTGTGCAAAAAGAAAAAAAAACAACCCCACACCCCCAAACCCTCAGTTGTCCTCAGAATTGGTAAGAGAAGCAGGCATGAACTGATTGCAAACTTCATAGCTCTTCTGGCATCACGGGAAAGGTTCTTGTAATCTTCTGCAAAATAATGGTAAGAGGGCAGAACCCTGCAAAACAGGGCCAATTTTAGGAGATCAACATTTGGACGCTAACACAGACTGCAAAACTCTGCTCTTTCAAAAGAGGCCTGGCTTTTCCAACAGCCAGTAAAGAAGAGGAAAACCAAAGGATGGAGTAAAGAGGAGAAGTCAGGCCGCCTCTGTTCTGGATGAGATTCCAAAGTCGAATCAAAATATCTTCGGGCTTTGGCTGGGACTTTGGAGCTGTGATCCTCCATTCAACGCTGCTAATATTCTAGGCATATTGTTCAATCTTGAGAGATTCCCTTCCCAAACAAGTATCTGACATAATATAGGTGGAAAGGGACTGCAAAGTAAGAGTTAATGATAAATAGCAGTCCTGCAGAAGTAGGTTTCTAAACCAAAGATTTCCAAGGATGAGTGTAAAATCCCCCCCCCACTTTTTTTTTTTTTTGCTTTTCACCAATAAGCAAATTACGCTGAATTTCTTTTCTGCTGGAAGGGCTGAAGGAGCTGTTCAAAGGCCATTCAATCTCCTTAGCCAAAGAAGGTTATTATTCATAAGCAACCTACCGAGAATATTTCAAATAGCTTTCAAGGAATAAAGGGATTGGACATAATTCGCTTGGGAGTAGAAGAATGCTATTTTAAGACAAGAAAAAACAACTTGGTGGTTTGGATGCCTCACAAATTCGAAATCATTTGATAAAGCAAAGTATAACAAAACTAAGGTGCGTAAACAAGGAAGGAAATATGTTGACGAGATATGGAAAAATCAGGAAATAAAAATAAAAGTTGCAGGAACTTGTCCTCTTGATTTCAGGGAACGTTAAAGAGTTTATTCCGCAGTCATGTTCTGGCACTAAGGCAGCCCCTCTCTTCGGACTATTGAGGAACTGAATGAAAAGGACAATCCACAGAGAGGAATGAAAGACCAAGCTGTTTAGAAGTCAAAGGGCAGCATCCAACTGAACAGAATAAGAGAGTTGGAAGGGACCTTGAGGTCTTCTAGTCCAACCCCCACCCCCTGCGCAAGCAGGAGACCCTCTACCATTTCAGACAAGTGGCTGTCCCAGTCTCTTCTTAAAAGCCTCCAGTTCTTGTTCTCCACTTTGCGTTCGGTCGTTTTGTTCTGCTTTCTTTTGGGATGGGGGGGGTGAGGGGAGGAGGAAATTTGCTGGAAAAATGTCGAGAGAGAGATGGGACAGAAAAAAATATTCAGGGCAGCTGTCCTCATTGAGAAGAGGACCTGCATCACCCGTCGTAATTGCTGGCAAATGCTGGAAAGGTTTCATCAAGCATGCCTGATTGACTGCAAAGCCATAAATATGGTTCTCCAGGGTTTCCCAAAACACTATTGATAAGAACAAGGCAAAAAAAAAAAGCTTTCTGCTTTCCATAGCTTCAAAGAGTTTCTTGCTTTCATCTCTTATCAGTGTCAGAAGCACCATTTACAACAGGGTGTCCAACCTCGGCAACTTAGCAAAGCTGGCTGGGGAATTCTGGCAGTTGAAGTCCACAGGTCTTCAAGTTGCCAAGGTTGGACACCCCTGTTTTGTAAGTGAACACGAAGGTTCTTCCATTTTAAATTGAAATGCCTGGGAAAAAAAGTTTAGAAAGTAACAGCTTTGAGTACCTAATAGCCGTACTGTTTCCTCCCTTTGACAGAACAGGCAGAAAGAGACAATAAAACATGAAGCTGTTTATGAAGAGCCACCCTGGAGTATAGCTGCCCCCTGTTTAACCCAGAAATTCATTTTTTGATGGGAAATACACAACTTTTACAGGAAAAGAGACCACAGTGCTCTCCAAAGGCAATGTGCCGTGACCATCAACAACTCAAGAGGCTGGATGTGCAGAAGTAAGTACTCTAAAAACAGTATTTTATTAGTTGTAGTAAAATAAAATACACAGAACCTGCTCCAAGTCTACATCATTATATAGTTAGCGAACACCACAGATATCATTTCAAAGGTTCTGGTTGCCTGAAGTACATTTATTTTAAATGTGTGTCTACAATGTATAGAGATAGGCAAATTATATTGATGTATCTAGAGTAAGCTAGGGAAGAGATGGGTTTGGGGTTACAAAAGACATTTTGAAAGGAAAATGTCCCTTTATTGTGCATTAAAATATCTTTGCCCCCTTACTGGTCTATTTATAAATATATTAAGTCCCAATGCAACTATTTGAACTTTGTGTTACCTCTCCATGGTTTGTAGTGTTTCAACCTCTGAATGCAATTTAGCAGTTTGTTTGCAGAATTTAGAGGGTTGCAGCCCAGGCTGTGATCTCCTGGGCTGAATTCAAATGGCTTTGATAAAGTCACATATCCCAGGTCCCAAGTCAACCAACTTAAAAAAACAAATCACGTTAGCAGAAGGTGTGATAGGGCGCTAGGATTTAAAAAGCACTGGCATTCAAAAAGTGTAGGTCGGATACCCACAACAACAGGTGATGGTGTCACTTCTCAGGCTCACCTGTGTCCCAGGAAAGAAGACAACTGAGACGGACACACAGAACTACTTGCATGCATTGAAAAACCCATTTATTCTTTCAACTGCTGTAGATTCATGACAGGTCCAGAATGAGGCAAAGGAATAAGGGAAGTGGAGGGGATCGGTTCTAAAAGCCAGAATTCAAGGCTTAGCACAAAAAGGAAAATAAATGAGACTTCTGTTTCTTTTATTCAATCATAATTTAAAACTCTCCCATCCCATCCCCATCCCCACACCTACCCATCCCCGCCCTCTCACACACACAAATACACGCACACACTTTGGATATCAATGAAAAAATACCTCTCTTGGCCTGCTTCTTGCTTTTTCACTTCTTTTTTTACAGCATCAGCCTGTTAAAAAAAAAAAAGTTCAGCTTTGATATGCAAGAAACAGTGTAACAACGCGACTGCCTAAATGGAAAAAGCTGGAAAACCACTGTACATTGGTTAACAAATCCTGGTTATAAATTCTGAAAGCTACATTCCATTCTACCCTCACTTGCAAACCCTGCCCTTCACATGGCAACAACAGCAGCAAAACACCTCACACCTGTACGCCAACACATTGACATTAAAAATTACAAGCATTCTCTGTATTCGGAGCCATCCTGAATAGGTAGGGCTGCAAACTAATTCACAACAAAGAGGCAAAATAGATGAAGATGACTTACAGCTGCAGGTTCTATTCTGGGCGAGCGTGAGACAGTCAACTCCACATCTCCCAAACTGTAAGGATATCTTTTTAAGAAGCGACACATGGACGCCGCGGACTCGGCACTGTTCAGCTGGAAAATGGCCTTCAAAATTCAAAGGGGCAGAAAATCAATGTGGAAGGACCTGAACTTGTAGCAAAGGCTGCATTTCTCCCAAGGGAACCTTGAAGGGGGCAACAGCCTTCCCCATCCGCCCCTGGAAAGGAAGGCTTTGCGTGGGCCTGATGTGACTCTTTATAAAGGCCAGTTTTTCCAGTTCTTTAAAAAAGTTTTTAAATACTTCCCCAACTTGATGAGGAGCGTTCTTTGAAACCGAGGGAGTTAGCCCTCGACTTACAACCATTCATTTAGTGACCGTTTGAAGTCGTAACAACCCTAAAAAAAAGTGGCTTATGACCCCCTTTTCACCCTTACGACGGTTGTTAGCATCCTCGGGGTCACGTGATCAAAATGTGGATGCTTGTATTTATGGCGGCGACAGTGTCCTGGGGTCGTGTGATCCCCTTTTGAAAAGCAAAATCCATAGGGGAAGCCAGATTCACTTCACAACCGTGGGGCTAACTTAACAACTGCAGTGATTTGCTTAACAACCACGGCAAGAAAGTTCGTAAAATGGGGCAAAACTCACTTAACAACTTGTCTTGCTTAGCAGCAATGGAAATTGTGGGCTTAAGTCTGATTGTTATGACGTTAGGCTATTCTGTAAGGGTGAGCTCTGCAATTGCCAGGCACACAAGAGCGGTCTGCGCATATCTGCTGCTAAGAGCCCTTGCACACCAGAAATCTTCTCAACTCATGGTTGGCGCCTGCTTGGAGTCAGATACGTGTCAATGGAATTGGAGGGGGGGGGTTGGACTTAAGTCTGCTTATGGCTATGTAGGGATTCTAGGCTGACCCTCTTCACTCCACCTCCCCCAGGTTCTGCCACCCTTTCTCCTACAGATATTGGGCTCTGCCTTGTAGAAAGGAAGGGTCACCTTGTTCTTGTTGGTTATCACCATGTAATGATCCACTCGTCCAAAGCGAAGGCCGACACAAAGGATTTCAAGCTCGGAGTAGCCCTCATCTGGCAGGTTCCCCAGATGCACAAACTGGGTGTACAGCGTCTCCGTGTTCACCTGGTGGAAAGGAAAGGCAAGTACACCAAGTGGGCAGGGAGTCCTTAATGCGACTCAACTGATCCCTCCAAAGGCTCCTTCCTCAGAATATAAACAACAGCCCAACTCTCTTTTCCACCTCCCTTGATAGCACATGGCTCAATGGGTATCTGCTGCGCCTCCCTTTTCCATGACTGAAGATGTTATTGGCAATCATCACAAAATTATTTTTGGAAGTCGTACTGAGACAGAAGACCCTCCACACTACACTGTCCACCATAAATCGGTATGCAAGATTTCCTACTGCCTGTATGCTCAACATGCAACGTTCTTGGACAATTACATTTTTAATCGATACTTTCCAGACACATGATGTCAACTCATAAAATATTTCTATGGTCTTTTTAGAGTTGCCCACAGAAAGGGAGGAGGGAAAGGGGCTCGAAAGAACAGTGCGGCAGCTTGGAAATCAAAAGTGCATTCCATAAATAGTTTTTCAAAGATAGTAACTAGGTGACTGAAGTTTCTGCCAGGCAAATATCTAACTGGAGAACATGATAATTCTTTGCTATGGATGTGTCTCATTGGAGAATATGAATTATGATACACCCAGGGGGTGGTGAAAAACCAGGGTCAAGGGTGACAATGAATTATGTGTCTCAGAGTCGGCTACACCCAGGCAGTGCCAGACATGTTAACTCCCAATAAATGCTTTTGAAGTTTTGGAAGTTTAGCTCGAAACTCGTGATTTAATTGGTGGTAACTGCACTCTTCACAGGAGATGGACTATTTCATAGTCCTGTTCCCCCCCAAAAAAGAATCTGTTTTGCTATTTTTGTAACCCCTTTCTCTACCCCAAAGGACCAGACTGAGTATCAACAATGTAGTAAGGAACACCTTGTTACTTACGCTTGAATTTGCATCTTTAATCATTGCAGTAAATATAACTTCCTAAAAAGAAAGGGCCAAGAAAATGTAGACAATTAGAAGATGGCATTGATCAATTTACAAACTCTCCCTTAATCACCCATCTTCTGCTGGCAATCTCCTTAATTTGTCAACTTCCGGGTCCAATTCAGAGTGCTAGCTGTCACCTTCAAAGCCCTACCTGACCTGGGACTAGGTTCTTTAAAGCAGGGGTCTCCAACCTTGGCAACTTTAAGACCTGTGGACTTCAACTCCCAGAATTCCTCAGCCAGCTTTGGGGTTGAAATCCACAGGTCTTAAAGTTGCCAAGGTTGGAGTCCCCTGCTTTAAAGGACCCTCTTTTTCCAGTGACATCCACCTGACCCACCAGAGTGGGGAGGCAGGAGATGTTATGAGTGCTCCTCCTCTTAAGCAGGTCCATCTGCTGGGACCAAGAAGAAGGGCCTTCTCTGTGGTGGCCCCTCCCTGTTATTTGAAGGACCCTCTTTTCCCAGTGACATCCACCAGACTCTCCTGAACAGGAAGGTCCCCTCTCTTAAGGAAGCTCATCTGCTGGGAGCAAGAAGAAGGACCTTCCTTGTGGTGACTCCCACCCTGTAGAACATCATCCCTACAGAGGTAAAATTGGCCCCTACTTTGACACCTTTTCCTAAGACCCTGAAGATATGGTTCTGCCAAAGAGCTTGGGGACCCCAGGCTGATACAGAGCCCAACAAGTGGCTCATTTAATTGATGTCATGAGAGAGGTGTGGGAGAGTATTTTTTTTAAATTGATCTTCTATTGGGCTTTCCTGTAAGCTGCCCAAAGTTACTGAGAGTGAGTTAGTTGGCCATATAAATTTTCTTAGATAGCTTTTTCCATACTTTTCCCTCTAACTCACCTTTCCATTTTCCTGGGACATATGCTACTCTCCAAGAGTACCACAATGTACAACTGTTGAAAGCTGCCCCGAAGCCTTAGTGGACACTTAGGAGCCACCAAACAATTCTGTCCCCTTCAGTTGTTGCAATTCACTAAATCTAACTAGATATTTAGGAGCAACGAGGGAAATTGGTAACAAAGAACCTTCTAGTTCCACCTTCCCCAAACTAGTATTCTAATGATATAAATCATTAGCCACTTTTTGTTTGATTTATTCTTCAACAACCATTTAAGAACAGTCGCCTTGTGGCAAGGCAGCTGGCAAATAAATTTAATAAATAAAATTTACTGACCTCATTTAGATCCTTCAGCTCGGGGACCAGAGAAATGCAGAGCTGGTTCCTTTCCACCCACATTGGGAAGCAGGTATAAAATTTCACCATGGAATCGGCAGATTTGCGACTTATTTCTACATATGCCTTTAAAAAAAACTTTTATCAGTGACCTGAAACCAAATGACTTCTTTGTCCCAACTGTTGGCACTGGGCAGAAAAATTAATCATTTTTGAACATTAATTAATAAAGAATGAATAAATACATATTTTTTCCTCCCCCTGCACAGATTGTTCAATACCTTCTTATGCGAAGACACAATTAAAATGTCTTTAACTTTGCCAAAGGGCTTGGTCAAGTTTCGGATCTCCTCCAGACTGAGCCCGGTCTCGGGGAAACTGGAAATCATCACGACACACATCTCTTCAGGATCCTGGAAAATTAGAAATGGAAAATCAGAATCTTTACTAGGAAAGCTGAATATTCTCCTGCCATTTCCTCCTTCCCACATTCAGGACCCACAAGGAACCCCTTGGTCTGTCCTTGGAAACTTCTCTGTTGTCTTGAGCAGCGAGATGGGAGACCAATAAATCTGATAATTTTTTAAAAGGCCAGCCTTTCTCCCAGAAAAGGGAAAACCTGGCATGTAGGCAAGTGGAATAAATCCCGCCCCCCAGCCTTTCTCGCCTCAAGAATTCAACCTCAAAATCTGAATCAGAAATTCAGAACATAATCCTTTGCAATATTTCCTCTTATGTGACTGCGTTGCCTTTGTGCCATGCCCAGGGACATCACATACGGTCACGTGATCAAAATCCAGCTGCTCAGCAAATGACTCCATTTATGATGGTTGCACTGTCCTGGGGTCACATGATCGACAAGCAAAGTCAATGGGGAAGGCAGATTCACTTAACAACCATTATTACACTAAGTTTTAACCACTGCAGTGATTCACTTAACAACTATGGCAAGAAAGGTCATAAAACAGGGCAAAGCTCACTGAACAAACATTTCACTTAGCAACATAAATTCTGGGCTCAACTGTGGTTAAGGCAAGGACTACCTGTACAGGAACTGTTTGAAAAACACTTCAAACAACACAATTGTAGAGTTAAGTTATAAATGATGCATTTTGTGCCAGCAAGCTAGGCCCACTCAAGGTCTCCTAGGACAGTGGTCCACAGAGAAATGTCGCCCCCAAAGCAATTAACCCAGGCTGCGCGGGAACACAAGGCTGTGCCACCCACATGGCCCATGGGAACACAAGGCTTGCATCAATGGCATTGTGAACACGAGGTAGTGAGGGGAGGGGGGAAAGGGGCGGATGGTGGGAACTTGCCCCACTTGCCTTCTGCTTTTGGCTACACGCAAAGAAAGCAGAAGAAGTCTTTCTTTCTCTCCTCCAAACTCTGCCAGAAATGAGTCTTTGGGACCCTGCAAGGCCTCCTGCTCCAAGATGCTGTGCTGGCGCGACAAGTTTTACAAAGACTCATTTCTGGCGGAGTTTGGGGTAGAGAAAGAAAGACTTCTGCTGCTTCTGCTATTTTCTTTGCATGATGCCAAAAGTCTCTCTCTTGCTCTCTCCCTGAGAATGGAGCTGGAGACGGTATCCTGCAATCCCAAATAAAGAATGATCGATCGGTAGGAAAACAGGGTGGGGAATATTCCTGCAGACTTTTTGGGGGATTTTCCCAGGGTCTCTGGTCCACAGGATTTAAAAGTATGAGTTTGGTGGCCCCTGCGGTCCAAAAGGTTGGCGACCCCTGTCCTAGGACATTTGAGATTTTCTCTGTTTCTTTCCACTGATTACCACTAAAAGACATTCCTGCCTCTCCTCTTTGGGGAAGGGAAGGTTGGGACCCAGTTATCCCCTACGGATGGCCACCATTTATTGAGCTGGGATAAAATATGAGGGGTGTTTTAGGATTCAGTGTTAAGGAGAGCTAGGACGACAAGCCAGCTAGAAATGAGAAAGGAACAACAGAGGAAGAAAGGCTCAAGTTTAGTTTATGGTACAGGTAGTCCTCAGCTTATGACTTGAGTTGGGACTGGAATTATGGTCGTAAGTCACTGTGGTCGTTGAGCGGGTCCACCATGTGACCACAACCTATTTTACGATCATCAAATACCATGATCAGTAAGCAAACTTTATTGTACTCAGTGTGGTTTTACTGGCTGGAAACCAGAAGTAAACAGCCAAAAAAAAAAGGTCATCAATCATGGTCACGTGACTGCTGCAAACAGCTGTAAATGTGGGTCAACTACCCAGCTCCCAAAATGACATCACATGGCCATGAACGGGTTGGCCGCAAGGAAGGAATATTAGGTCTCCTGGCTTTGGTTACCTTGCTGGAAGATTCAACTGCTTCAGGACTCTCAACAGCTTCTGACTTATCTGCAAATTAAAAAAATTAAATAATTCTTACTGGTTGAAGAGAGAGCGCTATCAAGAATCCGGGTTCCTTCGGGGTAGGAAGAACCCATTCTATATTCTGCTCATTCCGTAGCTGTGATTCTCAACCATAACAACTTGATGGGGTGTGAACTTCAACTCCCAGAATTCCCCCAGCTTGAATTCTGGGACTTGGAAGTCCACGTATCTTAGAAGGGGCCAGCGTCGAGAGACACAATTCTACAGACTAGTGCTTGTTACCCTTCACTCCCTTTTAAGGTGTGTGGACTTCAATTCGCAGAAATGCTGGTACGGAAAGTCTGGCAGTGGAAGTCCACAAATCTTCAAGTTGCCAACGAAGAAAACCAGAGTTACAGACATTCTTCCTACCCCTCTCCCACTCCCACCGAAAAGTATTTGCATGCCCACACACCCCGCCACCCACCGTGCCTGAGGGGTGGTGTCCCAAACCTCATGCTGTCAGTGCAAAGCTCAGCCCAGGAGAACCTCCAAGCCAGCTGCCCTGGAGGGGCCCACCGTGTCTGCCAGCTGCATCTCTTCCCATGTCCTCCACGACATGGGTCCACAATATTTAAGGGAGCGCCTCCTGCCGATATCGAGGACCAACCGCCCTGTACGAACACACAGGCAGGGGCTCCTCGGGGTCCCGTCGGCAAGTCAATGTCGGCTGGCGGTCCCCCGGCGGCAAGCCTATTCTGTGGCGGCCCCAGACTTATGGAACCAACTGCCTCTGGACCTCCGTCTGGCCCCTGACCTCCGCACCTTCCGCCGTGATTTGAAGACCTGGCTATTTGACCAAGTCGGGCTGTGATTACCTCGTGGGGGGTATGGGATAGTTTTAACTTTAATTCGGCTTTATTGGACTTCACAATGGTTTAATTCTTTTTTTAATCTATTTATTGTATTTGTATGTTTTAATTGTGAGCCTTGCCCCGAGTCTTCGGAGATGGGGCGGCATATAAGTCCAATAAAATAAATAAATAAAATAAATCTCTTCTCGCAGGGAGACAGACAAACAACCGTGTTTTCACCCACTGCTGCCCACCCCGTCCCTCCCACCAACCAAAGGAAACTCAAAAGGTAGGGGGTCCCAGCCATGCTTATGGGGGGGGGGAGCTATAGAGACAACGCTCTCTGCCAAGCGGGGCAGAGGGAGCAGCTCTGAAGCTCTGGGAGGACCATCCTCAGAAAGCCCACCATTGAGGAAAGGATACCTGGAGCGTCTGCTGCTTTGCTGGCTTCCTTGCCCTGAGATTCACCAGCTTGGCTGGCCTCCCCAGCATTCTGCTCCTTGGGAGACTCCTTGGGTTCGGCTACTTTCTTGGCCTTGAGGGGTTCCTTGGCATCAGACTCCCCCGCTTTCTTGGGTTCTGCAGCCTTCTTGGCCTTGGTCTCCCCAGCTTTCTTGCTTTCTGCGACCTTCTTGGCCTTCAGAGATTCTTTGGGCTTGGCATCTGTGACCTTCCTGGCCTTCAGAGGTTCCTTTGCTTTGCATTCCCCCGGCTTCTTGCCCTTCACCCCTTCTTTGTCCTTGGGCTCTCCAACCTTCCTGGCCTTTGGAGGCTCTTTGGCCTTGGAGTCGACTGGTTTGGAGGAGTCGGCAGGTTTTTTTGCCTTGGGAGGATTTTTCCCCTCTTCCAAGGGTGCAGGGTTGGCTGCATCGTTCTCCTTTACGGGGCCGGGTTTCTTGCCATCCGTCGGTTTCCTGGGTTTTGTGGCTACCTTGGTCTCCCCACTTTTGACAACTTTTCCAGGTTTCTTGGTGTCGGTTTTAGCTGTGACAGATAAAGCACTGGTTGTTATGGTTACAGAGATTCTTGGGACAATGCCACTAAGTCAGCCGTGTTTTTCAGACTTGGCAACTTTAGTTTAAAAACCCTGACTGAAGTCCATGCATTTGGAATTTGCCGTGTTTGAAAAAGCTTGCATTAAAAACCTATTGATGGATGCATGGTCTGGCAAGATTAAAATGTCCACCATAAACATCTAACATGCTGTTCAGAGGGAGATGCAACTTGGAGCTGAGGAGGGATTTCCTGACAGTGAGAACAATTAATCAACGAAGCAGGTTGCCTCCTGGAATGGTGGGTGCTTCATTGCTGAAGGTTTTCAAGAAGAGACCGGATAACCATTTGTCTAGGAAGGGTATAAGGTCTCCTGCCTTGCAGAAGACCTCCAAGGTCCCTTCCAGCCCCATGAATCTATGATTTTCTTTAGGACAATCCCTTCTTACCAATAACAAAATCATCAAACATCTGCAAAACGAGCCACTTCTGCAAATTTGAAATAGTGGCAAGTATCTGTAGCTCAGGTAGAGGATGAGGGTGGAGGTTTTGAAGCCCATATAAGCAGAAGAACACCAACACTGAACATTCCCTAAACTCCACTGAATATGTTACTTAGCCTGGTAGCGAGACGTTCGGAAACCAACCCACAAGCTCGGAGAATGAACTTCCACCCTCACTTCTGCAAATGTTGGCCACTCTGAATTTATCCAAAAAGCCTTATCCTCTAGCACTAATTGTATAAGTTACCACTCTGCAGGATCAGCCTCCCCAAGAACATCTATCAATCTCTACGCTGCCCCCTTTGGTTTCAGCCCACTTCCAAGCAGCCCTGAGTCACCAGACTGCTTGGTTTGGGTTTAAAAATGCCAGACATCCATCTCTAATTTGGGGTTGAAGCTTCAAGAAAACACGCAGGCACACAGAGAGAGAATAGCTTTTAAAAATGAAAAACTCACAGGTAGAAGACAGCGAAGTCGTTTTTTTCACGACACATGGGACTTGCTCTTTCCTAAAAAGAAGAAAATAATGGTTGAATTCATTTCCATCCACCCTCCTGGAAGCTCACATCAAAAAAGCCGACCGGGAGCATTTGGGAGTCCAGAGTAGCGAATGGTCTTACTTATTATTCAGGGCAGAATCCTTGGTATTCTGAGGAACTTTCTTCTCATTTCCTTTGCTCTGAAAATAAAAAGAAGTGATGTTTAGGCTCTGCCAAAACAAAAACAAAATGCAGCTGCTTGTTTAGAATTTAATAATGTAGTATTTTGAGAAGGTGCCCCTTGATTTCTGCCAAAACAACAGACACAAAAAAGTATCTCACCTATTCATCCATTCCGTAGGAAAACAAAAAGCAGCTCTTGGATTTTTGACAGCTAAGCCAATCAAAGTATATCTATACGAGGGGTGGTCAGCTATAGCCCCGTGATGACTTTATGCTGGCTCAGGAATTCAAGGAGCTGGAAGACCACAGGTTGTAAAGAAGCCATAGCTGCCCACCCTGCTCTATACACACAGTCCTTGACTTACAAACACAACTGAGCCTAACGTTTCTATTGTTAAGGAAGACAGCTAAGTGAGTTTTGCCCCATTTTACAACTTTTCTTGCCACGTTTGTTAAGTGAATCACTGAAGTCGTTCAACTAGTAACACGGTTAAGTGACTTTGCTTTTCAGAAGGTGGCAAAAGGAGATCACATGACACTACAAACCATCATAAATATGAGTCAGTTGCTAAGTGGTTCCGAATTTTAGTCACGTGTCCACAGGGATACTGCAATGGTCATTAAGTGTGAAAAACGGTAGTGAGTCCCTCTTTTCAGTGCCGGTGTAACTTCAAACAACCATGAAAGGAATGGTTTTTAAGTCGAGGACTATCTCAACAAAGCTGAACTGCTGTGGGATGTTTATCCTGATGAGGGATCTGGCATTCTGATAACCTATTGATCCCTTTTCCAATCAGGTATCGGAAACCACAAACGGGCAGGCTTTCCAGTTCTGGTTTGTTCTGAGTAGCATCAGCCACTGGATTTGAGACGCAGGCGCTAAGGAAGGCCACCTGGAGCTATTAACCCTGCTTGAGCCTGTCAATTTTATGTCCTCGCATACCGAACACCCCGCCTGGGTTCTACTGCAGCCAAAGGAACCAGGAAAAACCCACCCAGCAAGTGGGAAATGCATAAAGCTTAAGAGTAAATACAGACAGGATGTGAACCATGTGCCAGAGCAAAAGCATCAGCAAATTCCATGCCGGAAGATAAACTATAAATGTCAAGTTTTTGCATGTTTTTAAATGGTAAGACCCTGAAAAGGGAAGGCGGAACAAGCAAGATTTCATTCTTCGTGCAGGTTGCTTTCGACTTACAACCATTCATTTAGTGACTCTTTGGAGTTACAACAGCATTTAAAAAGCAACTTCTGACTGTTTTTCACACTTATGGCCGTTGCAGAATCCCCGTGATCAAAATTTGGATGCCTGGCAACTGACTCAATGTTTATGACACGTGCAGCATTCTGGGCTCCAGATTCCCTTAACAACTGGGTTACTAATTTAACAACAGCAGCGATTCAATTCACAGCCGTGAAACAGGGTGAAACTCACAACCTGTCTCACTTAGCAACATGAACTGTGAGCTCAATTGTGATTGTACGTTGAGGACTACCTGTGGCACCAGAGGGACACAGGTGGGTCACAACCCCTGTTTAAAGAGACAGCACATTGGTAGATTTAAAATAGTTTGGGCGGAAGAGTATCATAACTCCTGGAATTGAATGTTTGACAGAATTTCTGGCAAAGCAAAACTGTTGGAGAAACCATGAAATCTGGAGGCCTGTCCAAATTGCCGTTGTTATTAAAGCAGAATTCAAGACCATGTAGGAATATTTTGTAGCAAAGGAATGTACCCACAAATACTTTCCTTTTTGCAACAGATCTCTGCTTTACCTGAGTAGAAGCCACTTTGGGTTTTTCTGCTTTGGGTTTTTCTGCCACGCTTATCTTCACACGCTTGCCATTAATGAGGACAGGAGAGGTTTCATTGTATTTGACAGCTGCTATTACTGCTTCCTTGTAGTTCATTTCAAGGTAAGCCTACAGAAAACAGAAAGTTTCTTATTTAAGATCCCACTCATGTTTCATTTCAGTGACATACTAGCTTCCTATTCAAAGAACAGAAATAACCAGCAATAATTAAAATACAGTATACAAACATTGAAGTCAAAATGAGATTTATCAATGCAAGAAAATATAAAACTAGTATCTAAGACATTGAAGCTGTAACAAGAACAACTAAAAAAATAGCAATCATGGGTTTTTTTTATGCTCTCTGAGCTTGGCTGTTTTCTTGCAGCCATTTCATTACCCAACTAGGTCATATCATCAGGGCTAGGACTGTGCTTGCTTCCGTATCTTCAATTGTTTGATTACCGTATTTTTCGGTATATAAGATGCACTCCCCCCCCACAAAAAAGTGGGTGGAAATGTCTGTGTGTCTTATACAGCGAATGCTGCCGAAGCCCCACCCACCTACTGGCTCCCACCCTTCGGCCTCTGTCTCCCAGCAATTTGTCTCCTTGCAGCAAACAGCCTAGTCAGCTTCAGCACAGCCTGATTAGCACAAGTAGTTGATTGCCAGTTGGAATTGCCTCCTGACAATCAGCTGTTTCAGGCTGCAGGGATCGCCATTGCCATCTCCACGTGCCCATTTTCGGCCTCTGCGCGCCCTTTTCCACCCGTTCTGGGAGGTGGGGATCGGAATGCACGGAAAATGGGGCACTTGGAGGCAGCAATAGGCAATGGTGATCCATGCAGCCTGAAACAGCTGATTGTCAGAAGGCAATTCCAACCGACAATCAGCTGCTTGTGCTAAATCAGGCTGTGCTGAAACTGACCAGACTGTTTGCTGCAAGGAGGCAAATTGCTGGGAGGCAGAGGCAGATTTTGTTTTCTTGTTTTCCTCCCCAAAAGGTAGGTGGGTCTTATACTTCAGAGCGTCTTATAGTCCAAAAAATACAGTATTTCTTACTTCTTTTTTGTATTTTGTATTAAACTGTTTACCCTGGAAGTGAACAGCCTACCAGCTATGCGTGCATGCAACAAATAGAAACAATCTTGAATTTTCCTGTGGTAATATAAATATCCAAACATATCCACCCTAATGTATCTTTGCAAAAAAAAAAGGTGAATTTCAGCAAATTTAAGCGTATTAGAAATGTAAGAAGCTGCTTACCTCATGCTTAGAACGGTTAACTAAGATGTCACTAACTTTTCCAAAAGGCTGAACTATTTTCTTAATGTCTTGATCTGTAAAACCATCTTCTGGCAAGTCAGATATTTGAAGAATAGTCCCCAAGCTCCTGAATTTACTCCAAAACTGCAAATAATTTTTTAAAAGTAAATTTACATGATTTCTCACATTTAGTCTCTTGCTTACAAATACCAAGAAACACAATAAAAAACCTAAGCGGTTATAGCTAACTTAAAAGAAACCAATCGCAGGACAACAGTGGTTAAAATCTACAAAGCATATTTTCTAAAAATCCACTGAAAGAACCTCAGGTAATATTGATGTACCCAGGTTTCCCCAAAAATAAGACTGGGTCTTATTTTCTTTTGGGCCCCAAAATGAGAACTAGGGCTTGATTTTAATTTTTGGGGGTTTTAATGTTAATTCGGCTTAGTTTGTTTAATATGGTTTTTAGGTAATTTATTGATGTATTTCCTTTTAATCTGTGAGCCGCCCTGAGTCCTTTGGGAGAGGGGGCGGCATGTAAGTCGAATAGATAGATAGATAGATAGATAGATAGATAGATTGATTTCAGGAATGTCTTATTCCTCCTCCCCTGCCATGTACAGGAAGCCCACTACTTCTGCTTGCTTGAGACAGGGCAGGCTGTGTGGCATGTGAGTGCTGCAGCCACAAGGTGGGGGTGGGGTGGAGCTGCCCCACATCAGCTTACTAAGGGCTCTCGCAACCAGGCCATCCACACCCCAACACCTGCCTCGCCTCACAGCTATGGCACCAAGACACCATCCGGCCTCTTGTTATAGCTGTGAGCAAGCAGAAGTGGGCCAGCAGCTATGTGGGCTCCTGCTACTACCATGAGGCAGGTGTCAAGGTGTGGATGGCCTGGCCGTGGGAAGCCATGAAGCGTGGATGACCATCACCCCGCCTCGCCACCACAGCATCGCAAGCAACTAGAGGGAATGGGTGGCCAGACTCTTAAGTAGGGCTTATTTTAGGGGTAAGGCTTATATTAGGCACATGCATAAACCATGCTAAGACTTATTTTTTGGATAGGGTTTATTTTCAAGGAAACAGGATACTTATCCCAAAGGTGCTTTTTCAAGAGGCAACTGGACTTCCTTATTTTTCTTTGAAGATGGATTGATTGGATTTATTTATTTATTTATTTATTTAATGAGATTTCTATGCCGCCCTATCTCCCGAAGGACTGAGGGCGGCTTACAATAATAAAAGAATATAGTACAAAATTTAAAAAACTATTAAATCCGAAATCTCACAAGCCAATAAATTTTTTTTTAAAATTCATATTTATATGCCGCCCTTCTCCGGAGACTCAGGGCTTACAATTTTTGGAGCGCAACCCAATGCGCTCAGCAATAGCCTTCATTCCATTGTATATGCCTGCTTATGACTAAGCAGCATTTTTACAAAGTCAGCTTATTGCCCCCAACAATCTTGGGTCCTCAGTTTACCTACCCTGAGAGGATGGAAGGCTGAGTCAACCTTGAGCCTGGTGGGATTCGAGCCTGCAGTAATTTCAGGCAGCTGGAACTAAGTGCTAGGCATTTAACATCCTGCACCACCAAGGCCCTTCATAACATTATTGCTAAAATCCCATCCCCCCCTCATCAGTCCGGGTTGGCAAGTTGGAAAAGCCATGTTTTTAGGCCACGGCGGAAGGATCAGTGGTCAGGGGCCAGCCGAAGCTCCAGGGGCAGTTGATTCCATAGGATGGGTGCTCCCACAGAGAAGGCCCTACCCCTAGGGGTCACCAGCCGATATCGTCTGGCCGACGGCACCCCAAGGAGGCCCTGCCTATGGGAAAGCACGGGACGTTGGGAAGCCGTTACTGGCAGATGTTTCACTTCTCATCCCAGAAGCTGCTTCAGCTGACTGGATGGTGGGGAATGGAAGGATTTATGTTCCTTGCAGACCGTTGGTCATTTGCATTCTTTTAGAGAGTCGCTGAGGCCACTTGGAGGTTTGTTTGTGTCCTCAAGAGTTATCTGAGTAGTGCAAATGGGTGTGGAGCCTTCTTGGAACTGCTGAAAGGACTGTGTTGCTTAAAAGGTGCCACTAACACAAATGGGATGGGACTGTCCCACCAAGACGAAACAGCAGGACCAAATGCAGATAACCTACCTTATTGGCCAGAACATCCGCTTCATTCACTGGGGCTCCCAAAGATGGTTTCTTAGATTTTCCCTCAGCTGTGGTCTCTTCTTTGTTGGAACCCTCAGGAGCTTCAGGAACCTTAGTTTTACTTTCGGAGGAGCTGTGTCGGGAATGTCCTTCTTTCTTGGACGGTTTTGGGGAAACTCTAGGATTCCCGGGCTTCCCGTCCTCAAAATCAGCCGATGCTTTTCTCCCTCCCGAAAAGCCCTGGCCAAAGGCTTGTTTGTGAATGTGTTCAACAATGCGAGGTCCCAAGCATTTCATCACCGCTTCCAAGGCCTTATCTGAAAAGAAAAGAAAAGACAGCATGAGGCTTTTCAACTAATTCTTCTGCCTTGTTTTATTTTAAAGGCTCATTTGCGACGAAACAAGGGGTTCCCAAAATGTTTAGGCAATGAAATAGCAGGAAAATAATCTAAACAATGATCTTATAACACCGATGGAACGAAACATTTTTGAAATGAACATAAATTGTATTAAAGATGGGGGCCAGCGGGGACCTGCAAATCCCTACCTCTTGAGAGGGAGTGATTGGGAAGGGTCTGGAACACGCCCAGTCTGGAAAAATTGAGTGAGAAGGAAGCATGCTGGCTGGGGAATTCTGAGATTTGAAGTCCACAGGTTGCCTAGGTTGGATACCCCTTAGTTCTATGCCATTTAAAACCTTACCATAAGCAGCAGTGTGCATAGCAGCCAGCAGCCTACTGGAGACAGTGCAGCCCATGAAGTGGGGGAGTACCCACGCCCCTGCTTTGTGGAGTCCCATGTAGCTTCCAGATGATCTTCAAGAGAAGCTCTGTGTACAGCTTATGGAGAGTATTTGTAACTCAGGGATGAAACGAGGGGTCCTTTGTGCTCTCTCAGCGCAATTGTTTTCTTGCAGATGTTTCATGACCCAACCAGGGAACGTCATCAGTGCCACTGATGAATGGTGAAACTACTGATGATGAATGCAGTGATGATGTGCCCTGGTTGGGTCATGAAACGTCTTCAAGAAACAACCAAACTCAAGGGAGCACCAAGAACCCCATATACAGCTTATT
Organism: Naja naja; assembly: GCA_009733165.1. Lineage (NCBI taxonomy): Eukaryota > Metazoa > Chordata > Lepidosauria > Squamata > Elapidae > Naja > Naja naja. The sequence continues at coordinate 7,728,418 of CM019151.1, read as the reverse complement.
GCAGTAAGCCAACAAAGAGTTGTATAAGGCAAAAGTTAATTCCATTTCCTCCTTGGCCCCTACCCAAATTGTTGAGTCAATTTTGAGGGATTCCAAGCTGTTGTGTGTGTCTACTTCCACTTACTATCATGGTTCTGAGTAGAGATACCAACCAAGTCAGAACTCTGAGACTGCAACTCTTCTCAAATATTCTCTTTATTGGGCAGACCATATCGGTCACGGTCAAAAGTGAAGCCAACTAGAGGACTTCCGGTGGCAAGGCAGCTGTCGAGGACGGTCTTTTTAGACCGCCAGCCCCGTTGATCTGTAAAACCGTGAAAACAGCATCAATCAGCTGTTTAGCGGTTCAGAAACTTTCCCCTCAGGCAAAGAGGGGGAAGCGAGCGATCCGACGGAGGTAGAGCTCCCCTCGAGCCCCAGATTTTAAGCGGGGTCGAAGGGTGTGAGCTCCCTTGGAGTCTGATTAACTCCGGATCCGGGACTCTTCTGTGTTATTGCAGAACCAGGCACTGCAACCATCCCTGAGAGCAAGGATTAACATCTGAAGTCTTTTAAAAGCAGGCAGACCAGAAGCAGGAGCAGCTGAAATTGCAAGTATTGGACTTTAACTCGGGAACAAAAGCTAAAGTTTTGAAAAGACTATTGTAATGCAGAGTGAAAATGGCGCCTGAATGAGTTTCAAGGGGAGGAGGAGAAAGTAAAAAGCGAAAGTGGATAGTTAAAGACGGAGGATATTGTTTAAATTTAAACAGTATCGGGATTTAAGGAGATTAGCTGGATTTAAATACATTATAAAGGGCTGGCTCTATTGAATAAACAATGGCTGCTAAATCACTAAAAACTCCTACCTGTACTCCTAAATCTTTACCGGCACAGCAGCCTATATTACAAAGTTTGCTGCCGATTGCCCCCAAACTTTAACATTAGTGGAGTTACAAGAGGCATTGATGGGGGCTCTGAAATCACAAACTAAAGAAATACAGGTTAAATTGGAGACTAATATGGAACAAATGAATAAAAAGGTGGAGGCAATGGGTGAGCAAATATCTAGAGGATTGAAAGAGGAGATGGAAGAAATTAGAGAGACTATCAATAATAAAAATAAAGAAATAAGAGAGGATATCCTATTTGCATTCCAGGGGGTGGCCAAACATATAGTAAGATTGGATGAAATTGTGGAAGAGATCAATCAGAGTAATTTGAAGCTGGAAGAAGAAATGAATGAGGTTCAAAATAAAATGGGAAAAATGGAAGAAGTTTTGCTGACTCAATACAGAGACATGGAGTTTGCCTTGAGAGTAAGGGGCTTGAGAGAGAATCAGCAAGAAAATCTGAAAGAGATTTTGCAAAGGCTTTTGCAACAATATTGGACTGGCAGGTTGATGATCTTATAGAGGAAATAGACAAAATATTTTGTGTGAATTCTTGGCTGGCAAGGCAAAAAAACTGCCAAGAGATGTGGTGATTTACTTTACGAAGAGGGGGATCCGAAACGATATCATACAAGCTTTCTACAATAATAGATTTAAGGTGGAAAATCAGGAGGTGTTAATATTGAAAGAAATTCCACCCAAGATCTTGAGAGGCAGAGGGAGTTTGCTTTTTGGCAGAGGAGTTAAAAAAAATGCCAGCTCCCATTTAGGTGGGAAATACCGGTTGGTTTGGTGGTGAACTATTTGGGTACAAGACACCGTTTGACGACAGTTTTGAAGGCGAGAGATTTTTATATCAATGTGCTAAAAGCAGGAATTCCACCATCCCTGGAAGTTAAAAAAAGAAATGGGGAAGAAGCAAGTCAGAAGCAAATAGTCATAGGAGTGACACCGTCGGCAGAAAAAGAAATACAGCAACTATTGGATTTCGAGCAGCCATCAGCAACAATAGCGGAAGTGAGGGAACAAAGAGTGACCAGAGCTACAATGACGTAAACAGGAAGAGCTGCAAGAGCGACAGCACAAAGTTCAAGAGACCGGGGTGTCTGAAGCAGTGGTGGAGCAAGGCCAAAGGCAGTCGATCTGGATTTCCAAGAGATGCTTCAAAAGCTTCAAGTTACCAAACATGGGAACTAAGTTTCTAACTTGGAATGTCAATGGTCTGAACTCACCATAAAAGAGAAGGAAAATATTTCATTACCTGAAGCAATATAAAAATGACGTTATTTGTTTACAAGAGACACATATTAGAGCCAAAGATCAGAAATATTTGATAAATTCTAGATTGGGAAAAGACTTTGTTGCATCTGCTCCAGAGAAGAAAAATGGGGTAGTGATATATTTAAAGAAGGACTTAATTGCTAAATTGATTGAAGCTGACATACAAGGAAGATATATCATAATTGAACTTTTAATAGAGAGGAAAAAGACGTTACTAATTGGAGTATACGTGCCAAATCAGCAACAAGAAAATTTTTATAAATTTCTGCATAATAAAATTATTCAATGGGACTATAAATCTTACATTCTAATGGGAGATTGGAATGGAGTTTTGGAACCACAAAGGATAAGAAAGGCCCTAATAAAGGTACCCAAAGCCATGTTAGATTACCCAAATCCTTTTTGAGATGAAAGATGACCTGGAGCTGAGAGATATTTGGAAGAACGAAATGCTGAAAGAAAAGGATTTTACTTTTTTCCGATAGACATAAATCCTTTTCTAGGATTGACTTTTATAACTACCAATGATTTTATTTCCAGGGTGAAGAAGATCAAGATCTTTCCAAGAACCATATGGATCATAGTCCGGTGTGGATAGAGTTGGTTCAGGAGAAGGGGAGAGGAGATCTTGGAGATTAAATGAAAACTTGTTCGATATGAAGAAAATGTAAAAGAATGTAAAAACAAATGAAGGAATTTTTTGTTATGAACATGCATAAAGGTTCTCCAATGGAAATAGTGTGGGACTTGATTAAAGCTTATATGAGAGGAGTTTTAATATATTTAAATAATAAATATAGATGCAGAAAAGAACAAAAGAAAGGAGTTAGAGGAGGAGATAGGGAAAAAAGAAAAGGAACTTATATCGAACCCAAATGATAGAAAGGTGAAGGAAGCAATAAAGCTACTTAAAGGGCAGTTTAATATGTTGATGGCAGACCAGGTGGCAACCAATCTACAGTATGCCAAACACAACACCTTTTATAATGCTAATAAACCAGGTAGATGGCTAGCCTACTTGCTAAGGAAAAAACAAAAATTGCGTACTATAGAGAAAATAGAATATAAAGGAAAAGAGGTATATCAGCAAGATATTATTAAAAAGGCTTTCTCAGAATTCTATTCCAAAGTATATGCCAGTGATACAGTTGGATATAGATAGATATTTACAGGGGATGAATGCTCCTTTACTGACACAGGAACAAAGGGAAGGACTGAACCAATTAATAACATCTGAGGAAATTATCTCAGCAATTAAGCAATTAAAAGTTGGTAAGGCTCCAGGGACAGATGGCTTGACAGCTATCTATTATAAGACTTTGCAGCTCGAAATGGTAGAACCTTTGAAGGAGGTATTTAGAATAATTCAGACAGGAGAGAGGCGTCTCCATCATGGAGGACAGCCTTCATAACGCTGATTCCAAAGGAAGATCAAGACCTTAGTCAACCGAAGAACTATAGGCCAATATCTCCGTTGAATACAGATTATAAGATATTTGCAAAGATATTAGCGAACAGATTAATGCAGGTTATGCAACAGATAATTCACAATGATCAGTCAGGATTTATAATGGGAAGGCAAATGAAAAACAATGCAAGACAGATAGTTAACTTATTGGAATATTTGGAAAGAAATAACCAAGTCCTGCAAGCTGATTTTTGGATGCAGAGAAAGCATTTGATCAACTGAACTGGCAGTTTTGTTTAAAGTGATGGAAAAGATGGAATTTGGGGATTTTTTCTACAACCTATTAGAGCAATATATCAGAAGCAAACAGCTCAGATTATTGTTAATGGTAGTAGTCTAACAGAAGCGTGTAAAATAGAAAAGGATCACGACAGGGATGTCCCTTGTCACCATTATTGTTTATTCTAACATTGGAAATATTGTTGATTAAAGTACAGGAATCGAAGAGAATAAAGGGGATTAAAATAAGATATCATGATTACAGACTAAGGCGTTAGCAGGTGACTTGGTTATTACATTAAGTCAACCAAATCAATCAGTGATAGAACTAATGGAATAATCACACAGTATGGACAAGTGTCTGGATTTAAGATAAATAAGCATAAAATGAAAATAATAACAAAAAATATGACTATAAAGCAAAAGGAGGTCTTAGAAAAAGTAACGGGATTTGAAATAGCTAAGAAGGTTAAATATTTAGGAATATATATTACAGCTTCAAATACGAAATTATATAAAAACAATTATGAATCACTATGGCAAAAAATACAAAAAGAAATGGAAAGTTGGAAAAAGCTACAGTTATCTTTGCTGGGAAGAATTGCAGCAGTTAAAATGAATGTTTTGCCAAAGTTTCTTTTTTTGTTTCAAATGATACCAATACTCAAGAAAGACACAAATTTGAATGAGTGGCAGAAAGGTATTAATAAATTTATTTGGGCAGGGAAAAGACCAAGGGTTAAGCTTAAGGTAATGCAAGATGTACGGGAAAGAGGAGGTCTTAAAATGCCCAACCTGAGATTATACTATGACGCAGCTGTGTTATCGACAATCAGTGACTGGTTTAACATAACAGAAGAAAGAATATTGAATATAGAGGGATATGATTTATTATATGGATGGCATGCGTATTTATTGTATGATAAAAAGGTGGACAATGCTTTTAAGACTCATATACTAAGGAAAGAATGCTCTGTTGCGTGTCTGGAAAAAATATCAATATAAATTAAAATAAAATACCAATATGGGCAATACCCAGACATGCGATAGAAAATATACATGTGGAACAGAAGCAAGATGTAATTACCTATAAAGAACTTTTAGTAATGGAAGGGGTATACTGCGACTAAAATCTATTAATTTATTAAAAGAGGAACAGATAGTTCAGACATGGTTCCAGTATGGACAGTTACAAAGCGAGGTGGAAAGAAGATCAGAAAATTGGTATTATGAGAACTGATGAAAATTTAGTAAATAAGCAAATTAAGGATCAAGGTCAATCACATATTAAAAGGTTATACAATGCATTGATTGAAATTGACTCAGAAACGAATTAGTTAAAGACTGTATGATAAAATGGGCACAGAATATTCAGGAACCAATAACAATGGATATGTGGGAAAAATTTGGGTGAGAAATGTGAAATTTACTCAAGCACAAAATTTAGAGAAATTTATAAAATGGTTTATAGATGGCATTTAGATCCTAAAAATTAGCATGTATGTACCCGAATCAAAAACCTAAATGCTGGAGATGCAGTAGTGATGATGCAACGTATTTTCATATGTGGTGGACATGCAAAAAGTTAAGGCTTTTGGATTAAAAATATGGTGGACTACCCAGAAGATTTTAAAAGAAAAAGATAAGTTTTAAGCCACAGCTGTTTTTGTTGGGTATTATTACAGATTGTACTGTTTTGGAAACTAAATTAATGTTACACTTAATAACAGCAGCAAGATTGTAGTGGCACAACACTGGAAGAAAGAAAGGTACCTACTATGAAGATTGGATATTAAAAGTATGGAACTTAGCAGAAATGGCAAAGATATCAAGCTTACCTGAAGAACATTCACAAGAAAAGATATATTAGGGACTGGAGAAAATCGATTGATTATATTCAAAATAGATATGGGACTAAAAAGTTTCAAATAGCTTATGAATGAAGATTGAAGAAGTAGAAAGATATGTCAAGAGAAGATATGTTATTATTAGTCTGTATTAAGGGAGTTAAAATGCAGAAGAGGGTATAAGTGTTTATAGTTTGTTAGCGTATGTTTGAATAAGATTGTCAGATATAACACCCTGTATTTTACTCTGGGAGTTGAAGGGGAGGGGAGGGAGGGGGTGGGTGGGGAGGGGGGGGGCTTATATTATTAAAAATGTCCTTTTTGTAAAACTTTTCAATAAAAAAAAGTGAAGCCAACTCTAAATATTAAGAGCCTTGGTGGTGCAGGCTGTTAAATGCCTAGCACTTAAGTTCCCAGCTGCCTG
>CM019151.1:7629808-7721307 GCA_009733165.1 Naja naja | reverse complement strand
AAAAATGGGGAAAGAAGCAAGTCAAGCAAATAGTCATAGGAGTGACACGTCAACAGAAAAAATACCAACTTGGTCTCAAGCAGCCATCGGCAACAATAGCGGAAGTGAGGGAACAAGAGTGACCAGAGCTACAACTGAGCGTAAACAGGAAGAGCTGCAGAGCGACAGCACAAAGTTCAAGAGACGGGGTATCTGAAGCAGTGGAGGAGCAAGGCCAAAGAGCAGTCAATCTGGATTTCAAGAGATGCTTCAAAAGCTTCATGTTACCAAACATGGGAACTAAGTTTCTAACTTGGAATGTCAATGGTCTGAACTCACCACAAAAGAGAAGGAAAATATTTCATTACCTGAAGCAATATAAAAATGACGTTATTTGTTTACAAGAGACACATATTAGAGCCAAAGATCAGAAATATTTGATAAATTCTAGATTGGGAAAAACACTTTGTTGCATCTGCTCCAGAGAAGAAAAATGGGGTAGTGATATATTTAAAGAAGGACTTAATTGCTAAATTGATTGAAGCTGACATACAAGGAAGATATATCATAATTGAACTTTTAATAGAGGGGAAAAAGACGTTACTAATTGGAGTATGCACCAAATCAGCAACAAGAAAATTTTTATAAATCTGCATAATAAAATTATTCAATGGGACTATAAATCTTACATTCTAATGGGAGATTGGAATGGAGTTTTGGAACCCACAAGGATAAGAAAGGCCCTAATCAAAGTACCCAAAAGCATTAGATTACCCAAATCCTTTTTGAGATGAAAGATGATCTGGAGCTGAGAGATATTTGGAAGAACGAAATGCTGAAGAAGGATTTTACTTTTTTCCGATAGACATAAATCCTTTTCTAGGATTGATTTTATATTAATTACCAATGATTTTATTTCCAGGGTGAAGAAGATCAAGATCTTTCCAAGAACCATATCGGATCATAGTCCGGTGTGGATGGAGTTGGTTCAGGAGAAAGGGGAGAGGAGATCTTGGAGATTAAATGAAAACTTGTTCGATATGAAGAAAATGTAAAAGAATGTAAAAAAACAAATGAAGGAATTTTTGTTTATGAACATGCATAAAGGTTCCCAATGGAAATAGTGTGGGGCTGGTAAAGCTTATGAGAGGAGTTTTAATATATTTAAATAATAAATATAGATGCAGAAAAGAACAAAAGAAAGGAGGGAGGAGGAGATAGGAAAAAAAAAAAGAAAAGATGATAGAAAGGTGAAGGAAAGAATAAAAAGCTACTTAAGGGCAGTTTAATATGTTGATGGCAGACCAGGTGGCAACCAATCTACAGTATGCCAAACACAACACCTTTTATAATGCTAATAAACCAGGTAGATGGCTAGCCTACTTGCTAAGGAAAAAAAAAAATTCGTACTATAGAGAAATAGAATATAAAGGAAAAGTATATCAGCAAGATATTATTAAAAAGGCTTTCTCAGAATTTTATTCCAAATTATATGCCAGTGATACAATTCAAGGGTCGGATATAGATAGATATTTACAGGGATGAATGCTCCTTTACTGACACAGGAACAAAGGGAAGGACTGAACCAATTAGTAACATCTGAGGAAATTATCTCAGCAATTAAGCAATTAAAAGTTGGTAAGGCTCCAGGGACAGATGGCTTGACAGCTATCTATTATAAGACTTTGCAGCTCGAAATGGTAGAACCTTTGAAGGAGGTATTTAGAATAATTCAGACAGGAGGAGAGCCTCCTCCATCGAAGGAGACAGCCTTCATAACACTGATTCAAAAGGAAGATCAAGACCTTAGTCAACTGAAGAACTATAGGCCAATATCTCTGTTGAATACAGATTATAAGATATTTGCAAAGATATTAGCGAACAGATTAATGCAGGTTATGCAACAGATAATTCACAATGATCAGTCAGGATTTATAATGGGAAGGCAAATGAAAACAATGCAAGACAGATAGTTAACTTATTGGAATATTTGGAAAGAAATAACCAAGTCCCTGCAGCTGATTTTTGGATGCAGAGAAAGCATTTGATCAACTGAACTGGCAGTTTTGTTTAAAGTGATGGAAAAGATGGAATTTGGGGATTTTTTTACAACCTATTAGAGCAATATATCAGAAGCAAACAGCTCAGATTATTGTTAATGGTAGTCTAACAGAAGCGTGTAAAATAGAAAAAGAACGACAGGGATGTCCCCTGTCACCATTATTGTTTATTCTAACATTGGAAATATTGTTGATTAAAGTGCGGAATCGAAGAGAATAAAGGGGATTAAAATAAGATATCATGATTACAGACTAAGAGCGTTACTTGAATGACTTGGTTATTACATTAAGTCAACCAAATCAATCAGTGATAGAACTAATGGAGATAATCACACAGTATGGACAAGTGTCTGGATTTAAGATAAATAAGCATAAAATGAAAAATAATAACAAAAATATGACTATAAAGCAAAAGGAGATCTTAGAAAAAGTAATGGGATTTGAAATAGCTAAGAAGGTTAAATATTTAGGAATATATATTACAGCTTCAAATAGAAATTATAAACAATTATGAATCACTATGGCAAAAATACAAAAAGAAATGGAAAGTTGGAAAAAGCTACAGTTATCTTTGCTGGGAAGAATTGCAGCAGTTAAAATGAATGTTTTGCCAAAGTTTCTTTTTGTTCAAATGATACCAATACTCAAGAAAGACACAAATTTGAATGAGTGGCAGAAAGGCATTAATAAATTTATTTGGGCAGGGAAAAGACCAAGGGTTAAGCTTAAGATAATGCAAGATGTGCGGGAAAGAGGAGGTCTTAAAATGCCCAATCTGAGATTATACTACGATGCAGCTGTGTTATAAACAATCAGTGACTGGTTTAACATGACAGAAGAAAGAATATTGAATATAGAGGATATGATTTATTATATGGATGGCATGCGTATTTATTGTATGATAAAAAGGTCTGGAAAAATACAATACAAAATACCAATATGGGCAATACCCAGACATGCGATAGTGTGGAACAGAAGCAAGATGTAATTACCTATAAAGAACTTTTAGTAATGGAAGGGGGTATACTGAGACTAAAATCTATTAATTTATTAAAAGAGGAACAGATAGTTCAGACATGGTTCCAGTATGGACAATTACAAGCAAGGTGGAAAGAAAATCAGAAAATTGGTATTATGAGAACTGATGAAAATTTAGTAAAGCAAATTAAGGATCAAGGTCAATCACATATTAAAAGGTTATACAATGCATTGATTGAAATTGACTCAGAAACGGAATTAGTTAAAGACTGTATGATAAAATGGGCACAGAATATTCAGGAGCCAATAACAATGGATATGTGGGAAAAATTTGGGTGAGAAATGTGAAATTTACTCAAGCACAAAATTTAAGAGAGAATTTTTATAAAATGGTTTATAGATGGCATTTAGATCCTAAAAATTAGCATGTATGTACCAATCAAAACCTAAATGCTGGAGATGCGGTAGTGATGATGCAACATATTTTCATATGTGGTGGACATGCAAAAAAGTTAAGGCTTTTTGGATAAAAATATGGTGGACTACCCAGAAGATTTTAAAGAAAAAGATAAATTTTAAGCCAGCTGTTTTTGTTGGGTATTATTACAGATTGTACTGTTTTGGAAACTAAATTAATGTTACACTTAATAACAGCAGCAAGATTGTTAGTGGCACAACACTGGAAGAAAGAAGATGTACCTACTATAGAAGATTGGATATTAAAAGTATGGAACTTAGCAGAAATGGCAAAGATATCAGCTTACCTGAAAGAACATTCACAAGAAAGATATATTCGGGACTGGAGAAAATCGATTGATTATATTCAAAATAGATATGGAACTAAAAAGTTTCAAATAGCTTATGAATGAAGATTAGAAGCTAAGAAGATATGTCAAGAAGATATGTTATTATTAGTCTGTATTAAGGGAGTTAAAGTGCAGAAGAGGGTATAAGTGTTTATAGTTTGTTAGCGTATGTTTGAATAAAATTGTCAGATGTAACACCCTATATTTTACTCTGGGAAGTCAGGGGTGGGTGAGGGAGGGGTGGGTGGGGAGGGGGGCTTATTGTTATAAAAAAAATGTCCTTTTTGTAAAACTATTCAATAAAAAAAAAGTGAAGCCAACTCTAAATATTAAGAGCCTTGGTGGTGCAGGCTGTTAAATGCCTAGCACTTAAGTTCCAGCTGCCTGCAATTACTGCAGGCTCAAATCCCACCAGGCTCAAGGTTGACTCAGCCTTCCATCCTCTCGGGGTAGGTAAATTGAGGACCCAAGATTGTTGGGGGCAATAAGCTGACTTTGTAAAAATGCCGCTTAGTAATAAGCAGGCATATACAATGGAATGAAGGCTATTGCCAAGCGCATTGGGTTGTATCCCAAAAATTGTAAGCCACCCTGAATCTTCAGAGAAAGGCGGCATATAAATGTAATTTTAAAAAAAAATATTTCCCGTGGTTCAGTATAATTAAAAGAGTAAATGATTTCCTTCCCCTCAAGTGTCACAGATCACATTGCCCAACTGGGTAATAGGCAGGCTCTTCAGGCACTCTCCTCCTTTCTTGCTCAGCATTTGTTGAGATGACCTTGGCTCTATCAGCCTCTGCCTGTGTTGTGTCTAGCACATCCTAGAATAGCATTCCAAACCTCCTATCCGCCCCCACCATATCTGTGTGGCGACTGAGAAAGGGGGGAAAATGCCTCAGCCAGAGTTGTTTTTGAAAGTTGACATCCTCTTTTAGTATGTAAAGTGGGGCTTTTTAAAAAACGAATTCTCTAAATTTGCCATGAACATGACTGCATGAGGCCAGCACGCAATTAAAGACCATTTTCCCACTCCAACGAGTGTACCTAAATACTTTCTCTCTTAAGATGAGTGCTGCCTTAGTCCAATTTAACATGAGATACATTTGGCTGTTTGAAGGCAAGCAAGCACCTATAAACAACCACCTTACCAGGAGATCGAATATATCGTCTGGAGCCCCTCTCCCTGCTAGAAGACCTTCGAAACGAAGAAACGGGGTTATAAGGTCGCCATGGAGACCTTGACCGGTGTCTGAAATTAGGCAGCTGCCGTGGACTTCGACTTCTTTGCCTGATTGATCTGTGCCTGGGACTCCTGGATCGGGACCGAGTTCGACGTCTGGCATGCCCAGAACTGGAGCGCCTCGAACGCCTGGGGCTAATGCTGGCAGAACGGCGCCTGGGTGTGCCGCTTTCATTTCTGTCACCCTCACGTCTATGGAGAAAGAATGATATATTGGCTGGTGGTTTTGATTTAACATGAAACTTCCTAATTACAGGGAATCCTCATTTAACACCTATTCCTTCAATGACCACTTGAAATTATGACGGTGCTGAATAACAAAACAGAGGGACCTTGGAGGTCTTCTAGTCCAACCCCCTGCCTAGGCAGGAAACCCTACACCACTTCAGACAAATGGTTGTCCAATCTCTTCCTAAAATCTTCCAATGATGGAGCCCTCACAACTTTTGGAGGCAAGCTATTCCACTGGTTAATTGTTCTATTAGGAAATTCCTCTTTAGTTCTAGGTTGCTTCTCTCCTTGATTAATTTCCATCCATTCCTTCTTGTCCTGCCTTTAGCTGCTTTGGAGAATAGGTTGACCCCCACCACCACTTCTATGTAGCAACCCCTCGAATATTGGAAGCCTGCTATAATGTTGCCCCTAATTCTTTTCTTTAGACTAGCCAGAGCTGAAACCTGCAGCTAATCCTTCTTTTCACTAAACTAGGCAAACCCAATTCCTGCAAGTCTATGGAGAGTCTCAGTCATCCAGAGCATGGTTGTCCCAAAGGTGCTTTTTTTCAAGAGGCAACTGAAAAAGAAAAACCAGAAAGTCTAGTTGCCTCTTGTAAAAAAGCACCTTTGGGCCAATGCCTGCAACTGTTCTTCGTATGCTTTAGTCTCCATTTCCCTAATCAAGGGCCTTATGACCAACAGCTCAGCATTCTGCTCATGGTGTTTATGTGAACAAGGTCCCCACCACCACACCCTACATTTACAATCATCTTTTAATTACCCACCTACCCCTGCCACCAGCTGCCCCCATCACCCAGCCTCGCCCACTACACAGCCCGCTGTGCTGCATGCCATTGTTGTACCACCTGGGGCCTGCTTTGTGCTTTCTTTTGTCCGTGTGTGCCACACCAAGGCTTCTCTTGCACCCCAGGCAACTAGTCTTGATCCTGCAAACCAGGACCTCAATTTTTCAGGGTAGGCCTGGGGCGGGGGGAAGGCTGCAGTTGTGCCCTCAGGAAAGCCACTTCCTAGCCAAGTCTTTCTTTTGCAAAAGGAGGTCCTGTCTGGCAGGCAGAAGCTCTGCCTGGAGCACAAACAGAGGCCCTTGCCGGGGCACGAAAGAGGACCTGATAGCACCAATGGGAAAGGAGACACTCTTTTGCAACCTTTTCCAGTAACAATATATTGCCATGCAACCATTATGATTTTTTAAATCATTCTTTTCATTAATATGCCATTAATTCACTCAAATGTCTTTGGGAATAAGCAATAGGCCTCGAGTCGCCTGTGAACGAGTAGACGGCAAATAGAAATTTTCCAAACAAACAGATAAACAAACAAACACATCACATCCCAAGAAAACATCATGTAAGCTACCTTTTTTGTGATGAATGGGATTCTGGATTCCAGTCAGGATATCTATTTCAAAAATAAAACCATTAACATAAGAATCCTGGAAGCTTTTATATTCTTTTCAAAATGTATTACCTTGAACCCAGTTGGTCCCTTCAAGTACTGTCCCCATTTTCACTGTCTGCCTAGCTGTGTTTCCTGCAACATTCTCACTGCATGCATGCTGAGCTTCAGAAAGCTGTAACCGCTGTGCCCAGATCCTATACAACTGTTCAATGTTAGGTTGAGAATTTGAACTCATTCCTTCCTACTGGTCCCACAGTTACAGGCCAGTATTCTGGCAAAACCCACATATCCACATTTTGCAAGGTTTGATTTAACTTCACAATAGTTTTCTACCAACATAAGCATCTGGCCTGTCCATGAACCCCTGGCTGATTTACATGTTGGCTCCACTCATGTGAAAAGGATCCTACTTTGATTTCTCCCAACTTCCTATGACCATGAATTATCCCAGGCCTTGTAGGGGAATCTTCCTTGCTTGGTCTCATAATGTCCCATTAATCGCCTGTCCAAAATATGGAACAAACGCTTTCAGAGGGATCATGCTGCAAATGTTCCAGTAGATTTCATTCAAAAATAGACAGGAGCAATGCATGTTTCACTGCATAAATTATGGTTTGCTTAATTCAAGTATTAATTGAAATGTTCATGTTAAAAAAGACGGGGACCCACAGCACCCACAAGTTAGAGAAAGCAAATAAAAACTCTTACTGTTGGCGTAGCTGGCGGCAGCTCTCAAGGTGTGTGGAAGAATTCTGATGCAGAAGCCAATCCTATAGAGAACAAGCAGCCAGGAGTCAAGATTAAACTATGGACTGGGAAGATCACCAATTAATACCTTTACACCCCTTTACTTCTTGTTCCAAGAAGATAAAATGGATTGTTCACCCCCTCCCCCAATTATCGCCTGTGACTCATGCTGAGTTTCTCCAAAATTCAGGAATTCTCTCAATTTTTCTGCGAAGGTGGGAAGGCAAAGATACCCATGTTAGAGAACCCATTCTATCAGCCTGTGCATTCCCTGCTGATTTCAGCCTGCCACCACAGCTCACAGCTCAGCCACATGCTGCACAGGAAAGAGCCCTGGTGGTTTGACAAATACTTAACCTGCAATTTTATGCAGGCTCAAAAGAAATCAATGTATTAATAGAAACGCTGCAATTGCCAGAGAGAGAGGAGGGGGCAGAGGGAGGGAGAACAGGCACTGCTATCCTCAGGATGCATTCTGATCCTCTGGACAGGAGCAGCAATGCCTGGGGCTTCATGGCTGGAACAGAACTACAAGATGAGTGGAAAAGTGGGGAAAATGTGGCATTTTGAACACACTAATGTGTGTCTTTTGGACTACTAGGAGCACCCTTCCTTGATCTGTGAGCCCCAGAAAACATTAGCTTCCATGTTCCATCATGACTATTATCAGTTATTGTCAATTCATCCAAATCACAAGGTTTGTGTCAAAAAGCTCCAGACTAAGTCCTCCTTTCTGACTTCCCCAGAACGATGACATTCCCTTTCTGGGATCTCACAAGACATCCCATTTCAAGTGGCCTTTCCTACCCAAATGGCATTTATTATGAGCATCATTTCTGTAAAAAAAAAAAAAAAACAACCCTCAAAAACATGCTTCACGGGCTACCTCTTTTAAATAAATGAGACATATGCCCTCTTAATATAAGCAGCAGCTTATACCTGAATGTGGGAGAGCCAAAATAAAACCAGTAAATTTATATTGCCATTTTGCTTGGCACAGAGACCAAACAAAACATGTAGGAAGAAACTCGGGATCCATTAGCTGTGTTTAAGACCAAAAGGAGAACAAGCTGCTTTCACACACAAAGCTGACCTATCCCAACTCAATGAGCTCCGAGGAAACCTACATTAGATCTGCACCTGTTTATTCCCAAAGATTTTGAAAGCTTTGTACGTTTGGATTAGCAATGGGATCTGTCTTGTAAAATCCATACTTGTGGAAGAACTGAGCACTCACCCTGAACCTCACTGACAAATGTAAGCACCTTATTAAGCCACTGAATCTGGTCAATTTACTTCAGATTATCTGAGCCCTGGCTAACACTATAAAATACATTGTACTTCAATCCTACAGTTTTGGATTTGAATATCTGATGTTTAACATTTTAGAATGCATCTGGCACTCTGACTGATGTAAACAACCATCCCCGGCTGTGAGCACTTTATATGCCTGCATATATGCACAAATTAAAGACAAAATAAATACTAGTGACTTTGTCTGTTAAATCTATTTTAAGAATTATTAAGAGGCTGAAAACACAAATTTTGAAAGAAAAACTAGAACTAAGCTTGGATTTGTCACTATTTTGTCTAAAGAACGACATTATTATATTCTATTTTGTTATGGTCATGTGCCAAAAATTCATTCTAAAAACATCTGCAATGATGCTCTTTAGTTCCTGTTTTATCCACCCCTTGAACTGTCAAGCAATGAAAAATATTGAGCCTTAATAGTGCTTTTGGGGGAAAAAATGCTGCTATGCTGGCTGGAGATACCAGACAGGGCCTCGTGGAATGATAGCTTACTGTTATGTGTTAAGATATATGGCTAAATGTTAAAAACCTTAACCCTCAACTGCCATTTTCCTAAGCTGCGGAGGTCCATGTGTCTCAACCTTCCCTTCTTCTTCTACATATCCTCCAGCTATTTTGTTCTTTTTCAGTGGCATGTGATTTCCGGAACCCTACACAGCATTTGGTATGTGCACCTACCATAGATTTTCATACGGGGATTGTTGGGCACGTTGAAAATAACTTGCTTAACAGAAAACCAAAACAGTAAGCAAACAAACATAGGAAGATAACATTTATGTACAAATTGTGATCAGTGAGTGTCTCACTGCTGTACTAAAAAGTCTCTGAGATTGGTCCAGAACATTTTAGAGGCATATGCAAAATTACTGAAATCAGAGAATAGACAGCTCAAGACCCACCAAATCTGAACAGATGCCAGGTGTGACCCAAAATGCTCTCGATTTAACCTGGAGTAAAACTTCAAATTCCTAAAACAAGTTAGCTCTAAATCATCATTCTCCAGACTTCAGATAATCTAAAATGTGTTGGGATTTCAGCTGCCATCCTCTCCAATCAACATCTCCAAGTTTATGCTCTTTAAATAGAAGTCTAGGCATTAACCTGGGAAGTAATATTTTGTATTTAAACCTTGTATGGCTTAAAAGGGTGAAGGAGTGTTATGAATAAGACAGAAAAGAAAGCATGCAATCCAACACTGTTTGGACAATGGTAGTTAAATGTCTAACTATTGCTGCGCTCTTCTTTAGAAACAGGCAGTAATTGAAAGACATTTGAATCAGATACTCGTCCTAAATTCCGGACATTTTAAAAGAATAAAACGCATACTTGTATAAATATCCATAAACTTGACCTCCAACAGAGAGAGAATATGTTCTGTGTAAATTATGTAATCCGATGGGGGGAGAGGGGATTTGACTCACCTTCAAATGTCTACATTCTACATTACAGAGAGAACACATATGTGGAAATATTCTCGGAGATGCAGCATAATAATCATTCATCATTGAGGGAGTCGGCAGCCTCTTCATTTTCTGGGCATCCATCTTGGAAAAAACTGGGAGCCAAGAGGCCTTCACCACCCCAAATGGAGACTTTATAGGCCCTTCGATCTCTTTCCGGAAAGGTTTCGTGGCAGGACCTGGTTCAGGGGGAGCACTAGGGCTCGGTCTGGATTCCTCATGAATCCTCTCCCGCCGGTTCATACCCCCAAGCATTTCAGGTGCAAAAGGAGGAGGGGGCCCCTGGTTCATAGGTGACATCATGGGCCGAGCTACAGACGGGGGAGGCAAAGCTTGCCGAACAGGTGGGATCGCAGGCCGAGGTAGGGGTGGTGCCACAGGTGGCATGATGGGCTGGACTGCTGGAGCTACCCCAGTTCCTGTGGAAGGGGCACACAATCCAGGCATCTTGTTAGGCGTGTCCATGGGGAAAAAAGATGGGGTGTTTGATGTGTTTCTTTGGAATCCCATCTGCCGGATTAATTCCTCAACGGCATTCATCTGTTTGCTGGTTATTCTGACTGGTGGGACCTGCTGGGTCTGGAATCCTTTCAGGGTGTCTTTAGGGGGCCCCTCCGAACCGTAGACCTTCACCTCCAGGGGACCTTCATCGTATCTGTATTTGCTCTCGTGCCCATAATCAATTACTTTGCCCTTGACCATAGAGCCGTGGCTATCGTCACTGCGGAAGTTCTCCTTTTCGCTGCTCTGAGGAGGCAAGCTTGGCACCTGATGACCCATTTTCCTCATACGGATGTCCCTTAAAATCAAAGGCATGTTTTCAGGGGTCAGCTGATCGTCTGGATAACGACTAAGTTCTTCCAGGTCTTCGTTGGACAATCCAAAGCTTGCCAAGATACTTGAGGCGCTCTCATTGGTATAGCGGCTTTGAACAGTTGGGGGATAGTCTGCCATCCTTCCTGGGATGGGCTGATTCTGGCTATTATTTCCAGGGGGAAACGGATTGTCCCAATGAGAACCACATCCTTCCATCTTCTGCTGCTGCTGCTGCTGCTGCTGCTGCTGCTGCTGCTGCTGCTGCTGCTCCATATTCATTCTCTCTGCCGCTTGTCTTGGGTCCATTCTGCGCGGAGGCACCTGAACGTTTGGCCTTGGAAATCCTGCCCTCATTTCTGATCCCATGAACCTTTGGGGCATTCCATCAGAATTAGGTGGGAACTGCCTCTGATGACCACCTGGTCCAGGTCCCGGCCTCTGAAAAGGCCCACGTGGGATTGGATCAGGCATGCTAGGTCCCCTTGGCCTTGGCGGCATGTTTCCTCTAGGGTTAAACATGGCTAGTTTCAGGAACGCCTCATTTAACAAAGGAGAGGAGGCTATAGAATAGTTGGAAGCAACTGAGTTCAACTGATGAAGAGCCAACTGGGTCTTAATCTGAGCCAACTGTAAAGGAGGCAGGCCCAACAGAAAGGGGCTGACAATGCCAAGGTTCAGAGAATTCACAAGAGGTGCAACATTTTCCAAGAACACCATAAAGCTGAAAGTTAAAACACACAAAAGTTAATTACATTTATTTTTAATCTACTTTTTAAAGCAGTTTTTACTGCTTTTAAGCATATTGTTGGGAAACTTTGTTTCCTTTTTAAAAATGTAATTATTCATTCAGCAAAGTGGTTGCTTTCAGCAATTCCTGATTTGTTCGTTTTACTTCCGCGGTATGTACTTGGGTTCACACATCACAGAAACAAAATTGGTGAGATAAAGCACAGGGGCTAAATTCACAGGACTAGCAAACCAAAACCAAACAAATCACATTGCAGCCACCCAGAGTCACTTTGGGTAATGACATGGGAGACATATAATAAATAAAACAGCTAATACAATGTGTGCAGCCTAAAA
Organism: Naja naja; assembly: GCA_009733165.1. Classification (NCBI taxonomy): domain Eukaryota; kingdom Metazoa; phylum Chordata; class Lepidosauria; order Squamata; family Elapidae; genus Naja; species Naja naja. The sequence goes on along the minus strand of CM019151.1, from coordinate 7,709,190 downwards.
ATCTTCATATTCAATTCAACTGAACAAGAGGTTTCAAACGTTGCAACTTTGGTTATTTTATTATATTCTTTCTGAATATATAGAACATTGTATTTACAATGTCATAGAAAAAAATCATAATACAACAGCGTGCATATAATTGAACCTTCAATCCCATTGCATTTACTGGAAAATTATACATACAGAATTCAGTACATATGCACTAAACAACACGTAGCATCAACTGTATCTCCAGTGTGGTAGCAGCGATATTCAAGCAACACTAAACACAGAACTATCGTTCTATCATGTTATTAATTACCTGACGGACATTCTAAAAAAGAAAATATTTCAGAAGTTACTTTCCTTTCATCATACTGTGTTTTGTACTGAACTGGGGAAATACAGCAATATACTGAAAGTGGACACAGCAAGGAAGGAAAGCAAACGATATGTTTTCATTTATGTGCCTTCTATTCTGGCAAGCTTTGCTCCGCAGCAATCACAGTGGCCAACTTTTTCCACGATGGTTCAGCAGTATCAGGGAGGTTTTCCCCCTTCATTCTGAGATGCTATTTAAAAAAAGCAGCATACTGGGGGAGCAGTTTCCTGTTGTTCACTGGTTTCTGGACTCTCTGATTAGCCCTGAACAGTGGTTGCTATGCTTCCACTTGAAAGGAATATGGCAGCAGCCAAACTGAATACACCAGCTTAGCCAGAGTTATACTGGTGGGCAATGACTCACAAGTAACCCTGGTTCTCGTGAACCTGAAATGGCCAAGACAGAGGCAGGCAACGTGATTCCTGCTCTTTCCAGAAAACCACAGCTAACCAAATCACTGCTCTTTAGAAGACTATCTGCGGTACCGTTGTTCAGTCTTACTCTTCATTTATATAACTATTACGATATGATATAATGTAATTGTGGCTTGCTCTGGGTACAAAAGGGTACACTCTCAATTTAACAGACTGGGGGCAAGAGGTGCCCATGAAATTTGAATGCACATAACTGATTTAATCTGTCTTCTATATCAGTGTCCACAGCTTGCATAAATTAGGTCAACTGTCTGGACTGCCAATAAAGGAGAATATTTGTAGCTCAGGGTTGAAATGAGGGGTCCTTGGTGCTCTCTGAGCTTGCTTGTTTTCTTGCAGACATTTAATCACCCTAACTAGGCAACATCATCAGTGCTAGTAGACATCCAGACATTGCTGTCTGGATGCGATATGGATCTGGATGGACAGGAACATGCTTTGGCTCAACCCGGCCAAGACAGAGTGGTTGTGCATACCGACATCTCGGACCAGTCATGAGGTTCCATCTTTGGTCATGGGGGGAGAGGTGTTGCCCCCCGTGAACAGGGCAGGGAACCTGGGGGTCCTACTGGACTCGCGGCTCAAGTTAGAGGAGCAGGTGGGAGCCGTGGCCGGGGGGGCCTTTGCCCAGGTCGGGCTGGTTCGCCAGTTGCACCCATATCTGGACCGAGATGCCCTGCGCACGATCACTCAGGCACTTGTCATCTCTTGACTCGATTACTGTAACTCTCTATTTAGGACTGCTCTTGCATACCATCCGGAAACTCCAGCTGGTGCAGAATGCGGCCGCGCAGGTTGTGATGGGAGCTTCCCGGCACTCCCATATTACACCCCTCCTGTGCGACCTGCATTGGCTACCAGTTGCCCTCCGAGTGAGATTCAAGGCTCTCGTATTAACATTCAAAGTCCTACAAGGCATGGATCCAGGGTATTTACGAGAACGACTCCTGCCGGCATCGAATACCAACCGCCCTGTACGAGCGCACAGACAGGGGCTCCTTGGGATACCATCTGTGACCCAGTGTCGTTTGGTGGTGACCCGGGGGAAGGCCTATTCTGTGGCAGCTCCCACTTTGTGGAACCAGCTTCCCCTGGGACTCCGTTTGGCCCCCGATCTTCGCACCTTCCGCCATGACTTAAAGACCTGGCTATTTGGACAGTCTGGGCTGCGCTGACCTCCTGGGGGGGGGGATTGACCCTATTTTAGATTGTGGGGTTTTATATCAATTTGACTTGGTTGTTTAATATGGTTTTAGTGAAATAATTTATTGTGTGGTTTTAGCTGTGAGCCGCCCCGAGTCCTTTTGGAGAGGGGGCAGCATACAAGTCAAATTAATAAATAAATAATAAATAATAGTAAGGAATCCTGTTTGCTGTCAGTTTATATTCTGGTGACTTGTCTGTGGGGGTGGGGGTGGTCTAAGAGATTCTTTGGTTGGGCTGCTTACTTATGGCTCTTTGGCAGTTTCTTGTCTGGTCTGCTTTGGAAACAACAGATTTTTACCCAAAGTTCAAAGTAATTTTTTTCTGAGGCTCAGAGAATCAAGGTTTTACTGCACTTGTCAAGCAGATTATGAACCAAATGAACATTCATTGTGTGAAACAGAGTTAGCAACTGGGCTAAAACTTGAAAAAAATGGGATCACATTGACCTCAAAACCATAACATTAAAAAAGACTAATAAGAAAAAAAATCATCCTCGGTCCACAATCATATAGACTTGGGGAGCAGCTCCAAAGATCTGGGCTTATCCCAGCCCATCTCTGGTCTAAGTGCTCAACACTCAAAAGCACAGGAAGATTTATACAGATGCATTCAGTGCTTTAAATAACCTAACTACTGCAAAACATTCAGAGCCTTAAATGTCAGCTTCAGTGTTTTGACACCGATACAATTATTGCAAGATGACCATGGTATTTTGCCCCAGAGGTATACTGACAGCTCTATTTTGAGACTTCCACGCTGCCTTAAGAATGCAGCAAGGATGTAGAGCAGGACAAAAGGACTTGGGCTATTTGTGTCTATCTTTGAATCAAACGCTGTGTTTTCCCAAGATTGTGCACCTAGTGCCAAGACCCCAACTCCTTCAAAGGGGTTGACAGTAGGGCATTTAGGCTTCTGTGAGCTCCAAACCCTCTTCTTCCCTTTCAATCCCATCACCACCCCACAAAACAGCACAGGCAGCATTTAGAGTAATCCACTCTAAATGCAATTCAGTTGCTCCTAGATTTCAGCTCTGGCTAACTATCAAGCTGCTTGTTTTTTTTTAAAGCCACAGAGCTTCATTCAGATCTATTTGCAAACTGTATCAGTTCTTACAAGCCAAACCAACTTTGCCCTGCCTCCACCCCCTTTCCTTCTGGCAACAGGCAGCAATGTCAGGTGCTTGTGTTCAGTAAGAGTTTGTGGGATTACAACACTGCTCTGCAAAACGAAAGTTCTCGAAAATAAGAGACAAGTACAAGAACATTCACTTGTGCAAGAATATTCTGCAATTTTGATGCATTTCATAAGCAGCTCACCAAAAAGCAATAGGGAATGGGAAGAAAACAAGCAACTTTATTGGTTATGAATCAAAATGTTCAATGGAGTGTGGTTGATACAGATCCAAAGGTATTAGTTATCTTTACACAAGTCTTTAAACAACAAATTGGAGAAAGTCCCATGAACAATGTGTTCAGCAAGTTCTACCTAATGAGGAAAAAAAGACTTTGATTGTGTTGCTTCTGATACCTCAACCAAGCTTTGCAGTGGAAGAATTATGGAATTCTCAGAATGCTGCATCCTATTGCCACACCTCCAAATATGTCCTGGCTCACAGTTAGTGTACTGCTAGCTACAGAATCAGAACAAGACCTACTTGTAAAACTCAGACCACTGATCAGGTCAGGCACAAATACAATAGAGAGCCCCCGCCCCAATTTTTAATTCCTCAAGCAGAAATGGCAAGTAGAATTATACTGGTCTTTGCACCTTCTATCAGACGAGATTGATTAAGAAGAGACTGGACAACCATTTGTCTGAAAAGATATAGGGTCTCCTGCTTGAACAGCGGGTTGGACTAGAAGACCTCCAAGGTCCCTTCCAACTGTTATTCTTTGTTACTAACTGCAAACCATACCTAGTGCTTGGCAGCCACACACTGTTTTGGATTGCTGTTATTTTCCTGGTATTTGTTCAAAATCACCTGCATTTTCCTCTCAGCTTACCCCCACCACCACCACCACAAGAAAAAAAAAACCCCAGGAGCAAATTGTGACAGGAAGACAGATCCTGGGCTGACAAACGGGTAGAAAGAAACCTAATGCAGTTATTGAGCCTGAAAGAGAAAAATGTACATTCATAGAATTAATTATAGGGCTGAAAGGGACCTTGGGCGTCTTCTAGTCCAACCCCCTATCCAAGGTCTTTCCTTGAAGACTTCCAGGGATGGAGCAATTCTGGAAGACCTTGTATTGCTGGGTTTTTTCTTAAATGTGGGTGCAAAACAAGATGGAAAAAGTGGAGAGGGTCAGGGCAGAAACCATAATGCAAAGAGGGAAATAAAAAACAGTATCAGCCACAAGGCAGCTAGGTCTGTGTGTGTGTGTGTGTGTGTGTGTGTGTGTGAGAGAGAGAGAGAGAGAGAGAGAGAGAGAGAAACACGGGTGTCCACCTGGGTCACTTTTAAGATCTGTGGACTTCAACTCCCAGAATTCCCCACCCAGCTTACCCCTAAGAACGACATGGGCGGAGGAATCCTCCCTCCCACCCCAACTAAAGGAATATGCCTTTTTACCCTGAAACCCCCCCATTGGGGACTCTGCTGCATCTTTCCTCTCCCCAAGACTTGTCACTGCTCAAAATCCGCCCAACAGCAAATTCTGAGAGTTTCACACACATACAGCACTACAAAGCTCCTCCTCTTGCCCTGTCAGGAAATGCCCCTTCCCCCTTTTGTGATGGAGGGGAGGGAGCCGGTTTCCAAGGGCAGGCTTTTGGGGGTGAGGGCAAAACCCAGGACATCCCCTCAAAAAAAAAAAAGAAATAGTCCTCTCTTTTGCCAAAGGTCCCAAGGCTCATTTTGACAGGAAAATGGGCTGCAAATAAATGTAATAAAAGTAATAAATAAATGTAATAAAAGTAATAAATAAATGTAAAAAATGTAAAAGAGAAATGTAATAAATAAATGTAATAAAAGTAATAAATAAATGTAATAAATAAATGTAATAAACGTAATAATGTAAAAAATGTAAAAAAGAAATGTAACAAATAAACGTAATAAACGTAATAAATAAATGTAATAAATACCCGCAATGAATTCATTTAATAAATAAATGTGATCAATATGATAAAATAAATCGGATAAAATAAATTAAGGTTTAAAAACGGCACAGGCCACCTCGAGGAACAATAGGAGGCCTGACGGGGCCTGCAGCGCCTTGCACCGTCTCGGGCGGCGCACCCGACGAGCACCGGGAGGGTGGCGGGAACCCCAAAACCGAACCGGGCGGCCCTGCCAGGGAGGCCTCCCGTCGTCGTCGTCTTCCCCCCCCCCCACCATCAGCCGCCATTTTGCGGCCTTTCCGGCCCCCGCCACCCTCCGCCCGCCCGGGATGGCCTGGGAGAGAGGGGGTGGAGAGGCGGGGACCGACCGCAGTGCCCACCTCTTCTCTTCTCCTTGGCTCCCCTTTCCCCGGCCGCCCGCGGATTCCTCGCGTTGCCCGAGTCGCGACACCGGCGCCGGCCGCCTCAAAACGAACCTCTACTGCTACCTCAGCGCCGCTAGGCCGTCTGCGCAGGCGCGCCGCGCGTGCGGAGAAAAACGAAAGGGCCGCGGGCGAGAGCGACGCCGCGCATGTGCTCACTTCTGCGTGCCGGGACTTGGGGCGCGAGACGAGCGGAGCGCGGTCTGCGCCTGCGCAGTCGGCTCGAATCCGGCTCAGTGCGGCGCAAAGCGGAGGGAGGAAGGAGGGAACGGTGCGGGATTTTGGCGCGGATCGTTCGGTGGAAGCGCGCCTCTTCACGACGGGCCGGGCAGATGTCCCCTTTGCACCCGGCAAAGGCCTGGAGGGGTCCCGCGCGCATCGAAAAGAAAGCCAATCCATGCACGGGACCCTAATCTGCTGAATTGCAGCTGGAAATTGTGCAAATCTCCTTCCGTCTAACGGTTCCTCATATGTTTTGACCTGGAGACCAAAACATGTCAGAAAGATTGCAGGAATTGAGCTTAGCTAGTCTAGGGAAGGGAAAGACCAGGGGAGACAGAATAGCATCTTCCAATATTAGAGTGGCTGCCACAGAGAGGAGGGGGTCAAGCTATTTTCTAAAGCACCCGAAGGCCAGACGAGGAACAATGGATGGAAACTGAACAAGGAGAGATTCAACCAGGAAATAAGGAGAAATTTCCTGACAGAACAATTAAATCATCGGTTGCTCTCTCTTCTTTGGAAGAGATTGCAAAGACCAGACTTCTCTCTAGAACACTAAAAATCTCCACAGACCGTTCTCATCCTGGACATTCATATTTCAAACTGTTAAAATCAGGGAGGCATTATAAGTGTCTTAAAATCAGGACTAATAGATTGAGAAACAGTTTCTTTTCCAAGGCAGTTAATTGTCTTGAATCAAACTGCATTTGTGATTTAGTCCTATTATTATTATAATAATTATTTTAATTTTTAAAACTGTAGTGTGATTGTGATGTATTTGGGACACTGCTGGAGTAGCTTTCAAATTTCATTGTATTCGTGGAATGCAATGACAATAAAGGTATTCTGTTTTATTCTAACCACTGGAACTCCTTGCCCCTGGAAATTGTGGGTGCTCCATCTCTGGAGGGTTTTAAAGAAGAGCCACTTGTTTGGGAATGGTATTGGGTTTCCTGCCACAGCAAGGGGTTGGACTAGAACAGCGGTGGGCAACTATGGCCCCTTTACGATCTGTAGACTTCAACTTCCAGAATTCCTAAGCCAGCCATGCTGGTTCAGGAATTCTGAGAGTTGAAGTCCGCAGATCTTAAAGGGGCCATAGACCCCCTTCTGGACTAGAACCTCCACCCAAATTCTGATCATGTGACCATGGAGCTGCTGCAATGGTTGTGTAAGTGTGAAAAGCAGCATGTGTTTAGTGTATGATGAAAACATAAGAGAAGTAACCTATTTGCACAATTCACATACAACCAATCATGAGCCACTTTTTCCAGTGCTGGTGTAACTTTGAATGGTCCCTAAAGAAACGGTTGTGAGTCAAGGACCATCTGCGTAGGCAGGCTAGAGTGGCGTTTTCCAATCTTGGCTACTTTAAAAGTGGGTGGACTTCAACTCCTACAATTCCCCAGCCAGTATGCGAAGTCCTTGGAAAGGGTGGCTGACATGAGTGGCCACAGAAATTGAACAGATAAATACAGGTGGTCCTCAACTTACAACCGTACCTTCAGTGACCATTGGAAAAAGTCTGTAGAGATTCTCAGCCATCCAGGTCCCGGTTGTCCCCAGGAACTGGACTTCCTTGTTTTTCCTTTTGAAGACATTTCCCTTCTCACCCAAGCAGCTTCTTCAGCTCTGACTGGATGGTGGGGAATGGAAGGATTTATACTCCTTGCAGACAGCTGGTCATTTGCATCCTTTCTGAGGGTTGTTGAAGCACTTGGAGATTTAAAGAAAACAAAAACCAGAAAGTCCAGAAAGTCCAGTTGCCTCCTGAAAAAAAGCACCTTTGGGACAGCCATGACCTGGAGGACTGAGAATCTTGATAGACTTTTAATTATACAATTTAGGATGAACGCTCTGAATGGGGTGGGAGTAGGAAGGGATTTCCAGAGGGAAAAAAACTGCAGGCTACAGGAACCATTTGCAGGTGACTGAGGAGAAAACAAAAAATCTCCAGTGGCCTCAAGGACCCTCAAAAGGATGCAAACGACCAGCGGTCTGAAAGGAATATCAATCAGATAACAGATAATCAGAGTTGGAAGGGACCTTTGTAGGTCATCTAGTCCAACCCCCTGCCCAAGCGGGGCACCCTACACCATTGCTGACAAATGAGAGTCCAATCTCTTCTTGAAAGTCTCAAGTGATGAAGCTCCCACAACTTCCGAGGGCAACTTCTGTTCCATTGGTTGTTCTCACTGTCAGAAAATTTCTCCTTGAAATCTCTCCTTGTTCAGTTTCCATCCATTGTTCCTTGTCTGGCCTTCGGGTGCTTTAAAAATAGTTTGACCTCTTCCTCCTCTATGGCAGCCCCTCAAATCCTTCCATTCCTTACCATCCACTCAGAGCTGAAGAAGCTTCTGGGATGAGAAGCGAAACGTCTTCAAAGAAAAAAACCCCAGAAAGTCCAGTTGCCTCTTGAAAAAAGCACCTTTGGGACTCCAAGTGGCCTCAGCGACCCTCTAAAAGGATGCAAATGACCAGCCATCTGAAAGGAATATAAATCCTTCCATTCCCCACCAGCCAGCCAGAGCTGAAGAAGCTTCGAGGATGAGAAGCAAAATGTCTTCAAAGAAGAAAAAAAGTCACTAGAGGGTCGTTGAGGCCACTTAGAGGTGCTTCAAAAAAAATGGCAGACTACTGGAACCAGGAGCACCATTCTGGTGACCCTGAGGACACAGATAAAACCTCCAAGTGGCCTTAATGACCCTCTGAAAGGATGCAAATGACCAGCTCTCTGCAAGGAGTATAAATCCTTCCGTTGCCCACCATCCAGTCAGAACTGAAGCAGCTTCTGGGATGAGAAGCAAAACATTTTCAAAGAAAAAATAACCCAGAAAGTCCAGTTGCCTCCAGAAAAAAAAAGCACCTTTGCGATGACTGTTGGAAAGTTACAACGGCACTGAAAAAAGTGACTTAGCACCCTTTTTCACACTTACAACTGTTGCAGCATTCCTATGGTCACATGATCAAAATTCAGATGCTTGGCAACTATGGTCCCATTTATGACGGTCGATGTGATGACCCGGGGCTTGGCACAAAAGCAACAAAGTCACAAAAGTAGGTAAAGTCCCTTTAAAACCTCCAACTTGGCCCCCAGTGTCCAGTTATCTTTGGCTGGAGAAAAAACTCTCCTAAGAACAGTCTTTAAAGGGAAGAAATTTAGTCCGAGCCCAAAGTACATCTAAATTATAAATAAAAACCAACACAAACCATGCTGCAGCAATTAACGGGACAGCGCAGGAGAAGGAATTGCAGACTTCAAAAGATAATGAAACACACATAGTTGGGAGGACGCCGGAACCCAGATAAGCCTCGACAAACAAAGATAATTCACACTTTGCTTCCAGCAAGGTGCTGTGCGCAAACGCTCTTTTTAAATCCTGTTTTCCCAGCTGCAGCTAATGAAGGGGATCAGGGCCCTTTCCTCCCCCATAAACCATGTTGCTCCCTTCTCCATTCCTCCCTGTGTGCCCTAGGATGAAGAGAGGATGGGCCTGGGTCTTGCTCTGAATGCCCAGCTGGACTGTGCCCTTCCACAGCCATCGGAGCCACACTCCCACTCCCTGTCAGCTGCTCACTCTCCCCCTCGGAATCCGATTCCAACAGGGGCATGACAGTCGCTGTGTCTCGGGATCACATGATCCCCTTTTGCAATGTTCAGACCTGCAGGGATTCGTTTAACAACTGTGGCAAGAAAGGTCGTAAAAGCGGATGAATGTACATTTATGCAACCAAACTAAGACTTGTGTTGTTTCTCTGTGTCATAGAATATGTGTGGGAATATGCGTAATGTTATATTTACTTATTTTGTCATTCTTATGGAGTATACAGGTCGTCCTCGGCTTACGACCATAACAGAGCCCAAAATTTCCATTGCTAAGCGAAACATGCTCAGTCAGTTTTGCTCCATTTTACGACCTTTCTTGCCACCATCGTTAAGCGAAGCACTGCAAGTGTTAAAAGTTAGCAACGTGGTTGTTAAATTAATCCGGCCTCCCCATGGACGTCGCTGGTCAGAAGGTCTCAAAAGGGGATCATGTGACCCCGCGACACTGCATCCATCGTAAATGTGAATCAGTTGCCAAACAGCCACATGTTAATCACACAACTGAGGGGACATTGCGATGGTCGTAAGTGTGAAAAAATGGTCATAAGTCGCTTTTTTTTCCAGGGATGTTGTAACTTTGAACGGTCACTAAATGAACTGTTGTAAGCCGAGAACTACCTGTATATTGGAGGTGGAGGCCCTTTGAGAGCTGCATGCAACCAAAATTCATTTGAATGTATGCCAATTATTAGCGTACATTTAAAGTGACAATGAAGTTATATGTTCAAAATGGACTTGACTGTCTTGCTTAGCGGTGGAAATTATGGGTGGAACTGTGCTCGTCAGTCGAGGACCTGCTCCAAATAAAACAAGCTTTGCAGCAGCTACGTTCAGAGGTGGTATGTAGCCGGTTCTGACCAGTTGTTCTGACCCAAGCCTCATTCAGAACAAACACCAAACAGAGATAAAAGCAAAACCTTTTTAATGCTTCTCTGTGAATTCCGTTCATTCACAGCAAAAACGCTATTAAAAACTAATTGCCCCAGATAAGAACAAGCCTTGCCAAGGTTGTGCAAGGCTGCCAAGAACACGAGATTAAATTGCAAGGAAATAATCAAAACCAAAAGTCTCCAAACACAAACCAGGATAGTCCGAACTTCCACAAGGCTTGAAGTGCAAGAACTTCTTTGCTTCCTGCAAAGAATCCCACCTCTGAGGGCTGGTTTTTATCCCTTAAGGGAGGGGCCATCACCTAGCAGCTTTACTCCCGAGTCGCCCATGCTGCTGCAGCTGCTCTTTCCTTCGAGCAGCCCTGTGCATATGCACACTAGGCACGGGCTCCTCGGGGGCCTCCTCCTCACTGCTGCCAGCCTCCACAATCTCCGAAGGCATCATTCCACTCCCTGATAGTCTTGGCCCCATTCCTGCATCACATAAGGGCCCCACATTTGAGTCCTCATTCTCCGAGACCTCAGCCATCCGCACCTGCTGTCGGCGAACCACAACACTGGTTCTGGAGAACCAGTAGCGGAAATTTTGAGTAGTTCAAAGAACCAGCCAATCCCACCTCTGACTGGCCCCACCCACCCCATCTATTCTCTGTCTCTAGAGTCCCAGCTGATCAGCTGGGTCTTCCTTGGTTGTCCTGCACAGGAGAATGGAGCTGGAAAGTAGGAGTCATGCCCCGTTGGAATCTGATTCCAAGGGAGAGGTGGAACAGCTGACGGAGTGGTAGTGTGGCTCTGGTGGCTGTGGAGGAAACTGGGGAAGGGCACAGTCTAGCTGGGCATTCAGAGGAAGACCCAGGCCCACCCCCTCTTCATCCTAGGGCACACAGGGAGGAACGGAGAAGGGAGCAACGTGGGTTATGGGGGAGAAAAAGGCCCTGATTCCCTTCATTAGCTGCAGCTGGAAAAACAGAATAAAAAGGATGTTTGCGCACTGAACCTTGCTGGAAGCAAAGCGTGCATTATCTTTGTTTCTTATCAAGTCTTATCTGGGTTCTGGCATCCTCCCAACTGTGTGTTTTGTTATCTTTTGAAGTCTGCAATCCCGTATCCTGCCCTGTCTCATTAATTGCTGCAGTGTGGTTTGTGTTGGTTTTTATTTATAATTTAGATGTACTTTGGGCTCGGACTGAATTTCTTCCCTTTAAAGACTGTTCTTGGGAGAGTTTTTTCTCCAGCCGATGATAACTGGACATTGGGGGCCAAGTTGGAGGGATTAAAGGGACTTTACCTACTTTTGTGACTTGGTTGCTTTTGTGCCGTGCCCTGGGTCATCATAGCAGGTTAGTGGGGTGGGGTGGGAAGGGGATTTTGCAGTAACCTTTCCCCAGGAGTAGGGAATGGGGATTTTACAGTATCCTTCCCCTGCCATGCACACCAAGGCACGCCCACACAACTGGTAGTAAAAAACAATTTTGAATCCCACCACTGGCAGCGTTCCCTTGCCTCTCTCTGGTGGCCTTGCTGGCTTCTCCCCTGAAGTGCTATTTTTCAACGCCCGGAGAGTGGGAAATGCTGTTAGAAATCCGATCAAAGAGGCAGGGTGACCTCTGAGGATTAACTGTGCGAAGTTAATTCTCACCGGCTGCTAAACCCCGAGTAATAACCTTGGAGCAGCTGGGCCAAAGGCAGATGAAGCCCTTCGCTCTTCCACGTCTCGGCACCCTTGCGTGAAACTCGTTTCCTGTCTCCTGTTCCTTTTGGATCTCTTCTCTCCTCTGACTATCTGGCTATGGGGTTTGCACCTGGATCACTCCCAGAATTCCTCCGCCAGTCATGTTAGCTCAAGAATTGAGCCTTGGTAGCTCAGGCTGTTAAATGCCTGCTCTTAAGATCCAGCTGCCTACAATTATTGTAGGCTCGAATCCCACCAGGCTCAAGGTTGACTCAGCCTTCCATCCTCTCAGGGTAGGTAAATTGAGGACCCAAGATTGGGGGCAATTAGCTGACCTTGTAAAAATGCCGTGCAGTAATAAGCAGGCATATACAATGGAATGAAGGCTATTGCTGAGCACATTGGGTTGTATCCCAGAAATTGTAAGCCGTCCTGAGTCTTCGGAGAAGGGCGGCATATAAATGTAATTAAAAAAAAAAATTCTGGGAGTTGAAGTCCACAAGTCTTAAACTTGCCAAGTTCGAAGGCCCTTGATCCTGGCCAAGGAGCGGGATGCTTCCGCAAAAGTGCGTTTGCAAAGCTGGCTCGCCATTCAAAACGAGATGAAAATAAGTGTTCGTAAACACCCCAGTTAAGGCCACCTCTGGAATCCTGCCACCGATTTTGGTCACCAGACTACCCAAAAAACAACAACAAAAAAAAAGACGTTGAGACTCTGGAAAGAGTGCAGAGAAGAGCAGCTAAGGGGGATTCAAGGCCTGGAGACTAAAACATAGGAAGAACGGTTGCAGGAACTGGGTTTGGCTAGTCTGAGAAAAGAATTAAGGGTGACATGATAGCAGTCTTCCAGTATTTGAGGGGCTGCTCCCAAAGAAGAAGGGTCCGACACTAGAAGTTTTTAAAAAGTTGTTGGATAACCATTTGTCTGAAGTGGTGAAGGGTTTCCTGCCTAACCAAGGTTCGACTAGAAGACCTCCAAGGTCCCTTCCAACTCTGTTATTCTATTCTATTCTATTCTATTCTATTCTATTCTATTCTATTCTATTCTATTCCATTCCATTCCTATTCTATTCTATTCTACTCTACTCTACTCTACTCTCTACTCCACTCCACTCTATATTCCATTCTATGCTATGCCATTCTATATTTTCTATTCTATTCTATTCTATTCCATTATATTCTATTGACTGTTTCCTAGTATGATTTGATTGCTTATTGTACCCTATGACTATCATTAAGTGTTGCACCTGATGATTCTTGACTCTTGACGAATGTGTCTTTTCTTTTATGTACACTGAGAGCATTTGCACCAAAGACAAATTCCTTGTGTGTCTAATCACATTTGGCCAATAAAGAATTCTATTCTATTCTATTCTATTCTATTCTTTTTCTTTTCTGTTTCTTTTCTTTTCTTTTCTATTCTATTCTATTCTATTCTACTCTCCTCTCCTCCACTCCACTCCACTCTACTCTATATTCCATTCTATGCTATGCCATTCCATATTTTCTACTCTACTCTACTCTACTTCTATTCTATTCTATTCTATTCTATTCTATTCTATTCTGTATTCTATTCTCCAAAGCACCTGAAGGCAGGACAAGAAGCAAGGATGGAAACAAACCAAAGAAAGAAGCAAACTGGATTAAAAAGAAACTTCCTAACAGGGCAATTAACCAGTGGTTATGTAGAATAGAAAGAAAATAGGATAGAAATAGGATAGGATAGAACAAATATAGAACAGAAAGAATAGGGTAGGGTAGGATAGGATAGAATGAATATAGAATAGGCTTTTCTTATTATTATCACCTGTATACTGCACAAGTCAAAAAGAGGGCTGTGAAAATATCTACAGACCCCTCACATCCTGGACATAAACTGTTTCAACTCCTACCCTCAAAACGACGCTATAGAGCACTGCACACCAGAACAACTAGACACAAGGGAGTTTTTCCCCGAACACCATCGCTCTGCTAAACAAGTAATCCCCTCAACACTGTCCAACTATTTACAAAGCCTGCACTACTATTACTGTTAATCTTCTCATCACTCCTTTTCACCCATCCCTTCCCACTTGTGACTGTATGACTGTAACTTTGTCGCTTGTATCCTTACAATTTTTATTGACTATTTCCTAGTTGCTTATTGAAGCCTATGACTATGTTCTATTTACTATATAATCTATGACTATATATCCCTATGACTATCATTAAGTGTGATGATTCTTGACTCTTGACGAATGTATTTTTTTCTTTTATGTACATCGAGAGCATTTGCATGAAGACAAATTCCTTGTGTGTCCAATCACACCTGGCCAATACAGAATTCTATTCTATTCCATTCCATTGCATTCCATTCTTCATTCTATGCTATGCTGTGCTATGCTATGCTATTGTATTCTATTCTGTTCTGTTCTGTTCTAATTAGAATTCTTTATTGGCCAAGAGTGTAATGGAATGGAATAGAATAGAATACGGAATATAATACTATACAAACCAGGGAGAGGTCTGTCCCATCCTGCAGGGCAGACCTCATAGCCACTTACCTCTTGAGGGGCTCGGGGGCCTTTGCCGAGCCTTTGCCCCCTTGCATCTTCCCATGGGGAGGCCGGTGGGCATCCGGGCAGATCTTCCCTGGCTGCCAGGGGGGTGGTATCTCACAGGGGTCCCCTCCGAGCCGTTCCGTCCATGGGCAGGCAAGAGAAAATCTGGCAAAAGCGAGGGGCCAGATTTAACTTGACCGAGACCCCCTTTTCTAAGCTTCAGGGGTGTCGGGGGAGGGAAAGGCAAAGGGCTGAGGACTCCCTGACCTTCGTCCTCCCCTCTGGATCAAAGTTCCTCCAGCCTCCCTCCCTGGCCCTGTGCTTCTTCTGGGGATTTGAGTGACAGCTGAGGAGGCGAAGGGAAAATGACACCTCCGTCACCAACCCCATCATGGGACTCGCTTTTCCTGCCAGGCAAGGTGCCAATGCTCACGACCAGCTGGCTAGCTCAGAGGCGGGGATGGGGGTCAGGCCAGATGAAGACCCCTGGCTCTGGGGTCAGGTCTGCTTTCAGAGCTGATTCAGACCACCAGATGGCGTTCTTGTTCTGCTGCTCCAACTCAGAATACAATTCTTTATTGGCCAGGTGTGATTGGACACACAAGGATTTTGTCTTGGTGCAAATGCTGTCAGTGTACATAAAAAGAAAAGTACATTCGCCAAGAGTCAAGAATCATCAGGTACAGCACTTAATAATAGTCATTGGGTTATATAGTCATAGGGTATATAGTAAATATAGTCATAGGGTACAATAAGCAATCAAATCATCCTAGGAAACAGTCAATATAAATCATAAGGATATAAACAACAAAGTTACCGTCATACAGTCACAAGTGGGAGGGGATGGGTGATAAGGTGTGTGTGATGACCCAGAGTAGCTCAGCAATGGAATAAAGGCCAAAATATAACTCAATCCTTTAATGCCTTCACTGTATAATTAGTTCTGGGGCGGGGGAGTCAAAAGAATATTTCAAAAAAAAAAAAAAACACAGTTCGTATTTTAAAACACTGATAACAAAAAAGAAACCAAAACCAAATCATCTCAATATAGTCCTTCGACAGTCCAGGGTAGATAAATGCCCGCTTCAGAAAAATAAACAGGAACAAACTACTGGAACAACGCCAAACAAGATAAACCTTCTTTAAGCAGCAAACGTTAACCTTGACTCCAGCAGCCGGACTACTCATGTTTGGCCTTTTTTTAAATTACATTTATATGCCGCCCTTCTCCGAAGACTCAGGGCGGCTTACAATTTTTGGGATACAACCCAGTGTGCTCAGCAATAGCCTTCATTCCATTGTATATGCCTGCTTATTACTAAGCGGCATTTTTACAAAGTCAGCTTATTGCCCCCAACGATCTTGGGTCCTCAATTTACCTACCCCGAGAGGATGGAAGGCTGAGTCAACCTTAAATACAGCCTTAAATACAGAGCTCCCAGCTGCAAGCCCTGAGGAGGATCACGGCCCCCTCCTCCCGAGTAGAGCACGCTTTGATCTGATCCTCTCCTCCCTGCGTGCTCCAGGGTGGATAGAAGATGGGCCTGGATCCTCCTCAGAGGCCTCAGCTGGCCTCTGCTCTTCCCCAGCCTCCTCCACCTCCTCTGGAGCCACATTCCCATACCCTGCCGGCTGCTCCTCCTCTTCCTCCGAGTCAGCCTCCAACCGGTGCATGACATTGTGATGGGAAGATTAACAGTAATAGTAGTGCAGACTTAGTAAATAGTTGGACAGTGTTGAGGGAATTATTTGTTTAGCAGAGTGGTGGTGTTTGGGGGGAAAACTCTCTTTGTGTCTAGTTGTTCTGGTGTGCAGTGCTCTATAGCGTCGTTTTTGTGGGAAGGAGTTGAAACAGTTTATGTCCAGGATGTGAAGGGTCTGTAAATATTTTCACAGCCCTGTTTTTGACTCTTGCAGTATACAGGTCCTTGATTGAAGGGAGTTTGGTAGCCATTGTTTTTTCTGCAGTCCTAATTATCCTCTGGAGTCTGTGTCTGTCCTGTTGGGTTGCAAAACCAAACCAGGCAGTTATAGAGGTGCAGATGACAGACTCCATCCTTCCTCTGTAGAACTGGATCAGCAGCTCCTCGGGCAGTTTGAGCTTCCTGAGTTGGCGCAGAAAGAACATTCTTTGTTGTGCTTTTTTGATGATGTTTTTGATGTTGGGTGTCCATTTTAGGTCTTGTGATATGATAGAACCTAGAAAATTGAAGGTCTCTCCTGTTGATACTGTGCTGTCTAGTATTGTAAGAGGTGGTTGTATGGGAGGGTTTCTCCTAAAGTCTACCACCCTTTCTATGGTTTTGAGAGTGTTCAGTTCCAGATTGTTCCTGTCGCAGCAGGTTTTACAACCTCCTATCTGTATGCAGGTTCGTCGTTGCCTCGAATGAGACCAATCAGAGTCTAGTTCTCAACTTACGACCAGAATTGAGCACCAAATTTTTCTTGCTATGTGAAACCACTGGACGAACTTGCTTGCCCCCATTGTTAAGTGAATTCCTGCAGTTATTCAGTTGTTCACTGGCTGTTAAGTGGATCCGTCTTCCCTGTTGGCTTTGCTCATCAGAAGGTTGCAAAAGGGAATCATACGACCACTGTCGCCGGGACGCAGCGAATTTATATTGCTGCCTATTCCTTTGCCCATGGCGACTCAAGGCGGCTTACAGAATATAAATCCATATTTAAAATTTAAAAAAACAATAAAAACTAACAAAAAAGAATCAAATAAAGTTATAAAGTACAATAGAACAAAATATGGGAATAAATAAATAATCACACCCCCCAACCCTCCCCGCACCCCCGCCCGATGACAGCAGATCACACGAGCCATTTGATGGGCTCCATCCCACTCTGGGCTCCCCAGGCCCACTGGCAGAACCAGGTCTTCAGTGCCTTTCGAAAGAGTGCTAGAGTGGGGGCCCTTCTAATCTCTGGCGGGATGATGTTCCGGAGAGAGGGAGCCACCATGGAGAATGCCCTTCTTCTGGGTCCCACCAGGTCTGTTTCCCTTGGGGATGAGATGCGCAGCATTCCGTCTCCCGCACTAATGAGTCGGATAGATGTGACTGGCAAGAGACAGTTATCCCTCAGATCACCTGGTCCCAAGCCATGAAGGGCTTTAAAGGGGACAACCAGCACACCTTGAATTATAGAAGGAACCAGACATCCAGCCCTTGCTCATCAATGGAGACTGAGGGGAGCAAATGGCCAGTTTTAAGTTTCTGGGTGTTACCTAAAAGAGAACCTGACCTGGGGGGCTCACATTGCAGCCCTGGTCAAAAGGGCCCAGCAGAGATTATACAACCTGAGACTTCTCAGGAAACAACTGAATGGAAAATTGCTGGTGACCTTCTACCGCTGCACCATAGAGAGTATCTTAAATTACTGCACCTCTGTATGGTTTGCTAATTGCACAGGGGCAGATAGGAAAGCACTCCAGAGGGCTAACATCATCGCCCAGAGGATCATTGGTTGCCCTCTCCCCTCTTTGGAAGAGCTTTATAGCTCCCACTGCCTTAAAACAAAGTTCAAAACATTCTCCAAGATCCATCTCATCCTGGGCACCCTTTTTTTGAACTATTACCATCTGGCAGACATTACAGAATAAAAAACAAGGACAAATAGACTGAAAAACAGCTTCTACCCCAGGGCTGTAGCACTTTTGAATTCTGCTGTGTAGTGTGGTGTTGGTGTGGTGTCAGGGGTTTTCGGTTCAATGTGTGGAGTGTGGAGGATGTGTGTTTGTGTTTTATTTTCAATGTGCACTGAAGATGTTTGATTTCATTGTACGAGGTGCACCTTCCGCCACGATTTAAAGACCTGGCTATTTTTACAATCCGGGCTGTGCTGACCCTCTGGGGGCTTGTTTATTTTAACTTTGGGGTTTTTAATTCTAATTTGGCTTGTAATTGTTTAATATGTTTTTAGGTAATTTATTTATTGTTTTATTTTTAGCTGTGAGCTGCCCCGAGTCCTTTCGGAGAGGGGGCGGCATACAAGTCGAATAAATAAATAAATAAATAAACTAAACTAAATTACACCCGGAAGCAAATGGGCAACCAACGCAGCTCCTGCAGGAGAGGTGGAATATGTGCACACTGGGGTCTGCACAAAAACATGCGAGCTGCTGCATTTTGCACCAACTGGAGCTTCTGGATGCTCTTCCAAGGGCAGCCCCATGTAGAGTGCCTTGCAATAATCAAGACGGGAAGTAACTAGGCACATTGCTGCATAACTGCCATAATTTGTTCCGGTGCTAAACAAGGTGGTTGCTAAGTGATTTTTGCCCAGTTTGATTACCTTGTTTGCCACGGTTGTTAAATGAATCACTACTATTAAGTGGGTCAGATGGTACGACCCCAGGATGCTCATAAATATGAGTCAGGTTGCCCTGGAGATACTGCAATGGTCGTAAGTGTGAAAAAGGGATGTAACTCACTTTTTTTCAGAGCAGTTGTAACTTTGAACGGTCACTAAACGAATTGCTGAAACTCAAAAGGACAGTTGCCAAGTGAGCTTTGCTCCATTCCACGACCTTGCTTGCCACATCTGTTAAGCGAACCACTTGCCAGTGTTCATCGAAATGGTTATTAAGTGAATCCGGCTTCCCCCCCCCTTGACTTTGCTTGTCAGAAGGCCGCAAAAAAGGGATCAAATGAATCCCTGGACGCTGCAACCGTCATAAACAAGAGTCAGTTGCCGAGCGTCTGAAATTTAAGGGGGATGCAACAGTCCTTAAGGGTGAAAAACGGTCACAATTGTTTCCAGTGCCTTGGTTGTAACTTTGGTCACTAAACGAACGGTTGTAAGTCGAGGACCACGTGTAACGTCTGCAGAGTCCTAAAATCCCAGGGTAGGGTTGGAAAGGGACCACATGGTTCATCTAGCCCAACCCTTTAAACCTCCTTCCTCGAGCACTCTGTTGCACTTGCTGCCAAGCGCCACCAGGGGTCGCTAGACTCCGCTTCTCCCTCCCTCTCAAGCGCCGCCCCTGCAGCATTCACACGACGCCAGAAGACCCCAGACGCGCGTCCCCGCTTGTCTCCACCGACCCAGGTTCCCCCTTAAATCCACCCGACACGGAAACTGAGAGAAGCCCGCGTTTACACCAACTCAGGACTCCACTACTATTACTGCGTTCGCGGAAATATCTACGCATGCGCCATGGGAGGATGGGCAGCCCATCGCGCAGGCGCGGACGTTTTTTCACCCCTTTTTTTCTGTGGCGGAATCTGCCGTATACAGCACCGTGCCATCCCCGTCTTCGCACAAGGCGCATGCGCAAAAGCCTGGAAACTGATTGGAAAAGACGAGGGACATAGAAAGATATAGACGACCAATGGAGGATAGTTCTTGGGCGCCTACTGCACGTATTCTTCTGTCCCTGCCGAGCTTTTTGCGCATGCGCTAAGAAAAAAAAACCCGAATCATTTTTAACCAGCAGGTGTCAGCAGAGAACACTGTGACAATCAATGCAACACAATTGAATTTGAGTTTTGCCCCACTCTGCGAACCAAGCAGTGGGCTGGACTAGAAGACCTCCAAGATCCCTTTCAGCTCATTCACTCTATTCATTTGTTAAGTGAATCCCTGCAGATGTTAAATTAATCGAATCCAGTTCCCCCATTGATTATGCTTGCAAAAAGGGGATCACGTGACCCCAGGGACACTCAGGTGTCCAAGGGGAGGCTTCAACGGTCGTTAACTGAAAAATGGTCCTAAGTCACATTTTTCACTGCCGTTGCAACTTTGAACGGTCACTAAATGAACTGTTGTAAGTCTTGTATTTGATTTTAATTGTAAGCTGCCAGAGTTGCTTTTCAGAATGAGTTGGGTGGCATATGCAAAGCAGAAAAAATAAAGTATCAATTCTGTCTGCCGTGCCAGGGTTTGAGCCAAGGGATCATAAAGAGTAAGCCTTTCCACTCTCCGAGCCCGTTTTCTGGGATTTGTTTGCACTGTAAATTCTTCCTGGCTGGATTTCCTCGTGGTCTCCCATCCAAAGGAAACCTCGCAGCTGCAGCCACGTGGGGGGAACTGCTATCCAAGCCACGTGTCGGCGCTGCGGTCCGGTCAAGCTATTTCTCGCGGGGGGGGGACATTGATAAAATCTTTCGCCCAAGACAAAGAGCCGAGCTGCGACGGGACCGCGTTTCCCCCCTGTCGCCGCCTTGGTTTAGTCCTTTCTCTGATTGGCGGAAGTCTTTGTGGCTTCATCCAATCAGCGCCCGGGTGGGGCGACAGAGGCGGGGCCTTCCGAAGGCCAATGGCTCGTTATCGCAGGGCTGCCACGTGGGAGACGCAGCCGCTTTGAAGACGGAGGGCAGAGCCTCCGCCAATCAGTGCTTGGAAAGAGGGGGCCCTCCGCCTACGTCACGCGCGGCCGTGGCGAGCGCCCCCCCACCCCCAGAGCGAGGAAAGGCGTCGGATGGGTCTGCGGGCCAATGAGGTGAGGGCGTCCCGATGGCGAGCGGGGGGCGGGCCTCGTCGGCGAGCGGCCAATGGGCGGCGCGCTGTCAGGGGCGGCGAGGCGCAAGCCAATGGGCAGGGAGGGGAGGGGCGTGTCGCGGCGGGGAGGGGCGTGGCCGGGGCTGAGGGAGCGCGAGCGGGCGAGTCGGGCTGAGGTAGCCCAGCGGGCGGGCGGGCATCGCGCAGCGGCGGAGGCCCCGCGGGGCCCACGGCAGGTAGGTAGGGACGCGGCCGCGTCTGGGCCCACCGTGGGGACTGGCAGCTCCGGGAGGGCAGAGGGCACCGGACCTCTTTTCAGCCAGGACCTCGGCGCTCCCCGGGCCGCTGCGTCGGACGATGAGGGGCAGGGCTGCCTCTGCCGGCCCCCGAAACTGCGCCTGTCTCTATCTCAGCCCTTTTAAGGGGGGGGTTTCAATTCCCAGAAGCCCCAGCCTAGCCTGCTTTAAAATGAGTGGACTACAGCTCCCAGAAGCCCCAGCCTAGTTTGCTTTTAAGGTGGTAGACTACAGCTCCCAGAATCCCCAGCCTAGCTTGCTTTTAAGGTGGGTGGACTACAGCTGCCAGAATCCGCAGCCCAGCCTGCTTTAAGATGGGGGGGCGACTTCAAGCCCTATAATTCCCCAGCCAGATGCTTTGAGAGGTGTGGACTCCAACTCCCAGAATCCACCACCCAGTGTGCTTTAAGAGGGCTGTACTCCAAGAACACCCCCAAGCCAGCCAGCCTGCTTTAAGATGGATGGCCTTCAAATCCCATAATCCCCTTTATGGTGAGTGCACTCCATCTCCCAGAATGCCCCACTCGTCTTGCCTTAAGATGGATGGGCCATGAGCCCCAGAAATCTCCAACCAGTTTTCGGGTGGGTGGATACCAACCCCCAGAATTCCCTAGCCAGCTGGGTGTGGGATTCTGGGAATTGGAGTCCACCCACCTTTAAAACATGCTGGCTGGGCAATTCTGGGAGTTGGCTCATCAAAAAAACCTGAGGTTGAGAAATGCAGTTTTTTGGGGGTATTTGCCAACCTTCCTTTCCCCATTGCAAAACTGGAAAACAGACCCTCTCCTCTTGTTCAAATCTCCTTCCTGTGGATAGTAATAGATTTACCTTTTAATTTAAACTCTAAATTAACTCTTATTTATTGGATTTGTCTCCTATGTTGCTTGACCCAATGAAGGCTGTTAGGGGAGAATGTAATGAAGGTTAAGCAGACTCCTCCAACCTTTGGCTAGGTTCTTTTTGGTTGGATTTGGTGAAAAAGAAATAAAAAAGGATATAGCAAGCAAAGCACATATATTCTGGTTTCGGGTAACCTTAGTTAATGGACAACGGACTGTTTTTTTTTGTACTGAATGTTGTGAATGTAGTACAGCTGTCGTTAAAGCAGGTCTGGTGTGAGTTGACTTTGACCTATCTTGGTTTCTGCTTGGAAAAAAAGGGCTGGCTGGGCTGTTTTGCAGCATTTGGGGCAATGGCGAAATGTTCTGTTTGTGGAGCACTCCTGAATGGTGTTCCTGTCTGTTTTGTACCTGAAGCAAAGAGGTTGGGCCTCTTTGGCAAAGACTGGTTCTACAAGCCAGGTGTTCTGGTGTCTTTCAGAAGGATGAGGATTCAATTACGTAGGTTGGGAATGGCAAGAAATTAAGTCTTTTAGTCATCTTCAGCTGATTTGCTGTTCTTTGAGGAAAGAATGCCATAATAGTGGCCTTCTAGCACTGATAATCTTACCTGGTTGGGTAATGAAACGTCAGCAAGAAAACAACTAAGCTCAGGGAGCACCAAGGACCCCACAGTCCTCTTCCCTCTTTTGGCAGGTTTCTGTGAAATGCCTTTTGGTGGATAAATATAACCTTTCAAAAAGCAGCTATGGTTTTAGACAGCTGGGAAATAACAAAACATTTGCATTCTATCAATGGACTATAGCCAGACTTTCCATGCAGAAAGAGCTGTTCTTCACTAAACAAAATGACAGGAAGCTTCGGCCAAGGAAAACCACTAAAGCAATAATCTTACAGTGTAAAACAAACAGTATACCTTTTCCACTTCACAAATCCCACTGCCTTCTAGCACTAGTGATGTTACCTAGTTGGGTAATGAAATGTCTTCAAGAAAACACCAAGCTCAGAGAGCACTGAGGATCCCACAGTCCTCCTCTCCTACAAACCCTACTCCCTCCTAGCACTGATAATGTTACCTAGTTGGGTGATGAAACGTCTGCAAGAAAACGAACCCAACAATATTAAACAGGATTCGCTTGTGCATCCCACAGGAAACGGGGGGGGGGTGGATTGTAGTGTGTGTTCAGGCCTTTAACCTGCTAGATCCCACAAGGAAACCCCAATCCAGAGAACGAGTTGAGGTGGAGTGGCAGGTGCTAAAGAAGATGCCTTTTGGGGAGGGGGGCCCTCGTGTCCAATTAAGGGATGGGTGCTAAAGGTCCTCCGAATGCCTGCCAAACCAGAAAAACTTGTATTTTGTCGAGCTTGCACAGGAGAGGCCCCTGAGGAAAAAGTGAGTGCGTCGGACAGGTTTGCAAATCGGAACAGCCCGGGAGTGCCAGCCATTCCTGGCCTTATCCAGGGGAGGAAAAGAAGGTGGAGGGGAAAGGTGTGGAAAAAAAAATAGCGACTTCTGGCTTTTGAAGGGCGAAGAAAAACATTGCGTGGAGTTTAAAATTTCACGGTGCACAATCCGGCTATTGTTTTTCAGCCTCCTTTTGACATCTGGTGAGAGAGCTTGGGCAAAACGATTGTGTTGGATCCCAGATCCTCTCCGTCTGGTTAATTCTTGCTTCTATCAGGTTTGTGCAGGAGACCCCTCCCAGCTCGGCATGAAGAAGGGTGATTTTTTTTCAGGGGTGTTTTTATTTTATTTTTGTTAGGGGAAACAATCAAGAGAGCTGTTTGCTTCCTTTTGTTCCTTTTTCTGTCAATTCAGCAAAAGCCACTCCGTCTCTTGGTGATAAGGAATGCCGTTCTGGCAATAAAAATATATCCTGAGCTTTTTTGGGGGGTGGGGGTATCAAGAAATGCCTTGATAAGAGGTAAATAAATGGATTATACATATAGTCCTTGATGTTCAACTGTTCGCTTAATGACCATTCAAAGTTAACTACGGTGCTGAGAAATGTGACTTACAACCGTTTTTCACACAGCTGTTGCAGAATCCTCCCGATCACGGGATCAGAATTCAGATGTTCACATTTACGGTGGTCGCAGTGTTCCCCGGGGCCAACATGATCCCCTTTGGTGACCTTCTGACAAAGTCAACTCAGAAGCCAGATTAACCACCATGTTACTAATGTAGCAACTGCAGTGATGCACTTAACAACTCTGGCAAGGAAGGTCATAAAACGGGGCAACACTCACTTTTAACAAATGTCACTTAACAGAAATTTCATCCTTGGTTATGGTCGTAAGCCAAGGACTGCCTGTAGTATTAAAATACCCACCCACCCAGATTCCTTCCATTCCTGAGGCCGGCCACCCAGCCTCTGCAGATACCTGGCTGTTTACTAGCAAAGCCCCAGATCAGGTTCAGAGTTTGACCCAGAACTTGTGACGATACGATCTGACGGTTAAAAGCAGAACCCTTTCGCCCCACCTCCCCTCTAAGAAATAACCCTTGGCTGCTTTACTGGGAATTGGGTTTCGATGGAGGCTGCGTCTCGGATCCTGGTCTAAGCGGGTAATCCGGTTGCCTATCGTGGCCTGCAAGAGAGCAAGCCACCATGTGTGTGCGCGCGACTGTGCTTTCGTTGGCCTGTGTTATAGAACCCGAACTGGGAGCCTCCGAGCTCAACCAAGCTTGCTTGTGCCGGATCCGTGTCTGAAAACACGGGCTTGTGATTTTGCTGATTCGATGGGGGTCTCCATGCAGCGTTTGAGAGAGGAGAGAAAGAAGGTGCAGTGAGTAAGAGAGGAGGAGGAGGCTGTTAGAAGCGGGGGAGAACCATTTCACAGAAGCCTCTAAAACCAGCCTCACACGCCACAGCACGCTCTGGCCTTCTCTGTGTGTGTGTGTGTGTTGTGCCTCCCCTTGTCTGCCGAATGAGCAGGGAATGTGGGATTTAATCACTGCTGTTTTTACTAAGAATCGTTCGGCCTGGCTGTGTGTGTGTGTCCCCGAACCCTTTGCCTGAAGCAAGGGAGCCTTGAGACTGCTTTGAGGACTTGCTGGTTCCCAAACTAACCACGGTTAAAATTAAAGGGCCTTAAACAGGAAAGCTGCAATTATTATTATTTAAAGAAAGTTGGTTTCTAGGCAGTCTACGGTCACACTAGAAAAGAAAGGGAGGGAGGTGGAACCATTCAACCAGGGTTTGATTTAAACTAGCTCGACCAACTAGAAATAAGACAAACAAATAGCCTTTTAAAAAAAAAACACAAATAAATAGACTTAAAAGGGAGGCAAGTAGGGTGTGACGATGTAAAAAATGCTTCCAAGACACGCGATAAAATGGAGAAAATTAAAGTATATGAATCTATCCGGAATAAAAGCCTCAGAGGAGCCTAACTGTCAGACCCAACTTGAAAGAAGAGGAACGGGGTCTTGTCCTGGCAGGCTCTCATGCTGAACAGGAAGCCCTGAGGGTACATCCTGTTGGGAAAGCAAGTGGCCAGCCTGGGCCCATTCCAGGGCTTGGGAATCTCTTCTCCAAAGGCTTTGGTGTGTCTCACTTCAAGGGGAGGCCCCACGCTGACTTATAAAGCTTCCAGCTTGAGGCTTGGCAGCTTTTAATGGCACAAGAAGTTACAGCAATGGAGCCAAAAGGGGGTTTCAAAGGCTGGAGAGCCAAATGGAAAGCGGATCAGCCCTAGGAGAGATATCCCCATTGGCCTTCGGCAGCCGTTAACAACCTTCAACTTCCAGCTTTTGGCCGTAGGTGGAAGAAGCTGAATCATTTTTGCCGGTGTCGGGAAGCATGGCGTGGTGAGGGAACTTGGCCCACAGCTTTGGGTAGCATTGCTCGCCCCTTTTTAAGACGTCTCCCTCCCTCCCAGCGCTGTGGTTCCGCACAGTTGAGAAAGTGTGGCCGAGCCAGAGCAAGCCGGGTGGTGGGGGACATGGGCTGAACTGGCCCTTGTGGAGAAATGCCAGCTTTGGGGGAGGGGGTCTTGAGATGGGTTGTATGGGGTAAGAAGACCCCACATCCCACTGCCTGCCTACAGTGGCTCAGTGGCTAAGACGTTGAGTTTGTCAGTCAGAAAGGTCGACAGTTTGGCGGTTTGAATCCCTAGCACTGCATAACAGAGTGAGCTCCTGTTCCTTGTCCCAACTTCTGCCAACCTAGCAGTTCGAAAGCACGTAAAAAATGCAAGTAGAAAAACGGGGACCCCTTTGGTGGGAAGGGAACAGCGTTCCATGCGCCTTCAGTGTTCAGTCATGCCGGCCACATGACCACGGAGACGTCTTCGGACAGCGCTGGCTCTTCTTTGGCTTTGTAATGGAGATGGGCACCACCCCCTAGAGCCGGGAACAACTGCCACGTATGTGCGAGGGGAACCTTTACCTTTTATAATTTAAAATTTTAATTTACATATCTGCACCTTGACAGTTAAAAACAGTTCATATAGCGACTGGTCAAAGAAGTTACAGCAGCACTGAAAAGAAGGGATATGATCGTTTTTCACACAACCCTTGCAGCGTCCCTATGGTTGCATGACTCACGTTTATGACGGTTGCAGTGTCCCGGGATCCCCTTTGCGACCTTCCCACCAGCAAACTCTATGGGGGAAGCCCCATTCACTTAACAGCTGTGTTCCTAGCTCAACAGCTGCAGCAATTCACTTAACGATGTTGGCAAGGCAGTTCGTAAAATGGGTCAAAAACTCCCTGAACGCCTGTCTCGCTTAGCAGCAGAAATGTGGGGCTCGATTGTGCATCATATGTGAAGGACGGCCTGTAGGCCGCTCAGAATTGCCTTATAGAGGAGAGGAAGAGCATGAATGTTTAATTAAATAAAGTTAAATGGATCCCGAAGATAGTACTGAACCGGCACAGCTTCTAATGAGGAGCAGAGAAAGGCTGCCCACTCCTAGCCAGCTTTGCAAATCATTGAGTGAGTAAGGCCCTGACAAAATACTTTCTCCTCCCACTCTCTGGAGAATACAGAGTTTCCTGAAGTTGGCTTCCAGTTGTTTATCTTTTTAACAAAGCACTAGAGTTCCAGCTGTTTCCACCCTTCTCTGACCACACTGGTGTATCCGACATGCCTCAAAGGCTCAGCAGTGCAGCTTGGAGGGTGAGCAGTGATGCATTTAATTCCACTTTCTTTTACCTGGGCTCCTATAGAGCAGGGGTCTACTTTTGGCAACTTTAAGCCTGGAGGACTTCAACTCCCAGAATTCAAAACCTGGAGGATTTTAGCTCCCAGAATTCAATGCCTGGAGGATTTCAACTCCCAGAATTCAAAGCCTGGAGGACTTCAACTCTCAGAATTAGCCTGGAGGACTGACTTCAACTCCCAGAATTCAAAGTCTGAAGACTGACTTCAATTCCCAGCATTCAAAGCCTGGAGGACTTCAACTCCCAGAAATCAAAGCCTGGAGGACTTCAACTCCCAGAATTCAATGCCTGGAGGACTGACTTCAACTCCCAGAATTCAAAGCCTGGAGGACTGACTTCAACTCCCATAATTTAAAGCCTGGAGGACTTCAACTCCCAGAATTCAAAGCTGGCTGGGGAATTCTGGGAGTTGAAATCCTCCAGGCTTAAAGTTGCCAAGGTTGGAGACCCCTGCTATAGAGGTAGTCCTTGACTTATGACCACAGTTGAGCCCCAGATTTCTGCTGAGTGAGACAGTGGTCAAGTGCGTTTTGCCCCATTTTGTGACTTGCCTTGCCGCAGTTGCTAAGTGAATCACTGCAGTGGATAAATTTAGTAACCTGTTTGTTAAGTGAATCTTGGCTTCCCCATTGATTTTAGCTTGTCAGAAGGTCGCAACAAGGGATCACGTGACCTGGGACCCAGCAGCAATGGTCATAAAATGGATCCATTGCCAAGCATCTGAATTTGGATCCCGTGACCATGGGGATGCGGCAAAGGTCGTAACTCTGAAAAACAGTCCTAAATGCCATGTTTCACTGCCGTTGTAACTAAATGAACCATTCAGGACTACCTCCGCCCGCATTGCAACCTAAGTTCTGCCGTGTGAGCTAATTGTCCCCAAACTTTTGTATTTATGTTTATATATTTATATTTTTATATATACATACGTTACGTACATACATACATATATTAAAGGTAATATTCTGGGCAAAGGGACCTTTTGTTCGCACACGTCATTTCTAGAAAAATGTCTTTTTTTTTGAGTCCGGCAGCTATGAAATTAGATATTCCAACCTTGCAGGAAAATTCTGGCGGCGTCCTATAGAAAGCATGTTTTATGGCAGTGGGAAGTGTGAGGCATATTGATGGTGTGACGAAGGACAGCATGAGCATCTAATGATAAGCAGGTTAAGGGTTGGAATTGACAGCTACGTGTGGAGGGGACTTCAAATTCCAACCCAGCCAAAGCATTGAGAAGCCCCTTTTGCTCTCTGCTCTCCTTGGGGTGCCAGTGTCTCAATCTCAACACCAATTGGCACATTGGTATGCTTTATTATTCTTTTTAAAGCCCTGGGACTTCTCATGACCATTCATAATTATTGACTTTGGGAAAAGTGCAAAGAAGAGCAACTAAGTTGATTAAGGGCCTGGAGACTAAAACATAGGAAGCACGCGGTTGCAGGAATTGGGTAGGGCCAGTCTAAAGAAAAGAAGGATTGGGTGGGACATGATAGCAGCATTCCAGTATTTGAAGGGCTGCCCCAAAGAAGAAGGCTCTCAACCTATTCTCCCAAGCACCAGAAAACAGGAGAAGAAGCAACGGATGGAAACTATGAAGGAGAGAATCAGCCTGGAATTAAGGAGAAATTTCCTGACAATGAAAACAATTAACCAGTGGAACAGCTTGCCACCAGAAGTTGTGGGGGCTCCATCACTGAGGTTTTAAGAAGAGACTGGACAGCCGTTTGTCTGGAACAGTATAAGGTTTCCTGCTGGAGCAGGGAGTTGAACTAGAAGACCTTCCAGCTCTATTCCGATTGGTTGATGGACATGTCACAATTGCACAACGGATGTGTTGGGAAATGGGATGGCAGGAAAACAGGTCAGGGGGTGGGGCTGCTCTGCCTGTCAGTTGATGGGTAGTCACCCTCCCACGGCTGGCAAGCCCAGGCCAGCCTCCCCCAAAGGGTGCCACGTCTCTGCAGAGCTTGTTCCGTGGCTTTGCATGCCCGCAAGGCACTGTTCCCCACCTGCAGAGCACGGAGCGGGATGCCTGGGTTTGGTTACCATCAACAGCTGCTTCTCCCCTCGCCTGAACTCGGGGACTTGGGTTTCCAAGGCTGAGGAAGGTGATAGAGGCGGCAGCTGGCTCTCTTACTCCGGGCATGGCCTCACCATTGGCACATGCCACGCATGCCTTATGTAGTGTGCCTTTGAATCTCTCCCTCCCTCCCTTCCTCCCCCTCTCTCTCTCCCTCTCTCTCCCTCTCTCTCTCTCTCACACACACACACTGTTTCTCAACTTGGTCAGCTTTAAGACTGGTGGACTTCAGCCTGCACTGGCTGGGGAATTCTGGGAGCTGAAGTCCACCGGTCTTAAAGCTAGCCGGGTTGAGAAACATTGCTCTATCTTTTGAATTCACTCTAAATTTCACCCTCTCCAAGTCTTGTCCTGCTTCATCGTGGAAAGATAAGTGTGTCTGTCCAGTCAGGAGTATGTAGATGACTTACAGCCCCTCGTTTAGTGACCATTTGAAGTTGAAAAATGTGACTTAACAGCCATGGTTGCTGCATCCCTATGATCACGTGATCAAAATCTGGATGGCTCTCATTTATGACAGTTGAAGCATCCCCAATCTTCTGACAAGCAAAGTCAGTGGGGAAGCCAGAGTCACTTAACAACCCGTGGGACTAAAATGGAGCTAAAACTCACTTAACAACGGTCTCACTTCAGCATCATCTTTTAACGACCGCATAATCCCTTGCAGGGTGGAGCCTGGGAAACTGAATGGAGCTAGCACAGTGTTTTAATGGCCGGATACTCTTCCTGTCAGCAGGGCGGAGTTTTGATCAGCAGATATATTCTCATTGTGCCCAGAGAGAGAAATATCTGCTTCTACCCAGGATCGAACTCACAGCCTCCTGATTGTGAGGCAAGAGTTCCACCTCTAGGCCACCGCACCACTCTAACAATGGTCTCGCCAACAGAAATTTTGGCCAGTATTGTGGTTGTAAGCTGAGGACTACCTGTATTCCCAGCAGGGTGACCCAAGGGGCTGAAAGTCACCCGAGCTGCCCAGCTCAAGCCTGCAGGCCCCTGTATGGACCAGCAGCACCGCAGGGGGATGCTGGAGGCAGATCCTCACTGGCAACACTGCATGAAGAAGACCGTGGGAAAACACCACTGTGTTTTTCCCATGAAAGCCACATGGCTAGAAAACGCACAATAATCAGTGGTAAATCTCTGTGGTCGCTGGGAGTTGATTAACCGGTCCTTATTTCTCCAAGCTTTGCCTGATGAAAAACAGCTCCCTTGTTTTTCAGCAGAAAACACCCCATTGCAGGTGTCCTCAACTTACGACCATGTCCAGCCCCAGAATTTATGTTGCTAAGTGAGGACATATGTTAAGCAAGTTTTGTCCCCTTTTACGACCTTTCTTGCCACAGAATTCTGGGACTTGCAGTCCACCGGTCGTAATTGCTGGCTGGGGAATTCTGGGAGTTGAAGTCCACAAGGTTTGAAATTGCCAGGTGTTAGATGCCCCAGCTTCCATAGATCAGCCAGAGAGAGAGAGAGAGACCAAACAGTTGAGTAGTAAGAAAGCCAATTCCTGATGTAAAGCTAGCTCCCCCTTCCATCATCTCATTAAGAAATTGGCCAGAAATTGCCCTGCCTCCATTTCCCTTTTGAAATTGCATGTGTAATCCTGGGATGCGTTACTGGCTTGCAAGGGCCTTGGATGTAGGTGCTGTTTCCTGAATCATGCAACCTAGAGATTGCATCTAAAGAGGCTGACTCCCCTCCACCCCCCACATGCCACCTTCTCCTCGGCTGTTGCATCACAGTATTACAACCGTTGCCGCATCTTATCGGCTTTGTGGGCTACGCACGAGCCGCTTCCGTTCCAAACCTTGAGCTTTCAAAGGACTACCTGTAATCAGTTGGAAGCTCCAATTGGCCTTCAATTGTTTTTTTTCCCTTGATGGAAAGGACTTGTCCCCTGTTAGAATCTGACTCCGAGGGAGAGGAGGAACAGCCAACAGGGAGTGGGAGTGTGGCTCTGGAGGTTGTGGAGGAAACTGGGGAAGGGCAGAGGCCAGCTGGGCATTCAGAGGAAGACCCAGGCCCATCCCCTCTTCATCCTAGGGCACACAGGGAGGAGCGGATAAGGGAGAAACGTGAATGGCGTCTACGGGGCAGGAAAGGGCCTTGATCCCCTTCATGGGCTGCAGCTGTGAGAACTGTTTAAAAGGACAAACTCTGCATGGGCCAGTGCTGACAGCAAAGCGTGAACATATTTCTAGTTTCTGAGTTCTGGCGTTGTTCCCAGTGTGTGTATTTCAATATCTGTGGACGTCTTCAAGCCCTTATCCTGCCTTGTCTCATTAATTGTTTCAGTGTGGCTTGTGGTTTTTTTTCCTATTCATAGTTTATATGTATTTTGAGTTTGAACAGAAGTGCTTCCTTTTTGCAACTGTTTGTGGGGGAGTTTTTTTTCCAGTCAATGATAGTTGGACTTTTGAAGCCAAGTTGATGGAATTAAAGGGACTTCACCTGTTTTTGTGACTTTGTTGCTTTTGTATCCCGCCCTGGGTCATCACATGACTGCAATGATCATAAGTTTTAGGAAGCTTATAATATTACCGTTGTAGTATTACAATGTTACCATATTGACTTATTAAGTTTATAATATTGGCATTAATATTAACGTTACAAACAGTGCAGAGAAGAGCAACTAAGATGATTAAGGGCCTAGAGACAAAAACACTTTTCCCCTGGATGCAGGTCTTATTAGTCTTTCAAATTTTATTATTCTGGCTTTTTCAAAATCAGCTTCAAGCACCCAGAGGTGTTGGGACTTTGGAAATCTTCATTTGTTCTAAACAGATAAATTGAGAGCTAGATTTTCTCAGGGCAAAAAAAAAATTAGTTATTGTACATACCGAGGTGGAGTCGGCTCGTATTGGCTCCAAACACATTTTATTCAAAAGCGCGAGGCCACTAATTTTATGCCACTCAGATTTAGTATGGGATGGTCCTCGACTTACAACCACAATTGAGCCTGACGTTTCTGTCAAGCGAAACATTTGTTAAGTGAATCACTGCAGTGGATAAGTTAGTGTAACCTGGTTGTTAAATGAAACTGGCTTCCTTGACTTTGCTTGTCAGAAGGTCGCAAAAAGGGGAATCACATGACCCCAGGACACTGCAAAGGTCATAAATACGAGTCAGTTGCCAAGTGCCTGAATTTTGATCACGTGACCACAGGGGATGCTGCAACGGTCACAAATGTGAAAACCAGTCCCAAGTCAGTGGTGTTGTCACTTTGAACGGTCGCTAAACGAACTGTTGTAAGTTGGGGGACGACCTGCAGTTGAAAACAGATGCCGGCGCCTCTTGCCAGGGCCGACTTCCTGAAATGTGCCGGGCTCAGAGTTGTAAGCGGAGCAGCTGGTGGCTTCCTTCACTGAACCAGGGGTCAGCAACCTTAAACACTCAAAGACGGGGTGGGATTCAAATTTTGTAACAACCGGTTCTGTGGGTGTGCCTAGGTGGGTGTGGCCATGTGACTGGGTGGGCGTGGCTTCTTTTTTTCATTTTGTAGCACCCCCCTCCATTTTGGGGGGTCTTCTGGGTCTCAGGGAAGCCTCCTGGTGGGGGTGTTTTTGCTCCCAGAAGTCTTCCCTGTGGCTCAGGAAGGAAAAAAACGGAGCATGGGGGGGCATGTGCGATAAAGACTGACTGGGCGGAGCGGGGGGCCAGCCAGGGGCATGGTTTGCCAGTTCTCCGGACTGCGCAGAACCATAAGAACTGGTTCTACAGAACTGGTCCGAATCGGTAGAATCCCACCCCTGCTCAAAGAGCAATAAAGGTCCTAACCAGAAACACACACCCCCATTCAATTCTGGAGCCGACCAGAAGTCCGGTTCCCCCACCATAGAGTCTCCTCCTAGTGCAGTGTCCTTTTTCTTCTACCTATCTTAACCGAAAGCCCTATCCATTGTGGAGCTGACTGGAAAACCCACCCCTTGCCATAGAGTCTCCTCCTGGCACATCATGCTTATCTCCCACCCCCCACCCCAAAACTGAAAGCTCATCTTTAAATTGTGATGCCAATTGGCGACAGGGAGCTGCAGCAGAGGGATGAAAGAGCCACATGTGGCTCTGGAGCCGCGGGTTGCCCACCCCTGCACTAAACAGATCATCAGCCTCCAGGCCCAGAACTGCAGAATGAGGAGGTGGGAAGGATCTGAGGAAGACGCACCGGAATTTCTAGGAGACGTCAAAGGAGAGACGGCGCCTTCGTGTTGAGACAAGACCACCGCCGTCTATTTTAGTGGCTCTTGCCTCGGGTGTGATAAAGATCCTTCCCACCCACCCCGTGTCAGAGAAACTGGGGGTGGGGGCTCAGCGAGCGCCTGGGACCTTCTCAGGACACCCAGTCAGCCATCTGGGGGAAATCTTCAAAGGCCTTCTCCTTCTGCTGACAGATGTTCCGTGAAGAACGTCTGGTTCAAAAGAGCTTCTGTCGCCTGGTCTGGCTTCATTGCATCAGACACCCCTGCATATTTTTATTTTTATTATTTTTTGCAAAGGATGTTGGAACAGACGGGACTTTTCCATCCAGAGGAGGAAGGTGGGGGAAAAACCCTTTTGTAAATGAAGCACACTTAAAGTTGTATCTCGGTTGTGTGTGAGAGTAAGGCTGGCCCCGTCGGAAAAGCATTTTCAAACAGCGGCTTGTTTCAACCTTTTACGGCGATGTTCTCCAGCTTGCCTTCGAAAGGGAAGCCAGGCTGGAGGGTTTGCAGGTGCCAGGGCAAAGGGAGGTTTAATCAAGTACAACTTTCGAGGTTGACGTTTCGACGCCTGGTAGGGACCCCTGCAGATGTGCAGTCAAGCTGAGATTCGAGCCCGGGACTCTTAACATTCTGCCCAATTGCCAAAATAATAATAATAATAATAATAATGCAAAGTTTTGTCTAGACCAAAGGTTGTTCCTGGTTCTGCTCCACTCGACTGAAGCTGCTTGTATGATTTGTCTACCCACGGCCATACACGGTTCCCCCCTCAACCCCCCTCTGTCACCAGGGGGATTTGACATCCACTTCTGAGCAGGGCTCTCCAACCTTCGCAACTTTAAGACTTGTGGACTTCAACTCCCAGAATTCCTCAGCCAATTCTGGGAGTTGAAGTCCACAAGTCTTAAAGAGCCCTGCCTTAAAAGATGTTTTTGTTTAATATTAACAGGTAACAGAACAACACAGTTGAAAGGGACCTTGGAGGTCTTCTAGTCCAGCCTCCTGCTCTAGCAGGAGAGACTTTATCATTCGGGGCAAATGATTGTCCAATCTCTCCTTAAAATCCTCCAGGGATGGAGCACCCACAACTTCTGGTGGCAGGTCATTCCACTGACTCTATCAGGAAATTCCTCCTTCGTTCCAGGTTGCTTCTCTCCTTGATCAGGTTCCATCCGTTGCTTCTTGTCCTGCCTTCAGGTGCTTTGGAGAATAGCTTGACCCCTTCTTCTTTGGGGCAGCCCCCAGATATTGGAAGACTGCTACCATGTCACCCCTAGCCCTTCTTTTCACTGGATTAGACATACCGGATTCCTGCAACCGTTCTTCATATGTTTTAACCTCCAGGCTTTTAATTATATTCGTTGTTGTTTTTTTTCTGCTTTCTTTCCAGAATATTTTTATATTGTGGTGACCAAAACTGGATGCAGGATTGCCAAGGCTTTATAAAGCGGTTCTAGACAAATTCCTTGTGTGTCCAATCACCTTGGCCAATACAGAATTCTATTCTAAATACCAAAGTTTAAAGGGTAAATGACTAGCTATGTAGTTTCTGGACGGCTGGATTCTGCTTTAGGAATATACCAAGCTTAGGGATGTTGTGTTTTGTTGAGGCTTCCCGTGGCTTTACCACAAAGGTGGGCAGTTCCTGTGGCCCCTTGACCAGCTCTCAGTTTCTACCCTGGTGCCTTGAGTAAGTAGACCCAACGGGCTCTTCTTACCAAGAGCTCCCAAATTAGGACTCCGCTTGGAATTAGGCAAGCCAGGCATCCTATTTCAGCCCAGCTATCGGTGTTCATCTGCATTTCTGAGTTTGCAACACCCTTTTCCCCGTATTGTGAACCAAGCCTCCTTCGCTCGTGCGAGAAGCGATGCACGCCTCGGTGGGGATTCCTCACACCCCACATTTCTCGCCCTGTCCATGTCCTGGTTGTGGGAGGCAGCAGAATGGGTGGAGGAGCAGCCCACAGAGACCACGGATGAGAAAGAAGCGAGCTTTGGAAGGGGCAACTTGAGGTCCCTTTTGGAAGTGACCAGCCGAGCTATTTATAAGTGCCACCCGATCCCAGGTGTCTCTCTCTCCCGCCCCTCCTCCCGGTGCCTCCCCTCCCCATTCTCAACTTAAAGAGCGGGGGAGGAAGACCCCAGAGTTTGGAAACAACCAGCAAGCACGGAGCAGAGGGACCCCGTCTCAGGAACTGGGATAGCTGGCCCAGCTTCATAGGTAGTCCTTGACTTAACAACAGTTCACTTAGTGACCACTTGAAGTTACAACAGTACTGGAAAAAAATGGACTTAGGACCGTTTTTCACACTTAATGACCGTTGCTATGGTCCCCATGGTCATATGATCAGAACTCAGATGCCAAAGCATACAAGGAAAATGTATTTAAAATGTTTTATCGATGTCATCTCCCGCCAGCTAGGTTGGCTAAGATGTATAAAAATCAATCCCCAAAAGGTTGGAAATGTCTAACGGAACAAGGCACATACTATCATGCATGGTGGAGCTGTAAAAAAGCACAAGAGTTTTGGCATAGGATTGGGGAAATGGTTGGAAGAAATGATGGGATTTAAAATAGACCATAGACCAGAATGGTTTTTATTGGGAATTATACCAAAAAATAATAATAAGGAAGAGTTATATTTGACAATACACATCATCACTGCAGCAAGAATGGTATTTGCCCAGAAGTGGAAAGAGAAAGAAATTTCTAGTGAAGATGAAGTAATAAATAAAATCTTGACTTGAACTGTAATAGATAGGCTAATACTAGAGATGAAAAATAAGGATGAATCGGAATATTATATACTTTGGAATAGATTTTACGGTTGGTGGGTACAGAAAGGAAGGGTTCAAGATTGAAATGAGTTGTTAAGAGGACATCTGTGACCATGAGACTTAAATTATACCAAGAATGTTGGAAGATGTAAGTAAGGATGTGTGTGTGTGTGTGTGTGTGTGTACACAAATGTATATAAGATCTATATTCTATTATATTTCACTAGAATGATGACCAAAAGTTATGTCAAAACAACTCCATCACGTTCAATGTTTTTGAAATGTTACGTTTAATTAAAAAAAATTAAAAGAAGAAAGAAACTGAGATGATCGGCAACTGACTTGCATTTACGATGGTCGCAGTGTCCCAAAAATCATGTGATTTTCCCCTTTGTGGCTTTCCAACCAGCCGAGTCCATGGAGAAGCCAGCCTCGCTCAGCAACCGGGTGGCCAACTTAAGCATAGCAGCGATTCACTGAACCAGAGAGGTCGTAAACATAGAGCAAAAGTCACTTTAAAAATTATCTCCCTTGGCAACAAATGTTGGGCTCCATTACGGTCATATGTCAAGGACTACCTGTACGCTCAGCCAACCAGGCAGGCCTCAGCTTGTGAGCCCCAACATTTCCATGGCTAAGCGAGACAGTTAAGTGAGTTTTGCCCCAATGTCACGACCTCTCTTGCCACCGTTGCTAAATGAATCGCTGTAGTTTGTCAATGAATCTGGCTTCCCCCACTGACTCTGTTTGTTGGAAGACAGCTGGCGCTCCCCTGACCCCAGGATGCTGCTTCCACCGTCATCAACATGAGTCAGTTGCCAATGCCTCTGAATTTCGATTGCGTGGCCACAGGGATGCAGCGACAGTCATCAAGTGTGAAAACGGGCAACATTTTTCAGTGCTGTTTGGTTGCTAAACGAATGGTTGCAAAGACGACTACCATACACAGCAAGCTGTCAACTCAAAAATATTTCTCTGGTCTTTTAGAGTTGCCAGCAGAAAGGGAGTGGGAGAAGCAGTGCATTCCTTAAATGCTTTCATAGATAATCTCTAGGCGACCGAAGCTTCTAGAACGCAAGATTATTACTGGAGAGCAAATATTGATGACTCTTGGCTATGGACGTGTCCCATTGCAGGCTATACATCCAGGAGGTAGGGGGAAGACCAGGGTTAAGGGTGAAATGAATGATGTGTCTTAGAGTCAGATAGCTGTCAGGGCTCCGGCATCCACACACACACACACCCCCGTTTAAATCATGGGTCTCTAGCCGCATCTCTCAGAAGTTAAAGATGATTTATTAGGAGTGAACATGCCGGTGCTACCTGGGTGTAGCCGACTCTGAGAGTGCAGATAAGTGAAGTGGGAAGACTTTGCTTCTGAAGTAGCCATGGAGCTCTTCAGTGTCTGTGGGGCTTCTCTGTCCTCCAGGTCTCCTGGACTTTCTTGGTGGGTTTTTTCCTTGAAGAGGTGTCGCTTCTCATCCAGAAAGCTTCTTCTGTTCTGGGTTAGGGTTGAACTGAAGCGGCTTTTTGGATGAGAAGCGAAACCTTTCCAATGGGGACAAAAAGCCAAACAAACCCAAGAAAGTCCAGTTGCTTTTGGAAAAAGCACCTTTGGGACATAAATATTCTCCTCCCCAGCCTTTGGCTTAGGCAGAGGACTAGTAACACACTGGTTAACTTGCCTTTCTAGTTTCGAACACATTCTTGCGCCTTACAGGCTTTGAACCCATTTCAAGTTTTTTGCAGGCTGCTACAGATCTTTTCTTGCCAGGTTTATATTTCTTTCAACTGGGAGCTTGAAGGGCTGGCTGCTTCTCTGTCCCCTTGTTGCTGGGAAGGGCCAGGCTGGGAATTTCCTTTCCCCCTGGGAGGCACGTAGAAGCCCTTGGCTCATAGCTCATCTCGGAAGTAAATGGGGTATTTTCCCCAAGGCCCAAACCAGAGCAGAAATTCAGAGTGGGGTTTTATGGGAGGTAACCTGTGAACAGGTTAAAGGATGATTGCCGGGTCTTTCCTAAAGCCCACTTGATGGGTTCTTTGGGCCAAGCCTTGGTTCTTGATCTATTCCAGTACTTGCAAACAAAGTATTTTGTATTCATTTGTCTGTCTGTCTGTCTGTCTGTCTGTCTGTCTGTCTGTCTAGCTAGCTATCCTCTATCTGTCTGCCTTCCTGTCTGCCTGCCTTCTCCATCCATGTCTGTCTGTCTGCCTGCCTGCCTGCCTGCCTGACTACCTACCTACCTACCTACCTACCTATCTATCCTCTCTCTGTTTATCCTGCCTGCCTGCCTATCATCTCTCTCTCTCTCCATCCATTGTCTGTCTGTCTGTCTGTCTGTCTATCTATTTATCTCTGTGTGTATGTTTATGTGTGTAGTGTAAAAGTAGAAAGTTGAGGCTGTAGTGGTATTATCATCATCTGTGCTAAAGAGAGACAGAAGGCAACACTTTACTGTTCCTTTTCCCCTGTTACCCCTTCCTTTTTCCTCCCTTAGTTCCTCCATTATGTTCATTTTCCTTGTATTTTATATTCTGAGTAACAGAATAACAGAGCTGGAAAGGACCTTGGAGGTCATCTAGTCCAACCCCCTGCTCAAGCAGTAGACCCTATACTATCATCCCAGTCAAATGATTGTCCAGTCTCCTCTTAAAAGCCTCCAGGGATGGAGCACCCACAACTTCTGGTGGCAAGCTGTTCCACAGGTTAATTGTCCTCCCTATCAGGTAATTCTTCCTTAGTTCTAGGCTGCTTCTCTGCTGGATTCGTTTCCATCCGTTGCTTCTTGTCTTGACGCCCTTTTCTTTCTGGCAGACCCTCAAAAATTGTAACACCGATGATCTGAAAAAAAAAAAATTCAAACAGTACTTGCAGGTAAAGTGGCAGCCCCTCCAGCAAGCCCAACCCTCCCTCGTGAGGCAGACCACTGCCCCCTCCCCAATTTCTGCACAATTCTGCAGAGCCCTTGGGCAGTTCAGAGAGCCACCCCAGCTCTCCTAGACAGTCAGGGGGGCACAGCTGTGGGGTGGGTGCTTTTGGATTTGAATGCGGCCCAGCAGAGCTTGAATTGAATTTAGAAGTACAGGCAGTCCGCGACATACGACCACACTGGGAGTCCAAGATTTCTGTTGCTAAGTGAGTTTTGACTCACTTTACGACCTTTCCTGCTACAGTGGTTAAGCAAATCATTGCCGTTGTTACATTAGCGGCACTTTCATTGTTAAATGAATCGGATTTCTGCTGGTCAGAAGGTTGCAGAAAGACACACACACACCCGACACTGCAACCGTCATAAATACAAGCCAGCTGCCAAGAGGCTGAAGTTTGATCACGCGAGCACAGGGGATGCAGCGGCCATAAGTGTGGGAAAACGGCCATAAGTCAACTTCTTTTCAGTGCTTGTTGTAACTTCAGTCAGTCACCAAATAATCCGTTGTAAGGAGAGCACTCTGTACAGAACATTTTTTAAAGAACAGTTTAGGTTGGGGAGTGGCATTGCAGGACAGGCCAAGCGCTCCTCCACTCCGACAAAATAACATTGATGGGGTCTTTTGGGGGTCTGCCATAATATGACCTTGAAAAAAACATGCTTCCAAAAACTCAGGTGCACAAATCCTTTCTTGAGCTCTGCCCCCATCTGCCACACCTGAGGTCTCACATTGCCTCTGCCTCTTGCCAATGGAACAGGAAACAAGAAGTAAAAAATTGAATTCATTTTTCAACCCACCCCCACCCTTGTGTACCTGTCCTGCAAATAAATAAACGATAGAAACTTTCCTGGAGAGGCTAGGAAAACCCAAGACATTATTCCACATGTTCGAAGACAGCTGCACAGCTTTTGCTACCGTGCAAGCTTTGAAAGCAAGGCCTCTTCCTTCCAGTTTCATAACATTTGCCTGCTAAAACAGGTGTCTGAAACTCTAGTGGTCAAAACTGTCCCAAGTGGGACAAGTCCATTGGCCAAGGGCCACGACGACAGATCCTTTCTGTTGAAAGAAGAATCTGTTAACGAGTCAAAAATCACAATTCACCGTAAAATATAAATTTATTTTTAAATATTTTGCAGGGGGGTGGGGAAACATAGGTATCTCAATTTGGTCACAGCTGGCAGCGTTTTTCATAATCATAAAGTTTTTTCTTTAATTCATATTTATATGCCATCCTTCTCCAGAGACTCAGGGCGGCTTACAATTTTTGGAGCACAACCCAATGCGCTCAGCAATAGCCTTCCTTCCACTTTATATGCCTGCTTATTACTAGGGCTTTTCGGTCCCCACAAGCGGCATTTTTACAAAGTCAGCTTATTGCCCCCAACAATCTTGCGTCCTCAATTTACCTACCCCGAGAGGATGGAAGGCTGAGTCAACCTTGAGCCTGGTGGGATTCGAGCCTGCACTAATTGCAGGCAGCTGGAACTCAGTGCTAGGTGTTTAACAGCCTGCACCACCAAGGCTCTATGGGGCTTTTTTGTTTTCCAGGTCGTATCTGTTCTGACCAAGGCTTCCTGAGACAGTAACAATCACCCGCTGCTCCCAAAAACCTTGTTTTTATTTCAATGGCTGTGAATTATATGCATTCACAGCTGGTAATGAGTCCCAAACAGTTTATGAATAGTCCAACAGAAGTCGGCCACAGTCTTTCTGGATAAGGCTGATAAGCACCCACCTTTATCACCCTTGAAATGCTGCCAGCGACTAAATTGCCAATTAGCTGTACAAGGCCAAACGGAGCACCAAGTCAACACGGAGCTTCAGAGTTTAAACCGACTGGAGCGAACAAAGTTGCTTCCTGCAAAGGCTCATGTCCCTTTGCTTCTCCTTTATGTCTTATGGGAGGGGCCAATCACCTCCAAGCCTTACTCCCGAGTCATCTCTTTTGTTTTAACTGTTTTTTGCCTTCTGGCAGCTCTGCGTAAACGCACACTGGGAACAGCCTCCCCTTGTTCCTCGGCCTCACTGCTGTCAGATTCTGGAGGCTCCGGAGTCTGCACATAACTCTCAGATGGCCCTGGCCCCATCTCTGTGTCCGACTCAGATCCCTTGTCCGAGTCCTCCCCAGACTCCAGGGCTGGCCCGGGCTCCTCCACACTGTCCGACTCTGCTGCCAGCTCCACAGGCCGCCGGCAGACCACAACAATACCTAGGAAATCTAGGCAACCAACCCCATGAAAAGAACCCCTGCAGGATCGGGCTAAGTCGAATTGTCAAGCTCCACTTTCTTGCAGCCCAGAAGAGCATTTCTTAAAACTGCCTGTTCTGGAGTCCAAGGCATTTTTTTTGGAGGGCCATGTGTCAACTTAGGTCCATTTCTGGTCAATTTCTTTGTTTCCTCCAAAGAGGAACGTCTCTGCGCCAGCAGGTCATGCCAGATTTCTCCGTCAGCAGCTGGCTTCTTTGCTGTCCTCCTTTCCACCATCACAGAAAAGGCCGTCTCTTGCCCATTGATGGCTGCTGTTTGGAGACGTGCCCCCACACACACACACACACACACACACTGTTGATCCTTGCCAGCTGCCACCCGCCTGGTCTCGCCAGATGTCCTTAGTGGAGCTGGCTGTGGCTGGGCCTTGCCCTCCCCTCCCCAAAAGTGGCTTCCTTAAGGCCACCGTGCCAAGGGGTTGGACTAGAAGACCTCCAAGGTCCCTTCCAGCTCTCCCTATTCTCTTATTCTGCTGGTCTCTTCCTCTTGGTTCAGCTCTGCTGCAAGGCTTTCCAAAGGGCTGGTCTCCCCCCCCCTCCCCACTGGAGCCTCCTCCTCCTCCTCCTCCTCCTCCTCCCTCTGCCTGGCTGCAGCATAGCCAAGCTCCTTGGGGACTTTCTCTTGCTGTCCAACCCATCAGCGCATGAGGTTTCCATGCTCTCTGCAGCTGACGTGGTTCCCTTTCTCCTGCCAGTTCCTGCTCTGCAACCCCTCTCCTCTCCCAGACGAGCCTGATTTATGGGCCATATGGCAGGAGAGCTCACAGCTTTTGTGGCTCAGCCCTGGCAAAAGCCTGGGAAAGCCGACGGTGGGCTGCTCCAGAAATGGCTGCAGAATCCAACTGTGGGTGAAGCTCCACGGAGGAAGAGGCATCTGGGGCTGGCGTGGTTTCTGTCTGTTGTCTGTATGTCTGCGTCTCTGTCTCTGTTTCTCTCTGTCTCTGTCTGTCTATCTCTGTGTGTGTGTGTGTCTCTCTCTGTCTCTCTGTCTCTCTCTGTGTGTCTCTCTCTCTCTGTGTCTCTCATCTATATGTCTATCTCTATATCGCTTGGCCAATAAAGAATTGTATTTTGTTCTCTATATGTCTGTCTATATCTATCCTATCTATCCCTGTCTCTCTTATCTCTATATCTGTCTATCTGTCTCTATGTCTGTCTATCTCTATCATCTATCTGTGTATCTGTCTCTTCTCTATGTCTGTCATCTATCTGTCTGTCTCTCTGTCTGTCTATCTATCTATGTCTGTCTACATCTACATCTCTATCTATCTCTGTCCTGTCGGTCTGTCTCTCCCCCACCCCTCAGGCCTTCCCCTGTCTCGCCTCATGTCAGAAATGAAGGAACTAGAAGAGGGGAAATTATTAATGTAATATTTTAGAAATGTAAAAAGCTCTATTAAAATAATAGTTTTATATAATTCCAGCCACGTTAGATTCACGTTTAATAGCAGAGACATTTCTGACTAGAGGTCATCGTAAAAGACAGAGACTGGTTTGACTAGAGCCACATTCGCAGTCAATACAGGTAGTCCTTGGCTTACCACAGTTCATTTAGTGACCGTTCAAAGCGACGCAGCGTTGGGGGGGGGAAAGGAATTTTACGACAGTGTTTCACAGTTACGGACTTTGCAAGCATCCGCGGTCATGTAATCCAAATCCAGCCCCTTGGCAACGGGATCGTATTTGTGACGGCCGCAGTGTCTTTGTCGCACCGAGTTGTGCGTAGGGAACAGTAAGGCGGCAGCGGGGCATTGTGCAGCCTGAACTCACAACTCGAGTTGATCGCTTTGCTGAGAGGCTTTACGACCAAAAGGCTCTCTAAGGAATTTGGAGTTTATAAGGACTAGAACCTTTTTTTGTGACTTTAAGATGGGGGGGGACTTCAACTCCCAGGGATTCTGGGAATTGAAGTCCCCCCAATCTTAAAGGGGCCAGGGTTGAAAAACAAGGGAACTATTCTGCCTTCCTCCAGCGGCTCCCAAACAAACACGGAGAGACCTTCTCTCCCTCCCTTCTTTCCCTCACTCCCTTCTTTCCCTCCCTCCCTTCTTCCTGTCAAAAGCCGCACAAGCGCAGACTTCCAGGGAAGAAATGGCCAATTCAACACGTGGGGCCCTGCTTCCTGGGAAGCCACCCACCATTGTGTTGTTGCAGGGTGGGGAGGTGGTGGGGAAACAACACAATGCCCAGCCTGGATTTGAGTGTCGCTTCCGCCTTAAAGGCTTGACTTAATGTGGAATGTTGGGCTTCCCAAAAAACCTCTCCCCTCTTGCCCCTCCTCTGTATGTGTGTCTTCTGCAGAAGGTATCCAGGAAAAAAGTTTTCGGTCTGTTGGCTTTGTAATATACAATTATTCCTCCAGAGAGTCTCTTTTTTGGGGAGGTGTCATTTGGGTGTTGTTTCCCCCTCTAAATCTTATTAAATTGGGATTTTGTACAGGGTGGGTTTGATGGGGCTTCAGGGAATGGTAAGGTTCCTTATCTGGTTTAGCAAGGGTCTCCCAACTTTGGCAACTTTAAGACTTGTGAACTTCAGCTCCCAGAATTCCTGACCTAACATGACTGGAGGAAGAATTCTGGGAGTTGAAGTCCACAAGTCTTAAAGCTGTCAAGTTTGAAGACGCCTGGTCTATCATCTGTCTGTTGTCTCCCCATCCATCCATCCATCCCTATCCATATATCCATCCATCCATCCATCATCTATCACAACGGTCTTCAAACTTGGCAAGTTTAAGACTGGTGGACTTCAACTCCCAGAATTCCTGAGCTAACATGACTGGAGGAGGAATTCTTGAGTTGAAGTCCACAAGTCTTAAAGTTGCCAATATTGGATACCCCTGATGGTTGTCTGTCTGTCT
This sequence comes from Naja naja, assembly GCA_009733165.1. Classification (NCBI taxonomy): domain Eukaryota; kingdom Metazoa; phylum Chordata; class Lepidosauria; order Squamata; family Elapidae; genus Naja; species Naja naja. Next base: position 7,664,905 of record CM019151.1, on the reverse strand, counting down.
GTCTGTCTGTCTGTCTGTCTGTCTGTCTGTCTGTCTATCGTCTCCCCATCCATCCATCCATCCATCATCTATCACAAGGGTCTTCAAACTTGGCAAGTTTCAGACTTGTTGACTTCAACTCCCAGAATTCCTGAGCTAACATGACTGGAGGAGGAATTCTGGGAGTTGAAGTCCACCAGTCTTAAAGCTCTCAAGTTTGAAGACCCCTGATCTATCGTCTGTCTGTCTGTCTATCGTCTCCCCATCCATCCATTCATCCATCCATCCTCTATCACAACGGTCTTCAAACTTGGCAAGTTTAAGACTGATGGACTTCAACTCCCAGAATTCCTGAGCTAACATGACTGGAGGAGGAATTCTGTGAGTTGAAGTCCACAAGTCTTAAAATTGCCAATATTGGAGACCCCTGATGATTGTCTGTCTGTCTGTCTGTCTGTCTGTCTGTCTGTCTGTCTGTCTGTCTGTCTGTCAGTCAGTCAATCATCTCCCCATCTATCCCTATCCATCCATCCATCATTTATCTCAAGGGTCTTCAAACTTGGCAAGTTTCAGACTTGTTGACTTCAACTCCCAGAATTCCTGAGCTAACCTGACTGGAGGAGGAATTCTGGGAGTTGAAATCCACAAGTCTTAAAGCTCTTAAGTTTGAAGGCTCCTGTGGTTGAGGAAGGCAAAGGTATATCCCCAGGTAGTCCTTGACTTACAAATTCAATTGAACCCCCAAACGTCTGTCGTTGTCAGCAAGATGTTTGTTAAGTGACTTTTGTATGCCCTTTCTGGCCACAGATTGTTAAGTGAATCACTGCACTTTAACCTGGTTGTTAAGTGAATCTGGCTCCCCTTTGACATTGCTTGGCAGAAGGTCTCAAAAGGGGGATCACGTGACCCTCCCTCCAGGACACTGCAAGCGTCATAAATACGAGTCAGTTGCCAAGCCCCTGAATTTTGATTAGGTGACTGTGGGGATGCTGCATTGGTCGTAAGTGTGAAAAACAGTCCCACGTCCCTTTTTCCAGTGCCGCTGTAACTCTGAACGGTCACTAAACGAACTGCTGTAAGTCAAGGTGTACCTGTACAGGTATATAGCTATATGGCTAGTCCTTGACTGGCGGTTCAAAGTTATCACGGCACCAGAAAAGCTGGTTTACGGTCAGTACTCGCACTCCAATCGCAGCATTCCCCATGGCCGCGTGATCAAAATTCAGGCACTTGACGCTTGGCCTGTGTTTATGATGTTTTCTGCAGTCACGCAGTCGCCATTAGGGAACCACCAAGCCAATTTCTGACACGTAAAGTCAATAGGGGAGGCCAGATTTATCTAACAACCGTGTTATTAACAATTGCAAGGATTAGCTTATCAGCCATGTCAAAGTTGAGTGTGACTATCTTAACCACTTCGCTCAGCAATGGAAATTCTTTTACTTTTTATTTTTATTAAATATTTTTTATTTTATTTTACAACAAATCCATCTTTCGGTTATACAGTGTGTCGGCTGGTACATATATCTTGTGCAAATATTTATATTTAGTGTGCATTTCTTACTATGATTACATTCATTCTAAAAACTACTCAGCCTTATATATCTTATCATTATAACAATATTCATTTAACTTCATACTCTATTTTCCAACCACTTATAAAATAAATCCCATATCCTAATATTCTGCTTGTTCTTTAATTGCCAATGTTAATCTACTCATTTCTTTCCAATATTCTTTTCTTTCATTTCTTTCCAATATTCTCATGCTCACCTCTTCCTCTATCGGAATCTTTTCATTTTTCCAATTTTGAGCAAATACTATTCTAGCTGCTGTTATTATGTGTATGATTATATTATACTATAATTGCACTTAACAATAAACTTAAGGACCACCATCAGTGAGCTGTTGGACAGTATTACTTGGTCTGTTGTGAGGATGCTTGTGTGTTTTTAGGAGGCGGGGAATTTTGGTGGATGGCGAGGTGTTTGGGGCTTGTCATGTGTGTGTGCATGTTGAGTCTGGCCTCTGGGTGTGTTATGAATTTCATTGTATGTATACTGTGCATATATGTACAATGACAATAAAGAATTCAATTCAATTCAAATTAAATATGTTTTTTACTATAATTTTTGGGTAAAATCCCAAATGAAAATGGAAATTCTTTTATATATATATAAAAAAAATTGTGTGTGTAATATTTATATATATAAAACGGAAAGTCTTTTATATATATAAAATTCTTGGTGTGTGTGTGTGATTTTATATATATGTGTGTGTGTATATATATGTGTGTATATATGTATGTGTGTGTATGTGTGTGTGTGTATATATATATATATATATATATATATGTGTGTATGTGTGTGTGTGTGTGTGTGTGTGTGTTCATAGATTTTCACGGTAAGGTATGTAGGTCTTGGTGTATTGGTCTTGTTCCGTAAGATTGAGAATACCTGGAAACATAAATCTCATCCGTCATCTTCAGGCTGGTGTCTTCACCGTTCTTCTGGGAGAAGTGTGATGTGGCTTTTTCCCTTTAAACTCCAGAGTTGGCTGTGTTGTTGTTTCTGGAGTTTAAAAGGAAAAAGCTTCTATCACACACTCTCCCAGAAGAAGCTGAAGACACCAGCCTGAAGAGGACGGATGAGATTTCTCTAAAATGCTGAGGTATTCTCAATCTTACAATCTACACAGGACAAGACCAATACACCAAGATCGATTTGTATGTATGTATATGTATGTATATGTGATGTGTGTGTATATATATATATATATATATATATATATATATATATATATATATACATATACATATACACACACATACATATATATACATACATACATACATACTTATACTATACATATACATATATACATACACACACACACACATATATATATATATATACATACACATACGTACATACATACATATATGTTTTTGTAGATTTTCATGGGCAAAGGTATGTAGGTCTTGGTGCATTGGTCTTATCCGTGTAAGATGAGAATTTGCTGACGCTCGACGAGATCCCACTCGCCATCTTCAGGCTGGTGTCTTCGGCTTTGTGCTTGTGCACCAGCCTGAAGATGGCAAGTGGGATCTCGCCAACGCCGCCAAGATCTCTCAATCTTACACGGATAAGACCATACACCAAGACCTATGTATGTATGTATGTATGTATGTATGTATAATTTTTGTATAAAAATATTGAACACAGTGCAACCATCCTGGCGTTTCCTCTGCCATACATACTAAAATAAAAACACACAAATAACATACATATTATTTATACATTACTAATTTTGTTGCCATTATTTTGATCACAATACTCCTTTTAGTTTCATCTATAAGTGTCACATTTTGGGTCTATTTATCCTAGCTCTTTTATGTTCCGACTTCCACCTCTTGCTTCCAGCCATCTGTAAAATCTTTTCCATATATCATTGTACTCAGTTTCTCCTTTATTTTTTAGTTCTCATCTAATTCTGTGCAAACCAGTATTTTCTTTATTATCTCTCTTCTAGAGGTGTATTTTCGCTCTTCCATTGCTGGGCATATACCATTCTTGCTGGTGTCAGGATGTGTAGTATTAAAGAAATTGACCCTATTCTATAGCCCTCTGTTGTAATTCCTAATAAAAACAATTCTGGGTTGAATTCTAGATGTTGTCCCACCATGTGTTCTACCCACTTCACTTAGAAACGGAAATTCTGATCTCAATTCTGGTAACAAGACAAGGACTATTAGCTGTAGGCAGAGGTGGTATTCAAAGCAGGTTCTGACCAGTTCTGGAGAACCAGTAGTGGAAATTTTGAGTAGTTCAGAGAACTGGCAAATCTCACCTATGACTGGCCCTGCCAACCCCATCTATTCTCTGCCTCCCAAGTCCCAGCTGATTGGCTGGGTCTTCTTTGGTTGCCCTGCACAGGAGAATGGAGCTGGAAATAGAGATTTTGCAGTATCCTTCCCCTGGAGTGGGGTGGGAATGGAGATTTTGCAGTATCCTTCCCCTGGAGTGGGGTGGGAATGGAGATTTTGCAGTATCCTTCCCCTGCCATGCCCACCAGGCCATGCTCACCAAGCCACACCTCCCCAAGTCATGCCCACAGAACCGGTAGTAAAAAAAATTGAATTTCACCACTGGCTTTTGGCTGTTTCAGCCATGTAGCCAGCAGACTGGCAAGGAAGATTCGTTTTTTGAGTTTGGATGGCACCTCTTTTCTCCCGTCCAAATTCACCTCTCCTTGCCTCTTGTCTTCCACAGACTCTCTAAGGATGAATGGTTCCAATGTGGCCAACACAACCCCCCCTGCGGCTCCCCCGGCGAAATCCAAGGAGGACCAAGTCGTGAACGGCCACGATGAGAAGGAGAGCAACCCCTTTGCGGAATACATGTGGATGGAGAATGAGGAGGACTTCAACCGGCAGGTGATGCCACCAAGGGACACCCCCCCCCAAAAAATCTGAGCCTCCACTCGCTTTGAAAAGCACCTGGGCGGAGCCAGTTGCAATGGAAACGAGCGGAGGAGATGAGGCCATAACCTGTCACAAGCTGTAGGGTATAAACTTGAGTCCTTCAACAGCAGAAGAACTCTTGTTCCGTGATGTGGTTCGTGGGCGGGTGCGCAGTCTCACAGCTGTGGGCCTCTGGGTCTTCTCCCCATGTGGGTAGGATGCCCTCTGGGCTTCATGGTGAGGGAAGAAGGGAGCTGCCAATCTGGATGCCCTTCCGTGAGCACAGAGCCCAGCAAACACATTCCAGCTCGGAGCCTCTGTAGCGAGAATGCGAGCCAGGAAGGCTAGACTTGCAATCTGATCTTGGCTGGAACCTTCTTGGACAAGTTTTCCCTCTCCCCTCCCCTGATGCTAGATTTCCCTGCCTTAACGAGGCTGGGCAGAAGCAGAATAACGAGTTGGAAGGGACCTTGGAGGTCTTCTAGTCCAACCCCCTGCTCAAGCAGGAAACCCTATACCAGTGGTGGCTAACCTTTTTAGACTCCTGTGCAATGTGCGCGGGTCCCCCATGCCTCCTGCGCATGCACGGGAGATATTTCCCCCCCCCCACTGCCCCCTTACCTGCACTGCACCTCCCAGCTGATTTTTGGCCTGTTTGAGGCCTTTTTCAGCCTGCCAGAGGCTTGAGGGAAGCCTCTACAGGCTTTGCAGGCCAAAAAATGGGCCTGTTTCATCACTTCCGGTATTTCCGGAAATACAGGAAGTGACAAAACAGGCCTATTTTTCATCCTACAAAGCCTGCAGAGGCTTCCCTCAAGCCTCTGGCAGGCCGAAAAAGGCCCAAAAATCAGCTGGGAGGGCGCGCGCATGCACAGTGAGGTAAGTTTGCCTGGGGCTCGCGTGCCCGCACAAATGGCTCTGCGTGCCACCTGTGGCATGTGTGCCATAGGTTCGCCATCACGGCCCTATATCATTCCAGACAAATGGCTGTCCAGTCTCTTCTTAAAAACCTCCTGTGTTGGAGCATTCATACCTTCTGAAAGCAGGCCATTGCATTGGTTAATTATTCTCACCATCAGGAAATTTCTCCTTAGGTCAAGGTTGGTCGTCTCCTCAGTTATTTTCCATCTGTTGTTTCTTGTTCAGCCTTCAGCTGCTTTGGAAAATTGGTTGGACCCCTCTTCTTTGTGGCAGCCCCTAAAATATTAGAACTCTGCTATCATGTCACCCCCTAGACATGACAGCATGTTTTTTCAGATCCCTTGTAGATAGTTCACAAGTTGCTTTAGACTTCTGACAACAGCCAACCAAACATGGCAGCTTTAAGACTTGTGGACTTCAACTTCCAGAATTCCCCCAGCCAGCTTGGAATTCTGGGAGTTGAAATCCACAAGTCCTTAAAGCTGCTAAGCTTGGGGACCCCTGAATTTGGGAGGGAGGAGAAGCAGCACTTTATCACTGGGGAATAAAAGTGTGTAATGCAGGGGTTCCCAAACTTGGCAACTTTAAGACTTGTGGACTTCCAACTCCCAGAATTCTCCAGCCAGCATAGCTCACTGACTGGTAAGAAACTAAAGAAGCTTCTTGGATGAGAAGCGAAATGTTTTCAAGGAAAGAAACTTAAGAAAGTCCAGTTGCCTTTTGGAGAAAAAATAAAAGCCCTTTGGGTTAACCGTCGGAGGATCCTCTTTGTAAAGGAGGCCAAGATTTTGCCTCTGAGCGGGGCAGCGGTAGCCCTTGGATGCGGTCCCAGCAGACCCTGTCAAAACAGAGCTTAAACCAGAGGTCTCTAAACTTGGCAACTTTAAGGCTTGTGGACTTCAACTCCCAGAATACTCCAGCCAGCATTCAGGGAAAGTGTCAGGCTAACAGAACTTTTCCCATTCAATCAACTAGAATGAACTTCTGAAAACGTATCAAAACGTATCAAAAGGAATCCTTTATTGAGATGAGACAATTCATGGAGGGGTTAAAAGCAGCGCCTAAGGTCTCTCAGGCATGCAGAGATAGATAAGGGAGTTTAAAACCCCTCCCCTTGATGTGTATTTAGTAAAACAAAGAGCCAACATGTTAATTCCCCCACCCCTTTTAGAATGATCTTTTTCAGAGTTTCCCAGGACACATCTCACTGTGGAATTTTTATGGTCTCTTCATCTCCTGGCTGTCTCTCCCAGAGGTGATAGGTTCTGGCCATCTGGGTTTCATCCCTCCATTGTATCATGTGTAGGTTATACAAATTCGATATAAGATTAAATATATTCAGGTTACATCAAGAAGGATTTCATTATCAGTCTCCCTCCGCCTTCTTTCATTGAAGAAATGACAGATACATGGATCTGACATCCTGCCCTCCTTAAAAAACAGATAGGTCTACCTGGAAAAACAAAATTCATGTGTTACATTTGCAATTTAGGATGGTTTATCAGGGTATTTTAGGTGGAACTTTCATAGTAATGTGGGTGCTTTCACATGTCGTTTGGCTACCCACTCATTTTCTGAGGAAGGAAGGTGTTTCCAAGGTACTAAATATTGTGTGGATCCACGGTGAGTGTGCGAATCAAGGATATCTTTAATTTCAAAATGTTGTTCCCCATGTACCATGATGGGAGTTGGAGGTGTGGGAAGGGGGTCTGAGGTTTGAAGTGATCTCCGGTTTGAGCAAGCTGCAGTGAAATACTGGATGAATCTGCCTAAGTGTTTTGGGAAGTCAAAGCTCTACCATCACGGGGTTAATAATTCTGGAGATGGGGAATGGGCCAATGAATTTTGGCCCTAGTTTCTTAGAGGGTTGTAATGATTTTAAGAATTTTGTGGACAAATATACACGGTCCCCAATCTTGAAAGGTTTAGGATTGCAGCGTTTTTTGTCAGCTTGAGCTTTAAAAACTACTCTAGCTTCCTGTAAAGATAATCTTACCACTGACCACATGGCTTGTAAGTTATTTATCCACTCCTTAAGGGAGGGGATTTCAGGTTCTTTGGTGAGTAGTTCCGGCATGGGGTTGAATTCTTGGTGCGTGGCTACCTGGAATGGGGCGAACCCCGTGCTGCTATGGACTGAGTTATTGTATGCTACCTCTGCAAAAGGAAGAAGGTCAGTCCAATTGTCCTGTTGGTAATTAATATAGCATCTTAAATATTGTTCTAATACGCTGTTCACTCTCTCTGTCGATCCATCCGTCTGGGGGTGACTTGATGACAACCCAATAGGTTTAAAAACGCCCGCCAAAATTTGGATGTGAACTGAGCACCCCTATCTGAGATAATCCATTGGGGAGCTCCATGAAGGTGATAAATGTGTATTAGAAACATCTTTGCCAATGCCTTGGCAGTTGGGATCTTTTGGCATGGAATAAAGTGAACCTGTTTGGAAAAAAGATCAGTTACAACCCAAATGACAGTATTTCCAGCACTTTCGGGAAGCTCCACTATAAAGTCCATAGAAATCTCTTTCCAGGGTGCAGAAGGGTCTGCTACTGTCTGTAAAAGTCCAGGAGATTTTCCTTGTCTTCTCTTTGCAGCAGCACAGGTGGGGCAGCTCGCAACATAGTTTTCAATGTCCTTTTGAGAGACAGCCACCAAAACTGTCTTTTGATGAGGTGCAGGGTTTTTACAAACCCAAAGTGTCCCGCTATTTTGGAGTCATGGCAGCGTTTCATGAGATCCATTCTCTGGCTTGCAGGGACATAAAGTTTGTTTTCTACCCAGGCCAGTCCATCTTTGAGTAAGCAAGTGTTTTTGTTAGCCTGGAGCCAGTCGTCCTTAAGTAGTGCCTCCTTAAATATTGACGTCGTTGTGTCTTCAGTCAGTGATGATTTTTTTTTCTCTTGTGCCCGGGTGATTACTTTGGCTGCTAGTTGGGTCGGGTGGATCATTGGTTTTATAACCTCAATCTTTTTGCTGTTGTATTGGGGTTTTCTGGACAGTGCATCTGCTAAGAAGTTCTTTCTCCCAGGAAAATATTTGAGAGTGAAATTAAACCGTTTAAAATATTGAGCCCACCTTGCTTGTTTTTCGGAGAGTTTCCGTGGATTTCTCAGGGCTTCCAGATTTTTGTGATCAGTCCATACTTCAAAGGGGATTTGGTTTCCTTCCAGGAAATGTCTCCATGTGAGCATTGCCCACCGCACAGCATCTGCCTCTTTCTCCCATATGGCCCATCTTTGCTCGGTTTCCGTCAGTTTCTTGGATGTATAAGCGCATGGTTGTAATTGTCCATTTCCATTCTTTTGGAGGAAGACTGCTCCAACTGCAACATCACTAGTGTCTGCTTGGATGACAAAAGGTTGTTCAGGATCTGGGTGCTTAAGGACCGGTTCTGCTGAGAATAGACGTTTGAGTTTTTCGAATGCCGCTTGGCATTCCATTGTCCAGATAAGGGGTTGCCTTGGTTTGGGTTTCTCCCCCCCTTCGTTTTTAGCAAGTTCGTGATAGGGAGGGCGATGTTTGCAAAAGCTGGAATGAACTGGCGATAAAAGTTCGCAAACCCCAGGAAGCTTTGCAGTTGCTTGCGTGTATGAGGTGGGTCCCAGTCCATGACAGCTTCTACTTTCTGTGGGTCCGTCTCTATTCCCTCGTGGGATATTCTATACCCCACGTAGTCAATTTTTTCTTGGTGGAATTCGCATTTAGAGAGTTTTGCATATAGTTTAGCATCTAAGAGTTTTGTGAGGATTGCACGGAGTAGCTTGATGTGTTCTTCCATTGTTTCCGTGTAGATTAAAATATCATCAAGATACACTAGAACTTCTTTATATAAAAATTCATGAAAGGTTTCATTGATCAATTGCATAAACACGGCAGGTGTTCCTTGCAGTCCAAAAGGGAGCACTTTAAATTGGTAGCATCCCAATGGAGTTTAAAAGCTGTCTTCCACTCATCCCCTTCCTTTATTCTGATGCAGTAATGTCTCTCGTAGGTCTAACTTTGAACAAATTTTTCCTTTCAAGAGGTGGGCTAACATGTCCTTCATGAGGAGGAGTGGATCCATATTCTCTGTGCAAATTGCATTTAATTTTTTGTAATTAACACACAAACGTACGGAGCTATCTTTCTTCTCGCGGAATAACACTGGGGCAGCTATTTTTGGTCGGGTGGGTTCAATGACACCCCTTTTTAAATTTTTATCAATAAATGCTCTGAGTTCTTTTAGTTCTCTGGGAGACATGCAGTACATTTGTGGTTTTGGGAGTTTAGCCCCTGGTAGGATTTCAATAGCGCAGTCTGTGACGTGATGGGGTGGTAGTTCATCACAAGCTTCCTCGCTAAATGCTTGGGCCAGATCCTAGTACTCGTTGGGGATGTTAATGCGTTCAACCGACTGTCCGGTCATGGCTGACTCTCTGTTCTCTGTTCCTTTCTTTATCCTTTCTTCTGGGCTATTTGCAAATAATACGTCTCTCTGGAATTGTACGGTTCCTCTCCTCCAATTTATTTTTGGATTCCGTTTCCGCAGCCATGTGAGGCCTAGGACTAGCGGCTCTTCCATTCCTGGGGCTACAATGAATGTGAGCATCTCACTATGGTTCCCTAGTCTTATTTTCAATGGTTCTGTGGTAAACCTAGCTGGCTCCCCACTATAGTTCCATCTAATTGGCAGAAAGCGATGGGATTTTCCATTTCTTTCAGTTGGATTCCCAATTTCTCTGCAAGGGGTTTATTAGGCATCGGGTGCATCCCGAATCCAGCAACGCTGCAACTTCCTCCCCCTTCCCTCGGCTGGGGATAAACAGTCTTAGGGGTAGAGTAATTGGTTCAATTGGGTTGCTTACCAGCGGGTCATCTTCCAGATCGCTTTCGGACTGGCTCAGGTCTCCTCGGAGCATTGGGGATTCTTCCTCTGGGTTGGGTGGGATCGGAATCCCACAGCTACTCAGCCCCTCAGGCCAGTCTCCTTTCCTCGAGGGCTGGATGTTCCAGGTTTCACCCCTGATGGGTGGTCTGGCTTTCTGGCAGGGGTTTTCGAACGTCATTCTGCTGCGCGTTGTCCCTCCTTTCCACACTTAAAGCAACCAAACGTTCTTGGAGTCATGGTGGTTTGGAGTTTGAAAACTTCCCGTTTCCCCTGGGGTGGGGATCTTTTCCAAAACTTGCCACTGCAGTACCGGTTACGAGTCATGTCTATCTCAGCTTCCTCTGCCATCATGTACCATTCATGCAGGAGGTTTGGGGGCCCACGGGCCAGGCAGGCAGCGTATAGGTTGTCATTTAGCCCATCTTTGAACCAACAGACTAGGATATCCTCTGGCCAGTCGACTCGGCCGGCCAAGTCATGCCTTGGTGGTGCAGGCTGCTAAATGCCTAGCACTTAAGTTCCAGCTGCCTGCAATTATTGTAGGCTCGAATCCCACCAGGCCCAAGGTTGACTCAGCCTTCCATCCTCTCGGGGTAGGTAAACTGAGGACCCAAGATTGTTGGGGGCAATAAGCTGACTTTGTAAAAATGCCGCTTAGTAATAAGCAGGCATATACAATGGAATGAAGGCTATTCCTGAGCACATTGGGTTGTATCCCAAGAATTGTAAGCCACCCTGAGTCTTCAGAGAAGGGCGGCATATAAATCTAATTTAAAAAAAATTCCTCAGTGTATTCGGCTACCGGGCGACGGCCTTGCTTTACGACTCTGATGCCGTCTCGGGCTTTTCTATCAGCGAGAGGGTCTTCGAAGCAGTGGTGTAGGGCCGTCATGAAGCGGTCGAGGTTCCTTAATTCCGGGGCGTTGACGTTGTGGAGTGTCACCATCCATCTGGCTGCTGCCCCTTCATGGGCCAGTGTGATGACTCGTATTCGGGATCCCTGGGTTGGGAAATTCTGCCCGTATTCTTGCATGTAGGTGAGGACTTGTGCCAGGAAAAATCCCAGTTTCTGGGAGTCTCCATCGAATTTTGCTCCCAGGGGTAGGACCTTCCTCTGCAGTTGTATGTCTCTGGGTTGGCCAGGGTTAATCCCCTGTTCTGGGGTGGTTAGGAGTCAGGTACCTGGTATGGCTGCTGGTTCTTCAGCTTGTCCCGCTGCCGATCGTTCTCAGCTGAATCCGGGTTAGCGGCTCGGGTTCTCTCATTTTCTGGTTCCCTCGCTCTCCTGCGTTGGCGTCCTGGTGCCTCCCTCACCTCGAGGTTCTCCAGGGCTTCCCTCACAAGGCGATTTATGTACTGTCTCAGTCGGTTGTCGGCCGCTGGCTCCTCGTCCCATTCTTCCTGATCTGATAGGGCCTCCAGCTCCAATTTCCACCCGGGTTTACAATTACCCCGAGTGAGGGTTACTCCCCTGGTTCTTCCATCCCAGCTATCTCTCTTTCCTACACCTATAGACCACCGGGGCTTTGTGGAGGTTTCGTAGGCAGCTTTGCTATCTTCGATGGGGTGCACCGAGTCAGTGTCTGGCTGGGTAACTGTCGGCGTTTCTCCCCAGCATTTGGCTTCCCCTTGGTCCTTGCTGTACTCAGACATTTTCCTTTTCCTTTTTTCTTTTGCAGGGTCCCCTCGGCAGAGTGAAGGTTTTTTTTTAAAAAAAATTTCCTCTCCGGGCTGACCTCTATTGCAGACGCTGCTTTATGTCAGGCTACAGAACTTTTCCCATTCAAGCAACTAGAATGAACTTCTGAAAACGTATCAAAACGTATCAAAAGGAATCCTTTATTGAGATGAGACAATTCATGTAGGGGTTAAAAGCAGCGTCTAAGGTCTCTCAGGCATGCAGAGATAGATAAGGAAGTTTAAAACCCCTCCCCTTATCTTGATGTGTATTTAGCAAAACAAAGAGCCAACATGTTAATTCCCCCACCCCTTTTTAGAATGATCTTTTTCAGAGTTTCCCAGGGCACATCTCACTGTGGAATTTTTATGGTCTCTTTATCTCCTGGCTGTCTCTCCCAGAGGTGATAGGTTCCGACCATCTGGGTTTCATCCCTCCATTGTATCATGTGTAGGTTATACAAATTTGATATAAGATTAAATATATTCAGGTTACATCAAGAAGGATTACATTCAGTCTCCCCCTTTTCTTCTTTCATTGATGAAATGACTGATACATGGATCTGACAGAAAGTGGAACAACTGTACTGCAGGCTGTCTTCAGGACTCCCCTCCCTCCCCGCAGCCACCCGAATTTCAAAAGCTGGCTTTGGACTTCGTATAGACCAGAGGTCTCCCAACTTGGCAACTTGAAGACTTGTGGACTTCAACTCCCAGAATTCTCCAGCCAGCTATGAAGTTGAAGTCCACAAGTCTTCAAGTTGCCAAGTTTGGAGACCTCTGGCATAATGGAATAGCTCAGACCAGCCCCCTGTCCAGCTGCATCCAGCCTGGCCCTCTTTTGAGATGCACTGGGCCTGAGGCCGCTCACCAAATAGTCCCTCAACCTCTTCATCCATTAATTTAGTAACCCACTTTCCATGCGCTTGCAGGAGGTTTGAAAACAGGATACGTGCCCCAGAGTTCACCAAGTAGAAGTGCTGAGGAAAGGCCAGGATTTGAATGCTTTGCGAAACCTGAAACCGATGAGCCGAGGAACAGCCTGTCCCTCTGCCAGGGCAGCTTGCAAGAAGAGGTTTAAGGGCGGCTGCTTTTAAGAGTGGCATCCTAAGACACCCTCCTGGAATGGGGAAACTGCAGGAGGCTCGGACCTGCTAATTACAGGAAGCAGCTGCTGCAAAAGGCCATGGGACAGCAGGTTTGGGAATCTTTACTTGTAAGCCGCGAGGCCTTGAACTCCGCCTGGAGGGGGAAAAAACCCACAGGAGTTGTCAAACCAGCTTGGGTGTGCTTTGGCTCTTCACAAGTAGCAGGCTTGTGCTGAAGGCAAATGCTGCAGCTTTCCAGCCCTCTTCAGGGCCAGGTCTGAGCTGAACTGTTGCTGCAGCACTTAACAGCTCGGAGTCTATGGAGATCTCTGCCAAAAAAAGTCCCCCAAAAGTCCTTTTTTTCCAAAAGGCAACTGGACTCTCTGGCTTTTTATCCTTGAAAACATTTAGATTCTCAGCCAAGGAATATTGGGAGTAGGATTCACACCCTAACACAGAAGGTTCTCATAGGGAATATAACCATAAAACCAGAAAGTTTTCTTTGGGGTTTAAAACAGCAACTGCATGAAAAACTGCTGGTGACCTTCTACTGCTGCACCAAAGAGAATATCTTAACTTACTGCACCTGTGTATGGTTTGCCAATTGCACAGGGGCAGATAGGACAGCACTCCAGAGGGTGAACGTCATTGCCCAGAGGATCATGGGTTGCCCTCTCCCCTCTTTGGAAGAGCTTTATAGCTCCTGCTGTCTTAAGAAAGTTCAAAACATCCTCAAAGATCCATCTCATGCTGGGCACCTTTTTTTTTTTTGAACTATTACCATCTGGCAGACGGTACAGGACAATAATAAAAACAAGAACAAATAGGCTGAAAAACAGCTTCAATCCCAGGGCAGTAGCTCTGTTGAATTCTACTGTATGGTGCAGTGTTGGTGCGGTGTCGGGGGTTTTCGGTTCAATGTGTGGAGGGTGAAGGATGTGTGTGTGTGTTTATTTTCATGGTCATGATGTGCTCTGAAGATGGTGTTCTGATTTCGTTGTGCGAGGTGCAATGACAAATAAACTAAACTACTGGAAGAAGATTTTGCGGGGTGGGGGGTGAAATTGGATTTTTGATGTGATGTAGGCAGCACGACTATGCGCAAAAATGGAAGGAGACTTTGATTCCCACCATGGGCGAAGGGCTGCCAAAGCGAATGGAGTTGTCTGCTTTGGTTAAAGGGGGAAAAAAACCACACAATTACTTTTGTTTCCACTTGGAAACCACTCCTCGATTTTGTGCTTGAGGTGGCGGGGGAATTGAAACTTTGGTTTTGGGCTTTACCGATTAGATAGGTTTGTTGTTATAGGAGTGGTGCGGTGGCCTAAAGGTGGAGGTCTCGCCTTACCATCAGGAGGCTGTAAGTTCAATCCCAGGTAGAGGTAGATATTTCTCTCTCTCTGGACGCAGTGAGAATATATCTGCTGAAGAAAACTCCGCATTGGTGACAGGAAGGGCATCTGGCCAGTAAGCCCTCAGCTCCATTCAGTGGCCCAGACTCCACCCCGCAAGGGATTATGGGGTTGTTAAATGAAGGGTGATGATAGGTTTATTATAGAAATGGCTAGTTTATACTGTTAGGTAAAAGTAAAAAGTTGAGGTTTGTTGTTATTCTACTGCACCAGAGGGAGTTGGAAGTCAGTGTCTTTTCTTTCTTTTCTTCCTTTTTTTCTACACTTCTCCCTTCCCCCTTTTTCCCTACTATTTTCCTTCATATTTATATTATGAACTAAAACTCTTTTTTAAAATGTTTCGCTTCCCATTCAAGAAGCTCATTCAATTCTAACTGACCGGTAAGAAACTGAAGAAGTTTCTTGGATGTGAAGCGAAATGTTTTCAAGGAAAGAAACTTAAGAAAGTCCAGTTGCTTTTCTGAGAAAAAATAAAAGCCCTTTGGGTTAACCATCACAGGATCCTCTTTGTAAAGGAAGCCAAGATTTTGCCTCTGAGTGGGGCAGCTGCAGCCCTTGGATGCGGTTCCAGCAGACCCTGTCAAAACAGAGCTTAAACCAGAGGTCTCCAAACATGGCAACTTTAAGGCTTGTGGACTTCAACTCCCAGAATTCTCCAGCCAGCATTCAAGGAAAATGGAACACCTGTACTGCAGGCTGTCTTCAGGACTCCTCCCTCCCCACAGCCACCCTGAATGTCAAAGGCTGGCTTTGGACTTCCTATAGATCAGAGGTCTCCAAACATGGCAACTTTAAGGCTTGTGGACTTCAACTCCCAGAATTCTCCAGCCAGCTATGAAGTTGAAGTCCATGAGTCTTAAAGTTGCCAAGTTTGGAGACCTCTGGTGGAATGGAATAGCTCAGACCAGCCCCCTGTCCAGCTGCATCCAGCCTGGCCCTCTTTTGAAATGCACTGGGCCCGAGGTCGCTCACCAAATAGTCCCTATGCTGGCTGGAGAATTCTGGGAGTTGAACTCCACAAGTCTTAAAAGTTGCCAAGTTTGGGGACCCCTGGCTTAAACGATCTTCGCTCTTCCCTGGACATCTGACCTTGGAGATTCTTTGGCTCTTTTTTTTGTGGCTGCTGTTAGTTTGGGAAGGAGCAGGGATTTCCCAGATTTAGGATCCAGGGTTTCCTGGCAGGGCAGGGCTGGCCTGGCCTACTTCTGGAGAACCGGGTGGCTGAGTTTGCACAATGCCTTCAGCTCGGTTGCAATGGGTTTGGCTGGTGTGCGATTGAAGGGGGAAACCAAGCCTTCACCCTGAGCCAAAATAGGTTTTGCCTGGGTGTGCTGCGCCTTCGGAACACAGCAACTACGCTTCTTAAATCCAGCTTTAGTATTTGGCGTGTTGATGACTCCAGACTTAGAGACGGTGTTTAGCTGGAGGTGCCATGAGTGGCTGGCAGAGGATGGCTTCCCCTGTTCACAGCTTCGGCCTTTGGGCAGCTTTCTGGCCTCCGTTCTAGTCCTCGTCTTTCTGCTCCTGCCTTTATCCAGGGTCTGCTGGCTCCCTGCTCTGGAGTGGAGTAACAGAATGAAAAGAGTTGGAAGGGACCAGTCACACAGTCCCAGCCACATCAAGAGCCTCCTATTTCAGAACACAACTAAACAAGGCTGAATCTGGTCATTTCTTGTCTAGGACAGAACAACAGAGTTGGAAGGGACCTTGGCGGTCTTCTAGTCCGACCCCCCGAACAAGCAGGAGACTCTATGCCATTTCAGACAACTGGCTATCCAGTCTCTTCTTAAAAACCTCCAGTGTTGGAGCACCCACAACTTCTGGTGGCAAGCAGTTCCACAGGTTAATTGTCCTCACAGTTAGGAAATTCCTCCTTAACTCCGGATTGGTTCTCTTCTTGGTTAGTTTCCATCTGTTGCTTCTTGTCCTGCCCTCTGGTACTTTGGAGAATAGGTTGACCCTCTCTTCTTTGGTTAACGTGCTAGTCGTTTCTGGCTCTAGCGGGCGGTGCTCCTCCCCATTACAAAGCCGAAGAAGAGCCAGCACTGTCCAAAGACGTCTCCGTGGTCATGTGGCCGGCATGACTAAATGCCGAAGGAGCACAGAACGCTGTTCCCTTCCCACCAAAGGGATCCCTATTTTCCTACTCGCATTTTTTACGTGCTTTCAAATTTCTAGGTTGGCAGAAGCTGGGACAAGGAACGGGAGCTCACTCCATTACATGGCGCTAGGGATTCGAACCGCCGAACTGCTTACCTTTCTGATCGACAAGTTCAGCGTCTTAGCCCCTGAGCCACCGCGTCCCGTAGGACTCCCTCTTCTTTGGGGCAGCCCCTCAAATACTGGGAGGCTGCTTTCATGTCACCCCCCCGGTCCTTCTTTCCACTAATTTATGTCTGAAACTGGTGAAAAGAAGGAAGTTTCTCTCAATCAGACAGCCCAGCAAAGAGTCTCCTCCTTCCCAAGATTTTGGTGGAGAGGTGCTGTGAAGTCACTGACTTGGCACTAACAATCCCCCATGTCCCTGACTCTGAGCACCCCCTTACCTGGCTCCTCCTCCACTGTGCCACCATCAACAAGATGTGATGGACTTGAAAAAAAGGCCAAATGGGTTTAAAATCCCATAAAGTGCCAGTGGAATAAATCAAAATGGGCTCCGGGAAGGCTGTTTTCCATGATCGTTAGATGGCAAAGCCAAAATGTAATGGGATTCAGAAAGAAGGGAGTGAGTGAAGGTGTTTTAGCCTTCGTTTGTTGTTCTTGTTGTCATTCTGTCGCTGAAGTTGGATCCAACTCTTTGCGACCTCACGGGTCACAGCACGCCGTATTTACAACAGTCTCAGTGTTCCAGTGTTTACATCAGGGGTCCCCAAACTTGGCAACTTTAAGACTTGTGGACTTCAACTCTGAGAATTCTCCAGCCAGCATATCTTAGCTTAGCATAGCATAGCATAGCATAGCATAGCATAGCATAGCATAGCATAGCATAGCATAGCATAGCAAGCTGGAGAATTCTGGGAGTTAAAGTCCACAAGTCTTAAAGTTGCCACGTTTGGAGACTTCTGCTCTAATACATTGTATATAGATAATCCTCAACTTACGACCACAATTGAGCCCAAAATTCCTGCTCTTAAGTGAGTTTTGCCCCATTTCACGACCTTACTTGCCACGGTTGTTAAGTGAATCTGGCTTCCCCATTGTCTCTGCTGGTCAGAAGGTCGCACAAGGATCACGTAAACCAGAGGTCTCCAAACTTGGCAACTTTAAGACTTGTGGACTTCAACTCCCAGAATTCTCCAGCCAGCAGAGCAGAGCAGAGCTTAGCAGAGCAGAGCAGTGCATTGCATAGCATAGCATAGCTATGAGATATTGGAGTTTTCTTGGGAAAAGCATGCAAGTGTTGCAAGACCAGAGCGGTTTCCAAACTTGGCAGCTTTAAGACTTGTGGACTTCAACTCCCAGAATTCTCCAGCCAGCATAGCATAGCATTGCATTGCATTGCATTGCATTGTATAGCAGAGCAGAGCAGAACAGAAGAGAGCTTAGGAGAGCATAGCATAGCATTGCATAGCATAGCATAGCATAGCATTGTATAGCAGAGCAGATATTAGCATAGCATAGCATAGCTGGAGAATTCTGGCATCTGAAGCCCACTTAACAACTGCGGTACGAACTGCATCGATTCACTTAACAGCGGCGGCAAGGAAGGTGGTAAAATGGGGCAAAACTCACCTAACCACTGTCTCGCTTAGCCACAGAAATGTTGGCCTCCATAGTGGTCACAAGTCGAGGACTTGCCTGTATTGGATCTGTTTGCCGAGAGGTACGCATAGGGCTTGAGACCCCGCTTGGGAGGGTGAGGGCTTAATAAGGCGGATGAGATGCGCTTCTTCAGGCTGGCTAGCCCAGTGGCCAGAGGAGGAGACTGGCCTGCGTGTGGCCCCAGCCTTGCCCATCGCTAAACCTCTTTCCATCTCTGCTTCCCCACCAGGTGGAGGAAGAGCTTCAGGAGCAGGAATTCCTGGACCGTTGCTTCCAGGAGATGCTGGACGAAGAAGACCAGGACTGGTTCATTCCATCCCGCGACCTGCCTCAAGGCATCGGGCAGCTCCAGCAACAGCTGAACGGACTCTCGGTCAGCGAGAACACCCACAGCCACATCGCGGAGGACATTTTGGTAAGGACGGGCACCAGAGGGAGCCGATTTATAAGTGGCACTTCTGCATTTAAAAAAAAAACTCTTTATTATTTTATTGTATTTATTAGAGCGGCGCGCTAGAGGTGAAGACGCTCGCCTCCCCCTCGAGATTGAGAATTCAATCTTAGGCAGCAGCTGATGTTTCCCTTATCAGAGCGCAAAGAAAAAAAATATTTGCTGCGAACTCTGCATAGGCGTCAGGAAGGGCATCCGCCAGTAAATGCTCAGCTCCATTCAGTCACCCCAATAAAAAGGGATTAAGGGGTTGTAAAAAGAAAACAAATGTATTTATTATTAAATTTATACGAGGGGCCCTTGGTGCTCTCAGCTTGGTTGTTTTCTAGCAATGTTTCCTAATCCAACCAACACCATCAGTTGCATGGATGACTGATAAAGCCACTGACAATGAATGCACTGATGCTGTTACCTAGTTTGGGTCACGAAATATCTGCAAGCAAATTACCCAGCTCAGAGAGTGCCAAGGACCCCTCATTTCAACGCTGAGCTACAAATATTCTCCTTTAAATTTGTATGCCATCCATCTCCCTGTTAACACAATTGTGGGCGTCTTATAATATGATAAGGTGAATAGAATAGAATGGAATAGAATTAGAATTAGAATAGAATAGAATAGAATAGAATAGAATAGGAATTCTTTATTGGCCAAGTGTGATTGGACACACAAGGAATTTGTTTTTGGTGCAAATGCTCTCAGTGTACATAAAAGAAAAGATACATTCGTCAAGAGTCAAGAATCATCAGGTGCAACACTTAATAATAGTCATAGGGTACAATAAGCAGCCAAATCATACTAGGAAACAGTCAATATAAATCGTAAGGATACAAGCAACAAGGTTACAGTCATACAGTCCCAAGTGGGAGGGGATGGGTGATGAATGATGAGAAGATTAATACTGATAGTAGTGCAGACTTTGTAAATAGTTGGACAGTGTTGAGGGAATTATTTGTGTAGCAGAATGATAGCACTCAGAAAAAAACTATCCTTGTGTCTAGTTGTTCTGGTGTGCTCTATAGCATCATTTTGTGGGAAGGAGTTGAAACAATTTATGTCCAGGATGTGAGGGGTCTGTAAATATTTTCACAGCCCTCCTTTTGACTCATGCAATATACAAGCCCTCCATGGAAGGCAGGTTGGTAGTAAATTGTTTTTTTTTTAAAAGACAATACAAAATAGTTACAATTAATGAAGGAACTAAAACCCAAAAGGACAAGCAATGTGAAGATGCTCTCTCTATCCCCTATCAGCCGCCCTCAACATAGAGCACCCATATTGGGGCTGCAAGCCAGCTGAAAGGTTTTTTCCCAGAAAACCACGCGCGCAGGGACAAACCTCACTTTAGGTGGGAGAACATGGGGGTCACAGCAGGAAAGGCTCTTCTCTTGGACCCCACCAGCTGCAATTCTTTGGCAGACAGGATCTGGGGGGCAGGTCCCTTCTGCTTGAGCAACTGAGTGGGCTGGTCCCATTGGGATGAGCTTGGGGGGTGGGATTGTACTGGTTTAGGCTGGTTCAGGCAAACCGGATGTTAAAATTTGCACCTGGCTTGCTGAACCGGTATTTGAACCAAAGAAAACCTCCGGACCCTTGGGAAGGCGAAAAACGGCCCTCCCGGAAGTTCTAGTAGGCCACGCCCACCATGGCCACGCCCACCCAGCAACTGTGCAGCTAACTGATTGCTGAGATTTTTGAATCCCACCCCTGGGTAAGCTGACATGCCGTCAAGGTGATGTCCTCTATTAATAGTCTGTGGAGTTTCCTAGTCATCCAGGTCTCCTGGTTGTCCCAAAGGTGCTTCTTTCAAGAGGCCAGTGGACTTTCTGGTTTTTCTTTGAAGACCTTTCACTTCTCATCCCAGAACCTTTTTCAGCCCTGACCGGATGGTGAGGAATGGAAGGATTTATACTCCTTGCAGACGGCTGGTCATTTGCATCCTTTTAGCAAGTCGTTGAGGCCACCTGGAGGCCTCTCTGTGTCTTCAGGGCCACCTGAGTGGTGCAAATGGGTGTGGAGCCTTCTTGGAACTGCTGAAAGGACCGTGTTGCAGACAGGAGATAAATGATGTTGTATCCTTCCCCCTCTGTTGAAAGAGGGCTGTTCAGTTTTGACATAGATGGCCTCTTGGACCCGTCTTTCAAAGCAGAGGTCCTCTCTGTCCAAAATGTGGGCTTTGCTGAGGGGCCCTTGTCTTTCAAATGTAGGTGGGTTGCTGAATCTAGTCCTGATGGGTTTGCCCTCTTGTGTTACATAAATCCTTCCATTCCCCACCATCCAGTCAGAGCAGAAGAAGTTTCTGGGATGGGAAGCGAAACGTCTTCAAAGAGAAACCAGAAAGTCCAGTTGCCTTTTGAGGAATTTAAAAAGAAAAAGCACCTTTGGGACTTTATTAACAGTGTTCAGGTAACCCTGGGCTCATGATCATTTATTTGGTGACCCTTCAAAGTTGCACATGCTGAAAAAAGTGACTTACAGCCGATCTTTTCTTTAACTAATCAGAGGCCTCCAAACTTGGCAACTTTAAGACGTGTGGGCTTCAATTCCCAGAATTCCGGAGCTAATGACTAGAGGAGGAATTCTGGGAGTTGAAGTCCACAAGTCTTAAAGTTGCCAAGTTTGGGAACTCCCTCAACTAACTAACCCAGTGGTCGCCAACTGAGGGTCCACAAGAAAATGTTGGTGGTCCACAGAGAAATGTCCCCTCCCCAAGCAATTAATTCAGGCTGCACGGGAACACAAGGCTGCGCCACCCACGTGGCCCACCCACCTGTAATTTGCACATTACAGGTGCCAGTCCCTATGATTTCCAACCCCACCACGGGCTGGTCACACATTCCAGAGCTGCTGTACTCACAGGACTGGCCCTTTGGTCAACCAGGAGCAGCTGCTCCAGTCCATGGCAGGCCGGTGCACCTGGGTGGAGGAGCAGCAGCTCCGGGATGACCAAAGGACTAGTCCTGTGACTCCTGGAGCTCTGGAATACAGGACTGACTTTCCCACCAACGTCAGCAAGCCACCATCAGTCAAAATTCATATTAGTGGTCCTCAGGATTTTAAATTAGGAGTTTGGTGGTCCCTGAGGTCCAAAAGGTTGGCAACCCCTGAACTAACGCATGTTATTGCTTTTTTAAAATAGATTTTATTGTGTTTTTCTACAAATACAAATCTCATTCATATTTAAAACAGTGCATTAACGTACTTATTCCAAATGCTCCCGATAAAATTAGATAAAAACTTTTTTTATCGAATTAAATAAAATAACACTCAAATTCGTCTGGTTGAGTAAGAAACCACGTATTAAAATTATTACAGGATAGTAAGAGCAGAGGTGGTTTTGGACTACCAGAATGGGAACTCTATTATCAGGCAGCAATATTAAATTGGATAAAAGATTGGGTTAAGCTAAAAGATAAGAGAATTTTAATGCTAGAAGGTCATGACTTCCGGATAGGTTGGCATGCGTTTTTGTGGGGGAAAAACAGGTAAGGCATATGTCTACTTTAATAGGCATCTAATAAGAGACTCACTTATACAGACCTGGAGGAAGCTTAAAAAGAAACATTACATGAAGATACCCGGCTGGCTGTCAGCCATGGAAGCTATGATCCATCCAAATAGTTTAGATATAAGAAAAATGGTAAATTATAATGAATTATTAGATAACCAAGGGAAACTCAAATCGAATCAAGAACTAAGAGAACAAGGAATTATAATTGATTGGTGGCCATTCTTACAAATTCAAAATAGATATAAAAGAGACTTAGATGAATTTGGATTCGACAATGGGCAAAAACAATTAGATAAAATCCTAGTCGGAACAGAGGAAAAATTAATATCTAAAACATACAAGTATTTACTGGGATTTAAAATGGTAGAAGAAGTTGTGGAAAAATTACCACGATAGCATGGGCCCGGAATTTGGGATACAATATGGATTTAGACAAATGGGAGGAATTACGAACTATCCATTATAAATTAACGACATCTATAACCCCATGTTATTTCAAGGCAGAAATTTATAAGCACGGGGACCAGTTGTTTTTCCAGCGTTGTCGCAACTGGACAGCTGTATGTTGGCCCACTTGTGCTGGATTCCTCCTGACGTAACTCCTCTCTTCTCTTCTGCCCCTCTGTTGTTTTTTCCTGTTTGCAGAGCAAAGCACCTTAAACCCGATGCCAAGGAGTTCGCTCCTGGAGTGAAGTACTGAAGCCTCCGCCCCCCCTTTCCTAAAGAGACTTCTTCTGCCCTGGCTGGGTGTGGGAATGGGGTGGGGGAGCGGGGCCCACTGGCACTGGTGGGAGAGACTCTTGGCCGGTGATCCGGAGGCCCCTAAGTTACTTTTTCATCCTCTTGTCGTCTTGCTGCGCTGGGACACTTGGCAACCAAGCGGAGAGAGAAGCCGCTGCGGTGGGGCGGCCAAAGGGCACCTCCGACCAGGGGAAGGGGCACCACCCCACCCTCTGCTTTCTCTTAAAACAGCCTCCAGCCAGCCTGACCACCGGCAGCTTCCTGCCTGCCCGTGCCCCCTCCCCTCGGTTAGCTGCTCCTCCAGGTGGGGTTTGGGACCTCTTTGTCACGGGGGGCGGAGGGGTGCCCCTCTTGGTGGACGCTTGCAGCACAGCGGCACGCCGGCTTCGACTTTCTGCTTCTCCAGCTTTAAGGGCAGCCCCTTCCTCTGATTTGCTTTTGCCGGTTGTGGGTTGGGTGGGTGGGTGGAAGGCATCGATGGGAACTGGGGCCAGCCCCTGGTTTTTCGGGACAGGAAGGCTGGGTGCTGTGGGCTGGATGGATGTGCCCCGTCCGACTGGCTGACCACTGGGGTTCTCCTTGGAGGGAAAGAGGGAGGTGGTAGGTTTTAGAGGAGTTGATAACGTAAGGGGTGCTGTGCTGGGTGTAGCCCGCTGCCATTTTCTATCCTTTATGTCTCTTCTCAAATTCCCCTTCTGACTAAAGAGTCTCCAATCTTTGCAATTTTGGAGGCCTGTAGCCTTCAACTCCCAGAATTCCCCAGATAGCTTTTGCTGGCTGGGGGATTCTGGGAGTTGAAGTCCACAAGTCTTCAAACTTGCTTAAGTTGGACATCCTAAAAGGATGGCTGGGAGCTACTGATGGCCCCTCCACCAGAGATGTCCTCCTTTCTGTGCTGGCCATCTAGAATCCCCATCCTTTATTCAGCCTTCCCCATGGAGCCCACCATTCTCTTCCTCCCACGAAAGAAGAACCTAGTGCCCACCCAACAGGCACGAGGCTCCCAAGGCCCAGGCCTGGAGTGAAGGAAGCAAGTGGCGCTGCCTTCCTTACGCTTCGAGCAAAGCTTAACTCCTACGATCTCCCACCTGAACGGTCCTTCTTTGTAAAGCTGCTTGGTGGAAATTAGGAATATGTTCGCCATTCTTGAGGCAGCTTTGGCAGGAGAAGTCCTGCAGGATGAGTGGGTCTTCAGGAGACACCATACCAGGCAAGGAAGTCCAGAGGTCCTTTATGGGGCCTCTTTGACTAGCAGAAAAGCTCCCTCAACCCAAAGGAGCTCAGGGCAACCCCTAAATTCTGTCTCTGGCCAGGTTGTGGGGGCTCCTAAGAGATCTCCCTTCTGCTTGTTGACAGAAAAAACGGCCTTTTCTTTGGGGTAATCCTGGGCTCTCCAAACGTGGCCATTGCTTGGATTCAACTCCAGAATTCAGCCCTATGGGCGCTGACTGGGGAATTCTGGGAGTTGAAGTCCACAAGGGCCGAGTCCCAATCTGAAGCCAGCCTTCCTCAATCTGCTCCCTTCCTGACAGCTCATCCTTCCCTATCACCATGACCCCTAGCATGATGGGGCTTAGAGTCGAGCTCCTGTAGAAAGTCCTGGCTAGGGACAGGTAATCTGTGCTGCTCTGAAGGGACCCAGCCTCTTCTTTCCCTTCCTGCCTTTTCCTCCGCCTTTTCCTTTCATCTATCTCCTTTCCTTTTGTTCCTGGACACTGCTTGCAAGCAGAGCTGGGCCAACATCAGGATCTCCTTCCCCAACCCTTTTGAGGCAAAGTTGACATAGAAGTCCGTTGCAAACAAGGTGCAAAAATTTGCTCAATTTTCCCCTGGACCTGCCTGGGGTGGTGGGGCTGGCTATGGAGGAGGGAGATCAGGAATGGCTCCAGATTCTGGCTTTTAAGCTTTGTGGGATATATTTCTCCACCTTGACTCGTTTGATAAGAAGCAAGGGCAGGATGGCAAGCCCCCACTCCCTTTCCCTTCCGTGAGCTCTCGATTTCTCCCGAGGAAGCCTTTGCAACAATGCTTGCCCCCATTTTTACAAGGATGCATTCTTCAATAAATGGATTTTGAGCTGGGTGTGGTGCCCGGGGTTTTTAGGTCTTCCTGCTCATGCAGGAAACTCTCTCACATACACACCCCTCCCACCAGGGATGTCAGCCTGGTTTGGAGAGGGGCAGATGGGAAGCAGAAATGCAGGGACAGCTACAGACAGCATGATGACAGTCTGGGAAGCTGGGATAAACCAGGATGCCTGCAGGGGGCGGGTTGGGGTTGCAACACCTTTTATCTAAATGTCAATCAAGATTTACGGGAGGTCTTAAATGCCTTTTAGGCCCTAACTTCTTGACTCTCCAGCTCAGGGGTCTTCAACTTGGCAACTTTAGATTTATCGATTTTCAACTCCCAGAATTCCTGAGCTAACATGACTGGAGAAGGAATTCTGGGAGTTGAAGTCCACAAGTCTTAAAGATGTCAAGGCTTTGAAGACCCCTGGTCTATCATCTGTATCTGTCTATCGCCTCCCATCCATCCATCCACGTCTGTTCGTTTGTCTCCATCCATCCATCCATCACAAGGGTCTCCAAACTTGGCAAGTTTAAGACTTGTGGATTTCAACTCCCAGAATTCCCGAGCTAACATGACTGGAGGAGGAATTCTGGGAGTTGGAAGTCCGTAAGTCTTAAAGCTGGTTTTAGCCTTCCCTTGGGTAGTAAGAGAAGTTGTCCAGGTTTGCCAGAGAGGACCTTAACCCAAGTTCGTGGTCATTAGGCGAGAGTGAAAGTAGGAATCACTTCGTTCCTGAGCTTCCAGCCCCATGGAACCCAGGGAGTTGATTAGAAAAGGTTCAAGAGATTTCTCCATCCAGAAAAACACTACAAAAAAAGTCTTTCTGGGGAATTCTGGGGGTTGAAGTCCACAAGTCTTAAAAGTTTTTGTTTTTTTTTATTTATATTTAGCCTTCCTGAAGACTCAGGGCTTACAATGTTTGGAGCACAACCCAATGCGCTCAGCAATAGCCTTCATTCCATTGTATATGCCTGCTTATTACTAAGCGGCATTTTTACAAGGTCAGCTAATTGCCCCCAACAATCTTGGGTCCTCAATTTACCTACCCCGAGAGGATGGAAGGCTGAGTCAACCTTGAGCCTGGTGGGATTTGAGCCTACAGTAATTGCAGACAGCTGGATCTTAAGAGCAGGCATTTACAGCCTGAGCCACCCAAAGTTGCCAAGGTTGGAAACCCCTGCTCCACCTGGTGACAGCCCCCCAGTTATAGGGCTGCTGAGCCCCTCTCTGGGTCATCTTTGTCCAGGAAAAGTAGGGCCTTCCTGGGCTGGCTCAAACCACGATGGCCAGTAGGAACAGTCGGTCCAGGATTAGCAAGAGCTGGTTGGATTCCATCCCCCTTTGCAAGCAGGAATCAAAGCTTGCCAGCCGAGCTTGCAGGCCAGGAGACCGCGAACCGAAGCTGCAAATTTCCACTGCTAAGCAAGGTGGTTAAAGTGAGTTTTGCCCCCATTTTACGACCTTCCCTGCCACAGTTATGAATCACTTGGCGTTAAGTTGGTCACGTGGTTGCTAAGCCAATCTGCCTTTCCCCATTGGCTTTTGCTCGTCAGGTGGTAGAAGGGGACTGTGTAACCCTGGGACACGGTGACCGCCATAACTCTTGAGTCAGTTGCTGAGTCTGAATTTTGATCACGCGGACCCGAGAATGCTGCAATGATCGTAGTGTGAAAAATGGCCACAAGTCCCTCTTTTCAGTGCTGTTGTAAATTTGAACAGTCGCTAATGAATGGTTGTAACAGAATAACAATTAGAAAGGACCTTGCAGGTCTTCTAATCCAGTGGTCGCCAACCAGTGGGCCAGGGGACCACTAGTGGCCTGTGAGAATTTGGTGGTCCAGAGAGAAATGTCACCCCAAAGCATTGCAAACAACATGAGATAGTGAGGGGAGGGGAATTTGCCCCACACCCATCGCCTGGCCATCGGGCTGCTTCTTTCCCTCTTTCTTCTGCTTTTTGCTGCATGCAAGGAAAGCAGCAAAGTTTTTCTCCCCCAACCTGCCAGAAATGAGTCTTTGGGACCCTGCAAGGCCTCCTGCTGCAAGAGGCTGGCACCGGACAAGTTTCACAAAGAGCCAGAGTTTGGGAGGAAAGAAAGACTTCTGCTGCTGCTGCTTTCCTTGCATGAAGCCAAAAGTCTCTCTCTCTCCCTGAGAATGGAGCTGGAGATGGTATCCTGCATTCCAAATAAACAATGATCGGTAGGCAAACTGGATAGGGATTTTCCCAGGATCTCTGGTCCATGGGATTTAAAATTATGAGTTGGTCCCTGAGGTCCAAAAGATTGGCGACCCTGTTCTAATCCAACCCCCCTACTGTTCAGGGTACCTGTATCCAGGCACACTGTTGTATGTATGGTATTGCCACTTGAGACCACACTACTTTTTTATTAACTGTGTGTGTGTATGTGGGACCTGCCCATACAAAGGGACCCCTGCAAAAGCAGCAGAGAGAGTGCACGCTTTGAAGCCCCACCACCACCAAGGATGGCTTGGAGTTGCCATCTCTAGGCAAAGGAGTGAGTGTAGAAGACGCCCACGCTGGCTTTGTAGTCCAGAGGGACGGCCTGGCCGATGTGCTTGGCTCCTAGGCTGGCCCTCCCAGGGCCGAAGACTGCTTCAGCTTCAGCAGGCTGAAGCTGCTTGCTGCTGTGCCTGGCTGAGGACCTGGATGAATCCTAGAAGAACAACATAACAGAACAACCGAGTTGGGAGGGACCTTGGAGGTCATCTAGTCCAAACTAACCCTCTGTTCAGGCAGGAGAACCTGCCTACACCATTCCCAGACAAATGGCTGTCCCTTTGTCTCTTTTTAAAGCCTTCAGTGATGGAGCACCCACAACTTCTGTTGGCAGGCGTTCCACTGATAAATTGTCCTGTCAGGAAATTTCTCCTTAGTTGTAAGTTAGTTGGTTAGTTTCCTTCCATCTATTGCAACTTGTCTTGCCTTCAGGTGTTTTGGAGAATAGGTTGTCCCCCTCTTCTTTGGGGCAACACCTGAGATATTGGAACACTGCTATCTGTGACAAGAGAGCCAGTGGATCCTTCCTGTCAGATCCACTTCCAAGAAGGTCTCTTGGCCTGGACAGCCCAGCAGGGGCCCAGCTCCATCTGCTTTCAAAAGGGAAGACCTGCTACCCTGTTGCATTGCTACTCCATGATGGTGAACCTATGGCACGATGCCACAGGTGGGACGAGAGCCCCAGCCGAACTTACCTGCACTGCGAGCAATGGCTGCCTTCCAGCTGACTTCGCCCGTTTGGAGCCTCCTGAAAACGGGTCTGCCGCACTTCCGTAAATACCAGAAGTGCCAAACCGGGCCTGTTTTTCGCTTCCAAAGGCTGAGGCCCTCCGGAGGCTGAAACGGGCACTTCCGGTATTTCCGGAAGGCCTGTTTTTCAGCCTCCCGAGGCTGCAAAGGCTTCCCTCAAGCCTCAGGGAGGCCAAAAAAGGCTTCAAATGAGCCAAAATTCAACTGCGAGGCACGCACGTGTGCAGTGCAGGGCAGGGCTGCACATGCGCTGGGCAGGGCACATTGTATTGTGGGTGCCGGCGCACGTGCACTTTCAGCACACCACAACAAAGAGGTTTGCCATCACTGGCCTACTTCATGGGCAGCCCAAGATTTTTAAGCTGGCACTGGCCCTCCTTTTCATTGGGGCAGGGGTCTCTTGGCCACTTTTAAGACTGGTGGACTTCAGCTCTCAGAATTCCCCAGCCAGCAACTTTAAGACCAGTGGACTACAGCTCCCAGAATTCCCCAGCCAGCAACTTTAAGACTGGTGGACTTCAGCTCCCAGAATTCCCCAGCCAGCAACTTTAAAACTGGTGGATTCTGGGAGTTGAAGTCCACAGTCTTAAAGTGGCCAGGAGGTTGGAGACTCCTGTTCTGGGGGCAGCTGACAAGCAGATTCCTCACCTTCTCTCATCATCTCCCAGCTCTTCCACACGGATCCCACACAGACGACAGGCAATCCTAGATCCCCTTGGAGTAAGATCTGCAGGGAAACAAACATCAGAAGCTGTGGGGATCTGTGAGTCGCCATTGAGGGCCCCTCTGTCCAGGGTACGGGTAGTCCTTGACAGGACCGCACTGGGCCCAGGATTTCTGTCGAAGTTGAGACACTTGTTACTTGAGGTTTGCTTCATTTTATGACCTTCCTTCCCACCATTGGCCCAGTGTGATTAGACACACATGGTCTCTGGTGTAGCAGCACTGTGTCCTTGCAAAGCAACAGAGAGGATTGTAGTAATAATCATAGCAATAATAGTGGGAAGTCAAGATAAGGATAAAAAATAATGCTCCAGCCTTACTATATGGGTGAATACAGATGTTAGGACTAGGGGCAGGGTGGGATTGAAAACTCCCAGCAACCGCTTCGCTTAGGGTGGGTGGGGCCATGGTGCGTGGCCTATTGGAACTTCTGGGAGGGCCATTTTTCAGCCTTCCCCAGGCTCTGGATATTTCCCGCAGGCCTCTGGGGCTCTGGAGGCCCTCCGGAAGCTGAAACAGGCCTGTTTCGGAAGGCCCATTTGGCGCCTCCCAGAGTCTCCACCCTGCACTTATCTGCACTCAAAACGGGCCATGGGAGACTCCTGGGAGGGATGGGTGGGAGGGGCCAGCTGGTCGGTTCAACTACCGTTGGTGAACCAGATATAAATTTAACATCCACCCAGAACCAGTCCAAACCGGCTGAATCCCACCCAACTAGGGGTCTCCAGTGGGCCACAGTCTACTACTAGGCTGTGAGCTGTTTGGAACTGGGCGTGGAAGTGGTGGGCGAGCACAAGTCATCCCTCACACACACACATCACACACAGGCCCTATGGGTCCAAAGAAGGAAGTTTGGGGAACTCTTGTGTTAGCACTGAGGATTAGATGTGAGGTACAAGGGAAAAACTGTACCTAGTTGTTTTGGCACAC
This sequence comes from Naja naja, assembly GCA_009733165.1. NCBI lineage: Eukaryota > Metazoa > Chordata > Lepidosauria > Squamata > Elapidae > Naja > Naja naja. The sequence continues at coordinate 7,635,034 of CM019151.1, read as the reverse complement.
CACTAGACACAACTATAGCGATGTCCTGAATAGAGGGGTGGACATGGTTTATGTCCAGGATGTGAAGGGTCCGTTTTCTCAGCCCTCCTTCTAACCCGATGATATACAGATCCTCAGCGAAGACAGGCTGGTGGAGACTGTTCGCTCTGCAGTCCTAACTATCCGCTGGGAGTCTGTACCTGTCCTGTTTGGTCGATGTGTAAGATACAACACGCCCTTTTCCGTGGTTCCTACCTACAACAGGGTTTATCAAATAAGCCACCATTGGCTGGATCATACAAGATGCCAAACCACGGATGGGGCAAAGGCTCAGAGAAGGAGGCGCCCACTAAAAGTCAGCTTGGGTGCAGATCAGTAAAGGAGACACACACACCCCTTCTGTCCTCCTTGGGAGACCCTGAACCTCACTCTCCTCCCAGTTATATCCCAATATCAATATGGCTGCTTTCAAGCCAAAATTAACTTTGGGATGTGTGTACTAGGGAAAGGAAGCAGTTGGGACCGCCAGGGGCCAGTGGGCTGGTGGCAGATTCGGACAGTGAGAAGGTTGGGGAGGAACATGGGCCAGTCCTGGAGTCTGGGGAAGGCTCTGATGAGGGCTCTCAGGTCGGAGGCAGAGATGATGCCAGCTGACAGTTATCGGCTCGAGTTGGAGATAAGTGAGGAAGAAGAGCAGCTGGAGCCTGTTCTCAGTGTGCGCATGCACAGAGCTGCCAGGAGAAGGGAACAGTCAAGGAACGAGTCAATGGGGAGTAAGGGCACAGGTGGATGGTGAATGGCCCCTCCCATAGGGAATAAAGAAGAGCAAAAGGGAAGTGGGGTTTGCAGGAGACAATTAGTTCAATTCATTAGGGTGAGGACCTGTTCCAGGCTTCTTGTCAAGTAATCTCTGCACAGTGTGGCGCTTGGAAGGTATCGCCTGGCAACTCTCCAAGCCTGATTTAAAAATGGTCTGTGGTTGTGAAATCTCATGAAAGACTGCTTGCTGGGACTCTGCTGGAAAGGAATTCACTTTAACCTAAATAAAAGGGGTTTTATTGGGACAAGCAGTCTGCTTCATGATCTTGGGCAGCTTAAGTCAGTACAGCAGCAGTAAGTAACCCTCAATCCTGCCCTTTCTTGCTGTCCACCCCAGGTTGAGTTACCTGGTCAATTTTGGGCAGAACGGCCACGATATGCTGGGCCAGGACTTCTCCTGCCTGGAAAACGAGTGGCCACAGGGGTCCCCAGCCTTGGCACCCACGCTAACAGACGGAGAAACCGTTTTATCCTTTTATTTCACTTGCCCGACCAGCGTAATAGATACACTCCCCAGAAGGTTCTTTCTTACAGGTGCGACTTGGGTAAAATAACCTAGCTGAGGATTGTACTAGAGTATCTGTGTGCCAGCTAAACTGGCCACTTTTGAAGCTGAACAGCATCACAATGGGTCTCCAACGGTGTGTCACTTCAACAGAAGTTTGATTTTCCTTTTGATAGCCTAATTGGTGTATCTCAAGTTTGACAACCTGAGTGGACTTCAACTCCCACAATTCTCCAGCCAGCATGTTTTAAAAAGGCTGACTTGACCTGAGAATCCCACAGCCACAATGCTTTAAAAAGGTTGGACTTCACTCCCAGAATCCCCAGCCAGCATGGTTTGAGGGGATGGACTTCAACCCAGAATCCCCAGCCAGCATGCTTTAAGATGGGTGGCCTTCAACTCCCAGAATCCCACAGCCACAATGCTTTAAAAGATCGACTTCTCCCAGAATCCCCAGCCAGCATGCTTTAAGGTTTTGGACCAACTCCCAGAATCCCCCCGCCAGGATGCTTTAAGGGGTTAGATTTCAACTCCCAGAATCCCCCAGCCAGCATGTTTTAAGAAGGGTGGTCTTCAACTCCCAGAATCCCACAGCCACAATGCTTTAAAAGATCGACTTCACTCCCAGAATCCCACAGCTAGCATGCTTTAGGGGATGGACTTCAACTCCCAGAATCCCCCAGCCAGCATGCTTTAAGGTTTTGGACCAACTCCCAGAATCCCCCCACCAGGATGCTTTAAGGGGTTAGATTTCAACTCCCAGAATCCCCAGCCAGCATGCTTTAAGAAGGGTGGTCTTCAACTCCCAGAATCCCACAGTCAGCATGTTTTAAAGGGACAGACTTCAACTCCCAGAATCCCCAGCCAGCATGCTTTAAAAAGGGTGGTCAACTCCCAGAATCCCCAGCCAGCATGCTTTAAGGGTTTGGACTTCAACTCCCACGATCTCCCAGCCAGCATGCTTTAAGAAGGGTGGTCTCGACTCCCAGAATCCCCAGCCAGCATGCTTTAAGGGTTTGGACTTCAACTCCCAGAATCCCCAGCCAGGATGTTTTAAGGGTTAGATTTCAACTCCCAGAATCCTCCAGCTAAGATGCTTTAAGATGGGTGGCCTTTAACTCCCAGAATCTCCCAATACTGCAACCACCCAATACTGAAAGCAAAAACTTCCCCCTGCTGACTCAGTATAGTCCAAGAACTTGATTAAGGACCAGGCTGAGCAGGGACCTTGCAGTTTTTTCCTGGCATCCTAAAGCTACCCATCCCTTCAACCTGCAGGCCTACCTTCAGCCAATTTCAGGCAGAATCCTGCAAACTTGGACTTTTCAAAGGTCCTGTAGAGGTGAGTCAGGAGCCCCATTCGGTCGGAAACCTGTCGGAAAACATGCAGAAAACTTTCTTTCTCCTTCTTCCTTCCTTTCCTCTTTCCTTCTTTCTTTTCCCCTTGTTTTCCTTTTTCCTTTTCCCAGAGCCAATCCAAATCCCAAACACCATGTTATGATAAACATGATTTGGACTACCTAGTTAGCTGCTGCAAGAAGATCCCACAGACTTACTAGAAGCAACGGCTAACAAAGGGCAACAATGGTGGATTGGAAAGTCTGCAAAGAATATCATTTGTCTGCAAGCAAGAACTGGTGGGACCATAAAATAGACATAATGAAAAGAAAAGAAGGGAGGCTAATTTGGTCTGGGGCTTTAGAAGCCAATCAGACAGGCACCTGCCACATAACACCCAGATTTAACAATGGTTGATCAGAGAGACAAAAATCTGGGTAACAGACGTGACAGCCGCTGGAGACAGCAGAAGAGAAGAGGAAGAACTGGAGAAGATAACAAAATTCAGAGACCTGAAAATAGAAATAGAGCAACTGTGGCAAAAGGAAAAAAAAGGTGGTACCAGTATTAATAGGTGCCTTGGATGCAATCCCAAAACAACTGGAACATCCCTTGAACACCATCGGCATTGACAAATTCACCATCAGTCAATTGCAAAAGGCAGCTTGACTTGGGAACAGTTGACATCCTGCCACGACACCTCTAACTCCATCAAACATCTCCCTATCGCTGGCCCTTGGGAAGGATGATGACGGGAATAAAAATGCCAAACCCCATCCGAACATCTGGCTGACTGTGCAACCAAACATCATAATACTGACAAACACCAAACAGAGATAAAAGCAAAAGCTTTTAATGCTTCTCTGTGAATTCCATTCATTCACAGTAAAAATGCTATTAAAACTAATTGTCCCAGATAAGAACAAGCCTTGCCAAGGTTGTGCAAGGCTGCCAAGAACACTAGATTAAATTGCAAGGAAATAATCAAAACCAAAAGTCTCCAAACACAAACCAGGATAGTCAGAACTTCCACAAGACTTGAAGTGCAAGAACTTTGCTTCCTGCAAAGAATCCCACCTCTGAGGGCTGGCTTTTATCCCAGAGGGGCTACCTTGCAGCCCTTACTCCTGAGTCGCCCATGCTGCTGCAGCTGCTCTTCGAAGCTGGCACATGTGCACTGGGCACAGGCTCCTCGGGGCCTTCATCACTGCTGCCAGCCTCCACAACCTCCCGGCAGCACTCCACTCCTTGATCCTGGCCCCATCCCATCATCACATGCAGGACCCTCAGCCAGTCCTCAGTCTCAGAGACTCAGCCATCCACACCTGCTGCCGTGAACCACAACAGGTTTGGGGAGGGTGGACCCCTGCTTACCTGGAAGTAGTCAAACATGGCCTGTTTGACGAAGCTGACGCCGTGGTGGGACCTCCAGGTTGTCCAAGCCATCGAACACAATCTTCACTGCCTGGTGCTGCATCCAATAAGCTGCCAGAACACCAAAAGAGATGGTCAGCCTGTGGACTGGACTTAGCTTTCATCCTCATGCATGAAATATAAAACCCAGTGCGCTGGGTTCCCAAGGAAGCTGCTGTCCTACATGCTTAGATAAGGCAGACAAGGGTTGGTAGCCAGTCCTTCAGGGTTCAAAAGTACTACTTCTCCACCCAGGGCATCGCTCCAATTTGGTAAAATTGATCTAGGGTCTATTAGGCAAGGATGGTCAGCTATGTTACCGTGACTTCAACTCCCAGAATTCCACAGGTTGTAAAGTTGACAGGGTTGCCCACTCCTGTGTTAGGGGATAAATGTGAGCGTACATTAGGCCAGACACACAACTAGCCTTCTTCATGGTGTCCAAAATCCTGGGCAACCTTATAGTTAGCTTGACCTGGCCCTCTGCCAAAGGTCAATGTCTTCACTGGTGTGGATAGAAAGAATGGATAGAATAACAGTGTCAACTAAAAATACTTTTGTCTTTTAGCGTTGCAGAAAGGGTTGGGGAAAGTAGTGCATTCCTTAAATGCTTCAGATAATTGCTGGGCAGCCGGCTGTTGGCAACAAGATTATTACTGGAGAGCATGGTTGATGACTCTTGGCTATGGATGTGTCCCATTGGAGAATATACATCCAGGGGTGGAGGGAAGACCAGGATCAAGGGTGAATGATGTGTCTTAGAATGGCTGCACCCAGGTACACCGACATGGTCACTCCTAATAAATCAATGTTTTTAACTCTGAGAGATGCTAGAGATTATGATTTGAATGGGGGACCTTGGAACGCACAATGAATGGTTGCAGGAACTGGGCATGGCTGGTCTAGTGAAGAGAAGGACCAGGGGAGACATGATAGCAGTCTTCCAGTATTTGAGGCTGCCAGAGAGGACGGATCAAGCTATTTTCAAAGCCTGTAAGCCAGACAAGGAATAATGGATGGAAACTAATCAAGGAGAGATTCAATCTAGAAATAAGGAGGAATTTCCTGACAGTGAGAACAATCAACCATGGAACAGAAATTGCCTTTGGAAGTTGTGGAGCCACACTGGAGGCTTTCAAGAAGAGACTGGACTGCCATCTGTCAGAAATTGT
>CM019151.1:7605396-7628808 GCA_009733165.1 Naja naja | reverse complement strand
TCCAAATAGTTTAGATATAAGAAAAATGGTAAATTATAATGAATTATTAGATAACCAAGGGAAACTCAAATCGAATCAAGAACTAAGAGAACAAGGAATTATAATTGATTGGTGGCCATTCTTACAAATTCAAAATAGATATAAAAGAGACTTAGATGAATTTGGATTCGACAATGGGCAAAAACAATTAGATAAAATCCTAGTCGGAACAGAGGAAAAATTAATATCTAAAACATACAAGTATTTACTGGGATTTAAAATGGTAGAAGAAGTTGTGGAAAAATTACCGATAGCATGGGCCCGAATTTGGGATACAATATGGATTTAGACAAATGGGAGGAATTACGAACTATCCATTATAAATTAACGACATCTATAACCCCATGTTATTTCAAGGCAGAAATTTATAAGCACGGGGACCAGTTGTTTTTCCAGCGTTGTCGCAACTGGACAGCTGTATGTTGGCCCACTTGTGCTGGATTCCTCCTGACGTAACTCTAATCTCTCTTCTCTTCTGCCCCTCTGTTGTTGTTTTTTTCCTGTTTGCAGAGCAAAAGCACCTTAAACCCGGATGCCAAGGAGTTCGTTCCTGGAGTGAAGTACTGAAGCCTCCGCCCCACCCCCCCTTTCCTAAAGAGACTTCTTCTGCCCTGGCTGGGTGTGGGAATGGGGTGGGGGGGGGGAGCGGGGCCCACTGGCACTGGTGGGAGAGAGACTCTTGGCCGGTGATCCGGAGGCCCCCTTAAGTTACTTTTTCATCCCTCTTGTCGTCTTGCTGCGCTGGGACACTTGGCAACCAAGCGGAGAGAGAAGCCGCGCTCGCCGTGGGACGGCGCCAAAGGGGCACCTCCGGACCAGGGGGGGAAAGGGGCACCCCACCCCACCCCTCTGCTTTCTCTTAAAACAGCCTCCAGCCAAGCCTGACCACCGGCAGCGTTTCCTGCCCGTCCCCGTGCCCCCTCCCCTCGGTTAGCTGCTCCTCCAGGTGGGGTTTGGGACCTCTTTGTCACGGGGGGGGCAGAGGCGAAGGTGCCCCCCCTCTTTGGTGGACGTTTGCAAGCACAGCGGGCACGCCGGCTTCGACTTTCTGCTTCTCCAGCTTTAAGGGCAGCCCCCTTCCTCTGATTTGCTTTTGCCCGGGGTTGGGTGGGTTGGGTGGGTGGGTGGAAGGCATCGATGGGAACTGGGGCCAGCCCCTGGTTTTTCGGGACAGGAAGGCTGGGTGCCTGTGGGCTCGGATGGATGTGCCCTCCGTCCGACTGGCCGACCACTGGGGTTCTCCTTTGGAGGGAAAGAGGGAGGTGGTAGGTTTTTAGCGGAGTTGATAACGTTAAGGGGTGCTGTGCGTTGGGTGTAGCCCTCGCTGCCATTTTCTATCCTTTATGTCTCTTCTCAAATTCCCCCTTCTGACTAAAGAGTCTCCAATCTTTGCAATTTTGGAGGCCTGTAGCCTTCAACTCCCAGAATTCCCCAGATAGCTTTTGCTGGCTGGGGGATTCTGGGAGTTGAAGTCCACAAGTCTTCAAACTTGCTTAAGTTGGACATCCTAAAAGGATGGCTGGGAGCTACTGATGGCCCCTCCACCAGAGATGTCCTCCTTTCTGTGCTGGCCATCTAGAATCCCCGTCCTTCATTCAGCCTTCCCCGATGGAGCCCACCATTCTCTCTTCCTCCCACGAAAAGAAGAACCTAGCGCCCACCCAACAGGCACGAGGCTCCCCAAGGCCCAGGCCTGGAGTGCGAAGGAAGCAAGTGGCCGCTGCCTTCCTTACACTTCGAGCAAAGCTTAACTCCTACGATCTCCCACCCGAACGGTCCTTCTTTGTAAAGCTGCTTGGTGGAAATTAGGAATATGTTCGTCATTCTTTGAGGCAGCTTTGGCAGGAGAAGTCCTGCAGGATGAGTGGGTCTTCAGGAGACACCACACCAGGCAAGGAAGTCCAGAGGTCCTTTATGGGGCCTCTTTGACTAGCAGAAAAGCTCCCTCAACCCAAAGGAGCTCAGGGCAACCCCTAAATTCTGTCTCTGGCCAGGTTGTGGGGGCTCCTAAGAGATCTCCCTTCTGCTTGTTGACAGAAAAAAACGGCCTTTTCTTTGGGGTAATCCTGGGCTCTCCAAACGTGGCCACTGGAAGGCTTGTGGACTTCAACTCCCAGAATTCCCCAGCCTGCGGGCGCTGACTGGGGAATTCTGGGAGTTGAAGTCCACAAGGGGCCGTAGTCCTAAATCTTCGCTGAAGCCAGCCTTCCTCAATCTGCTCCCTTCCTGACAGCTCATCCTTCCCTATCACCATGACCCCTAGCATGATGGGGCTTAGAGTCGAGCTCCTGTAGAAAGTCCTGGCTAGGGGACAGGTAATCTGTGCTGCTCTGAAGGGACCCAGCCTGCCTCTTCTTTCCCTTCCTGCCTTTTCCTCCCGTCTTTTCCTTTCATCTATCTCCTTTCCTTTTGTTCCTGGACACGGCTGCTTGCAAGCAGAGCTGGGCCAACATCAGGATCTCCTTCCCCAACCCTTTTCGAGGCAAAGTTGACATAGGAAGTCCGGGTGTTGCAAACAAGGTGCAAAAATTTGCTCCAATTTTCCCCTGGACCTGCCTGGGGGGTGGTGGGGCGGGCTATGGAGGAGGGAGATCAGGAATGGCTCCAGATTCTGGCTTTTAAGCTTTGTGTGGGACAGGGGGGTTTATATATTTCTCCACCTTGACTCGTTTGATAAGAAGCAAGGGGCAGGATGGTGCAAGCCCCCCACTCCCTTTCCCTTCCGTGAGCTCTCCGATTTCCTCCCGAGGAAGCCTTTGCAACAATGCGCTGCCCCCATTTTTACAAGGATGCATTCTTCAATAAATGGATTTTGAGCTGGGTGTGGTGCCCCGGGGTCTTTTTAGGGTCTTCCTGCTCATGCAGGAAACTCTCTGCCATACACACCCCTCCCCACCAGGGATGTCAGCCTGGTTTGGAGAGGGGCAGATGGGAAGGCAGCAGAAATGCAGGGACAGCTGGCGAGACAGCATGATGACAGTCTGGGAAGCTGGGATAAACCAGGATGCCTGCAGGGGGCGGGTTGGGGGTTGCAACACCTTTTATCTAAATGTCAATCAAGATTTACGGGAGGTCTTAAATGCCTTTTAGGCCCTAACTTCTTGACTCTCCAGCTCAGGGGTCTTCAAACTTGGCAACTTTAAGACTTATCGACTTCAACTCCCAGAATTCCTGAGCTAACATGACTGGAGAAGGAATTCTGGGAGTTGAAGTCCACAAGTCTTAAAGATGTCAAGGCTTTGAAGACCCCTGGTCTATCATCTGTATCTGTCTATCGTCTCCCCATCCATCCATCCACGTCTGTTCGTTTGTCTCCATCCATCCATCCATCACAAGGGTCTCCAAACTTGGCAAGTTTAAGACTTGTGGATTTCAACTCCCAGAATTCCCGAGCTAACATGACTGGAGGAGGAATTCTGGGAGTTGGAAGTCCGTAAGTCTTAAAGCTGGTTTTAGCCTTCCCTTGGGTAGTAAGAGAAGTTGTCCAGGTTTGCCAGAGAGGACCTTAACAAGTTAAGTGGTCATGGGCGAGAGTGAAAGTAGGAATCACTTCGTTCCTGAGCTTCCAGCCCCATGGAACCCAGGGAGTTGATTAGAAAAGGTTCAAGAGATTTCTCCATCCAGAAAAACACTACAAAAAAAGTCTTTCTGGGGAATTCTGGGGGTTGAAGTCCACAAGTCTTAAAAGTTTTTTGTTTTTTTTTAATTACATTTATATGCCGCCCTTCTCCGAAGACTCAGGGGCTTACAATGTTGGAGCACAACCCAGTGCGCTCAGCAATAGCCTTCATTCCATTGTATATGCCTGCTTATTACTAAGCGGCATTTTTACAAGGTCAGCTAATTGCCCCCAACAATCTTGGGTCCTCAATTTACCTACGAGAGGATGGAAGGCTGAGTCAACCTTGAGCCTGGTGGGATTTGAGCCTACAGTAATTGCAGACAGCTGGATCTTAAGAGCAGGCATTTACAGCCTGAGCCACCCAAAGTTGCCAAGGTTGGAAACCCCTGCTCCACCTGGTGACAGCCCCCCAGTTATAGGGCTGCTGAGCCCCTCTCTGGGTCATCTTTGTCCAGGAAAAGTAGGGCCTTCCTGGGCTGGCTCAAACCACGATGGCCAGTAGGAACAGTCGGTCCAGGATTAGCAAGAGCTGGTTGGATTCCATCCCCCTTTGCAAGCAGGAATCAAAGCTTGCCAGCCGAGCTTGCAGGCCAGGGAGACCGCAACCGAGCTGCAAATTTCCACTGCTAAGCGGTGGTTAAAGTGAGTTTTGCCCCCATTTTACGACCTTCCCTGCCACAGTTATGAATCACTTCGGCGGTTAAGTTGGTCACGTGGTTGCTAAGCCAATCTGCCTTTCCCCATTGGCTTTTGCTCGTCAGGTGGTAGAAGGGGACTGTGTAACCCTGGGACACGGTGACCGTCATAACTCTTGAGTCAGTTGCTGAGTGTCTGAATTTTGATCACGTGACCTTGGAGAATGCTGCAATGATCGTAAGTGTGAAAAATGGCCACAAGTCCCTCTTTTCAGTGCTGTTGTAAATTTGAACAGTCGTTTAATGAATGGTTGTAACAGAATAACAATTAGAAAGGACCTTGCAGGTCTTCTAATCCAGTGGTCGCCAACCAGTGGGCCAGGGGACCACTAGTGGCCCGTGAGAAAATTTTGGTGGTCCAGAGAGAAATGTCACCCCCCAAAGCATTGCAAACAACACGAGATAGTGAGGGGAGGGGGGGAATTTGCCCCACACCCATCGCCTGGCCACCGGGCTGCTTCTTTCCTCTTCTTTCTTCTGCTTTTTGCTGCATGCAAGGAAAGCAGCAAAAGTTTTTCTCTCCCCCAAACTCCGCCAGAAATGAGTCTTTGGGACCCTGCAAGGCCTCCTGCTGCAAGAGGCTGCGCCGGCGCGACAAGTTTCACAAAGAGCCGTTTTTAGTGGAGTTTGGGGGAGAGAAAGAAAGACTTCTGCTGCTTCTGCTGCTTTCCTTGCATGAAGCCAAAAGTCTCTCTCTCTCTCCCCCTGAGAATGGAGCTGGAGATGGTATCCTGCGATTCCAAATAAACAATGATCGGTAGGCAAACTGGATAGGGGATTTTCCCAGGATCTCTGGTCCATGGGATTTAAAATTATGAGTTGGTCCCTGAGGTCCAAAAGATTGGCGACCCCTGTTCTAATCCAACCCCCTGCTACTGTTCAGGGTACCTGTATCCAGGCACACTGTTGTATGTATGGTATTGCCACTTGAGACCACACTACTTTTTTTTATTAAAACAACTGTGTGTGTGTATGTGCGGGACCTGCCCATACAAATAGGACCCCTGCAAAAGCAGCAGAGAGAGAGTGCACGTTTTGAAGCCCCACCACCACCAAGGATGGCTTGGAGTTGCCATCTCTAGGCAAAGGAGTGAGTGTAGAAGACGTCCACGTTGGCTTTGTAGTCCAGAGGGACGGCCTGGCCGATGTGCTTGGCTCCTAGGCTGGCCCCTCCCAGGGCCGAAGACTGCTTCAGCTTCAGCAGGCTGAACTTGGAGAAGGCGCTGTTGAGCTGCTTGCTGTGCGCCTGGCTGAGGACCTGGATGAATCCTAGAAGAACAACATAACAGAACAACCGAGTTGGGAGGGACCTTGGAGGTCATCTAGTCCAAACTAACCCTCTGTTCAGGCAGGAGAACCTGCCTACACCATTCCCAGACAAATGGCTGTCCCTTTGTCTCTTTTTTAAAAGCCTTCAGTGATGGAGCACCCACAACTTCTGTTGGCAGGCGGTTCCACTGATAAATTGTCCTGTCAGGAAATTTCTCCTTAGTTGTAAGTTAGTTGGTTAGTTTCCTTCCATCTATTGCAACTTGTCTTGCCTTCAGGTGTTTTGGAGAATAGGTTGTCCCCCCTCTTCTTTGGGGCAACACCTGAGATATTGGAACACTGCTATCCTGTGACAAGAGAGCCAGTGGATCCTTCCTGTCAGATCCACTTCCAAGAAGGTCTCTTGGCCTTGGACAGCTCCAGCAGGGGCCCAGCTCCATCTGCTTTCAAAAGGGAAGACCTGCTACCCTGTTGCATTGCCTACTTCCATGATGGTGAACCTATGGCACGCATGCCACAGGTGGGACGCAGAGCCCCAGCCGAACTTACCTGCACTGCGCATGTGCGTGCCTTCCAGCTGACTTTCGGCCCGTTTGGAGACCTTTTTCGCCGCTGAAACGGTTCGCTTCGCACTAAATACCAGAAGTGCCGAAACCGGGCCTGTTTTTCGGCTTCCAAAGGCTGCAGAGGCCCTCCGGAGGCTGAAAACGGGCACTTCCGGTATTTCCGAAGGCCTGTTTTCAGCCTCCCGAGGCTGCAAAGGCTTCCCTCAAGCCTCAGGGAGGCCAAAAAAGGCTTCAAATGAGCCAAAATTCAACTGCGAGGCACGCACGTGCAGGCAAGGTGTTGCCCGTGCATGCTGGGGCAAGGCATTGTATTGTGGGTGCGGCGTGCACTTTCAGCACACCACAACAAAGAGGTTTGCCATCACTGGCCTACTTCATGGGCAGCCCAAGATTTTTAAGCTGGCACTGGCCCTCCTTTTCATTGGGGCAGGGGTCTCTTGGCCACTTTTAAGACTGGTGGACTTCAGCTAAGACCAGTGGACTACAGCTCCCAGAATTCCCCAGCCAGCAACTTTAAGACAGGTGGACTTCAGCTCCCAGAATTCCCCAGCCAGCAACTTTAAGACTGATGGACTTCAAGCTCCCAGAATTCCCCAGCCAGCAACTTTAAGACTGGTGGACTTTAGCTCCCAGAATTCCCCAGCCAGCAACTTTAAGACTGGTGGACTTCAGCTCCCAGAATTCCCCACTGGTGGATTCTGGGAGTTGAAGTCCACAGTCTTAAAGTGGCCAGGAGGTTGGAGACTCCTGGGGGCAGCTGACAAGCAGATTCCTCACCTTCTCTCATCATCTCCCAGCTCTTCCACACGGATCCCACACAGACGACAGGCAATCCTAGATCCCCTTGGAGTAAGATCTGCAGGGAAACAAACATCAGAAGCTGTGGGGATCTGTGAGTCACCATTGAGGGCCCCTCTGTCCAGGGTACGGGTAGTCTGACAGGACCGCAATTGGGCCCAGGATTTCTGTCGCCGAGCGAGACACTTGTTACTTGAGGTTTGCTTCATTTTATGACCTTCCTTCCCACCATTGGCCCAGTGTGATTAGACACACAAGGAATGGTCTCTGGTGTAGCAGCACTCCGTGTCCTTGCAAAGCAACAGAGAGGATTGTAGTAATAATCATAGCAATAATAGTGGGGAAGTCAAGATAATAAGGATAAAAAAATAATGCTCCAGCCTTACTATATGGGTGAATACAGATGTTAGGACTAGGGGCAGGGGTGGGATTGAAAACTCCCAGCAACCGGTTCGCTTAGTTGCTGGGTGGGCGTGGCCATGGTGGGCGTGGCCTATTGGAACTTCTGGGAGGGCCATTTTTCGCCTTCCCCAGGCTCTGGATATTTCCCGCAGGCCTCTGGGGCTCTGGAGGCCCTCCGGAAGCTGGAAACAGGCCTGTTTCCGGAAGGCCCATTTGGCGCCCTCCCAGAGTCTCCGCGCGGACCCTGCACTTATCTGCACTCAAAACGGGCCATGTGGAGACTCCTGGGAGGGACGGGGTGGGAGGGGCCAGCTGGTCGGTTCAACTACCGGTGTGGTGAACCAGATATAAATTTAACATCCGGTCCACCCGAACCAGTCCAAACCGGCTGAATCCCACCCAACTAGGGGTCTCCAGTGGGCCACAGTCTACTACTAGGCTGTGAGCTGTTTGGAACTGGTGCGTGGAAGTGGTGGGCGAGCACAAGTCATCCCCTCCAATACACACACACACACACACACGCACACACAGGCCCTTGCGGGTCCGCAAAGGAAGTTTGGGGAACTCTTGTGTTAGCACTGAGGATTAGATGTGAGGTACAAGGGAAAAAACTGTACCTAGTTGTTTTGGCACACCACTAGACACAACTATAGCGATGTCCTGAATAGAGGGGTGGACATGGTTTATGTCCAGGATGTGAAGGGTCCGTAGTTATTTTCTCAGCCCTCCTTCTAACCCGCATGATATACAGATCCTCAGCGGAAGACAGGCTGGTGGAGACTGTTCGTTCTGCAGTCCTAACTATCCGTTGGGAGTCTGTACCTGTCCTGTTTGGTCGATGTGTAAGATACAACACGTCCTTTTCCGTGGTTCCTACCTACAACAGGGTTTATCAAATAAGCCACCATTGGCTGGATTCATACAAGATGCCAAACCACGTGATGGCTTAGGGGCAAAGGCTCCAGAGAAGGAGGCGCTTCCCACTAAAAGTCAGCTTGGGTGCAGATCAGTAAAAGGAGACACACACACACCCCCACCCTTCTGTCCTCCTCCTTGGGAGACCCCTGAACCTCACTCTCCTCCCAGTTATATCCCAATATCAATATGGCTGCTTTCATAAGCCAAAATTAACTTTGGGATGTGTGTACTAGGGAAAGGAAGCAGTTGTGGCCCGCCAGGGGCCAGTGGGGCTGGTGGCAGATTCGGACAGTGAGAAGGTTGGGGAGGAACATGGGCCAGTCCTGGAGTCTGGGGAAGGCTCTGATGAGGGCTCTGCGTCGGAGGCAGAGATGATGCCAGGGCCGTCTGACAGTTATCGGCTGCCTTCGGAGTTGGAGATAAGTGAGGAAGAAGAGCAGCTGGAGCCTGTTCTCAGTGTGCGCATGCACAGAGCTGCCAGGAGAAGGGAACAGTCAAGGAACGAGTCAATTGGGGAGTAAGGGCACAGGTGGATGGTGAATGGCCCCTCCCATAGGAATAAAGAAGAGCAAAAGGGAAGTGGGGTTTGCAGGAGACAATTAGTTCAATTCATTAGGGTGAGGACCTGTTCCAGGCTTCTTGTCAAGTAATTTCTGCGACAGTGTGGCGTTTGGAAGGTATCGGCCTGGCAACTCTCCAAGCCTGATTTAAAAAATGGTCTGTGGTTGTGAAATCTCATGAAAGACTGCTTGCTGGGACTCTGCTGGAAAGGAATTCACTTTAACCTAAATAAAAAGGGGTTTTATTGGGACAAGCAGTCTGCTTCATGATCTTGGGCAGCTTAAGTCAGTACAGCAGTAAGTAACCGCCCTCAATCCTGCCCTTTTCTTGCTGTCCACCCCAGGTTGAGTTACCTGGTCAATTTTGGGCAGAACGGCCACGATATGCTGGGCCAGGACTTCTCCGGCCTTGTGGAAAACGTAGCGACACAGGGGGTCCCCAGCCTTGGCACCTACGTTAACGGACGGAGAAACCGTTTTATCCTTTTATTTCACTTGCCCGACCAGCGTGCAATATATACACTCCCCCAGAAGGTTCTTTCTTACAGGTGCGACTTGGGTAAAAATAACCTAGCTGAGGATTGTACTAGAGTATCTGTGTGCCAGCTAAACTGGCCACTTTTGAAGCTGAACAGCATCACAATGGGGTCTCCAACGTTGGGTGTGTCCCGTCACTTTCTCAACAGAAGTTTGATTTTCCTTTTTGATAGCCTAATTGGTGTATCTCAAGTTTGACAACCTGAGTGGACTTCAACTCCCACAATTCTCCAGCCAGCATGTTTTAAAAAGGGCGGCCTTTGACTCCGAGAATCCCACAGCCACAATGCTTTAAAAAGGTTGGACTTCGACTCCCAGAATCCCCCAGCCAGCATGGTTTGAGGGGATGGACTTCAACTCCCAGAATCCCCCAGCCAGCATGCTTTAAGATGGGTGGCCTTCAACTCCTAGAATCCCACAGCCACAATGCTTTAAAAAGATCGGACTTCGACTCCCAGAATCCCCCAGCCAGCATGCTTTAAGGTTTTGGACCAACTCCCAGAATCCCCCCGCCAGGATGCTTTAAGGGGTTAGATTTCAACTCCCAGAATCCCCCAGCCAGCATGTTTTAAGAAGGGTGGTCTTCAACTCCCAGAATCCCACAGCCACAATGCTTTAAAAAGATCGGACTTCGACTCCCAGAATCCCACAGCTAGCATGCTTTAAGGGGATGGACTTCAACTCCCAGAATCCCCCAGCCAGCATGCTTTAAGGTTTTGGACCAACTCCCAGAATCCCCCCACCAGGATGCTTTAAGGGGTTAGATTTCAACTCCCAGAATCCCCCAGCCAGCATGCTTTAAGAAGGGTGGTCTTCAACTCCCAGAATCCCCCAGCCAGCATGTTTTAAAAGGGACAGACTTCAACTCCCAGAATCCCCCAGCCAGCATGCTTTAAAAAGGGTGGTCTTCAACTCCCAGAATCCCCCAGCCAGCATGCTTTAAGGGTTTGGACTTCAACTCCCACGATCTCCCAGCCAGCATGCTTTAAGAAGGGTGGTCTTCGACTCCCAGAATCCCCCAGCCAGCATGCTTTAAGGGTTTGGACTTCAACTCCCAGAATCCCCCAGCCAGGATGTTTTAAGGGGTTAGATTTCAACTCCCAGAATCCTCCAGCTAAGATGCTTTAAGATGGGTGGCCTTTAACTCCCAGAATCTCCCAATACTGCAACCACCCAATACTGAAAGCAAAAACTTCCCCCTGCTGACTCAGTATAGTCCAAGAACTTGATTAAGGACCAGGCTGAGCAGGGACCTTGCAGTTTTTTTTTCCTGGCATCCTAAAGCTACCCATCCCTTCAACCTGCAGGCCTACCTTGCCGCCCTGAGTCCTTTGGGAGTAGGGCGGCATACAAGTCTAAATAAATAATAATAATAATACCTTCAGCCAATTTCAGGCAGAATCCTGCAAACTTGGACTTTTCAAAGGTCCTGTAGAGGTGAGTCAGGAGCCCCATTCGGTCGGAAACCTGTCGGAAAACATGCAGAAAACTTTCTTTCTCCTTCTTTTCCTTCCTTTCTTCCTCTTTCCTTCTTTCTTTTCCCCCTTGTTTTCTCCTTTTCCTTTTCCCAGAGCCAATCCAAATCCCAAACACCATGTTATGATAAACATGATTTGGACTACCTAGTTAGCTGCTGCAAGAAGATCCCACAGACTTACTAGTAGCAACGGCGTAACAAAAGGGGCAACAATGGTGGATTGGAAAGTCTGGAAAGAATATCATTTGTCTGCAAGCAAGAACTGGTGGGACCATAAAATAGACATAATGAAAAGAAAAGAAGGGAGGCTAATTTGGTCTGGGGCTTTAGAAGCCAATCAGACAGGCACCTGCCACATAACACCCAGATTTAACAATGGTTGATCAGAGAGACAAAACTCTGGATAACAGACGTGACAGCCGCTGGAGACAGCAGAAGAGGAAGAACTGGAGAAGATAACAAAATTCAGAGACCTGAAAATAGAAATAGCAAGACAAAAGCAAGAAAAAGGTGGTACCAGTATTAATAGGTGCCTTGGATGCAATCCCAAAACAACTGGAACATCACTTGAACACCATCGGCATTGACAAATTCACCATCAGTCAATTGCAAAAGGCAGCTTGACTTGGGAACAGTTGACATCCTGCCACGACACCTCTAACTCCATCAAACATCTCCCTATCGCAGGCCCTTGGGAAGGATGACGTGGGAATAAAAAATGCCAAACCCCATCCGAACATCTGGCTGACTGTGCAACCAAACATCATAATACTGACAAACACCAGAGATAAAAGCAAAACCTTTTTAATGCTTCTCTGTGAATTCCATTCATTCACAGTAAAAATGCTATTAAAAACTAATTGTCCCAGATGAGAACAAGCCTTGCCAAGGTTGTGCAAGGCTGCCAAGAACACTAGATTAAATTGCAAGGAAATAATCAAAACCAAAAGTCTCCAGACACAAACCAGGATAGTCAGAACTTCCACAGGACTTGAAGTTCAAGAACTTCTTTGCTTCCTGCAAAGAATCCCACCTCTGAGGGCTGGCTTTTATCCCTTAAGGGAGGGGCCATCACCTTGCAGCCTTACTCCTGAGTCGCCTGTGCTGCTGCAGCTGCTCTTTCCTTCGAGCAGCCCTGCGCACATGTGCACTGGGCACAGGCTCCTCGGGGGCCTCTTCCTCTCTGCTGCCAGCCTCCACAATCTCCCAAGGCAGCATTCCACTCCTTGATGGTCCTGGCCCCATCCCTGCATCACACGCAGGACCCTCAGCCGAGTCCTCAGTCTCAGAGACCTCAGCCATCCACACCTGCTGCCGGTGAACCACAACAGGTTTGGGGAGGGGTGGACCCCCTGCTTACCTGGAAGTAGTCAAACATGGCCTGTTTGACGTAGCTGACGTCGTGTGGTGGGACCTCCAGGTTGTCCAAGCCATCGAACACAATCTTCACTGCCTGGTGGGCGATCCAATAAGCTGCCAGAACACCAAAAGAGATGGTCAGCCTGTGGACTGGACTTAGCTTTCATCCTCATGCATGAAATAGGTAAAACCCAGTGCGCTGGGTTCCCAAGGAAGCTGCTGTCCTACATGCTTAGATAAGGCAGACAAGGGTTGGTAGCCAGTCCTTCAGGGTTCAAAAGTACTACTTCTCCACCCAGGGGCATCGCTCCAATTTGGTAAAATTGATCTAGGGTCTATTAGGGCAAGGATGGTCAGCTATGTTACGACCGGTGGACTTCAACTCCCAGAATTCCACAGGTTGTAAAGTTGACAGGGTTGCCCACTCCTGTGTTAGGGGATAAATGTGGAGCGTACATTAGGCCAGACACACAACTAGCCTTCTTCATCTGGTGTCCAAAATCCTGGGCAACCTTATAGAAAGCTAGCTTGACCTGGCCCTCTGCCAAAGGTCAATGTCTTCACTGGTGCGGATAGAAAGAATGGAATAGAATAACAGTATCAACTAAAAAATACTTCTTTGGTCTTTTTAGTTGCCAGCAGAAAGGGAGTTGGGGAAAGTAGTGCATTCCTTAAATGCTTCAGATAATTGCTGGGCAGCCGAAGCTGTTGGCACACAAGATTATTACTGGAGAGCATGGTTGATGACTCTTGGCTATGGATGTGTCCCATTGGAGAATATACATCCAGGGGGTGGAGGGAAGACCAGGATCAAGGGTAAAATGAATGATGTGTCTTAGAATCGGCTGCACCCAGGTAACGCCGACATGGTCACTCCTAATAAATCAATTTTTTTACTCTGAGAGATGCGGCTAGAGACTTATGATTTGAATGGGGGACCTTGGAACGCACAATGAATGGTTGCAGGAACTGGGCATGGCTGGTCTAGTGAAGAGAAGGACCAGGGGAGACAGGATAGCAGTCTTCCAGTATTTCAGGAGCTGTCATAGAGAGGAGGGGATCAAGCTATTTTCCAAAGCCCCCAAAGGCCAGACAAGGAATAATGGATGGAAATTGATCAAGGAGAGATTCAACCTGGAAATAAGGAGGAATTTTTTCACGGTGAGAACAATCAACCCATGGAACAGAAGTTGCCTTCAGAAGTTGTAGAAGCTTCATCATTGGAGGCTTTCAAGAAGAGATTGGACTGCCATCAGTCAGAAATTGTGTAGGTCTCCTGCTCGGGCATGGGGTTGGACTAGATGACCTGCAAGGTCCCTTCCAACTCTGTTCATCTGTTAAGGTCTGAATCTCCCAAGAAGTCCAAGAGGTTTTTTTTCCACCCCAGCAAATCTGGCCATGTCAGAGAAACAGTGATAGGACTTGAAATCTTCCGAAGCCAGAACTGCAAATGTATCTGTTGGGAAGATTCTGGTCCAGGGATTATTTCCTCACCTGATCCTTCGTCCCCCATCATGTGGCCCCATCCTCCACAGCTGATCTGGGAGCCATCAGGATTGATGAGCTTGCAGTTGGAGCCAGTTCCTGAGATAAGCACCACACCGCCTGGAGAGGAAAGAGATGACCACGGAAGGAGTCAGATGGCAAAGACCGTGATGGTCGTAAGTGGGAAACGTGATCCTAAGTAACTTTTTTCAAGTGCTGTTTTAACTTCAAGTGGTCACTAAACAAACTGTCGTAAGTCGACGACTACCTGCTTAAGAAATTTTGGCCCCTTTTTAGTAGACGTGCTACTAATTTAAGAACGGCAGTGATTGACAATTTAGCAACTGTGGCAAGAAAGGTCATAAAATGGGTCAAAATTAACTGAACAAATTTTCACTGAGCAACATAAATTTTGGGCTCAATTGTGGTCATAAATTGAGCACTATCCTTTCTGGATAAGCTCATCAGCGGAAGCAATAGTGGGAAATGAGACACCCAATTCTATTGAAAAAACACTGACACTAACCCAGTGTTCCACTATCAAAATAAAACCCAACTTCCGACAAGAATCGGGGAGCTGCTCCTAAAACCAAGCTAAATTTTAATAAACGTAGCTAGAGAATTCCTGGCAGCCTGGCACTCGGGCAAATTGGCCATTGATAGACACATAAAAATAAACCACATTTACACACCGTTAAAAAGAGGCAATGTAAAAGCTAACAAGCAAACAGAAAGACCAGAAGCAGCCAACAGCCAGATAAGCAGGGATTAACACCAGACAAACAATGAAGCAGAAAACCAGAACAAAGGAACCATCAAAGAGAAAACCACAACCCCATCAAATTGAGAGGGCAAATGATTGTTATATAATCAGGGATTATATATTTCCTTGCCCTGAAAATGTGAACTAATTGGGTTATGAAGTACCTGCAAATAAACAGACAAGCTCAGAGACGATGGATGGATGGATGGAAGGAATAGGAGGGAGGGAAGAGAGGAGGGAAGGAAGGAAAGGAAAGAAGGAGGGAAGAGTGGGAGGGATTGAAGGAAGGAAGGAAGGAATAGGAAGGGAGGGAAGGTAGGAGTCGGGAAAGAAGGAAGGAAGGAATAGGAGGGAGGGAAGGGAGGAGGGCGGGAGAGAAGGAAGGAAGGGAAAGAATAAGGGAGGGAAGGAATAAGGAGGGAGAAAAGAGGCAGGGAAGGAAGGAATAGGAAGGAAGGAAGGAATAGGAGGGAGGAAATAGGAAGGAGGG
The DNA here is from genome assembly GCA_009733165.1 of Naja naja. Taxonomy (NCBI): domain Eukaryota; kingdom Metazoa; phylum Chordata; class Lepidosauria; order Squamata; family Elapidae; genus Naja; species Naja naja. The sequence continues at coordinate 7,613,828 of CM019151.1, read as the reverse complement.
AGAGAAGGAAGGAATAGGAAGGAGGAAAGGAAGGAAGGAAAGAAGGAGGGAAGAAAGGAAGAGAGGGAGGGATTGAAGGAAGGAAGGACGGACGGGCAGGCTTACCGGTGTTGGTCGCAGTGGCTATGGCCCCAATGGCATCGGTCGTGATGAAGTAATTCTTGCTCAGATGTGGGAAGCGGCTCTTCATGTCCTCAATGAGCTTCTGGATGGCTTCCTTCTGCTCCCCTCCACTCAGGGAGAGGCCCTGCAGTCAACAGGAAGCCACACTGTGAGCCCCCAGCCACCACTCGACAGGCCTCCAACAACCCTTGACAGAGATTCTGGAGGAGACAGCCCCAAAGTGTACCAGCACTAGGGGAAAAATCATGACAGAAGGCAGCAGGAGGACATCCCCTAACCTCCCCTGTCCTGGGGATCTTCAGATGTCATGGACTACACCTAGGTGGGTGTCTAGGAGCTGTGGTCCCACATCTGGAACCTCTGGATGGAGAAGTCTCTTGAACCTTTTCTAATCAACTGGGTTCCTGGGGCTGGAAGCTCAGGAAGGAAGTGATTCCTACTTTCACTTTCACCTAATGACCACAAACTGGGGCTGAGATCCTCTCTAGCAAACCTGGACAACTCTCTCTGCCACCCAAGGAAGGTTAAAATAGGTCTTCAAACTTGACAACTTTAAGACTTATGGACTTCAACTCCCAGAATTCCTCCTCCAGTCATGTTAGCTCAGGAATTCTGGGAGTTGAAGTCCACAAGTCTTAAACTAGCCAAGTTTGAAGACCCTTGTGACAGATGATGGATGGATGGATGGTTGGATGGATGATAGATAGATGGATGGATAGATAGATAGATAGATAGATAGATAAATAGATAGATAAGATAGATAGACAGACAGACAGACAGACAGACAGACAGACAGACAGACAGACATGGATGGATGGATGGATGGATGGATGGATGGATGGATAAATAGATAGGGATGGATGGATGATAGACAGACAGACAGACAGAGATGGATAGATGGATGGATAGATAGAGAGATAGATAGATAGATAGATAGATAGATAGATAGGAGGATAGGTAGGTAGGTAGGTAGGTAGGTAGGTAGGTAGGTAGGTAGATAGATAGATAGATAGATAGATAGATGACACGGACATGGATGGATGGATGGACGGACGGACAGACAGACAGACAGAGGAGGACCCAGGCCCATCCCCTATCCATCCTAGGGCACTCAGGGAGGATGGGATAAGAGAGAGACGTGGTCTACTGGGGAGGAGAGGGCCTTGATCCTCTTCATGGGCTGCAGCTGTGACAACTGGATAAGAGGACGGACATGCGTACGGGCAAGCACTGGAAACAAAGTGTGGAAATATCTCTAGTTTACGGTTCCTCTCTTGAGTTTGGCGTCCTTCCCAGTGTGTGTTCTGTTATCTGTGGACGTCCTCCAGCCCTTATCTTGTGTGGTTTGTGTTTTTCCCCCTCCTTCTTGTAACTGCTTGTGTGGGAATTTTTTTGTCTTCCGTCAAGGATATTCGGAGCTTGGAAGCAAATTGAAGGAATAAAAGGGGTTTCACCGGGGTTTTGTGACTGTGTTTATTTTTGTATCCCCCCCGGGTCATCACAAGGAGACTCACCAGTGATCGAAGAGGAGTGTGTGGATCGCCCCTGGCCTTCCTTTTGGCATCTTGGACCATGGCCTCAATCCGTTCCATGCAGGTGTCCGAGCCAACCAGCTTCTCACCCAAAGAGGGAAAAGAGACATCCCCTTCAATTTGCACACTTATACCCCTTCTTGCACACTTGAGTAAAAATTGTAAAAATACCTGGCCCTCCCTCTGCCCTCTGGATTCGCACCGATATCTTAATTGGGTTTGGTTTCTTCACAGCAACATCCCTCAATGGTGCCCACCCCCCATCTCTATTTTGGGGGGGAGGGGTGTCTCCTTTCGGCCTCCCCCACCCTCAAGCCCAGGCTGGCATCTGGCAATAAAAACCCAGCCCTGCCAAGCACAGCCAACAGAGGTGGCAGCTGCCAGCTCTGGACTGGGGGCAGGTGGTGGGGAGGAGGCCAGCTTAGGCCAGCTCTTAGCGCTTAGCCTTGGTGGCGCAGTGGTCAGAGTGCAGTACTGCAGGCTACTTCTGCTGACCGTTGGCTGCCCACAATTTGGCAGTTTGAATCTCACTAGGCTCAAGGTTGACTTAGCCTTCCATCCTTCCAAGGTGTGTAAAATAAGGACCCAGATTGTTGGGGCAAGAGGCTGACTAAACCCCTTAGAGAGGGGCTGTAAAGCACTGTGAAGCAATATATAAGATTAGTAATATGGCGATAGATAGATAGATAGATATAGATAAAAATATAGATGGTACATACAAGATAGATATAGATAGATAGATAGATAGATAGATAGATAGATAGATAGATAGATATAGATAGATATAGATAAATATAGATAGGTACATAAAGATAGATAGATAGATAGATAGATAGATAGATAGATAGATAGATAGATAGATAGATAGATAGATAGATAGATAGATAGATAGATAAATAAATAGATATAGATAAAAATATAGATGGTACATACAAGAATAGATAGATATAAAAAAATATAGATGGTACATACAATAGATAGATAGATAGATAGATAGATAGATAGATAGATAGACAGACAGACAGAAGATAGATGGATAGATAGATAGATAGATAGACAGATAGATAGATAGATTAGGCAGGCAGACATAGAGCCATGGTGGCAAAGTGGTTAGAATGCAGCAGTGCAGGCTAATTCTGCCATCTGCCAGCAGTTCGATCCTGACCAGCTCAAAGTTGACTCAGCCTTCCATCCTTCCAAGGTGAGTCAAATGAGGACCCAGATTGTTGGGGGCAAAAGGCTGACTCTGTAAACCGCTGAGAGAGGGCTGTAAGGCACTGCAAAGCGGTATATAAGTCTAAGTGCTATTGCTATTTAAATATTATTTTCCCAAGGAAAGAGCTGGGTTTTGTTCCCATGTTGTGCATAGGAGCGAAAGCCAGATCAAGCAGCTCCCGCTACTCACATTTTCCCTTTGCCCTCTTGCCCTCCCCCAAAGAGGGGTCCCATCCTCACCCAATGGTTGGTGCAGAGTCCCTCGGCCTCGGCCAGGATCTTGCCATCTTCAGAGAGCAGCACCACCTTGGAGCGGGTTCCCCCCCTGCAGAGGAAGAAAAATGCCACTTGAGGGTCTACAGGAGACGATTCTGCTTTCCAGCTTTTTTGTGTGTATGTGTGTGCGTCTGTGCGTGTGCATGTCAAATACAGGTAGCTGGGGTAGGCTTCAAAAATGTTAGCAACAGGTTCTCTGCCTGGTTGCTGGGTGGGCGTGGCCATGGTGGGCGTGGCCTAGTCAGCCTCCTGCACCACAGTGGGGGGGGCGTGTTTTCACGCTCCCTGGACTCCAGAGGCTTTCTGGAAGCCGGAAACGGGCCCATTTCCAGCCTTCCCAAACTTCTGGGAGGCCCATTTTTTGCCCTCCCCCAGCCTCCACGCGTGCCCTGCACTTATCTGCATCCAAAACGGGCCGCATGGGGACTCCTGGGAGGGGAGGGGTAGGGGGGCCAGCCAGGGGTGGGATTTTGGGGGGGTTCTCTGAACTACACAGAATCTTAGTTAAGGGCTCTCCCAAACCCCTAGCTAACAGGCAGAAAGTCCATAAACGGTTTCCAGCCTCTTATAAACTGATCTAATCCATTGTCTCTGATCAGAGAAGGGGGTGACCAAGAAACAGGGAGCTTCCAGCGCAAGGGACCCACCGTAATGGCAGGTGAGAATGATGCTGGGGTGGTGGGCAGGGAGAGGAGGGCCAACAGCCAGGAGATCCAGCAGATAAGAGGCAGCTGTGAGAGGGATCTTGGAGTCTTAGTGAACAACCAGCTAATCATGAGCCAGCCATGTATGGCAGCAGGCAAAAAAGCCAATGCAATCCTAAGTTGCATTAACAGAGGGATACAATCCAGATCAAGGGAGGTACCAATACCACTCTATAAAGCCTTAGTAAGACCACACCTAGAGTACTGCATCCAGTTTTGGTCACCACACTATAAAAAAGATGTTGAGACTCTAGAAAAAGTGTTAGAGAAGAGCAACCAGGATGATGAGGGGACTGGAGATAAAACATATGAAGAACGGTTGCAGGAACTGGGCCTGGCTAGTCTGGTGAAGAGAAGGATAGCATCTTCCAATATTTGAGGGGCTGCCACAGAGGGGAGGAAGGGGGTCAAGCTATTTCCAAAGCACCTGAAGGCCAGAGAAGGAATAATGGGTGGAAACTGAACAAGGAGAGATTCAACCTGGAAATAAGGAGAAACTTTCTGACAGTCAGAACAATCAACCCATGGAACAGAAGTTGCCCTCGAAGTTGTGGGAGCACCATCACTGGAGACTTTCAAGAAGAGACTGGACTCCCATCTGTCAGGAATGGTGTAGGGTCTCCTGCTTAGGTGGTAGGGGGTTGGGCTAGATGACCTACAAGGTCCCTTCCAATTCTCTTGATGTGTAAATCTGAGCCCCCAGCAGGAAAAGTGACACAGCAGATGTCTTGGGAGGTACCCTCCCTAGTTTCTTGGAAGCTAAAACGGTCCTAAGTAAGTTTTTTTCAGGGCTGTTGTAACTTCGAATGATTACTAAACGAACTGTTGTAAGTCAAGGACTACCTGTAATGTAAAAATTCCATGGCAAAATAGAAAAAATATAGAAAATGGGGGTGGGGGGGGAGAGAATCTTGGTGGCCCAGGGTTGAACTGTGGGGTGTTCGATGCTTTCTAGGCTTGGTTGTTTCCTTGCAGACGTTTCATGACCCAACTAGGGAACATGATCAGTGCTAAGAGGGAATGAGGTGTGTGGAGAGGAGGAGGAGGAGGAGGAGGAAGAGAAGGAAGAAGAGGAGGAGGAGGATGACTGAGGGGTCCTTGGTGCTCCCTGAGCTCAGCTGTTTCCTTGCAGACATTTCATGACCCAACTAGGGAACATCATCAGCACTCCAAGAGAGTGGGGTTTTCTCTCTGCTTGTACACAAGTGGCTTGCCTTGTCAATGTTGGTGGGAGCGTTCTTAGTGGTTCCTTGATTGGGTTGTTATTTATTGTACATCTGAGTGGATAGTTCCTTGATTGGATATTGTTGTTCGATCCTTGGTCTAATATTCATCTTGGTTACAATCTCTGCTTCTCCGGGTGTTTGGAACCGCCCAGACCACGCCCACCAACCCTGACTGGCTGCCTGGAGAATTCTGGGAGTTGAAGTCCCTCCCCACCCCATCTGCAGGTTCCCCAGGCTGAGAAACGCTGTTTTAAGCCCACAAAACAGGCTCACTGGTTTCTCTCCAGCTTGCAAGCCACGATCTGCAGGCTAGTTATGTTTGGTTTCCAACGTTCCCTCCAGTTAGAAGCCGGCCAAGAACCAGGCAAGCCTTCAGCCCAGCCCGCCTGATCTCAGCCCTGCAATGCTTCTCTTCCTTCCTCCTCCCTCCTCCTCCTCGCATGGCAGCCCTGCCCAGCCACATGGAACATTAACTCTTTTGCAATCTGGGAAATGTCCTCTTTCCTTTTTTGGGGGTGGGGATCAAGTGACGCCAACCCCGAGAATATTGCAGGGAGGCTGTTTTTAGGAGGTGGCATCTTCCAACCGGGGGCCCGCGGGCGCCAGGCTGGGGAAGGAAGGCTGCTGGCCCCAGGTAGACTTTAACGGGCCCAGGGATTGCAGGAGCCCCGACCCCCCGATCTGCCCCCCCCCCGTCCCCTTGTCAATTCACACCTGCTTTCTCGCAGGGGGTCAGCGGTGAGAAAGCCGGGCGAGGGGCTTGAGGGGAGGGGGAGCGTTTGTTGCAAAGTTGCAATACCCGGGGTCCCTCCAAGCCCCCCCCGCCACCAACTTTGGAAGGGTCCTCGGAGCCCCTCCAAAGCGGGGATCCGAGAAGAGAAGAGGCCCCCACAGATTGGACCACCCAATACCTGGAGTCCGATCAACCCAATTGGGCGGGGGGTGGGCGACTCCAAGCCAAGCCCCCTACCCTCCGCCGAACCCCCGCCGATCTGGGGCGGGCGCAGCCCCCCCGCCCAGCCGCTTGCCTCGCCTTCCCCGCCCCACCTGGCGCCTCACCTGGGCGCCAGGTGAGGCGGGGAAGGCGAGGCAAGCCCTCAGAGCGCCTTGAAACCTCCCCCCCCCCACGGCTCCTCTCCCGGCGGGGCCGGCCGGCTCACCCTTCCACACCGCCGTAGACCGCAGCCATGGAGCTCCGCCTGCCCGTCCTTCCTTCCTTCCTTCTTTCCAGCCGCCTCGGACCGCCCCTGCCCTGCCAGCCCTCCGGCTGGGACGTGGAGAGCCTGAGCTACCAGGCAGACACGTGTTTCCAGCCCCGCTCCGCCCCCTTCCTCCGGGGCACGTGTCCTCCAGGACCCGCCTCCTGCCGCCGCTTCAGACGGAGCAGGCAGGTGTCCGGCAGGTGAAGCGATCTCTCCGGAATCACCAAGGCCGGGGAGGTGGGAAGGGCAGCTGGGGATGCCCCCGCCCGGAAAGAGAGGAAGGAGGGGGCAGTGTGTGTGTGCTCCCCTCCCCCAAAAGAGAGAGGGTCCCACCAGGCAAGTTCAGGTGGCTGTGGGGACACCTTTTGTGCCCCCCCTATAAGACAGGCCAGGTCTGTGGACCCCAGCACTAATCCTGGAGGGGCGGCTGTTTCAGACCTAACGCCCCCATCCCAATCTGGAGGGACTAGTAGCCCATACAACCCATCCGCTGGACTTCTTTAAAAAAAAAACATTTTTATTAGATGATAACTATTACTATTGTAGTGTGTTTCATACATATCTTTGTTAGTTGGTTGGCAAAAAGGACCTCTATTTTTTTCTGCTTGGTTGGGTGGCTTATAACATACACCTATGGCTATATCATTCTTTTTTTTTCTTTTATATTGACCCATATGCATTCTAGGAGGGTTTCATCTTTGGTTTCATACATTTCCATAGCAATATAGTGGTCCTTTACATACAGTGCAACTCCACCTCCTCTTTTATGGGGTCTGGGTTTTTTTTTTTAAGAGTTTGTATCCTTCTATCAATATGTTCCAGTCATGGGTTTTGTCCCACCAAGTGTCTGTTATTCCAATTATGTTGTATCTACCTTCGTGCATTAATAGTTCAAGTTCACCTTGTTTGTTCCCAGACTTTGCACATTTGTATACAGGCACTTGAGATATTTATGCTTGACTCTGCGTATGCTTCCTATGTCTCCTATTCAGTGTTTGAGTTTGTCTTCCTTCCCATCCTCACTTCGTTATTTGCCTTGCTTTCTAGGGGTTTTTGCTTGGAGTTAGGCCCTGGAGATCCTAATATATATGATAATAATATATCAGATAGATAGATAGATAGATAGATAGATAGATAGATAGATAGATAGATAGATAGACAGAGAGAGAGAGAGAGGGAGGCAGAGAGAGAGAGACAGAGACAAAGAGACAGACAGAGAGACACATACAGAGAGAGACAGAAGAGACAGAGAGAGAGAGAGAGAGAGAGAGACAAAGAGACAGAGAGAGAGAGACAGACAGAGACAGAGAGACAGAGAGACAGAGACAGAAAAAGAGAGAGAGACACATACAGAGACAGACAGACAGACAGAGAGACAAAGAGACACAGAGAGAGAGAGAAAGAGACAGAGAGACACATACAGAGAGAGACAGACAGAGAGAGAAAGAGAGACAGAGAGAGAGACAGAGACAGAGAGAGAGACAGACAGAGAGACAGAGAGACAGACAGATATCCTCTCTCTCTCCTCATGAGGTTCATCTGCTGCTTCCAGAGATGGCACACATCCCCTTCCCTGGCATAGGGGAGCCGTGGCCGGGCAAGGGTCAAAGGCAGCCTGGCTTTGGGAGACCACCGGGGTGAGTCCAGCCGTCCAGTCGCCATCAAATTCTCCACTTCATTAACTCCCTGATGGCTTTGGCACCAGCCAGTCTAGGCTCTGGAGGCTGGGGGGGGGGGCTGGTGCCTCCAGGAGGGGGAGGGCCAAGAGCCCTCCATTCCCCCTCCCCTCCCCCAACCCGCCTCTGGCCAGAATTTGGGACAAGCCCCAGTCCAGCTCTGAGGAAGGTGATGAGCAGCAGAGGAAACTCAGGTGAGTCCTGGCATTCTCCTGAGGGTTGGCAGGTGTGTGTGTGTGTGTGTGTGTGTGTGTGTGTGTGCACGCTCTGCTCTCCTGCCAGGGATTGTCCTTGCCATCCTAGGGGCCATTTAGAGTCTTGGGAGCCAGGAAGAGAGATCCAGGGGCTTCTGGGCCCAACCTGAAGCTTGAAGCAACCTCTGTCTCTGGCTGGCCCTTTTCCACCCTGGCCTGGATTCCTCCAGGACCAAAAGTCCAGGAAAATCCTCGGAGGAGGCTGACCCACCAACCATCACAAG
>CM019151.1:7544598-7604396 GCA_009733165.1 Naja naja | reverse complement strand
CCCCTCTAACCTGCTTTCCAGCTCCGTTCTCCTGTGCAGGGCAACCAAAGAAGACCCAGCCAATCAGCTGGGACTCAATGGGAGGCAGAGAAGAGATGGGGTTGGCGGGGCCAGTCCAGGGGTGGGATTCTACAAGTTCGCACCTATTTGCTAGAACCGGTTGTTAACATTCTAAGCAGTTCGGAGAACTGGTTGTTAGAAGAAATTACTGATCTAATCCTGTAAGGAAGGCAGGAAGGAAACATTCTGGTGTTGCTTACAGAAACTGCCTCTCCGTTAACCCTTATTACATTCTTGGCAGGACTAGACTTCCTGTCTCAGGAACGTCTCTGGAGTGTTTCCCCTCTCCTTTGCTGGTACTTTGCTTGTGTGGAGTCACCATTCAAAGTTACATGGCACTGAAAAAAGTGACTTATTTTTCACACTTACGACTGTTGCAGCATCCCCACAGTCATGAGAGGCCAGGCGAGGAGATGTGTGCCTCGATGTGAGTGATATTGAGTTGGCCATGCGCAGCCAATAACATGACCACCAAGCCACGTCCACCCAGTCACATGACCACCAAGCCAGGCCCACCACCTAAGCCATGCCCACAGAACTGGTTGTTAAAAATTTGAATCCCACCCCTGGGCCAGTCAGAGGTGGGATTGGCCGGTTTTCCGAACTACTCGAAATTTCCGCTTCCGGTTTTCCAAAACTGGTCAGAGCCTGCTGAATACCCCCTCTGCACAATTCATTTAGCGATCGTTCCAAGTTACAACATCACTGAAAAAAATGGAGGATAGGACCGTGTTCCCCACTTACGACCGTCTCAGCATCCCTTCCCCAGGGTCACAGGGTCAAAATTCGGACGCTCGGGGCAACCAACTCATATTTACGACGGTCGCAGCATCCCGGGTTGTGGGGGGGAACTCCCACAATCCTCTTTGCAACTGTCCGACAAACAACGTCTGTGGGGAAGCCAGGTCCACTGAATGACCGTGCTCCTGACTTAAACAACGGCAGCTATTCACTTAACAATGGTGGCAAGCAAGGTCATAAAAAGGGGACAAAACTCCCAGAAGAAATGTCTTTGCTAAACAACAGAGGTTTTGGGCTCCGTTGGGGTTGTTAAGTTGAAGACTGCCTTGTGTTTGACCGAACGCTAATGGTTATCTCCATTTCCACGCCTTGGGCTGGCTGTTCTCCTGGGTGGAAATGGCCCCTTGGCTTCATTTGCTCATTTCCAAGGAAAGCCTCTGTTTGTTTTCCTTCCCAAAAGGGTAATTATATCCCTCTGTGCCAGGTTGGGGTGGGGAGGGAGAATCCCTGCCCTCCTCCCTTAGATTCCCCCAGGAGCCCACTTGCAAGGGTCAGGCAATTAGTTCATTGCAGCCGGCAGCCCAGCCCCGTAGGAGATGCTGAAACTCTTCTGGAGGCAGGAGACGGAAAGAAACGGAGGCTGCATTTTCAGGGCAAAGTTACGTAGCTGGGCATTGGTGGCGCGGTGGTGAGGATGCAGCACGCCAGGCAAAAACTCTGCCCACAGGCCAGGAGTTTGATCCTGACCGGCTGAAGGGTGACTCAGCCTCCCGTCCTTTCGAGATTGGTGGAATGATGACCCAGATTGTTAGAGAGGCTTTAAAAGCATTACAAAGCAGTATATAAGTTTAAGAGCTCTTGCTATTGCTATCATTTATCATCTGTAACCCCCTCATTATATATCTAATGCTGTATTATCTATATCTATCTATCCATCCATCCATCTATCATCTATCTATCCATCCATCCATCTATCATCATCTATCTAATCATCTATCAATATCTCTATCTATCTATCTATTTATCTATCACCTAATCATCAGTCATCTCTCTCTCATCTCTCATCATCGATCTATCTATCTACATCTATTTATTTATCACCTTATCTATCTATCTATCTATCTATCTATCTATTTATCTATCTATCTATCAATCTATTTATCTATCACCTAAGCATCCAACAATCATATCTCTCTCTCATCTCTCACCATCGATCTATCTATCTATTTATTTATCTATCACCTAATCTATCTATCTATCTATCTATCTATCTATCTATCTATCTATTACCTAATCATCATCCATCCATCCATCCATCCATCTATCTATCTATTTATCACCTAATCATCCATCAATCATATCTCTCTCTCATCTCTCATCATCGATCTATCTCTATTTATCTGTCACCTCATCTATCTATCTATCTATCTATCTATCTATCTATCTATCTATCACCTAATCATTCATCCATCATCTCCCTCTCTCACACACACATCTATCATTGTCTGTCTGTCTGTCCATCCGTCCATCCATCTATCTATCTATCTATCTATCTATCTATCTATCTATCTATCTAATCAATGGAAGGCAGATTGGCAGCAATTGTTTTTTTTTTGCAGCCCTAATTATTCTCTGAAGTCGGTGTCTGTCTTGTTGGGTTGCAGAACCGAGTGGAGGGATTCAGCGTTCCCTCCACTCCCTCATGGGATGGGTGGGGGCAGTAGCCCCTCCCTCGCCCGCTGGGAGCTCTGGAAGCAGCATCTCCATGCATTATTCATCCTGGGAGCGATTCCAGGGCCCACGCTGGAGAAGGCATCGGGGTCACTGAGCTCTCTGGGGAGGGGTCTCTGCCTCGTGGCAGGCTGGCTGAAGCGAGGACATGGGGAGCGTGTCCTTCCTGCTTCCTGGCCGGCCGAGTGCTGACCTTTCGGAAGGGGTGGACTTGCAAGAGTGGGTGACAACCACAGCTTGTCTAGAGCGGGATGTGAAGGTGGTTGGCTTTTCCTTCTGGCAGGGAGGGGCAGCGCCATCCGGGGTGGGTTTGCTTGGAAGAAGCATGTTGGCTGGTTTCTTTATGGCTTAATTAATCAAATTTATATGGCTGCCCATCTCGTGGGGGGGGGGAAGAAGGAAAGTGGCTTTGGGCAGTGTCCAACGGCCACATTCGGTGAAGCTCGCTGGGCTTCTGCGCAGATAAACGTCCTGGCAACCTGAGCCCTTTCCTGCATGCCTGCCTGCAAATAAATTAAAAGTTATTTAATTTTAACAACTGAATGAAAAACTGCTGGTGACCTTCTACCGCTGCACCATACAGAGTATTATAACTTCCTGCACCTCTGTATGGTTTGCCAATTGCACAGGGGCAGATAGGACAGCACTCCAGAGGGTTAACGCCATTGCCCCGAGGATCATGGGTTGCCCTCTCCCCTCTTTGGAAGAGCTTTAGAGCGCCTTAAGAAAGTTCAAAACATTCCCAAAGATCCATCTCATCCTGGGAACCCCCTTTTTTTGAACTATTACCATCTGGCAGACGGTCCAGGATAATAATAAAAACAAGCACAAATAGGCTGAAAAAACAGCTTCTATCCCAGGGCCGTAGCTCTGTTGAATTCTACTGTATGGTGCAGTGTTGGTGCGGTGTCGGGGGTTTTCGGTTCAATGTGTGGAGGGTGAAGGATGTGTGTGTGTGTTTATTTTCATGGTCATGACGTGCACTGAAGATGGTGTTTGATTTCGTTGTATGAGGTGCAATGACAATAAAGTAAACTAAACTAAATTAAACTAAAAATTAAATTAAAGATTAGATTCAAGGTTAAAAAGTAGTAAATTAAATATTTTAAAAAACAAATTAAATTAAATCAAAAAGATTAGATTCAAGATTAAACATTAAATTAAATATTAAAAAACAAATTATTAAATTAAATTGTATAGCATCTCCTGCTATGGGCAGGTGGGGCTGGACTAGAAGACCTCCAAGGTCCCTTCTAGCTTCTATTCTATTCTATTCTATTCTATTCTATTCTATTCTATTCTACTCTATTCCATTCTACTCTATTCCATTCCATTCCATATTCTGTTCTGTTCTATTCTATTCTATTTTCTATTCTATTCTATTTTCTATTCTATTCTATTTTCTATTCTATTTTCTATTCTATTTTCTATTCTATTCTATTCTATTCTACTCTATTCCATTCCATATTCTGTTCTGTTCTATTCTATTCTATTCTATTTTCTATTCTATTCTATTTTCTATTCCATTCTCTCTCTATTCTATTCTATCTATTCATTCTATTCTATTCTATTTCTATTCCATTCCATATTCTGTTCTGTTCTATTCTATTCTATTCTATTTTCTATTCTATTCTATTTTCTATTCCATTCTACTCTCTATTCTATTTTCTATTCTATTCTATTCTATTATACTCTATTCCATTCCATATTCTGTTCTGTTCTATTCTATTCTATTCTATTTTCTATTCTATTCTATTTTCTATTCCATTCTACTCTCTATTCTATTCTATTTTCTATTCTATTCTATTTTCTATTCTATTCCATTCCATTCTATTCCTGTTCCTATCCTATTCTACTCTAACGAAGAAGCAACCTAGAACTAAGGAGAAACTTCCTGACAGTGAGGACACTTAACCAGTGGGACAGTTTACCACTAGAAGTTCTGAGTGCTCCATCACGGGAGGCTTTCAAGAAGAGATTGGACAGCCATTTATCTGAAATGGCAGAGAGCTGGACTTGAAGACTTTCAAGATCCCTTCTAACTCTTGTTATTCTGGGCTACTCAGTGCTGTATTTAGCAAAGTTTCCTCTCCTCCTTGGCTGGCGTGTGATTACACACACACACACACACACACACCGCCGTTTGTTCCAGGCTGCAGCCGGCTCACGTGTCCCAATCCCCAACCGCGGTGCATTCACGGTTCACCAAGTCCGGCGAGGCTGAGTCGAACTGACGTAGAAACCTTTAGCGGAACAAACGGGGAATATAGTATCAGGCAAGGCTGACCGAGCCACGAACCGTGGTGGCAACCACCGAGCAAATTAGCGTCAACGAAAATAGCAGGCCGTTCAGATCACTTATGTGCGAGGTACCAAATGCAGGCTCCCGTGTCAGCTGGCATCAGGGCATGGAGGCGTGAAGAACGGAGGCCTGGCGCTGGCCCTGCACAAACTCTTGGCCTACGAAGGGGAAAGTTTTGCTCCGGTGCTGCACCAACCCTGCAGGGAGCAAACCCACGTCCAGGGTGTCCTATTGGAAGAGGGAGGGTGTGTCAGGAAATGCAAAGGTGCACACAGAACACATGTGAAATACCTGGACCATACTACCATATGTGGTGGACATGCCTTGATGCTAAAAATATTGGACTAGAATACACATTACATTTATATTGACTGTTTCCTAGTATGATTGATTGCTTATTGTACTCTATGACTACCATTAAGTGTTGTACCTTATGATTCTTGACTCTTGACAAATGTATCTTTTCTTTTATGTACACTGAGAGCATTTGCACCAAGACAAATTCCTTGTGTGTTCAGTCACACTTGGCCAATAAAGAATTCTATTCTGTTCTATTCTATTCTATTCTATTCTATTCTATTCTATTCTATTCTATTCTATTCTATTCCTATTTCTATTCTATTTCTATTTCTATTCTATTCTTTTGACTGTTTCCTAGTATGATTTGATTGCTTATTGTACCCTATGACTATCATTAAGTGTTGCACCTTATGATCCTTGACTCTTGACAAATGTATCTTTTCTTTTATGTACACTGAGAGCATTTGCACCAAGACAAATTCCTTGTGTGTCCAATCACACTTGGCCAATACAGAATTCTATTCTATCCTATCCTATCCTATCCTATTCTATTCTATTCTATTCTATTCTATTCTATTCTATTCTAATTCTATTCTATTCCATTCCATTATATTATATTGACTGTTTCCTAGTATGATTTGATTGCTTATTGTACCCTATGACTATCATTAAGTGTTGCACCTTATGATCCTTGACTCTTGACAAATGTATCTTTTCTTTTATGTACACTGAGAGCATTTGCACCAAGACAAATTCCTTGTGTGTTCAATCACAGTTGGCCAATAAAGAATTCTATTCTGTTCTGTTCTGTTCTAATTCTATTCTATTCTATTCTGTTCTATTCACATGTGGTTGGAAGAAATGATAAAACAACGCATAGACTTAAAGCCAGAGACATTTTTATTGGGAATCTTGCCTGAAGGTTCCAATAAAGAGATACTGTATTTGATTATCAGTGTATTAACAGCAGCTAGAATTGTATTTGCACAAAATTGGAAAAATGAGAAAATTCCGACGGAAGAGGAAATAATTAAGAAAATAATGGAATGGAGTGCAGAAATGAGTAGATTGACAATGGCAATTAGAGAACAGGAAGAAAAAGATTATTATAAAATTTGGAATCTATTCTATGAATGTCTAGACAGAAGATAAGAAATTGAAATATGTAATAATAGCATAATGTATTATAATGGATTGAATTAGACAGTAAGAAAATGAATATAATTTTATTTATTTATTTATTTATTAATTCGACTTATATGCCGCTCCCTCTCCGAGGACTCGGGGTGGCTTACAATTAAAATACGACAGTAAATAAATTAATTAAAAAGATATTAAACATTTAAGCCAAATTAACATTTAAAACCCCAATTAAATAACCCCAACCCAGGAGAATTAGCACAGCCCAGATTGTAAAAAGAGCCAAGTTTTCAAATCATGGTGGAAGGTGAGGAGATCGGGAGCCAAACGGAGCTCAAGCGGAAGAAGATTCCACAAAGTGGGAGCCGCCACAGAATAGGCCCTCTCTAATTTAAATAAAGATGAAATATACTCTTGAAAGACAATAACTATAATGATAATGATAATACACTTAATAAATGTGATATAAAATATTGATTAGAATGGTTATAAATATAAACAAGTACGAAATGTATGATAATATGATTATGAGCACAAGAGATATGTACCCAACCGACACACCGTTGAACGGAAAGATGGTTTTATTTCTTTGTCTTTGCCTTTGTTATAAAATAAAAAAAACTTTTCAAAAAAAAGAGAACACAAGTGAAAAAAAATGGTGAGGCTTTGATTGCATGGGGTGGGCCACCTTCTTGGTTTTCTTAAGGGAGGGCCAACTTATTCTCCAAAGCCCCAGAAGGCAGAACAAGAAGCAGCGGATGGTGAAAATTGTTGTGAGAAATGGATTAGAATATATAAGATGTGTGAGCAATTGAATTTATATCTGTATGGAGAAGTGATGGCTCGGGAGCGTACTGTTCTCAAAAAAGATACTTTAGGATTTTGTTTTCTCCTTGTGTATTTGTTTGTGTGTACTTGTTTGTCGGGGATGGTTCTGGGATGATAATATTTATTTATTTATTTATTTATTTATTTATTTATTTATTTATTTATTTGAACTTATATGCGCCATCTCCGAAGACTGGCTTACAACTAAAACATGAGACAATAAATACTTAAAAAACAATTAAATTATAAGTCCAAATATAAGCACTATAAAACCCTAAAAAACCATCCCTCACCCAGGGGGGTCACAGCCCGGGTTGGTCAAATAACCAGGTCTTTAGCTCACGGCGAAAGGTGTGGAGGTCAGGGGCCAGGCGGAGCTCCAAAGGCAGTTGGTTCCAGAGGTCAGCGGCCGCGACAGAAAAGGCTCGTCGTCGGGGAATTACCAGTCGGCACTGACTCGCCGACGGGACCCCGAGGAGTTCTTGCCTATGGGCTTGCACAGGGCGACCGGTATTCGATATTGGAATATGAATTGTTATAAGATAAATTAATTTAAAAATATGGAATATTCTGCATATGAGAATATATAAAAATAATGGCGGTTGAGGATGATGGAGAAGTCATACAAAAAGATTTGTAACCTACCGGCACCCCGTATGTTTTGTTTGTGTATGTTTGTCTAAAAATAATAAAAAAAATCTTTGGTAGAAAAAAAGAAGCAATGGATGGAAACCAATCCGATATCGAATGCCGGCCGCCCTGTGTGAGCACATAGGCAAGGACTCCTCGGGGTTCCGTCGGCAGGCCAATGCCGGCTGGCGGTCCCCCGGTGGCGAGCCTATTCTGTCACCTTTGGAACCAACTGCCCTTGGGGCTCCGCCTGGCCCCTGACCTCCGCACCTTCCGCCGTGATTTAAAGACCTGGTTGTTTGACCAACCCGGGCTGTGACCCCTTCCTGGGGGGGGGATAGATTTTTAATGTTAATTATTGTAAATTTAGTTTTCAGCATTTGGGCTTGTAAATTAGTTTAATTGTTTTTTTAAGTATTTATTGTCTCTGTTTTTTTAGTTGTGAGCCGGCCCGAGTCTTCGGAGATGGGGCGGCATACAAGTTCAAATAAAATAAAATAAATAAAAAATAGGAGAGAAGCAAGCGGGAATGAAGGAGGGATTTCCTAACGGTGAGGACAATTAAACAGGGGAACAAGTTGCCACCAGACATTGTGGGTGCTTCAACATTGGAGGTTTTCAAGAAGAAGTTGGACAGTCATTTGTTAGAAAGGTTGCTAGGCTCTCCTGCTTGAGCTGTGGGTTGGGCTAGATGACCTGCAAGATCCCTTCCAGCTCTGTTTTTCTGTCTAGCCTAGGTTAAAACGCCCAGGAAATTGGGATTGGGGGACATGATCATTATATCCTAATATTTGGGGAGCTGCCCCAAAGCAGAGGGGTGGGTCAACCTATTCTCCAAGGAAGGCAGGATCAAGAAACGCCGAATGGAAATGGGTCAAAGAGAGAAGCAACTTAGAACAAAGGAGTAACTTCCTAACAAGGGAGGACGATGCACCAGCGGGACAGAAGCTGTGGGCGCTCCATCACTGGAGGCTTTTGAAGAAGAGACGGGAGAGCCGTTTGTCTGAAGTGGTAGAGGGTCTCCTGCTTGCGCAGCGGGCTGGACTAGATGGCCTCCGAGGCCCCTTCCAGTTCTGTGCATCTCTTCTGACCTCCTTCTGCACACACACACACACACACACACCCCATGTCCTCTGAAGAAGACCATCTCTTGGGCCAAATGGGAAGAAAGCCATCTGGGATGGGATTGTGATGACCCAGGTTGGGATACAAAATAAACACAGGCACAAAAACGGACGAAGCCCCTTTAATTCCTTCAACTTGGCTTTAAAGCTCCAAATACCCTTGACTGGAGACAAAAAAAAACTCTCCCACAACCAGTTGCAAAAAGGAGGACATGCCATTCAAACTAAAAAAAAAAAACTATACATTATAACTAGAAAAAAACAACACAAACCACACTGAAGCAATTAAGGAAACCAGGCAAGATAAGGGCTTGAAGACATCCACAGTTATCGGAACACACACTGGGAAAGACACCAAACTCAGACAGGAACAATAAACCAGAGATATTTCCACACTTGGTTTCCAGCACTGGCCCATACGCATGTCCGTCCTTTTAACCAGTTCTCACATATGCAGCCCATGAAGGGGATCAAGGCCCTTTCCTCTCCCATAGACCACACCATTCACGTTTCTCCCTTATCCTCTCTTCCCTGCATGCCCTAGGATTGAGAAGGGATGGGCCTGGGTCCTCCTCTGACTGCCCAGCCGGCCTGTGTCCTTCCCCAGCCTCCTCCATAACCTCCGGAGCCACACTCCCACTGCCTGTCGGCTGTTCTTCCTCTCCCTCAGAGTCAATCTCCACCAGGGGCATGACAGGGATTCATTGGGTTGGAGTCTTCTGGATGGGGGTAGCTTATGGCCCGGGGGATGGGGAGAAATACTCCTTGGTGCTCCCCAGAAGTGGTAGCTTTTGTTCCTGACGTTCCCAGCTAAAAGCAGAATAACAGACAGAAGAAGAAGGACAGGATATAACAGAGCTGGGAGTTGGGAGCCAGGTATGCTACATGGCTGAAAATGTTAGGGGCTGCAACCCGGCACATCTGGAAAACATCTGGTTGGGGAAGGAGGCTTTTGTAGGAGAAATCAAGCCAGGGCTTTTGTGGGGGGGCAGACTTGGAGATTCCTATGGGTTCTTTCTCTTGCTCTATTTGGAAGTGATCTTGTGAAGTGGGATCCGGTGTCCAGCCCTCTCTGCCTTCACATGCAAACCACAGCTGTCCTCTCTTCTCTGCACACCTGAAGGGGATGCGGTCAAAAACAAACCAAGGAATATCCATGCCAGTATTCCTAGACTTACCATGGAACGTTTACTGACCATTCCAAGTTTGTTTGTTTGTTTGTTTGTTTATTTATTTATTTAGACTTGTATGCTGCCCTCTCTCCCTAAGGACTCAGGGCGGCTCACAGAATAAAAAATACAATACAATAAATTAATTTAAAAAGGATTAAACAATACAAGCCCAATTTAGAACAAACGATTAAAACTATTAAAACTATTTAAAATTTTTAAAACAGAACCCGCCCTCCCCTTCTTGGTTCAGTCCAGGCCGGCCTGCTGAAATAGCCAAGTCTTTAAGTCGCGGCGGAAGGAGCGGAGATCTGGAGCCAAACGAAGGTCCAAGGGGAGTTGATTCCACAGGGTGGGTGTCCCCACAGAGAAGGCCCTACCCTGGGCCCGCCAGCTGACAATGTCTGGCGATGGTACCCCAAGGAGGCCCTGTCTGTGGAGTGTACAGGCGTCGGAGTGTGGAGGAGAGAGACGTTCCCTAAGTACCCGGACCCAAGCCATGTAGGACTTTATATGTTGTTACTAAGACCTTGAATCTTAGTAACAACATATAAAGTCAAGTTACAACAGTGCTGAAACACGGGTGGGTATTCAGCCGGTTGGAGACCCCTGGTCCAAGCCACCCGTGCCATCTTTGGGAAATGCTGGGAAACTAGGGATGCCCTGCTGGATGGCAGCATCTCTGGCTACACTGGCCACATGTCACCCCCACCCCCTTCCCAACCCCTGGGGTGAGAGTGAGGTCCCCTGCCTGGCGGGGAGCTTCTCACTTAATGACTTCAGGATCACAAAGAAGGGCACCCGTTGGGTGAGCCGATACTGGGATTTACACCTTCGGAGCTCACAAGGCAGGCAGGGTGAAAGGCTGAGGGACCCAGCCTGGATACCCCCTCTTCTGCTCCCGGTCCTTTCCTCCCCAGCAGCCCCCATCCCACCCCAATGCCTGTGGGGAGCTGTGTCTGATTCTGGCCCAATCCAATGCTTGGCTCTTCCTCAGAGGGAATGCTCTGCTTGCAGAGGTATTCAGCTGGTTTGGACCGGTTCTCGGAAACTGGTTGTGGAAATTTTGAGTAATTTGGAGAACCGGCCAATCCCACCTCTGACTGACCCCACCAACCCCATCTATTCTCTGCCTCCCATTGAGTCCTAGCTGATCGGCTGGGCCTTCTTTGGTTGCCCTATACAGGAGAATGGAGCTGGAAAGCAGGTTAGTGGGGTGGGGAGCAGAGGTGGTATATTCAGTAGGTTCTGACCAGTTCTGGAGAACTGGTAGCAGAAATTTTGAATAATTCAAAGAACCGGCCAATCGCACCTCTGACTGGTCCCTCCAATCCCACCTATTCCCCGCCTCCCATTGAGTCCCAGCTGATCGGCTGGGTCTCCTTTGGTTGCCCTGCGCAGGAGGGCACAGAGCTGGAAAGCAGGTTAGTGGGGTGGGAAGGGAAGGGGGATTTTGCACTATATCCTTCCCCTGCCACGCCCACCAAGCCAGGCCCACAGAACCGGTAGTAAAAATATTTGAATCCCACCACTTCCCCAAGGTCATGCCATCAGGGCATGCATGATTTAAAAAAAAAATTCGTTATTAGCTTTGCCATGACTGTCAGTCGATTTCTTCTTCCTTTTGGGGGGGGTTTTGTATTTTAACTAAGGGGAAATTTTTTTAAAAAATTCTCATTCGCTCAGAAGGGTCTGTTGGTACCTGTGGAGTGGGCCCTCCTTGCTGCTTTTGCACTGCACCTCTTACCACCCACCCCAAGAGGGCCTGGCCCTGCCCCACACTTGTTAGAAATAAGAAAATTCAAAAATAAAATGTAGGTGCATAGAATAGTATATTATAGTATTACATTTACTATCTTGATGCTATCTGTAAATATATTTTCTAAGACATTTCCTCATTGTTAAACATGTACCTGCCATCTATTACATCCTCCTGTATCAAGTAATGCCTTCCCTATTGCCTCCAGCAATCCGTACGTATATCATTTGGGAGGATAATCAGGGGTGGGATTCAAGTTTTTAACAACCAGTTCTGTGGGCGTGGCTTAGGTGGTGGGCATGGCTTGGTGGTCATGTGACTGGGTGGACATGGCTTGGTGGTCATGTTATTGGCTGGGCGTGGCCAACTCAATATCACTCACATGGTGAGGCACGCATCTCCTCGCCTGGCCTTTCATGACTGTGGGGATGCTGCAACAGTCATAAGTGTGAAAAATGGTCATAAGTCACTTTTTTCAGTGCCATTGTAACTTTGAATGGTCACTCCACACAAGCAAAGTACCAGCAAGGAGGGAAAAACTCCAGAGAATTCCTGAGACAGGAAGTCTAGTCCTGCCAAGAATGTAATAAGGGTTAACGGAGAGGCAGTTTCTGTAAGCAACACCAGAATGTTTCCTTCCTGCCTTCCTTACAGGATTAGGCCAGTAATTTCTTCTAACAACCGATTCTCCGAACTGCTTAGAATGTTAACAACCGGTTCTAGAGAATAGGTGCAAACTGGTAGAATCTCACCCCTGAGGATAATAGAAGAAGAGATAAACCATTGCTCTAACTTTCTTTAATCAATTGAAGTTAGATTTTGTTTTTCAAAACGTCACCTTCAGTTTGCCAGACTTTTACTTTACACAGATGTTAGAAATGCATATAGGAAGAAGTGCTGAATGTAACATTAATATGTAATAAGTGTGGGTTTAGGAATAGATATTTCTTTGTTCTCAGACCCTTAGAAAAGGGGGCCCTGCTGAAAGGACATTCTTTAATGCCAAGTAAGATAAGATGTGATGGGAGGTCACTGGGAGGTATCAGAGGAGATGATGTGGTCTGCATTAGGTGTCTCGGATTAGCTGTGCTCGGTCACTGGGTCGATGTAGGAGGGGCGTTGGGGGCGGCAGGATAGGAGAATGATAAAATGTAATGTATTGAAATCTTAAGGTGTGGTTCTTGGCTCAAACTTCATGTTGAAGTCAGCTGAGATCCCCCGCTCTTTGCATAACAGCTTAACAAAATAAAATCTCTGGGTTTTCACCGATCCAAGTTTTTGTCGTTTGGATTCATTTCCAACACACTCACCCCCCCTAACCAAATTTTTCCCCTCACTGGCTGGAGGATCTGCTGACTTGGTTAAAAGAGGTGCGGCCTCATCGTTGGCAGCTCTCCCACCCCTCTTGGCCCGTCCCTGGGGGCAGCCCCCCTTCCCCACTTCCCTGCACATTTTCTCCTCCGGAATGGATTCCGCTCGACTTCTTTTTTCTTCTTCTTCCTCTTCTCGCGGGGGAGGGTGGGGGGAGAGCCCGCCAAGAGCTGCCCTGGGACTCTCCCAGCCGCTGTTTCCCCGGAGCTGAGAAGAGAAGCGAGTCTGCAGATGGAGATGTGCTGTTTCCCGAGCGAGCGGAACTTCACACTTCCCTTTGATTTCAGCCTCACTCCCCTCTTGATTGGCACAATGGGGTGAGGGGCCTCTGGGGAGACCCTCCCTCCCTCCTTCCTTCCCCCTCCCTCCCATCAGCAGCTCCAGAGAAGATGATCTACTTGCTTCCAGCTCAGAAAAGGGAAACTGGCAGGAATAGCCAACACTCTAGATGATAGGCTCAAGATCCAGATGGATCTTGATAGACTTGAACACTGGGCTTTATCTAACAACATGAAATTCAGGGTAGGAAAAAGTAAAGTCCTACACTTAGGCAAGAAAAACCAAAAGGACACATAAAGACTGGGTGAAACCAGGCTCAATAGCAGGAACTGTGAGAAGGATCTTGGAGTCTTAGTGGACAACCAGCTAAATATGAGCCAGCCGTGTGCAGCAGCAGCCAAAAAAGCCAATGCAATCCTAAGTTGCATTAACAGAGGGATACAATCAAGATCAAGGGAGGTACTAATACCACTCTATAAAGCCTTAGTAAGACCACACCTAGAGTACTGCATCCAGTTTTGGTCACCATGCCATAAAAAAGATGTTGAGACTCTAGAAAAAGTGTTAGAGAAGAGCAACCAGGATGATGAGGGGACTGGAGGCTAAAACATATGAAGAACGGTTACAGGAACTGGGCCTGGCTAGTCTAGTGAAGAGAAGGACCAGGGGAGACAGGATAGCAGTCTTCCAATATTTGAGGGGCTGCCACAGAGAGGAGAAGGGGGTCAAGCTATTTTCCAAAGCACCCGAAGGCCAGACAAGGAATAATGGATGGAAACTGAACAAGGAGAGATTCAACCTGGAAATAAGGAGAAACTTTCTGACAGGGAGAACAATCAACCCATGGAACAGAAGTTGCCCTCGGAAGTTGTGGGAGCGCCATCCCTTGAGACTTTCAAGAAGAGATTGGACTCCCATCTGTCAGAAATGGTGTGTGGGGTCTTCTGCTTGGGAAGAGGGGGTTGGACTAGATGACCTACAAGGTCCCTTCCAACTCTGTTCATCTGTTAATCTGAGGGTGGTGGGCTTTGCTCTCCTACAGTCCCAGGACCCTCAGGATGGACCCAGCTTTCTTTGGGGTTCAGGTCTCCCATCCATGTCATAGCCAACCTCACCAGCTTTGGGCACTCTGTGTGTGTGTGTGTGTGTGTGTGTGTGTGTGAGAGAGAGAGAGAGAGAGAGAGAGAGATGATTGCATATGTCTAGTTTAATAAATAGAATTCATTAAATTCTCTTCCCTTCCCTTCCCTTCCCTTCCCTTCCCTTCCCTTCCCTTCCCTTCCCTTCCCTTCCCTTCCCTTCCCTTCTATTCCATTCCATTCTATTCTATTGCTAATAGTGACATGATGCCAGTATTCCAGTATTTGTGGGGCAGCCACAAAGAAGGGGTCAACTTATTTTGAAGGCAGAACAAGAAACAATGGATGGAAACTACTCAAGGAAAGAAGCAACATGGAATTAAGGAGAAAGTTCCTAACAGTGAGAACAATTAACCAGTGGAACTGCCTGCCTCCAGAAGTTGTGGGTGCCCCAACACTGGAGGATTTTAAGAAGAGACTGGACAGCCATTTGTCTGGGATGGCAGAGAGTCTCCTGCTTGAGCAGGAGGCTGGACTAGAGGACCTCCATGGGTCCCTTCCACCTCCATTATTCTGAAGTGAGGACCTTCCAGAGCTGAGGGCAGAGAAGAGGCAGCTCAGGGTGTCTGTGGGAGAAAATGTGCCTCTCCAAAGAGGGCGATTTGCATCCTGGGCCAATGTGAATTCTCCAAAGCCCGGAGCACACATGTGCTTTTCTACGTGCCCCTGGCAGTGTGCAAAGAGGGTGCAACGGGTGTGCCCTTGTGTGGCTCCCTTCACACACACACACACACACACACACACACACACACACACAAGGTCAGGCTGCCATCGGCGCGCATGAAGCGGGAGGTACCCGGCTGATACTCGGCATGTGTCTCCTGGCTTGGCTTCAGTGGCTTCTTCCAATGCCCCCACAGCGGCCCATGGGGCCCGGGATGTGGGTCCTGCTTGGCCACCGGCCTGCTGCGCAGGCATGAAGGTCAGCCGGTTCAGCGCACGGTCAGCGAGCAGCCATGTCAGGCCAGCCTGAGTGCGGGAAGTGCCAGACTGCATTAGCACAAGAGAGCATCGGGGACGCGGCGACAATCCTCACCCGGGCTTCTTCACACCCACCCACCCACTCACCCATCAACGAGGGGCTTCAGTTGCTCCTTCTCCAGACCCCGCTTGTCAGAGCGGGTATTCAGCCGGTTCTGACCAGTTCTGGAGAACCAGTAGTGGAAATTTCGAGTAGTTCGGAGAACCGGCCAATCCCACCTCTGAGTGGCCCCGCCATCCCATGAGTCCCATCTGATTGGCTGGGTCTTCTTTGGTTGCCCTGCACAGGAGAACGGAGCTGAAAAGCAGGTTAGTGGGGTGGGGAGGGAAGGGGGATTTTACAGCTGGGTCTTCTTTGGTTGCCCTGCACAGGAGAACAGAGCTGAAAAGCAGGTTAGTGGGGTGGGGAGGGAAGGGGGATTTTATGACTGGGTCTTCTTTGGTTGCCCTGCACAGGAGAACAGAGCTGGAAAGCAGGTTAGTGGGGTGGGGAGGGAAGGGGGATTTTACAGCTGGGTCTTCTTTGGTTGCCCTGCACAGGAGAACAGAGCTGAAAAGCAGGTTAGTGGGGTGGGAAGGGGGATTTTGTAGTAACCTTCCCCGCCATGCCCACCAAGCCACGCCCACAGAACCGGTAGTAAAAAAAAATTTGGATCCCACCACTGCCGTCAATCAAGGAATTCCGGCTGGAGGGGTCTAGGACAGGGGTCTGCAACCTTGGCAACTTTTAAGCCTGGAGGACTTCAACTCCCAGAATTCCCCAGCCAGCTTTGAATTCTGGGAGTTGAAGTCCTCCAGGCTTAAAGTTGCCAAGGTTGGAGACCCCTGGTCTAGGAGAAGGGCCTTCTTTCTCTTCCATGGCTTGTGCCCTTTGCAACACCTTACCTCCCTCCCCCCAGGTGAGATCTCCCCCACCTTTCCTACCTTCCAGGTGAGATTTCTCACATCAGAAGAGTTGATCAACCAATTGCAGTTCCTGCCTTCCCTCCTGTATGTTCTCCTCCCTTCCTCCCCAGCTTTAGCAATTTAGCTTATATTTTATTGCAATTTTAATATGACCCTATCCATTTTTTCCATACCTTTATGGTTTCACGAATGAAGGTCAATGTATGTGTCCCAGCCAGGGTAATGGTTGCAAGATCTAATCTGGGTCGGTGACCAGGACCAGAGGATTGGCCTTCCGAGCTTTCGGATTGGTGCTGCAGCACCCATTATCCTCGGGGAAGTTCTCTCTACTGGGATATTTATGGTTTCGTTTCAATGTTGTACCCAGAGTCACAAGGTTGTATCCACCAAGTGTTCTGACCCAAACTTGTTCTAGGGAAACAAACACGAAACAGAGGGAACAGCAAAACCTTTTAATGATTCTTTACGAATTCCGTTCCTTCATGGTTAAAAGGCTGTTTCAAACTAATCGTCTCTGATAAGAACGAGCCTTCCCAAGGTTGTGCAAGGCTGACAAGAACGCTAGATAAAGTTACTAAGAAATATTTCAAACACAAAGAGTCTCCAAACACCAACCAAGATTTCCCGAACATCCACCAGGCTTGAGTGCAAAAGCTTCTTTGCTTCCTGCAAAGAACTCCGGTTTCTCAGCTGGCTTTTATCTCTTAAGGGAGGGGCCATTACCTTGCAGCCTCACTCCTGAGTCACCTGTGCTGCTGCAGCTGCTCTTTCCTTGAGCAGCCCTGCATGCACACACACTGGGCACAGACTCCTCAGGGACCTCTTCATCACTGCTGCCAGCCTCCACAATCTGCAAAGGCAGCATTCCACTCCCTGATGGTCCTGGCCCCATCCCTGCATCACAAGCAGGCCCCTCATCTGAATCCTCGCTCTCTGAGACCTCAACCGTCCGCACCTGCTGCTGGCGAACCACAACACAGAGTCACCTTGTGGCGAGATGAAAAGGGTAGGCAGGCGCGTGAATGAATTTAATAAATAAAATGAATAAAATATTTTGACATTTAATAATATTTGGGGGGCGTCCACAGTTTTATTGTTATTGTTTTTATTTTTATTTTTTTAACAGCCGCTGTTTGTATGCAAATGTTTATTTGATTGTTGTACACCAGCCGGACTCAATTCTGGTGAAAGGGGATAAATGCCGTATTTTGACTGAAAAAATAAATAAACAAAAAATCCAAGGATTGAATCTCTCATGGTAGTTCTGGGAATGGGGACACACACACACACACACACATACCCCTGGACGGACATGGATACGGACACATCTGGATGGGGACACACACACAATCTGGACACACAACACACACCTGGATGGACACTCACACATCTGGATAGGGACACACACAAAATCTGGACACACACATCTGGATGGGGACACACACATCTGGATGGGGGAACATACACATCTGGACACCCACACAAAATCTGGGCAGGGACACACACACAATCTGGACACACATACACATCTGGACGGGGACCCAGACACACACAAAATCTGGACATACACACACACACCTAGACAGACATGGACCCAGACACACACACACACACACACACACAGAGACATGGACAGACACGGACACACATCTGGACAGGGACACACACATCTGGATGGGGGCACACACATCTGGACACCCACACACAATCTGGACAGAGACACCCACACATCTGGAAGGGGACACTCACACAATTTGGACACACACACACACACACATATGGACCGGGACACAGACACACACAAAATCTGGACACACACACACACCTGGACACACACACACACACACACACACCTGGATTTTCTCCCTGAATGGAAGTGGTTCCATGAACCTCTGAGATTCTAAGGTGGGGGACTATGGCCATTTTACAACTTGCGCACTTCAACTCCCAGAATTCCTGAGTCCGCCATGCTGGTTCAAGAATTCTGGGAGCTGAAGTCCAGAGGCCATCAAGGGGCCATAGTCCCCTCACCTTCTCTAAGAGCTCCCATCTCTGCCTGCGCCTCGCCCTTTGTTGTCTCTTATGCGGGACAAGCTCTTTTCCGAAGGACGCCCGCGGGCGCCGGGATGGCAGAACGAGGCGAGCCCCGTCCTGCCGCGCCATCTCCGACCGCCGGGGGCCGCTGTGGGGAGGGAGAGTGGGGAAGAGGAGGAGGCGGTGTTGGCGTTCCAACCACTTCCGCCTGTGCCGGAAGTGCCGGGCGGAGCCATCGCTGCCAGCCGCCGGGTGAGGCGCGGGGTGACGATGTGGTTCATGTACGCGCTGAGCTGGCTCGCGCTCTTCATCCAGGCCGCCTTCGTCACCCTCGGCATCGGTGAGCGCAGCCCTCCCCTCTCCGAGGAAGACCCCGGGCGCCACCCGCCACGACGGACTCTCGCCTCCCCCCCCACGGCTGGAGCGCGATGGTCCCGCCCACCCGACGTGGCACCGCCCCGGCTGGCTGCAGTGGAGCCTCCACGTCCAGGAGCAGTCTACCCCTGGGAGCAGTCTAGCCTTGGCCCGATTCCTGGGTGGGCGTGGGGAGGAAAAGGGGGCGCAAAATGGACCCTGGAAGGCAGGCCGGTCTACCTCGCAGAGTTGTAAGGAAGAGAGGAGGAGGGAGGATTAGATGGCTTCTCCCTCTCTCTCTCCCCTCTCTCTTTCTCCTTTCTTTCCTTCCTTTCTCTCTCTCTCTTTCTTCCTTTCTTTACTTTCCTTCCCTCCTTCCTTATATATATATATGTATGTATGTATATGTATGTATGTATATGTAAGGAAGGAAAGTAAAGAAAGAAAAAGAGAGAAAAAGAAGGATATATATTACACATGTAGGAACAGTTAAAGTTAGAGGAATATTTTCCAGATTCTTGTAATATAGATACAGAACTATAGTTATGTAATAATAGAGTTTTATCCTGCCTCTTTCTTGTTCCTTCTCTAAATCAGTCATTTATGATCTGTCAATTGATCTATCAGTCTATATAAGCTATCATTATCATCTGTCTATCATCTATGTATCTGCCTATCCTCTATCTAAAATGTATCATCTATCAGTCTCAGGGTTTCTCAACCTTGACAACTTTAAGATGGGGGGAACTTCAACTCGCAGAATTCCCAAGTTCCCCAGCCAACATAGGTTGAGCATCACTGATCTGTCTGTCTGTCATCCATGTTGGTGTTTATTAACCTTGCCAACTTTAAGGTGGGTGGACTCATCTGAATTCTGAGAGTTGAAGTCACCCATCTTAAAAGTTGCCAAGATTGAGAAACACCTGTCTCTCTATCTCTATCCACCATCTATCATTATCTATCTGTCATCATTATCTATCATATCTATCTTTATCTGTCTCTGTCTGTCTGTCTACCCATCATCTATCATTATCTATCATATTTATCATCATTATCTATCTTGATCAATCTACTTCTCTGTCTCTCTATCCATCATCTATCATCATCATCTATGTATATATAATTATATCTATCTACCTACCTACCTCTCTATCCATTATCATCATTATCTCTATCTATCTATCTATCTATCTATCTATCTATCTATCTATCTATCTATATCTAGATCCATCTCCCTCTCTGTCTGTCTCTCTTTCCCTCCATCACTCTGCCCACCCTCTTATCTCCTGCCAATATCCAGGGAAAGCAGATGACATGCTAGCAATAGCTGCGTGGTGGTTTTTGTGCCTGGGGAGAGGCAGGGCCGTGGCTTCTCCCTTCACTCCTGCCTCCTGTCCTGCAGCTGAGATGGATGCTTGGAGCGACAGGTTGGCCCCGTTGGAGGCTGCTCTCCCTGCCTGTCCAGCCAGGGATGCGGGAGGAATTGGGCCTTGGCCTCCCCTTGCAGGGGAGCTGACTGTGGGTTAGGCAGCGTGGCAGGACGGCCTAATGGTTGGGTGTTTCTCCTCTTCCTCCATCCCTGCCCCCTACCTCTCAGCGGCTGGATTGTACTACCTGGCGGAGCTAATAGAAGAGTACACCGTGGCCACAAGCCGCATCATCAAATACATGATCTGGGTAAGCATCAAACCTGCCTTTTCTGCAGGTCTCTCTGGTCTGGGGCAGGGAGGGAGCGGGAGTGGGGGGCAGGAGGAGAGACCCTGGGAAAGCACCCACTTCCTTGGCTGCTTTCGACGGTCCCGTATCCGCTTCCCTGGAAAAAAATGTTCACTGGTAGTTCTCAACTTACGACCATTCGCTTAGGGACTGTTCAAAGTTGCAACACCTGCGGGAAAAAAAGCGACTTATGACCAGTTTTCACACTGCAATATCCTCACGTTCACGCGATCCAAAACCCAGACCCTTGGCAACTGGACTCGCATTTATGACAGTCTCAGTTGTCCTTGGACAGGGGGTTGTCTTGTGATCCCCCCTTTGGGATGACCTTCTGACATGCAAAATCCACGGGGGAAGCTGGACTGGTTTAACAATGGCAGTGATTCACTTAACAACGGGGGCCCAGAAAGGTTGTGCAAAGTTCAAGGAATGTTTGCTTAGCCGTGGAAATGTTGGCTTGAGATTGTGGTTGTACGTTGAGGACTGCCTGTCTAGGCTTTGGGGGGTGGGTGCAGGGTGGGCAGGGCTGAACTCTAGGGCAGTGTTTTTCAACTCCAGTGAGTTTAAGAGGATCTTCAGCTGTGAGAATTGGCTGAGGTTGAGAAACCCAGATTTAGAGGGACAGTTTTTCTTCTTTTGGGCTTTTCATTGGGGTCTCTTTTTCCCCCACCTTCCGCGTGGCCAGAGGTGGCGAAAAAAGCAGCAGGCTTGGGGAGAGGAAATGTCATGCCCATGTTGGCATCTGAGTCCGAGGGGGAGGCCGAACAGCTGACGGAGTGGGAGTGTGGCTCCGTTGGCTGTGGAAGAAACTGGGGAAGGGCACAGTCTGGCTGGGCAGAGCAGGATAGAGGTAGAACAAGGGAGAGGGAATTTGGAGGAAGATCCAGGCCCACCCCCTCTTCATTCTAGGACACGCAGAGAGGAATGGAGAAGGGAGCAATGTGAGTTGCGTGGCTTACGGGGGAGGAAAGGGCCCTGATTCCCTTCATTAGCTGCAGCTGGGAACACAGTTGCGCACAGCAACTGGTTGGAAGCAAATCACATATTATCTTGCTTTGTCGAGGCTTATCTGGGTTCCTGGCATCTTCCCAACTGTGTGTGTTTAGTTGGCCTTTGAAGTCTGCAATTCCTTCTCCTGCCCTGTCGAGTTAATTGTTGCGGTGTGCTTTGTGTGGATTTTTATTTACAGTTTATATGTACTTTGTTTTCGGACTGAATTTCCTCCACTTAAAGGCTGTTCTTGGGAGAGTTTTTTCTCCAGCCGAAGGTAACTGGACATTGGGGGCAAAGTTGGAGGTATTAAAGGGACTTTTCTTACTTATATGACTGTGTTGCCTTTGTGCCACACCCCGGGTCATCACAGGAGGCTGCTTGACCCTCCTTCCCTCCCCGGCGCCTGGTCTGAGCACAGCGTCAATCCGTCAGAATTGTCCCTCTTGTATCTGAAGGTTGGATCATAGCAGCTGGACAATCATTTTTGGTGATTTTGAGACCCTTCACTGCTCATCATCCAAGCAGCTTCAACACCCAGAACAAGTTAGCTGGGCAGAGAGTCGTTGGAGGGTACCACACCCACCTCGGAGGGTGTGTGTGTGTCTCCTTCCCAAAATGCATTGCAATGAGTGGATTCTCAGTCCTTCCCTGCAAAGGTTGGATGGAAGGAATTGGCCCATTCCCACGACTCTCTGCCTAACCAGCTTTCTCTGGCTGATGAAGCTGCTTGGATGGGGTTGGGGGTGTGTGGCATGATAGCTAAGGAGAGGGCGGGAGGGGGCTGATAGCATTCCAGTATTTGAGGGGCTGCCCCAAAGAAGAGGGGGTCACATTGTCCAAAACACCTGAAGGCAGGACAAGAAACAATGGATGGAAACTAATCAAGGAGAGCAGCAACCTAGAACTTCATGACTGTAAGAGCAAGTGATCAATGGAACAGAAATTGCCTCCAGGAATTGTGGGTGCTCCAGCACTGGAGGCTTTGAAGACGAGTCTGGACAGGCATTTGTCTGAAATGGGATAGGGTTTGCTGCTTGATCAGGGGGCTGGACTAGAAGACCTCTAAGGTCCCTTCTAACTGTCATTCTATTATTGTGTCTAGCCTGGAATGGGTTAACACACCCAGAAAAGAGCTTTGGTGGTGCAGGCTGTTAAACACCTAGCACTTAGCTCCAGCTGCCTGCAATTAGTGCAGGCTTGAACCCCACCAGGCTCAAGGTTGACTCAGCCTTCCATCCTCCCGGGGTAGGTAAAGTGAGGACCCAAGATTGTTGGGGGCAATAAGCTGACTTTGTAAAAATGCCGCTTAGTAATAAGCAGGCATATACAATGGAATGAAGGCTATTGCTGAGCATGGGTTGCTCCAAAATGTAAGCCGCCCTGAGTCTCCAGAGAAGGGCGGCATATAAATATGAATTTTTAAAAAAATCTAGGGATGGATGACACGATAGCAATATTCCAGTATTTGAGGGGTTGCCACAAAGAAGAGGGGGGTCAACTTATTTTCCAAAGCACCAGAAGGCAGGACAAGAAAGAACAGATGGAAACAAATCAAAAGAGAGAGGCAACCTGGAATTAAGGAGAAACTTCCTGACAGTGAGAACTATTAACCAGTGGAACAGCTTTGCCCCCAGAAGTTGTGGGTGCTTCATCACTGGAGGTTTTAAGAAGAGATTGGAGAAACATTTGTCTGGAATTGTATAAGGATCTTCTGCTTGAGCAGGGGGCTGGACTAGAAGACCACCAAGGTCCCTTCCAGCTGTATTCTGATTGATTGTCTCTAATCAGAGAATGAGGGTTACCAAGAATTAGAGGCCTAAGGAGATTCTCCAGCATCCAGGTCACGATTGTCCCAAAGGTGCCCAAGAGGCAACTGGACTTTCTGGGTTTTTCTTTGAAAGACATTTCGCTTCTCATCCAAGGACCTTCTTCAGTTCAAACCCTAACCCAGAACCGAAGAAGCTTCTCGGATGAGAAGCGAAATGTCTTCAAAGAAAAAAAAACCCAGAAAGTCCAATTGCCTTTGGGGAAAAAAGCACCTTTGGGGCAAGAAATAGAGGTTTCTCAGCATAAGACAGCATCCCTGATTGGAGGTGAGAAGGACCTTGGGAGGCAGGGAGAGGAGGAGCAGCCGCCGCCGCTAGGAAACCCCTCAGATAGGACAGGGGTCGTCACTTTTTGGACCTCAGGGACCATCAAACTCATAATTTTAAATCCTGCGGACCAGAAACCCTGAGGAAATCCCCCAAAAATGGTCTGCAGGAAAATTCCCCACCCCGTTTTCCTACCGATTGATCATCCTTGATTTGGGATCACAGGATACCATCTCCAGCTCTGTTCTCAGGGGGAGAGAGAGAGACTTTTGGCTTCATGCAAGGAAAGCAGCAGAAGCAGCAGAAGTCTTTTCTTTCCCTCCCCCAAACTCCACCAGAAATGAGTCTTTGTGAGACTTGTCGCACCAGTGCAGCCTCTTGGAGCAGGAGGCCTTGCAGGGTCCCCAGGACTCATTTCTGGTGGAGTTTGGGGGAGAGAAAGAAAGACTTTTGCTGCTTTCCTTGCATGCAGCCAAAAGCAGAAGAGGAAAGAAGCTGAAAGCCGCCTAGTGGCCAGGCGAGGCGCATGGGACGAGTAGGGCAAGTTCCCCCCCCTCCTCGCTACCTTGTGTTGTCCTCAATGCAAGGGACGCAAGCCTTGTGTTCCCGCACAGCCTGGATTAATTGCTTTGGGGGTGACATTTCTCTGCAGACCACCAACATTTTCTTGCGGACCACCAGTGGTCCCCAGCCCACCAGTTGGCAACCGCTGAGATAGGAGGCAGCTGAGCCCTCTTCCAGCTCCATTCTGATTGAAAGTGTCTTCCCCTAAGAAGCAGAAATGAGCCCAGTGGATTCCACCTTCAAGACACCTTTGCCTGGACTGACTCGAGACTCTACCACTTTGACCTCTTTCTCTCCTAGTTCTCCACGGCTGTGCTGGTCGGCCTGTATCTCTTTGAGCACTTCCCGGGTCTCGTGGTGGGCGTGGGTCTCTTCACCAACCTGGTCTACTTCGGATTGCTGCAAACTTTCCCTTTCATCATGCTGACCTCTCCAAATTTCATCCTCTCCTGTGGTGAGTGCCACTCCCCTACGTCCCCGGAGGGCCTTCCTCACAGCGTCTTCCTCTCTGATTGTGACTTTGTCAAGCGAGGTTGTGTCGCCGGGCTTACTGTCCTGCAGCCTTGCTTGAAAGATATTTAGGATTTGCCGGGGGGGTGGGGTGGGGTGGGGTCATCTTCACCCCTAGGAAACAGCAGTCCTGTCGTTGTTTGTTTTAAGATAAGGGGTCTCCCAAACCTGCCCACTTTTAAGACTCCTGGACTTCAGCTCCCAGAATTCCCCAGCCAGCGTGGGAATTGAAGGTCCATGAGTTTTAAGTGGCCAAGGTTGGACACTCAAAAAAGTTAGACCAGGCTGGCTGTGGGGGATTCTGGGAGTTGAAGTCCAGGAGTCTTAAAATGGCCAGGTTTGGAGACCACCCCCCCTGCTTTAGGTTATGAGAGCACTTGATTAATCCTGCAGTCTCTTGCCTGAGACATTGTCAGCCTGATTTTTTTGGGGGTGGCGTGGTGTCCCCATAAGATGTATAATGATTCAGAAATGTATCTTTTCTTTTATGTATACTGAAAGTATTTACACCGAGACAAATTCCTTGTGTGTCCAATCACACTTGACCAATAAAGAATTCTATTCTAGTCTAGTCTAGTCTAGACTGGTCTAGTCTAATTCTAATTCTATTCTAAAACCAGATAAGTCAGAGACTACCTGTATTCACTTCCTTTTTTTCCCTTGCCATCCAAATTTAGACTGGGAGATCGCTTGGAGTAAGGACTGTCTGTCTGTGTTCTGACCCAACCTGGTTCCAAGACAGCAAACACTAGACAAAGGCAGCAGCCCCCATCTTTTAAGGTTTCGTCTATGAATTCTGTTTCTTCACAGATAAAAGGCTGCTTCCAACTAATTAGCTCCGACAAGGAAGAGCCTTGCCAAGTTGTTCTTCAAGGCTGCCAAAAACCCACAGATAAGAAATAGTTTACAAGAGTTTTCAAATACTAACTATAATGCCCACGAGGCTGAGTTTCAGAATGTCTTTGCCTTCTGCAAAGAACGCTTCTTCAAACCTGGCTTTTATCCTCTTGAGGGAGGGGCCATTACCTTGCAGCCTTACTCCCGAGTCGCCCGTGCTGCTGTAACTGCTCTCTCCTATGAGCAATCCTGCGCGCAGGTGCACTTGGCACAGGCTCCTCGGGGACCTCCTCATCACTGCTGCCAGCCCCCACAATCCCTGAAGGCAGCAGTCCACTCCCTGATGGTCCTGGCCCCTCATCAGAGTCATGGCTCTCCTCAGGCATCTGCATCTGCTGCCGGCTAACCACAACAGCCTGTCTGTCTACCCATCTATCTGTCTGTCTGTCTGTATCTACAATCTACCTATCTGTCATCCATCTATCTAGCTGTCTAGCTGTCTGTCTGTCTATCCATGCATCATCTATCTGTCTGACTCTGTGTGTGTGTGTGCGTGTGTATGTTAGTATCTCTATCTATCATCTGTGTATCTAGCTACCTACCTACCTACCTACCGTGTTTCCCCGAAAATAAGACACTGTCTTATATTTTTTTTGGCTCCCAAAAACACACTAGGTCTTATTTTTGGGGTAGGTCTTTTATATATATATATATATATATATATATATATATATATATATATATATATATTAATGAAAAATAACACTTACCATATTCATGTAGAAGAATGTACATTTATTCATGTACGAAACCACGAACAAATCGCATACTGTGTTTCCCTGAAAATAAGACACTGTCTTATATTTTTGGCTCCCAAAAACACACTAGGTCTTATTTTCGGGGTAGGTCTTATTTTGGGGTAGGTCTTATTTTTGGGGTAGGTCTTATTTTCGGGGAAACATGGTACCTATCTAACCGTGGTTGCGCACTGGTTAAAAGGCAGTATTGCAGGCTGTCTCTGCCCACTGCCAGGAGTTCGATCCTGACCGACTCAAGGTTGACTCAGACTTCCACCGTACTGAGGTCAGTCAAATGGAGACCCAGATTGTTGGGGGCAAGAGGCTGACTCTCCCTTCGTTCTTTCAGCCTGACTGAAATCAGGATCCTTTCTCTGGGCTCCGGTGATTCTTTGCTTTGGCTTCGGTTTTTGTTTTTCCTTTCTTTCCCTCTTTCTCAATCCTGTTTCGGAGATTTTGTAAGCTTACAACACCGGCAATGTTTTGTAATCTTTCTGGGCCTTTTCCAAGACGCAGGATTAATAGGGAAGGCTGAGAAGGTGGACATGACCTGCAGTTGCGTCCTTTGTCCCAATGAGGCCTAGCTACGCGCTTTGTTTGTTTTTTTAAAGAAAAAAGAGAGCCCTTGAAATCTGAAAATCAGGAGCCCCTCCTTTCCCCGCACGAACAAACTTTATTTACAGGAGTACCGAAGGACAGAGTGGGAAGGGGCCTCGGGAGGTCTTCTAGTCCAACCCTCGTGTTGTGGTTAGCCGGCAGCAGGTGCGGACGGCTGAGGAGAGCGAGGACTTAGATGAGGGGCCAGGACCATTAGGGAGCGGACTGCTGCCTTCAGAGATTGTAGGGGCTGGCAGCAGCGTTGAGGAGGTTCCCGAGGACCCTGTGCCAAGTGCGTGTGTGTGCAGGATTGCTCGCAGGAAAGAGCAGCTGCAGCAGCACGGGCGACTCGGGAGTAAGGCTGCAAGGTAATGGCCCCTCCCTCAAGAAGATAAAAGCCAGCTGTGAAGCAAACGTTCTTTGCAGGAAGCAAAGACATTTTGAAACTCAGCCTCGTGGACATTCCAGTATCCTGAGTTTGTATTTGAAGATTCTTATTTTGCAAATTATTTCTTCTCTGTTATCTTTTGGCAAGTCTCGCACAGTTTGACCAGGCTTGCGCTTATCACAGCTAATTATTTTGTAAAAAGCATTACAAGGTTTCTGTTCCTTTTGGATTGTGTTTGATTTGTTGGAAAAGGACGTGGGTCAGAACACTTTGGCTCAAGGCTTAAAGCGTTTGGGGGCTGCTGATTTTCTGCTTTTGCCGACGGCTGTGCCCTGTGGCACGGTTCCCTCCTGCCTGGTGTTTGGGTTCTGAGAGGGATCTCGTTGGCTGAACGAAGCCCCTCCGAATTTATGAGCCCCTTCTCTCTCTCTTTCCCCCTCCATTTTGACAGTGCTGGTTGTGCTGAACCATTACCTGGCCTTTCAGTATTTTGCAGAGGAATATTATCCCTTCTCAGAGGTAAGAGGGGTCTGGAGAGTTGGGGGGGGGGGAACGACCCTAAAAGCCACAAGACCCTGCTGTGTTTTCTTCTCTCTACGGCGAGTCCTCGACTTACGACTGAAATTTCCACCACTAAGCAAGACAATTGCTCATTGAATCATAATAGCTGATGTCAGGACCTTTGGGGGGGGGCTAGGGTTGTTAAGCAGATCCCTGGGGTTGTTAAGTGAATCACGCTGTCGTTAAATGAAACCTAGCTTTCCCCCTCATTGGCTTGTGCTTGTCAGAAGGCTGGGGTGCTGCAACCATGTTGAACCCATTGCCAAGCCCCCAAAGTTTGATTGTGCGGGGACGCTGCCATGGTCGTAAGTGTGAGAACAGGCCATAAGTCCCTTTTTTCCCCAGCGCCGTCCCTTCGGACGGTCGTTAAGCAGATGGTCGTAACTCGAGGACCACCTGCCGCTGAGGAAAGCGCCTTTCCTGCTGCCACTGAGCCCCTCAGGCCTTTGGTTGCGGCCGCAGCCACGGAGCGCCAAAGAAGCACCAAATTCCTTGAGTTACGGCCATAATGGAGGCTGGCTGTAATGGTTGTAAAGTGGGAGGGGTGTCAGACATACGACAGACCTGACTTTTAAGATTTGTGGGGGTTGTTTGGGGTTTGTTTTGCGGCGATCGTTAAAAGAACAGGGCGTCGTAAGTACGAATCCATGGCTCTCCGTGGAGGCGGTTTTTACTGAAAGCCAGAAATAAGGGGTGGCTTTTTGACCAAAATGGCATAAAATGTGACCCCGGGACACTCGTAAAAGTGGCATTGCTACCATGCAACACCTATCAGCCGTGGCTAGGGGAACTTTTGCACAGGTCTGCCTGGTGCACCAATTGTGACCCTACCTGGACCGGGAGGCTCTTCTCACAGTCACTCATGCCCTAGTCACCTCACGACTGGATTATTGCAACGTGCTCTACATGGGGCTACCCTTGAAGAGCATTCGGAGACTTCAGTTGGTCCAGAACGCAGCTGACTGTTGTGGGTGTCCCGAGATACACCCACATATCACCAATTCTCTCTGGAACAAGCTACCTCCCGAGGTCCGGACTGCCTCCACCCTACTGACCTTCCGCAAAGCAGTCAAAACCTGGCTTTTCCGGCAGGCATGGGGCTGTTGATCTCGCGACTGAAATCTTGCGAGATCCGGCCCTTCTGTTTGTTTGTTGTTTTTTAAATTGTTTTTAAACTTTTTATAATGTAATTCTTTTGTGTTTTTTCTGCTGTGAGCCGCCCGGAGTCCTTTGGGAGTTGGGCGGCATATAAGTTTAATTCAATAAATAAATAATAAATAAATGTGACCTGCCCCTAATCCCCTTCCCCAGCCCGGTCGTAACTTCGGATTCAGGTCGTAAATTGCCTTTTTTTTCAAGTAGGTCGGTAAGCGATCGGTTATAAGTCAAGAATTCCCCATCCCCCCTATATAGGTAGTTTTGAACTAAACTATGCTTCATTTAGCATCCAAAGTTATGACAGCACTGAAAAAAAGGACCCCTTTCTCACACTTAATGACCTTGGTAGCATTCCCTGCCATCGCATGGTCAAAATTCAGGGGCCTTGGCAGCTGTTTCACACTTAGAACGGTCGCAGGGGGGCAGCGGGTGAGAGGTGTCACGCAATCCCCTTTCACAAAACTTCTGATGAGCCGAGTCAACGGGGGGGAGATGGATCTGCTGAACGACCAGGTTCCTGCGGCGATTCGCTTACCGACGGCAGCGAGGAATGGCCGTCCAAAAGGAGGCAAAGCTCAATTGACAAACACCTCGCTCAGCCACAGAAATGTTGGGCTGGGCCACGGTCGTAAGCCGAGGACTATCCATGGGGGCGGAGGGACAACCTGGGGTTTCACCTGCCCCCATCTTTTGAGTGTCAGGTCTCAAAACAGAGCCGGTCTGGTTCCTGGCTGTGGCCCTGATGGGATGAGCTGATCCGGGGCTTTGGGCCTGCAGGGGGCGCTCTGGGAGGGCAGCTGGAGGTTGCTGGGATGGCTTTTGGCTTTTGGCGGGAGCACTGGGGCTTGCCTGATGCTCTTTCTCTCCTCTTCCCCATTCCAGGTACTGGCCTATTTCACCTTCTGCCTCTGGCTCATCCCCTTCGCCTTCTTTGTCTCCTTGTCGGCTGGCGAAAACGTCCTGCCGTCCACCGTGCAGCCTGGAGGTCAGTTCTCTAGCCAGACACCTCCCCCTACCACCCCCACTTGTGCCCAGGGAAGGGGGCAAGGTGACCCCACGCGGAATTCCCACCCAGCACAAAATCTGCAGCAACTTTGGGTCTCTCCATAAAAGGGGGAGGGGGGAGAGGGGAGAGGAGGGGGGGAGAGCGGCTGTGGGCCGTGATGGCTGGCATCAAGGAATTGGTGAGGTGGCGGTCCTTGGGAAGTGGGTTGTTTTCTTACCTAACTGGTCTTAAGACCCAGCTATGTAACCTCATCAGTGTTGGAAAGGAGTGGGGTTTGCAGGGAAGAGGTGGGGAGGAGGAGGAAGGGGGAGAACTGAGGTCCTTGGGGCTCTCAGAGCTGGGTTATTTTCTTGCAGACATCTCAAGACCCAACTACGTAACCTCATCAGTGTTGGAAGGGAGTGGGGTTTGTAGGGAGGTGGAGGAGGAGGAGGAAGAGGAAGAGGGGGAGAACTGTGAGGTCCTTAGTGCTCTCTGAGATGGATTATTTTCTTGCAGACATCTCATGACCCAACTACGTAACCTCGTCAGTGTTGGAAGGGAGTGGGGGTTTGTTAAGAGGAGGCCTCATGCGTCCTTGGTGCTGCTTTCTTGAGACGTTTCATTACCCAACAAGGGGACATCATCAGTGTTAGAAGCAGGGAGGATTTGCTCTCTGTTTATGTACAGCGTTGCTGGGAACGTTCCTGGTAGTTCCTCAATTAGGTTGCTGTTTCCTGTTGGATTGAATAGAACAGAATAATAACAGAGTCGGGAGGGACCTTGGAGGTCTTCTAGTCCAACCCTCTGCTCAGGAGATTGTAGCTTGTTGTTCCTTGATTGAGGTATTGTTTGCTTGTTGATTGTCGGTCCAGTATTAATATCTGCTTATCTTACTATTGATTGTTGGTGTTTTGGCCTTTTTGCTTCCCTCTTTGAAATGGTGTGTAAATGTTGTTTACCTCCATGTGTTTGTGGATGGCCGATTTGTCAGGGTGCCAGGCTTCCAGGAATTCCCTACTGTTTTTTGGACTTGGTTGGTCTAGGACCGTGATGGCGAACCTATGGCACGTGTGCCACAGGTGGCACGCAGAACCATTTGTGTGGGAATGCGAGCCCCAGCCAAACTTGCCTGCACTGCACATGTGCACGCCTCCCACCTGATTTTTGGTCTGTTTTCGCTCTGCCGGAGGCTCTTTCTTTTTCTCTTCCCCCTTGTATCACACATCCCCTTTTTCCATTCTCTTTCCTTCCTTCCCTTAATTTCCTATTTTATTTTCTTTTTCTTTTTGTATTTTATATTATGTCAGGATTCCGGCAGTTGCCCCCAATGAAATCATGAGTCTCGAGCCAAACTTCCAAAACTTCAAAAGGATTTATTGGGAGTTAACATGTCCGGCACTGCCTGGGTGTAGCCAACTCTGAGACACATCATTCATTGTCACCCTTGACCCAGGTTTTCCCCGCACCCCCTGGGTGTATCATAATTCATATTCTCCAATGGGACACATCCATAGTCAAGAATCATCAATCATGTTCTCCAGTTAGAATTTTGCTTGGCAGAAACTTCAGTCACCTTGTTACTATCTCTGAAAAACTATGTATGGAATGCACTTTCGATTTCCATGCTGCCTCACTGCTCTTTCAAATCCCTTCCCCTCCCTCCCTTTCTGTTGGCAACTCTAAAAAGACCATAGAAATATTTTATGAGTTGACATATTATACAATAAAATAAAATCATCGGTTGCTCTCTTTCTTCTCTGGAAGAGATTGCGAAGACCAGACTTCTATCTAGAACACTAAAAATCTCCACAGACGGTTCTCATCCTGGACATTCATATTTCGAACTGTTACCATCAGGGAGGCGTTATAGGTGTCTTAAAATGAGGACTAATAGATTGAGACACAGTTTCTTTTCCAAGGCAGTAATTGTCTTGAATCAAACAATGCACTTGTGATTTAGTCCTATTATTATTATTATCATTATTTTAATTTTTAAATACTCTGTAGCGTGATTGTGATGTGGTGTTTGGGGCACTGTGCTGGAGTAGCTTTCAAATTTCATTGTATTTGTGGAATGCAATGACAATAAAGGTATTCTGTTCTATTCTATAAAATGCTCTGTGGAAAAAAAACCATAAAAAAGAAAAATAATTAAATGCT
Organism: Naja naja; assembly: GCA_009733165.1. Taxonomy (NCBI): domain Eukaryota; kingdom Metazoa; phylum Chordata; class Lepidosauria; order Squamata; family Elapidae; genus Naja; species Naja naja. Next base: position 7,572,186 of record CM019151.1, on the reverse strand, counting down.
GCTGGATATTAAAAAAAGAAATAAGAAAACGGGAGCAAAGCCCTGTCATGCCCCTGGTGGAGACTGACACCGAGGAAGAGGAGGAACAGCCAACAGGGAGTGGGAGTGTGGCTCCAAAGGTGGTGGAGGAGGCTGGGGAAGGGCAGAGGGTGACTGAGCAATCAGAAGAGGATCCAGGCCCATCCCCTATCCATCCCAGGGCACGCAGGGAGGAGAGGATCAGGGAAAAGTGTGGTCTGCTCAGGAGGAGAGGGCCATGATCCTCCTCAGGGCTTACAGCTGGGAGCTATGTATATAAGTTTGTAACTGCATAGTCAGAATTGCTGGAGTGAAAGTTAGTGTTTCCTTTGAAGAAGGTTTATCTTTGTTGGTGTTCTTCCCAAGGACTTTCCTGGTTATCTGCTTGAAATGTATGATTACTTATTTTGGTTTGCTTTGGAACTCTTGCCAAGATGGTTTGTTCTTGTTTTCCTTTTGCCTCATTATTTAGTTTTGGGACTTTAAACTGTGACTAATAAAACAGTTAAGTTGAAGGCGTTGCTGAACTTTAATTCATGTTTTGGGTTTGGGGTTATTTTGACAGACTATTGGTCAGCACAAGCCCACTGCCCCGTTCAGCCCTGATATTCAATACAAATATTCTCTTTTCAGCGTGGATGGGCCTGGTTTTGGGCTCCCTCGCCTGCCCTCTGGGTTCCCACGTGTCGCTTCAGCTGGCAGCGGGTGGGATGAGTGGGTCTGGGGGACAAGTGTTTTCTCCACAGTGGGCCCTGGGCAGTGGTGGGATTCAAAATTTTTTACTACCGGTTCTGTGGGTGTGGCTTGGTCGGCGTGGCTTGGCTTGGCTTGGTGGGCGTGGCAGGGGAAGTGTACTGCAAAATCCCCTTCCCTCCCCACCCCACTAACCTGCTTTCCAGCTCCGTTCTCCTGTGCAGGGCCCAGCCGATCAGCTGGGACTCAATGGGAGGCAGAGAAGAGATGGGGTTGGCGGGGCCAGTCAGAGGTGGGATTGGTTGGTTCTCCCAACTACTCAAAATTTCTGCTACCGGTTCTCCAGAACTGGTCAGAACCTGCTGAATATCACCTCTGCTCCCCACCCCCCTAACCTGCTTTCCAGCTCCCTTCTCCTGTGAAGGGCAACCAAAGAAGACCCAGCCGATCAGCCGGGACTCGGGAGGCAGAGGATAGATGGGGGCAGGGCCAGTCAGAGTTGGGATTTGCTGGTTCTCCCAACTATTCAAAATTTCCACTACTGCTTCTCCAGAACTGGTCTGAACCAGCTGAATACCACCTCTGGCCCTGGGGGAAGGGGTGGGTGGGTGGTGGACGAGACCCTGTTTGTTTTTGAATCCCACTTGCACGGCCTTCGCTCTGATCCGTCTCCTTTGCCTCCTCAGACGACGTGGTCTCCAACTACTTCACCAAAGGGAAGCGAGGGAAACGTTCCGGAATCCTCCTCGTCTTCTCCTTCATCAAGGAAGCCATCTTGCCCAGCCGACAGAAGATGTACTGATCGTCCTCCCCTCCAGCAACCCCCAGATGTTGTCGTTTCCCCCCCCTCCCTCTTCTGGCCACAGGCATACCTTCCTCCCCCAAAAGGGAGGCCGTTCTGAGCCTCCACGTCCCCCTTTTTTCCTGACCTCGAGATCCGTTCGGGGTGAACAAACCGGGAAAGAGCCCCGAGGTGTGCGTGTGGGGAGCGAGCTGGGCCTCCCAAGATCCCTCTCTTTCCTGTGGGTGGCTGGGGAAGGGGGACAAGGTTGGGGACTCCCTCCCATCTCACCCCACCTCTCTTAACAGGGTCTCCGATGAGCTCTTAGCGTGCTTTTTTTTAAAGCCAGGCAGTCCATCTCTTCGGGGTAGGAAGGGGGGCGCGATGTTTTGCAAGCTCTCCAGTGCCGGACTTCTTCCAACTTTTTTAATGAGAGGAATCTGCCCAGGAACGAAGGACAAAGTGGACTTCCGAATGACGCCGCCTTCTTCCGTCTTGGCTGACCTGAACTAGACTCTCCAGCCAGGAATGAAAAAAGAAAAAAAAGGAGTCTAATAATTCTTCCTTCCTTCATAGTCTTGGGAGGTTCCTTGCCGGGAGGCTGGCTAAACTTTTTTTGGGTTTTGGTTCTTGTTAGAAAAAAAAAGAACGAAACAAAAGGAAACCAGGAAGGATGGTTCTACAAAAAATTCCTGGCTCAAGCTTTTGGAGTGTGTGAAAAGCAAAGCTGCATTGAGCATGGAAAGACTGCAAAACTTCTGAGACTTCAACTGGAGGGGGTGGGATGTCAGTGAAAATCGAACTGTACCAACGCTCCGGTTGGAGAAGGAACCAAGATGGCGTGCAAAGAATTTGCCAGGTTGTGCCTGGAATGTGGGAAGCCACAAGGGTCTACTCTGCTCCTTGGGCTGGGCAGCCCCCCCCCCCTGGCTCTGCCCCGGCAGTTGTCAGGCTGCCTGGCCCATCTAGAGGATCTCCAGAGGCTCCCAGCTGCCGCAATGTTCTTGGCTGAAGGCAACGGGTGTCTCTTTCAGCACACAGTCTGTGTTCAATAAAGGTGTTCAGTGACAACAAGGAGACAACTCTCTTCTCCCCTTTTTCTACAGGGTGTGATGAGGCGTGGCACAAAGGCAACACAGTCAGAGAATAAGTCTTGGTCTCTTTATTAACTCCAACTTTGCCCCCAGTGTCCCGGTTATTCTCCGGTCTGGAGAAAAACTCTCCCAGGAACCTTCACCAGCCTTTGGCTGCAGATATTCCAGTCCAAACATTGTAAACTGAAAACTTTAAACTATAAATCCAACAGAGCAAGATAAGGTAATAAATCCGGCAGGGCAAGATAAGCAGAAGTGAAGTAACATGGCAGTAAATCCAACCAGTTGGGAGGATGCCAAGAACTCAGTTAACAACAGCCAACACTAGATAAACTCAACGTTTGTTCCCGACAAACGCCCCTCCCAAACTGCCTCTCCTTTAAACTCCCTCACTAGGTATGCCTTGTGAAGGGAATCAGGGCCCTTTCCTCCCTCATAAGCCATGCAACCCATGTTGCTCTCTTCTCTGTTCCTCCCTGCATGCCCTAGGATGAAGAGAGAGTGGGCCTGGGTCTTCCTCTGAATTCCCTCTCCCTTGTTCTACCTCTCCCCTGCTCTGCCCAGCCAGACTTTACCCTTCCCCAGTTTCCTCCACAGCCAATGGAGCCACTCTCCCGCTCCCTGTCGGCTGTTCATCTTCCTCGGATTCAGACTCCGACGGGGGCATGACAATGGGTTTCATTTGGCATTCTTTTTTTATGGGGAGTGAACACAGAATCCTCCACTTATGTCTGTTCATTTAGTGACCATTTGAAATTACAACTAAAACCTTTGTGTTTTTCACACTTGGCACCATCGCAGCATCCCCCGTGATCACGTGATCCAAATCCAGCCGCTTGGCAGCTGACTCATCTTTATGACGGTTGCAGCATCCCAGGGTCACATGATCCCCTCCTTTTGCGACCTTTTGACAAGGAGGGAAGCCAGATTCACTTAACAATGGGGTTACTAACTGAATCAGTGCAGCCATTCACTTAACCACGGTGGCGAGAAAGATGGCAAAACGGGGCAAAACTCGGTTAGGAACTGTCCTGCTCATCAACAGAAATTTTAAGCTTGATTGCGGCCGTAAGTTGAGGACTACCTGCATTTCAGGAACCCCCAATTCCTGCTGTGAATGAAGGATCGAAGGCCGCAGGAGTGGAACCACCCTAACTGCACTTTTATTATGATTCTTTTCTAAATAGTTTCATTACTATATAATAGGACATACAAAGAGAATACAAAAGCAAATGTTAGGGAAAGTAGGAAAGGAAAAAAAATTAGGAAAGGAAGTGGATAGTGGGGGAAAGGAAGGGAAAAAGGAAAAAAAAGGCATTGACTTCCAACTCCTTTGGGGCAGTTAAGGTAAAGGTTCCCCTCGCACATTTCAGGCTCTAGGGGGCGGTGCTCATCTCCGTTACAAGGCCGAAGAGCCAGCACTGTCCAAAGACATCTCTGGTCGTGGCCGCCATGACTGAACACCGAAGGTGCACAGAACGCTGTTACCTTCCCACCAAAGGAGTCCCTATTTTTCTACTTGCATTTTTTTCACGTGCTTTCGAAATGCTAGGTTGGCAGAAGCTGAGGGAAGTAACGGGAGCTCACTCCGTTACGCGGTGCTAGGGATTCGAACCACCGAACTGCCAACCTTCTGATTGACAAGCTCAGCATCTTAGCCCCTGAGTCACCGCGTTCCTTTTTGGCGCAGTAAAATAAGGCATTAAGATCTACCCTCAACTTTTAAGCTTTTTTTAATTAAGATGATTATTAAATGTTTCTGAGCGTTGCAAAGTCAACCCTATCAAATACTTTATAATAGAGACAGGGCATTTGAGGGGAGGGGGCATCCCTGCCCCTTTGCTCTCTGGGGTACGGCCGAAGGGCCACGCAAGGACTTCGTCCTACGGGCTGGATGCTTCACTCTGGATGGTGGGGGTCTCTTTTGGGGACCCCAAGCTTGCCGTCCTTGGGCTCAGAGCTTCGGTGCTGCAGTAGGTGGAGACGTGGCTCTGCAAGCTGCTCAGGAAGATGGGATCCAGGGTGACCCGCAGGCTCAGGGCCATCTGGTCGGTCCACCAGTGCTCGGGCCCCGGGGGACGTCGGTGCTTCAGGTTGAAGATATGCACCGGCCGGAGGTCCCGGGGCACCTCCATGCGGGGCGTCCAGGTGTGGGGATAGAGGCTCTGGTGAAGGACCTGGTAGGGCAGATCCGGCACGGGGCAGACCCTGCCGATGTTGTCGATCTGGATCACTGGATCCCCGAAAGGGTCCTTGAAGAGGAAGAGGAAGGAGGTGAAGTCGTGCTGCGGCAGCTTCTCGGCTTCCACACCCAGCCGGATCAGGGCTGGCCGGCAGATGGACGTAGCCGGTTCAGAGTCAAGGTTGGTGCTGAGATTCCAGGGCTTCTGACGCCGGTACCTGTGCTGCATGCTGAGGACTGAGTCGGAAGCATTGCCCCTGAGCAGAAGGCTGATGGAAGGGATGGGGGTGGCGATTTGGCCAGCCAATTTGCGGAGGGTCAGTGAGTGGCGCTGGACCTGTGACAGGTTCAGGATGGTCCGAGAGGGCCACGACAGCCCCTTCTTCAGCAGCCAACTTTCGAAGGCCATCACGTTGCAAATGTTCAGCTCCCTCTGGGAAGGGAAAAGCAGATACAGATTAACAGAGTTGGAAGGGACCTAGTGATGGCCTGTTACCGGTTCGGACCGGTTTGGTGGAACCGGGGTAATAAAAGCCTCCCGGGATCAGCTCAGAGGAGGAAGAAAAAGTCTCTGACAATCAGCTGGGAGGAGAAAGAAGAGAAAAGTGTAGGATCAGCCCCCACACCTGCCCCTGGGCTTTTCTTTATCCTCTCAGCTGATCGATTGATTGATTGATTGATTGATTGATTGATTGATTTAATTAAACTTATATGCCGCCCAACTCCCAAAGGACTCCGGGCGGCTCACAGCAGAAAAAACACAAAATTACATTAAAAAAATTTAAAACCAATTTAAAAAACAGCAATCAACAGAAGGGCTGGATCTAGCTAGATCTCAGTCGCGAGATCAACAGCCCCATGCCTGCCGGAAAAGCCAGGTTTTGACTGCTTTGCGGAAGGTCAGTAGGGTGGAGGCAGTCCGGACCTCAGGAGGTAGCTGGTTCCAGAGAGCTGGAGCAGCCACAGAGAAGGCCCTCTCCCACGGGCCCGCCAGCCGGCACTGTTTAGCTGATGGAACCCGGAGGAGACCGACCCTGTGGGATCTTACCGGTCGTAGGGAGATGCAGGGTAGGAGTCAATTCTGGAGATGACCTGGTCCTGAGCCATATAGGGCTTTATAGGTAATGACCAACACCTTGAATTGCACCTGGAGACTGATAGGAAGCCAGTGCAGCTTGCGGAGAATTGGTGATATGTGGGTGTATCTCGGGACACCCACAACAGCTCGCGCGGCTGCGTTCTGGACCAACTGCAGTCTCCGAATGCTCTTCAAGGGTAGCCCCATGTAAAGCACGTTGCAATAATCCAGTCATGAGGTGACTAGGGCATGAGTGACTGTGAGAAGAGCCTCCCGGTCCAGGTAGGGTCGCAATTGGTGCACAAGGCGGACCTGTGCAAAAGTTCCCCTAGCCAAGGCTGATAGGTGTTGCTCCAATTTCAGCTGTGGGTATTGGTGATTGGCACTGCAGGCCTCAGCTGGTGTGGGGAAAGCTAGGCACGCATGTTAGGTGCATGCACACTAGGTGTGCGTGCAATCACCAAACCGGTAATGGAACAGGTAGGATCTCACTGCTGAAGGGACCTTGTCGATCATCTAGTCCAGTGGTCGCCAACCAGTGGGCCGGGGACCACTGGTGGTCCATGAGAAAGTGTTGGTGGTCTGCAGAGAAATGTCACCCCCAAAGCATCCCCCAAAAGCAATTAATCCAGGCTGTGTGGAACACAAGGCCCACATGGCCCATGGGAACACAAGGCTTGCATCCCTTGCATTGCGAACAACACGAGGTAGTGAGGAGAGGGGGTAAAGGGTGGGGGGACTTGCCCACTCACCCCATGTGCCTCGCCTGCCCACCAGGCTGCTTCTTTCCACTTTTCTTCTGCTTTTGGCTGCATGCAAGGAAAGCAGCAAAAGTCTTTCTTTCTCTCCCCCAAACTCTGCCAGAAATGAGTCTTTGGGACCCTGCAAGGCCTCCTGCTCAAAGAGGCTGCGCCGGCAAAGACTCATTTCTGGCGGAGTTTGGGGGAGAGAAAGAAAGACTTCTGCTGCTTTCCTTGCATGAAGCCAAAAGTCTCTCTCCCCCCCCCCCCCCCCGAGAACGGAGCTGGAGACGGTATCCTGTGATCCCAAATAAAGAATGGTCGGTCGGTAGGAAAACAGGGTGGGGAATTTTCCTGCAGACTTTTTTTGGGATTTTCCCAGGGTCTCTGGTCCGCGGGATTTAAAAGTATGAGTTTGGTGGTCCCTGAGGTCCAAAAGGTTGGCGGCCCCTGATCTAGTCCAATGCCCCACCCAAGCAGGAGACCTTATACCAATGACAGCCTCCCACCGACCAGTGCAGGCCCACAGGGTTGGCTTCCTCAGGGTGCCGTTGGTCAATGTCAGCTGGTGACCCCCAGGGGGAGGGCCTTCTCTGTGGTGGCCCCAGCCCTCTGGAACGAGCTACCATTAGAGATCCAGATTGTCCCCGACCTGAGAGCCTTTCACTGCGCCCTTAAAACATGGCTACTTGAGCAAGCTGATCTATCCCCATGAGAAGTTTATTTTAATTGGAATAATAGTTTTAAATATTTTTAATAATTTATTATTATTATTATTATTATTATTATTATTATTATTATTATTTATTAGACTTGTATGCCGCCCTCTCTCCCTAAGGATTCAGGGTGGCTCACAGAATTAAAAATACAATACAATAAGTTAATTAAAAAATAATTAAACAGTTTAATTATTACCAACTTTTATTGTTGGTTGGGCTTAAATTCTAGTTTAATCTTTATATTAATTTTTGTACTACCTGTTTTTATTGCCCTGTAAACCGCCCCGAGTCCCTTCGGAGAAGTGTGGTATATAAAACTAATAAAATAATAAATAAATTTCTGACAAAGGGCAGTCCAGTCTCTTCTGGAAAGCCTCCAGGGGAGGAGCTGACCCCGGGCGCCTAGCCTTTGGCATAACAGCAGCCCCTTCCCCAGCATGAGGTGATCCTTACCCTCTTGGCCCTTGGGGCCCTAAAGGCCGGGTCCAGCCACCCAGAGGCATGAGCTTGAGATGGGTGGCCATAGGAATTGAATTAAATGGATACATGGATGATAGGGAAGGCACCAGGCTAGAAAATGGGAGGCTGTGAGTTCTAGTTTCACCTTAGGCATGAGGACCAGCTGGGTGTTTCTGGGTCAATTTGCCAGGAGACAGTCAGAATTATGACGATTACTATTATTGTTGTTTTGTTATTAAATAATAATCAGAATACACTTGGAAGGGACCTTGGAGGTCTTCTAGCCCAACCCCCTGTTCCAGCAGGAGACTCTAGTTTATACCATCCCAGACAAATGGCTGGGCCAGTCTCCTCTTCTTAAAACCCTCCAGTGATGGAGCACTCACAACTTCCAGTGGCAAAGCTGTTCCACTGGCTAATTGTTCTCACTGTCATGAAATTTCTCCTTAATTCCAGGTTGCTTCTCTCCTTGATGAGTTTCCATCCGTCGCTTCTGGTCCTGCCTTCAGGTGCTCTGGAGAATAGGTTGCACCCCCCCCCCACTTCTTTGGGGCAGCCCCTCAAATATTGGAAGGCTTGCTATCATGTCTCCCCTGGTCCTTCTTTTCATTAGATCAGACCTACCCAATCCCTGCCACCATTCTTGGTGCGTTTTACATTCATGACATTGGTCTGGCCCAGGTTTCGTCAAACCTGTGCTTGTCATCATCTATAAAGCCCTTCGTGGCTTAGGTCCGGGGTATTTGCGGGAGCATCTGCTGCCAGTAACGACATCCGATCGCCCGGTGCGCTCACATAGGTGGGGCCTCCTTAGGGTGCTGTCAGCCAGACAATGCCGGCTGGCGGCCCCCAGGGGGAGGGCCTTCTCTGTGGGACCGCCCGCCCTTTGGAATCAACTGCCCGTGGAGCTCCGGGTGGCGCCTGACTTCCGCTCCTTCCGTCATGACCCGAAGACTTGGCTTTTTGGTTTAGTCAACCTGGACTGAAGGGGATTTTAATAGTTGTTTTTTTTTAAATTACATTTATATGCCGCCCTTCTCCGAAGACTCAGGGCGGCTTACAGTTTTTTGGGATACAACCCAGTGTGCTCAGCAATAGCCTTCATTCCATTGTATATGCCTGCTTATTACTAAGCGGCATTTTTACAAGGTCAGCTAATTGCCCCCAACAATCTTGGGTCCTCAATTTACCTACCCCGAGAGGATGGAAGGCTGAGTCAACCTTGAGCCTGGTGGGATTCGAGCCTACAGTAATTGTAGACAGCTGGATCTTAAGAGCAGGCATTTAACAGCCTGAGCCACCAAGGCTCATTTTAATTTGTCTTATGTTGTTTGTGGGTTTTAAATTTGATTTTAGATCTTATGGTGGGGTTTTAGATTTAATATTTTCTTAAAGTTGGTATTTTCTGTTTTTATCATTGTAAGCCGCCCTGAGTCCTTCGGGACATAGGGCGGCATAGAAATCACAACAATAAATAAATAAATAAACTTAATCAAACACAAGCTGCTCTTAAAAGTAAAACCTATTTCAATGCGATGCTGGGAATTCCTTGCATTCCCAGCCAAAACTCATTAGACACAGTTCCTCCAGATAAGAGCACGCTGTTCAGTGCTGTAGAATGCTTGCCAACAAACAGGCATTCAGTTAAGGCTTAATATAAACCAACCCAAAACCCCAGAAAAACCCGACCAGAGTACAGAGCTTCACGAAGGACTCGGAATCTAATTGAACTGCTTTGCTTCCTGCAAAGGTTTCGTCATTGAGGTCTGACTTTTATCCCTTATGGGAGAGGTAATCACCTCCCAGCCTTACTCCCAAGTCGCCCCTTCTGCTTCAGCTGCTCTCGCCTTCTAGCAGCTCTGTGCACATGCGCACTGGCAACGGGCTCCCCTGGGTCCTCCGCTTCACTGCTGCCAGACTCTGGAGGCTCCGGAGGCAGCACCCCACTCCCTAACCAAGGGCCTTGGTGGCTCAGGCTGTTAAATGCCTGCATTTAAGTTCCAGCTGTCTACAATTACTGTAGGCTCGAATCCCACCAGGCTCAAGGTTGACTCAGCCTTCCATCCTCTCGGGGTAGGTAAATTGAGGACCCAAGATTGTTGGGGGCAATAAGCTGACTTTGTAAAAATGCCGCTTAGTAATAAGCAGGCATATACAACGGAATGAAGGCTATTGCTGAGCGCATTGGGTTGCACTCCAAAAATTGTAAGCTGCCCTGAGTCTTCGGAGAAGGGCGGCATATAAATGTAATTAAAAAAAAAAGATGGTCCTGGCCCCATCCCTGCATCAGACGCAGGACCCTCATCCAAGTCCTCGCCAGACTCCCTGACTGGTTCCCTTTCGTCCTCACTGTCCGATTCCGCTGCCATCCACACCGGCTGCCGGCAAACCACAACACACGTCATATCTGTGAAGGTAAACATACAAGAATAGCTACCTGTTCTCTTCGAAGGAATTGCCGTTGCTTCATCTCGCACTCGGCTTTGATGGACTCCAGTTTGCACACCTGTTGCAGCTGGTGCTTCTTGTTGGCCTTCCACATGGCGTGGGAGAGACGCCTGGGGGAGGGGAGAGAGCAGAGCGGTCAGGTAGCCTTGTCTGCACCTCCCTTGCTCTTTCCTAACCATGTGACTGCCCCAAAGGTGCTTTTTTCAAGAGGCAACTGGACTTTCTGGTCAGGCTATTTAATAAAGCATCCAAAAGCCAGACAAGGAACAATGGATGGAAACTGATCCAGGAGAGATTCAACCTGGAAATAAGGAGAAACTTTCTGACAGTGAGAACGATCCACCAATGGAACAGAAGTTGCCCTCAGAAGTTGTGGGATCTTCATCATTCGAAGCTTTCAAGAAGAGACTGGACTGCCATCTGTCAGAAATGGTGTAGGGGGTTGGACTAGATGTCCTATAAGGTTCCTTCCAACTGTTATGCTATGCTATGCGATGCTATGCGATGCGATGCGATGCGATGCTATGCTATGCTATGCTATGCTATGCTATGCTATGCTATGCTATGCTATGCTATGCTATGCTAAATGATGCGATGCTATGCTATGCTTTGCTATGCTATGCTAATGCTATGCTATGCTATGAGATTCTATGCTATTCTCCTATCCTATCCTATCATTCCATCTATCATCTATCTATAGATATAGGTATAGGTATAGATCAGGGATAGAGACATAGAGGTATCCAGTGCACCCCGTCCTCCCAATCCAACATCCGATGTTTTTTAACCTGAGCACCAAACAATTCTGGCCTGTTGAGAGAGACAGAAGTCCTTGTGCTCCATCATTCAGTGTCGACCCAGACAGAGGGCTCCCCAGGAATCCTCCCATGTTCCAACCCGGAAAACGATATTGAGGGATATGATGACCTATAAAGGTCCCCTCTAACTCTGATTATCTGTTGTCTGTATGCTTACCCATAACTCAAGGTGGTGAGCTCATCCAACATACCTCCTTCCTCTTTTTATTTTCCTCACAGCAACAACCCTGTGAGGTGGGCTGGGCTGAGAGAGAGAGAGGGGGGGAGAACTGGCCCAAAGTCACCCAGCTGCCTTTCGTAGCTAAGGTGGGACTTGAACTTGCAGCCTCTTGCTTTCTAGTCTGGTGCCTTCACCACTAGGCTGAACTGTCAAGTTCTGGATTCCAGCACTGGGGGTGGGGGGGGGGTTGGAGTAGATGACCTCCAAGGCCCCTCCGAAACGGGAACATGCCATGGTTTCCCTTCCACCCCACTCCGAAGCCCACCGACTCACTTGGCGCACACTCGGTGGCCCCACATTTTGCACAGGTCAATGGGCTTTTGTCCCTCGTTGTCCTGGGCGTGGACATCAGCCCCGGCGTCAATCAAAATCTGGAGGCAGTTCTCACGCCCCTCGCTGGCAGCCTTGTGAAGTGGAGACACCCCGTTGTAATTCTTCCTGAGAAGCCAGAAAAGGGGAGGGGAGAGTCTTAGGGAAACTCCCCAAAGTTTGTTGAAAAAAGTCCTCCGGGGCTTTCCTGAAGTGACCCGTGAGAGAGACTGGAGAGGACGCCGGTCAAGGGAGAACCTCGAACCAACCTGCAGGACTCAGGATCTGAGATCCAAAGGGCTGCCGGACAGCCAGAGTTTAGCAAAAGCTTCCCAGGCCCCCAGGGATGATATTACTGGGGGTGGAGGACTTGGCTGATCGGTTGCTTCTTTTGCAGATGTTTCATGACCCAACTAGGTAACATGATCAGTGCTAGAAGGAAGGGGAGAGTTGAGCAAAGATCACGACCTCGCCGGGTCATGAAACGCCTGCAAGAAAACCTCCAAGCTCAGAGAGCATCAAGGACCCCACAATCCTCCTGCTCTGTCCTGGCACTGAACACCTAGTTGGGTAATGAAATATCTGCAAGAAAACCACGAAGTTCAGAGAGCCCCAAGTCCTTTTCTTCCTCCTCCTCTCCTCCTCCTCCTCCTCCTCCCCCCCTCCTCCTCCACCTTTGACCCTGAGGCTCTCCTGTTACTGAAAACTTGAAGGTCTCCTGCTTTTGAGCAGGGGATTGGATTAGAAGACCTCGAAGGTCCCTTCCTTCCAGCTCCACTCCGATTCAGATTCAGCGCCCTTGTAACTTCGGCCACCAAACGAACCGCTGTCTTACCTGTGCAACCCACGCACCCCTCGCCAAACCTCCAGAGATGGGCCCCCAGCCCAGCCCAGCCCCCTCCCCAGCTTACACGTTGACGTCCGCGTCTTTGCTGAGCAGGTACTGGAGGCACTCCACGGCCATGGCCTTGCTCTCCTGGCCCAGCACCAGGTGGATGGGCCTCCAGCCTCTCAGACTGGCCAGGTTGATGTCCAGGCTGTATTTCTCGATCAGCATCTTCATGCAGTCCAGCCGCCCGTGCAGGGCGGCCGTGTGCAGCGCGGAGAAGCCCTGGCGGAGAAAGGCAGGGAGAAGGGAGCGACGGATGGTCAGCCAGACGGGGAGGGCCCTTCGGAGGCTTCCCACAGCCGAACACAGCCAGGGGGCTTGCTCTGGCTGCCCCGCTCCCAATGTGGGCTTGCAGGTTGGGACGCCGGCCCACACTCAAGGTCGGGACTTAAATATTCAGAGAAAAAGCACTCCTGTTTTCTATTTTTTTTAAAAAAAAATTGTGTATTTATTTGTATCCTGACTTTGTTCCTTTTTACAAATGACGCAAGGAAACCTACACAACACACCACAACAAACCTATGAGGTGCGCTGGGCTGAGAGACAGAGAGAGAAGAGCTGTCTCAAAGTCACATGGCCTTCGTTCCTAAGGCGGGACAAGAACTCACAGGCTCCTGGTGATTGGCCCAAAGTCAGCCAGCTGGCTTTCATGCCTAAGGTGGGACGAGACCTCACCATCTCCTGGTGATTGGCCCAAAGTCGACCCGGCAGCGGCGACCCGGGGGAGGGCCTACTCTGTGGCGGCTCCCACTTTGTGGAATCTTCTTCCGCTTGAGCTCCGCTTGGCTCCCGATCTCCACACCTTCCGCCATGATTTGAAAACTTGGCTCTTTTTACAATCTGGGCTGTGCTGATTCTCCTGGGTTGGGGTTATTTAACTGGGGGTTCTAAATTTTAATTCGGCTTAATTGTTTAATACTTTTTAAAATTAATTTATTTATTGTTGTATATTAATTGTATTGTTGTATTTTAATTGTAAGCCGCCCCGAGTCCTCGGAGAGGGGGTGGCATATATAATAAATAAATAAATAAATAAATAAATAAATAAATAAATAAATAAATAAATAAATAAATAAATAAAGTCACCCAGTTGGCTTTTGTTCCTAAGGCGGGACAAGAACTTACAGCCTCCTGGTGATTGGCCCAAAGTCTCCCAGCTGACTTTCATGCCTAAGGCAGGACTAGAACTCACCATCTCCTGGTGATTGGCCCAAAGTCACCCAGCTGCTTTTCATCCTAAGGTGGGAGTGCAACTAACAGCTTCCCGGTGATTGGCCCAATCTCCCAGCTGACTTTCATGCCTAAGGCAGGACTAGAACTCACAGATTCCTGGTGATTGGCCCAAAGTCTCCCAGCTGACTTTCATGCCTAAGGCGGGACTAGACCTCACCATCTCCTGGTGATTGGCCCAAAATCACCCAGCTGGTTTTCATGCCTAAAGTGGGACTAGACCTCACCATCTCCTGGTGATTGGCCCAAAGTTGCCCAGTTGGCTTTCGTTCCTAAGGCGGGACAAGAACTCACAGCCTCCTGGTGATTGGCCCAATCTCTTAGCTGACTTTCACGCCTAAGGCAGGACTAGAACTCAGCATCTCCAGGTGGCCCAAAGTCACCCAGTTGGCTTTCGTGCCTAAGATGGGACTAGAACTCCTCGTCTCCTGGTGATTGGCCCAAAGTCACCCAGTTGCCAAAGTCACCCAGTTGCCAAAGGCAGGACTAGATTTCATGGTTTCCTGTTTCTGGACTTTCTTTGTTCTTTTTTCTCTTAGAAGATGTTTCACTTCTCATCCCAAAAGCTTCTTCAACTCTGACTGGATGGTGGAGAATGGAGGGATTTATATTCCTTGCAGACAGCTGGTCATTTGCATCCTTTTTAAAGGGTCCTTGAGGCCACTTGGAGGTTTGTGTCCTCAGGGTCACTTGAGTAGTGCAAATGGGTGTAGAGCCTTCTTGGACCCAATGAAAGGGTTCCTATAGTCTGCAATTTTTTTCCTGGAAATCCATTCATTCTCCCGCACCATTTCAGTGTGTTCATTCCAAAATGCAGAGCTAAATTGTCTCTGGGGATTCTCAACTGCCCGCAAGGAATATAAATCCTTCCATTCCTCACCATCCAGTCAGAGCTGAAGAAGCTTCTTGGGATGAGAAGCGAAACGTCTTCAAAGAAAAAACCAGAAAGTCCAGTTGCCTCTTGAAAAAAAAGCACCTTTGGGACAACCATGATAGGGACTGAGAAACTCCATAGACGTTCTTGGTTGTTTTCCTTGAAGAGGTTTCGCTTCTAATCCGAGAAGCTTCTTCAGTTCTGGGTTAAGGTTGAACTGAAGCAGCTTCTTGGATGAGAAGCGAAATATTTTCCAAAGTGGGAGGTGGGGAATAACATCAAGAAAGCCCAGTTGCCTCTTGGAAAAAGCACCTACAGGACAATTAGGAGACCTGGATGATGGAGAATCTCCATAGACATCTGGTTTGCTTGTTGCATTCTTTCATTTGTGTTTGTTTGTTTGTTTAGCCACCATTCTTGCCACAAGGCAACTTTGGGCGGCTTTACAACATTAAAAGGAAGCCATAAATATATGCATAAATACAGCGATATTTTGGTACTCAACTGCTCTGACGGAAACACATTAAACTTTGTTCTCAATGCATTTTTGATGCGAGCATTTTGTCCCGGTACTTATTGTTTGCTACTCAACACACAAGCTAGAAATTGTCGGTCTCGGCTGCCTCGTTGGAACCACCTTATTCCTGTTCTGACCCAAACCTGGTTCCAAGAGAGTAAACACAAGACAAAGGTACCAGCACAACTTTTACTGTTTCATTTACGAATCCTGTTTCTTCACAAATTGAAAGGCTGCTTCCAATTAATTAGTTCTGCCAAGAAAGAGCCCTGCCAAGTTTTTGCAAGGCTGCCAAGAACAACAGATGAAGTTTATTTATTTATTTATTTATTTGGGGGATTTTGTTCCTAAACAATAAATCAAAGAGTCTCCAAACACCAACTCACGATATTTCTAACCCCCACCAGGCTCGAGTATCAAACTTCTTTGCCTTCTGCAAAGAACTGCAGTTTCTCAGCTGGCTTTTATCTTCTCAGGGAGGGGCCATTACCTTGCAGCCTCACTCCTGAGTCGCCTGTGCTGCTGCAGCTGCTCTTTCCTTCGAGCAGCCCTATGTGCATGCACACTGGGCACAGGCTCCTCAGGGGCCTCTTCCTCACTGCTGCCAGCCTCCACCATCTCCAAAGGCTGCACTCCACTCCCTGATGGTCCTGGCCCCATCCCTGCATCACACGCAGGCCCCTCACCTGAGTCCTCGCTCTCCGAGACCTCAGCCATCCACACCTGCTGCCTGCGAACCACAACAATTCCTTACTTCCATACTCATCGTTTTTGGTACTCATCGCAACTCCTGGAACTGATTAACGATGAGTAACTACCCGAGGTACCACTGTGTACAGGTAGTCCTTGACTTATGACCATAACGGAGCCCAAAATTTCTGTTGTTAAGTGAGGAAAATTTTAAATGAGTTTTTGCCCCATTTTCGGACTTTGCTTCCCTTGGTTGTTCAGTGGATCACCTGGCTGTTATGGGAATCTGGCTTCCCTGTGGACTTTGCTGGTCAGAAGGTCACAAAACGTGATCCCAGGACATTGCAATTGTCATAAATATGAATCAGTTGCCATGTATCCAAATTTTAATGGTTCCATCCATGGAGATGCCACAATAGTCATAACTCTGAAAAATGGCCCTAAGTCCCTTTTTTTTCCAGTGCTGTTGCAACTTGGAGTTGTCACTAATTAAACCATTGTAAGTCAAGGGCTACCTGCGTAAAATTCTATTCCCAATTCAGACATGCTCTCCTGTCCCAGGGCATCCCACCCAGCCGAGCAAAGGAAGGGCACTGAATCAGGGGCAGCTTCCAGCAGGAGAAAGGGGGTCACCCAGGTTTCCAAGGTGGGTTGGGGGCCCTGTGGGGGTGGGTGGGAGGGATTTACATTAATATCCGCCTGGTTGGGGGACTCCGCTTTCTGCATGGTGATCTGGAGCCACTGGGTCTGTCCGGTGCTGGCGGCATAGTGTGAATCTTGCAGGCGGACCTGTTTGGCGGCAGTCTGTCTCAACGACGTGGGCTTGATGTTGCTAAAACACAAGGCAGAGGAGGGGCTGTTGGATTCTCCCCCCTCCCTCCCCCTCAGAGGTGGGATTCAGTCAGTTCTGACCAGTTCTGGAGAACCGGTAGTGGACATTTTGAGTAGTTTGGAGAACCGGCCAATCCCACCTCTGACTGGCCCCACCAACCCCATCTCTTCTCTGCCTCCCATTGAGTCCCAGCTGATCAGCTGGCTCTTCTTTGGTTGCCCTGCACAGGAGAATGGAGCTGGAAAGCAGGTTAGTGGGGTGGGGAAGGGAAGGGGGATTTTACGGCTGGGTCTTCCTTGGTTGCCCTGCACAGGAGAACGGAGCTGGAAAGCAGGTTAGTGGGGTGGGGAGGGAAGGGGGATTTTACGGCTGGGTCTTTGGTTGCCCTGCACAGGAGAACGGAGCTGGAAAGCAGGTTAGTGGGGTGGGGGAAGGGAAGGGGGATTTTATGGCTGGGACTTCTTTGGTTGCCCTGCACAGGAGAATGGAGCTGGAAAGCAGGTTAGTGGGGTGGGGGAGGGAAGGGGGATTTTGCAGTACCCTTCCCCTGCCACGCCCACCAAGCCACGCCCACCAAGCCACGCCCACAGAACCGGTAGTAAATTTTTTTGAATCCCACCACTGCTCCCCCTCCTCTCCTTGGTGAGAGGGGCGGAGAGTCTGGGAGTCTGGGAGGTTGGGGGCAGCTCAAATCTGGCCCCCCTCCTTTTGATACCCAGGCAGGAGTTCTGGGGTGGCGGTGGAAAATATGCTTCCAGAGCCCCTCCTGATCATTTTCTTAAAGAAGAGAGCCTTGGACTTTGAATAAAATTGAGCCCATTGCTCTCAAGGCAGGGGGTGGGTTAAATGACCTCGGAGGTCCCTTCCAGCTTTTTTGGGGGGCGGGTGGGGAAGTTGTTTGTGCAACCTGTGACGCTCCAGCGTTCCTCCCGCTTGGCTGTTTCCCTGGTGGGATCCCTTCCTTGGAGACTGGAGGTTTAAAGCCCACCCCACCCCCGACCAGCTGACGCCGGAGGATGGCTGCCCACCACAATGATCATCATCCCCAGACACAGGGAAAGGAGGAGGGGATTGGGGTCCAGGAGCGACCCCTTCCTTCTACCCCCTGGGAGAAACCTCTGCCAGGCGCTGTCCCGGTGCTGAAGGTAGCCCGCGCTGGCCAAGGGAGGTTCTGGCGCTATGGAAGCGGGCGAGGTTTCTCCTCCCCCCCGCCGCCCAGACTGCGCGAGGAGGGGATGATGGGCGCTCTGGTCCTCCTCCCCCTCCCTCCCCCTCCACTGGCCTGAAGGTGATGGCGGTCAAGGCGAGGCTGCTGGAGGTGGCGACGCGGTGCGATTCGCGAGTCTTGGGCCGGCGCCGCCTGGAGTGAGGCAGCTTCCCGCCCACCATCGCGGCAAGCGGGCAGCCCGGCCGGCAACCGCGGAGCGTGGTCAAGGCGTTGCCCGGCGACCGTGCCCAGGCTGAAGCCTCGTGATGGACGGAGTTCTCGCGCGGGGGAGGGAAGGGGGGGTGAAAGGAGGAGGAGGGGAAGAAGGGGAGGGGGAGGGGAGGTAGAGGAAGAAGGGGAAGAAGGAGAAGGAAAAGGAGGAAGAAGGAGGAATAAGGAGAGGGAGAGGGAGAAGGAAAGAGGAGGAGGAGGAAGGAGGCGGAAAAGGAAGGAGGATGAGGAAAGAGGGGGCCGGCTGTGGGATGTTGCACATGAATGCGCAGGGGGTGGGGCACATCGTATTGTGGGTGCCGTTGCACGCGCGCGCTTTCAGCACACCACAACAAGAAGGTTCACCATCACTGGCCTAACACGTGTATGTATATAGTCATCTTGTATATAAACCACTGTTAAAAGAGCCTTGGTGGTGCAGGCTGTTAAACGCCTAGCACTTAGTTCCAGCTGCCTGCAATTAGTGCAGGCTCGAACCCCACCAGGCTCAAGGTTGACTCAGCCTTCCATCCTCTCGGGGTAGGTAAAGTGAGGACCCAAGATTGTTGGGGGCAATAAGCTGACTTTGTAAAAATGCCGCTTAGTAATAATCAGGCGTATACAATAGAATGAAGGCTCTTGCTGAGCGCATTGGGTTGTGCTCCAAAAAACTGTAAGCCGCCCTGAGTCTCCAGAGAAGGGCGGAATATAAATATGAATTTAAAAAAAAAAGAAAAGACAAAGCCGCAGTGTCCTGTGTTTTGCTCCTGGGTTGTCTCCCGCTGTAAACACTCTGACAGGTTATGGGCCCAGCGCAAAGAGAAGGGCCAGAGCGACTGGAGAGAGAAGAGAAACCCAGTGAGAACTTGCAGCCAGAGCCAGAGGGGTTGGGTGACGTGATTTAATCGTGGTCAGTGGCTTGTGAGAGAAAACAGGCAACATGGCCTCCGTCAGCATAATGGGAGGAGGAAATCACACTGGAAGCCGGAGTAAACATGAAGACATCACATATTATCATGTTAGGGAGGCTGTAAATACTCTGACAGGGTCAAAGCCAAGCCACCTCAGCAATCTTCAGTCTGGGATGCACGGGGGCTCCTGCAGTCAGCTTGCCTGGTTCACCTTGAGAGAGGAAGCGAGAAGGATTATGGCAGACCAGGTCAAGCAGATCAGGTAAGAGGCACAGAGCCCTATGGCTGGAAGGGACCTTGGAGGTCTTCTAGTCCAACCCCCTGCTCAACAGGAGATCCTATACTATTGCAGGCACACGGGCTGTCCAATCTTTTCTTTAAAAACCTCCAGTGATGGAGCACCCACAACTCCTGGTGGTGAGCTGTTCCACTGGTTAAACAGGCTGTTATTTGTCAGAGACGGTGTAGGGTCTCCTGCTTGGGCAGGGGGTGGGGGTGGGCTAGATGACCTTCAAGCCCCTTCCAAGTCTGTTAATCTGTTAAATTGTTTTCACTCTTGGGAATTTTTCCCTTGATTCCAAGTTGCTTCTCTCCTTCATGAGTTTCCACCCATTGTTTCTTGTCCTGCCTTCAGGGGCTTTGGAAAATAAGTTGAACCCCTCTTTTTTGGGGGGCAGCCCCACAAATACTGGAAGGCTGCTATCATGTCTCCCCTAGTCCTTCTTTTCTCTAGACTAGCCAGACCCAAATCCTGCCAGCGTTCTTTGTATGGTTTCAGCCTCCAGCAGCCCCCTAACCATTGTTGTTGCACTCCTCTAGCCTTCTTCCCAGAGTCTGTTTTGTATTATGGTGACCAAAACTGGACCCCGTAGTCCAAGCGTGGGCCTTGCACAACACAATCACAAAGGCTGCCTGGAGTTTTGAAACAGTTGGCATCCCATCTGCCAGAGGAAGGGTGTGCGGAGTAGGTCAAAAAAAGGTCCAAATGACAGCCACAAGGGTGGCATCAAAGTTCTGGTCATTTTTACCTGTGCTGTGCGTTAAAAGCAGGGGTGGGATTTTACTGGTTCGGCCTGGTTCAGGCGAACCAGCAGCTCCGAGGATCAGCTGGGAGCAAAGGTTTGCTCCGATGATCAGCTGTTGGGCCGACTCGCCCACTCGGGCTCTAGGCTGTGTTTTATATCCTCTTTTTCAAGCTCAGCTGATTTGTGTGGCACAACAGATTGCTGCGGGCCAGCTGTTTTACACACAGGGCTTGCAGCAGAAGATGAGTTGCAAACACTCTGCGCACGCACAAAGCACGTGTTTGGCGTGCTCACCGATCCGGTTGTTGCACCAGTTGAATCATGTTCAGAGTATTGCAGCGTAAATTCAGCGCCGGAAAAGTAAACTCAGATGACTGAGGCTTCGTTTAACTTCTTTATAAACATATAAAGCAGATTTTACAATACCAGTTGTAGATTTGTCCAACATGGATCAAACTCAAACAGAAGCAGACATGTTACAGGCTCAGAGCAGAACAGCAACTCAGGAGCTCAGAAACAGACATCAGTTTCACTTTAGTTCAGCAGGCAAGCAAGACCCCACAGCAGAGGAGAGAAGCAGTTTCATTTTCACTGGGCAGACTCAGAGCTTAACATAGCTTCAGAGCTTAATATAGAGCCACGCCTAGGCTACTTCTGGTTTCAGTTTCCAAACAGTCCTCATTGGCTGATTTAGTCGCTATGCCTATTCATTGGCTGACCTTGTTACCATGCTCTATTCCAGTTCATGAATATACTCTGACAAATCGCACCCCTGGTTAAAAGGAGGTGTGTCTATGGACACCTCCCAGTCCCTAGAAGAGGGGTGGGCCAGTACGACAACTTTAGGACCTGTGGACTTCAACTCCCAGAATTCCTGAGCCAGTCAAAGAATTCTGGGAGTTGAAGTCCACAGGTCCTAAAGTTGCCATAGTGGCCCACCTACTATGAAATCCCCTGGATTTTCTGCAATGAGCAGGGAGTGACCCAAAATGCTCTCAACAACACTGCACCCCATGGATGGATTCACACATGCATCTGTTCTATCATCAACGGGACACCCCAACATTGGACAACTGTCTTCTGCCAGAGGAGAGACCTCCATTTGAGGTGCAGATAGCAAAGAAATCATCCAATCCACAAGGGTAGCTCAAGGTCAATTCCTACCTGGTAGATCTTTGCTGGTCTCCGAGAAGTTTGACTTGTTGGGTTGGGAGTTCCTCCGGACCCCCACTGCTGCCTGGTCTTCCTCCCTGGCCCTGGGGACACGAGGCAGGAGCCCCCCATCTGCAGCTGGGGCAGGTAGTTTTGGCAGGGCCAGGCCTTGGTCAACTATACGCCGTCGTCTCTGCAGGAGTTTCTCGAGTTGGTTGTCTACCAGGAATTTCTTCTGGCTGCCCTTACGTCGGCTGGATCGTCTATGTGGCCTCCTTGGGGTACTCTGAGGATCAGAACAGCGGGATGGATGGAGCCAGGCAGACCTTAGCCACGAAAGCCAGCTAATTGACTTTGGGCCAAGTACCAGGAGATGGAGAGTTCTAGTCCCACTTTGGGCAGGAAAGCAGGTTGGGTGGCCAATCACCAGGAGATGGTAAGTTCTAGTCCCACCCTAGTCAGGGAAGCCAGTTGAGGCTTGGTTCTTACAACCGATTGGCGCTGGAGGCACCAATCAATGTTAGCATAATGGAGAGGAAACCTTTTGGCTACTCTTTTCATGACGGATGAGTAGGCTGGGTTTTAGAGTCTCCTAGTGTATTATTAATATATTATTATATTGCTAATTAGTAATAATATATTAATATATTACTAATATAATATATATTTTTGAGGGACCCTTTACTGCTTTCTAGGCTTACCCAACTGAATCAGTTGTGAAGGGTCCCGTGGTGCCCTAACCCCCTCTTGACCAAGGAGAATATGGCATGGAATGAAGGAAGGAAGGAACGAAGGAAGGAAGGAAGGAAGGAAGGAAGGAAGGAAGGAAGGAAGGAAAAGGGAGGGAGGGAGGGAGGAGGGAGGGAGGAAAGGAGGAAGGAAGGAAGGGTGGAAGAAAAGAAAAAGGAAAGGAGGAAGGAGGGAAGAAAAAGGGAGGAAGGGAAGAAAGGAGGAAGGGAAGAAAGGAGGAAGGAAGGAAGGAGGAAAGGAGGAAGGAAGGAAGGAAGGAAGGGTGGAAGAAAGGAAAGAGGAAAGGAGGAAGGAAAATTATGAAATTATGGAGCCTCCATGTTTTGAGACAGTGTATGTAGTCCTCAATTTACGACCACAAGTGACCCCCAAAATTTCCATTGCTAACTCAGGCAGTCGGTAAGTGAGTTTTGTCCCCTTTTATGACCTTTCTCGACACAGTTGTTCAGTGAATCAATGCTGCTGGCTAAGTTACTAGCACAGTCATTAAGTGAATCCGGCTTCCCCATTGACTTTGCTCATCACAAAAGGGGATCCCATGACCCCGGGCACTGCAACCATCATAAATATGAGTCAGTTGCCGAGCAGCCTGCATCTTGATCCCCTGACCCTGGGGATGTTGTTAAGTGTGACCATATGGCCACAAGTCGCTTTTTTCCCCCGTGTCGCTGTAACTTTGAATGGTCACTAAATGAACCATTGTAAGTCAGGGACTGCCTGCAATGGTTGCCACACAAGGAAACAATTCTGCTGGCTCTCAGGGAAAGAGAAGGAGAAACCGACTGCGAAAAACGGCCATAAGTCACTTTGGTCAGTGCCCCTGTAACGTCGGTCACTAAACAAACCATCGTAAGTCGAGGACTACCCGTAGAGGCTGCTGCCTTTGAGGCTGTGCACACACACACACACACACACACACACAACCCAAACCCACAAATGACACTTACCAGGAGGTCTTGCAGCTCCATGGCCACGCTCCTTCGCTTGTTCGCCACTGCAGACAGAGGCTAAGAGAAAAAAATGGATGGAAAATCAGATTTTTCTGGCTCCCGTCTCCTTGGAGGCTTTTTGGAAGAGGAACTCCATGGAAATCCACCTGTGGCAGGATTGGATCTGTTCCACGGTCTGCGGGGGTTGCAACGCGGCGTTCTCACAATCCCTCAGCCGCATGTGCCAAAGGGGGGGGAGCATGAAATACAGGCAGTCCCCGACTTACAATGGTTCATTTAGTGACCGTTCCAAGTTACGATGGTGTTCTGACCTAGGCTTCCTCAAGAAAGCATAAAACACAATCTTAGTTCCCGGCAAAACCTCTTTTTATTTCCCATGGCTGTGAATTACGTTCATTCACACAGACTGCAAGGCTTGGCAAACAGTCTTTCAGGGGAATGTTGGTAAACAGCCACCTCATCGCGCTTGGAATGCGGCCAGAGAACAAATTGCCAAATGCCGGGCAAGGCCAAACTCGACACAGAGTCAAACAGAACTTTTCAAAGCTTGAACCGACCGGATGAACTAATTGCTTCCTGCAAAAGCTCACATCCCATTCACTTCTCTTTTATGTCCTGTGGGAGGGGCCAATCATCCCTGAGGTGTGGCCTTACTCCTGAGTTGACCCTGCTTTCTCAATTGTTCTTGTCTTCTGGTAGCTCTGCGCATGTGCAGGCTGGGAACTGGTTCCAGAAACCCCCCTGCCTCACTGCTGTCTGAGTCTAAAGGCAGCTGATGACTGCCAGCCTGCCCAGGCCCCATCTCTGCCTCTGATGCAGAGCCCTCGTCCGAGCCCTCCTGTTCTGACCAAGGCCTCCTGAGACCATAATTAAGTACATACTTAGTTGAAACAACTTTTGTTTTATTTCAACGCTGGGAATTATGTTCATTCCCAGCCAATGATGAGTCTCAAACAGTTCCTTGAGATAAGCACCCACCTTTCTCTCCTTTGCCAACAACTAGAGTGCCAAATTAACTATAAAAAACCAACCAAAGTACAAAGTCCACACAGAGCTTCAAGGATTAATCCGAACAGAGCAAACGACTTTGCTTCCTGCAAAGGTTTCTCTACCTTTGCACCTCCTTTATACCTTAGGGGAGGGGCAATCACCTCCAAGCCTTACTCACAAGTCACCCCTTCTGTCTCAGCTGCTCTTGCCTTCTAGCAGCTCTGCACACATGCACACTGAGAACAGGCTCCCCTGGGTCCTCTGACTCACTGCTGCCAGACTCCAGAGGCTCCGGAGTCAGCACTCCACTCCCAGATGGTCCTGGCCTCATTTCTGCATCGGATTCAGGACCCTCATCTGAGTCCTCTACAGACTCCTGGACTGATCCCCGTTCTTCCCCATTGTCCAATTCCACTGCCATCTGCACAGGCTGCTGGCGAACCACAACACCTCCCCAGCCTTCAAGACTGGCCTGGGTTCCTCCCCAACCTCCTTACTACTGTCCGACTTCACTGCCAGCTCCGCCACCCAGCGGCGGGCCACAACAAGATGGCACTGGAAACAAGGGACTTAGATTTGCTTTTCGCACAACCATTGCAGCATCTCCAGGGACATGTGATCCAAATCCAGATGCTTGGCAGCCTACTCACAGTTACGGCAGTCACAGTGTCCCGTGTGTGTGTGTGTGTCACTTCATCCCCTTTGGCAACCTTCCGACAAGCAACATCCAAGGGGAAGCCGGATCCACAACCATGTCGCTAACTTGACCGCTGCAGTGATTCACCTAAGAGCGGTCTTAAAATAGGGGTGAAACTGGCTTAGCAAATGTTTCACTTAGCAACAAATATGGGGGCTCCACAGTGGCTGTAAGTGGAGGACTCCCTGTATTGGTCGAGCCTAGAGGCCTTCTGTCATGCCCCTGTTGGAGTCTGATTCCAAGGGGGAGGATGGGCAGCTGACAGAGAGTGGGAGTGTGGCTCCGGTGGCTGTGGAGGAAACTGGGGAAGGTCAATGTCCAGCTGGACAGAGCAGGGAGAGGTAGAACAAGGGAGAGGGAATTCGGAGGAAAACCCAGGCCCACCTCCTCTTCATCCTAGGGCATGCAGGGAGGAATGGAGAAGGGAGCAACGTGAGTTGTGTGGCTTACGGGGGAGGAAAGGGCCCTGATTCCCTCCATTAGCTGCATCTGGGAACACGGTGTTTAAAAGGGGAGGTTGCACACAGCACCTTGCTGGAAGCAAAGCATGAATTATCTTTGTTTGTCAAGGCTTATCTGGGTTCTGGCATCCTCCCAACTGTGTGCATTTCGTTATCTTTTGAAGTCTTCAATTCCTTATCCTGTCCTGTCCAGTTAATTGCTGCAGCCATGGTTTGTGTGGATTTTTATTTATAATTTATATGTACTTTGTTCTTGGACTGAATTTCCTCCACTTAAAGGCTGTTCTTGGGAGAGTTTTTTCTCCAGCCGGAGGTAACCTGGACATTGGGGGCAAAGTTGGAGGTATTGAAGGGAGTTTTCTTACTTATGTGACTGTGTTGCCTTTGTGCCACGCCCCGAGTCATCACACCTTCCTTCCCCCTCCCCTGCATTCCCCCTCCATCCCTCCCCCCTCCCTGGCCTTACCTGGGGGCAGGATTCGGCCCCACTCCTCACTGGCCGCAGGGCCACCCCACTCTTGATCCGGGCCATCATTTCCTCCACGGCTCTGGCCGTCGCATCGTCAGAGCGATTGTCTCCTGTCCACGGGGATTGGACAAATTGGCCCTCCAGTTTTCTAGCCCACTGGTACTTCCCAATACAAAGGCAGTCCTCGACATACAGCCGTTTGTTTAGTGACCATTCGAAGTTACAACGGCCCCGACCAAAGGGATTTAGAGGTTTTTTCACGCTGACGACTGTCACACCAACCCCATCATCAGGGGATCCAAATTCACATGGCTAAACTCTCTTAAAAACTATCTGGCTTAGCAACAGAAATTTTGGATGCAATTGTGGTCATAAGTCGAGGACTACCTGTATTGGCTCAAAACATGGAGGGTTTATAATTTTATAATTCCCATTCGCTCCTTGCTTCCTTCCGCCTTCCATCCCTCTTTCCTCTTTCCCTCCCTCCCTTCTACTTCCTCCTCCTCTTCTTCCTTCTTCCCTCCCTCCTTCCCTCCCACTTCCTCCTCTTATTCTTTCCTCCCTCCCTCCTCCTTCCCTCCCTCTCTCTCACTTCCTCCTCTTCTTCCTTCCTTCCTTCCTCCTTCCTCTATTCCTTCATCAGCTTCCCCTCCTCCCAAACTTCCTCTTCTTCCTCCCTCCCTCCCACTTCCTCTTCTTCCTTCCTTCCTTCTTTCTTTCCTTCCTTCCTCCCTTTCTTCCTTCTTCCTTCCTCCTTCCCTCCCTCCCACTTCCTCCTCCTCCTCTCTTCCTTCTTTCCTTCCTTCCTTCCTTCCTCCCTCCTTCCCTCTCTCACTCCCATTTCCTCTTCTTCCTCCCTTCCTCCTTCCCACTTCCTCCTTCTCTTCTCCTCTATCCTCCTTCACATTATAGGAGCAGAAGGCCTTGGTGGTGCAGGCTATTAAGCATACCAGCACTTAGTTCCACTGCCTGCAATTGCTGCAGGCTCGAGATCCCTCAGGCTCAGGGTTGACTCAGCCTTCCATCCTCTCGGGGTAGATGGAATTGAGGACCAAAGTTGTTTGGGGGCAATAGCTGACTTTGTAAAATGCCATATTATAAGCAGGCATATACAATGGAATGAAGGCTATTGCTGAGCACACTGGATTGTGCTCTAAAGATTGTAAGCCGCCCTGAGTCTTCGGAGAAGGGCGGCATATAAATGTGAATAATAATAAAAAAAGGCGACTCCCTTTGGAGAAACTTCCTGAACAGTCTTGTCCCTCACATCCCTGGGTGTGTGTGTGGGGGGGGGGGGTTGGGGGGGCAGGTACGGGTGGTCCCTCCTGCCCCCATGTCCACTTACCCCTTTTCACATGCTGTGCTGCTTTCCTCTCTCGCAGGGCCATCAGGGGGCTGCAACGGCAGGCAAAAGCGGCCAAGCTTTTTCAAACGTGCCCCCTCCCCAACTGGGGGTTCCTACTTTCCTGTCCTGCATCCCCCTCTCTCCCCCTCCCACAACTCTCACACGGCTTCAGGTGTTTGGGCTGCTCTCCAAAAGCAGACTGCTTGTGGGAGTGGATGGGGCACCACCAGGGAAACCCTCTTGGCTGGGAAACTACCGACAATCCTCAACTTGCAACTGTTCATTTCGTGGCCCTTCAAAGTTTGGCATGTGACCAGTTTTCACACTTGCGACCGTTGAAGCCTCTCCAGGGTCAGGGGATCCAAATTCAGATGCTTGGCAACTGACTCACATTTATGACGGTCACAGTGTCCTGGAAGGGGTGTGTGTGTCTTGTGATCCCCTTTTGTAACCTTTCTGAACCAGCAAAGCCATTGGGGGAAGCCAGATTGTTAAGTGACTAACTTAAACTGCTGCAGGGATTCATTTATCAACAGTTTGTGACCAGAAAGGTCGTAAAATGGGGCAAAACTCACTTCAGGACCGTGTTGCTTAACCCCAGAAATTTCGGGGACCCTGCGACCATCATAAATAAGGAATCAGCTGCCGAGGGTCTGAATTTGGAGTAAATGACTTAATGGGAAGGCTTTGTCAACTAAAAAGATACTCCTTTGGTCTTTTTAGCTGCCAGAAAAAGGGAGAAAACAGTACATTCCTTAAGTGCCTAGATCCGTGATGGCAAACCTATGGCACACATGACACAGGTGGCATGCAGAGCCATTTGTGCCGGC